>CM053034.1:45154065-45754065 GCA_028564925.1 Lithobates sylvaticus | reverse complement strand
TTTATAAAAAATATATACCATTTATTGGACAGATATTAAGGAGAATACAAAAAATACACAACAAAACATTGCAGTAATTGTTGAGTGAATTTTATATAAAATATTATAGGGTTTTACAAAACAAGCTTTTATAGTCATTCTGTCACTGCTGCCTCATTGGCCATCGACATTCTTCAGCGAGCCCATGACGCCATAGCAGCAGGTGAGAGCTTGCTTTAGCAATCCTGTTGCAGGCAAGTTGCCAGCAGTGACAGGATCACTATTCTGATATGGCCCTAAAACTTGTTGGCCAAACAAATAAGTGAGCCAAGGATCAATCATATATTTTGATTGTTTCAAATGTTCATTAGCTTGAAAAACTATTTTTCCACACAGACAGAAACTTTTTGATTTAGATTTTCCACCAAGTCCAGTGGTGATCATTTATTGATCAAACTGCCCATTAAGTGCTATGGTATATAAAAGATGCAATTCTTTTATTGATACTTTTGGTATATTAAACATTTTTATCAGTGATGTGTATGGAAAGCATTTGATTTATGATATATTTTAAGCAACCAAGATGCGTACTTTGCACGGTGTGTCCAGCTATGTGCAGAAGCATTCACCGAACAGTCACATGACATAGGAATCCTATTTCCAAATATACTGCTGCGCTGTTCACGCTCTAATGCCAATTTCCTTATCAGAGTAGTCATAGAAATATTATGTAGTCGGCTGACAAGATAGATCTTGGTAAATAAAAATTACTCATTACATTTTACTGTACGAAAGCCAAGATAAATGCAGTTAGGTATTTTTTTGTGGTTGTTATGAGATTAAGATGCAATATTATGTAACAGATTTTAATTGCTTCTATTCTGCTCATATTTGTAATATGATGTAGTGATTTGTGTATTTTTCTATAATGTTTAAATATAATAAAAGGAATTCTATATCTACATGCAGGGGAGGATAATGACTATAGTGTGGGCAAAGAGCAAAATCAGGGTTAGATCTTTGACATTTCAAAAATCATTACTTAATCATGCGCCACCAAATGTACAAAGAATTTACAAAAACAGCAGATATTCACTACTATAAGGGGTTAATTTATACTGTGAAACAGTGAAAGTAAAGCCTCGTACACACGATCAGACTTTCCGACAGGAAATGTGTGGTGACAGGCTGTTGGCGGAAAATCCGATTGTGTGTACGCTCCATCGGACAATTGTTGTCGGGTTTTCTGCAGACAGATGTTGGCTAGCAGGTTTTAAAATTTTCCACAGACAAATGTGTGTTGTCGGATTTTTCGAGCGTGTGTACACAAGTCCATCGGACAAAAGTCCAAAGTACAAACACGCATGCTCGGAAGCAAGGACGAGCCAGAAGCGGTCGGTCTTGTAAACTAGCGTTCGTAATGGAGAATTAACGTGGCAAATTATGAAATCTCCAAATGCAGCGCACAATTCTCTTCTTTAATGGGATAATAATGAAGCTGCTTTGCTGGTGATACTGATGGAGTTATTGCAAACGAATTTTCAAAGGCTTTTTTTTTCTAGTGATATCAAGAATAATATTATTATGCTTTTTTTTTTTATTTGGGCAAGTTACCACAACACCATTATCCCGTAGTTTTTAAGATCAAAGATACAACTATGTTGGTGTCCCTTATCAATTTTACATTGTATTTTTTTAAATGTAACTGCCTACTCCCAAACTGTCATTTGAAGTAAAACACATAGCCAAGTATTATTCTCCTTAATTTCTTTTATTGTGCATTAAAAAAAGAAAACAAATACAATTAGACATGTTATCTACCAATAGAACTTAACCAAAAAGTGCATTCTATGCATCCAAAAATATAGAAAATATAACAAATCAAATCATTATTATTCAACCAAAAAAACAATGTCAAAACAATAACTCTAATGCCTCGTACACACGATCGGACTTTCCCGCGGGAATTTTCCCCGTGTGTGGGCGCCGGTGGACTTTTTCCCGCCAAAAGTCCGGCGGACTAAGTTTTAAGTTTTGTTTTAAAATTGTCCGCTGGACTCGGCAGTCCGGCGGACAATCCGGCGATCTATATGCTAGTCCGCAGGACTTTTGGAAATGAACGGACTTTCCGATCATCGGAAAGTCCGTTCATTTAGAGAGTGACTTGGGTTGACGGAGCTAGCGAAGGCAGTGAATGCCGCCGCGCTAGCCCCGTCACCTGGTATGGATTTAAAGGGAATCCCTACGCCGAGAAAAAAAGGCGTTGGGGTCCCCCCCAAATCCATCTCAGACCCTTATCCAAACACGCAGCCTGGCCGGCCAGGAAAGGGGTGGGGACGAGCGAGCGCCCCCCCCTCCTAAGCCATACCAGGCCACGTGCCCTCAACATGGGGGGTGCCCTGGGGAAAGGGGGGCCGTGCGCCCCCCCCCCACCCCAAAGCACCTTATCCCCTTATCCCCCCCAAGAAGAAAGCCGGGCTCCTCCGCTTGGTAAAAGAGCTAGGTAAAAGAGCAGAAGAGAGCGGAGGAGTCCGGCGAGAAGACCCCCCAAGACGGAAGAAGACCCCCGGAGCAGTGCAATAAAATATTTTAAAAAAATTGTGTGTTTTTTTTATTGACACTTTTACACCTTAGGTGAAAGGGTAGGGGTACATCGTACCCCATACTCATTCACATAGGGTGGGGGGCCGGGATCTGGGGGCCCCCTTATTAAAGGGGGCTCCCGGATTCCAATAAGCCCCCCGCCGCAGACCCCGACAACCAACGGCCAGGGTTGTCGGGAAGAGGCCCTTGTCCTCATCAACATGGGGACAAGGTGCTTTGGGGTGGGGGGGGCGCACGGCCCCCCTTTCCCCAGGGCACCCCCCATGTTGAGGGCACGCGGCCTGGTACGGCTCAGGAGGGGGGGCGCTCGCTCGTCCCCACCCCTTTCCTGGCTGGCCGGGCTGCGTGCTCGGATAAGGGTCTGAGATTTGGGGGGAACTCCCACGCCGTTTTTTCGGCGTGCTGATTCCCTTTAAATCCATGCCAGGTGACGGGGCTAGCGCGGCGGCATTCACTGCCTTCACTAGTCCCGTCTACCTGCAGTTACGTTCTAAATGAACTGACTTTTCTCCGTGTGTGGGCAAGTCCGTTCATTTTCAAAAGTCCCGCAGACTTTTTCCCGCGGATTGTCCGCCGGAGAAGTCCGTGCGTGTGTGGGCAAGTCCACAGCTCGGAAAGTCCGGCGGAGCTCCGCTGGAAAGTCCGGCGGTTTGTCCGCTGGACTAGGTCCGGCGGACAATCCCGCCGGAAAGTCCGAGCGTGTGTACGGGGCACAAGGCCAATAATAAATAACACGTTATCTCCTCCGAGTCTGCAACATGTCTGGTTGACAAACGGCCGTTCAGAAACTAAATTAAAAGTGCGAAATTAAAAGTGCGAATCGACACTCACCAAACTTCTAACACGAAATTAGCAGAAGGAGCCCAAAGGGTAGCCTTTTAAGAGCTGAAAAACAACGTAGTAGGTCATTACGTTCATAATTGTTGGTCAACAATTGTGTGGCCATGTGTATGCAAGACAAGCTTGGGCCAATGCACCTCGGACAAAATTCCACGGTTTTGTTGACCAACAATCCGATCGTGTGTACGAGGCTTAACTGGGAGTCAAACATGCATGAAGCTTTATGAAGGGCGAAGGGTGATATAAATCTTTTATACAAAGTAGAACTGGAGGCTGAGACATTTTTGCATAGATATAATCATTTTAAATATTTAGGGTGTAACATGTTATGAACAGAAAAGCCCCTGAACCCCCATCCCATCCCCTATTGTGACAGCTAGCGGGGGATTTTTTCCCCCCGCTAGCTGTCACAATTCTGTAAATGAAAAACTACTAGTCTTGACAGCCTTAGTAGTAGTAGCTTTGTAGTTCTCAATGAACTACCACAATGCTGTGGAGCTTTGTGGTAGTTCATTGAGTCTTCCTACTTGCCCATACAATTTATGGGCAAGCTGTGTGCCCTGCTCTATATGAACTTTATTTATCTTTGTGTGCAATATTTGATGTTTTAGCGCTGCACTATTGCGAGTGTTCAGCTGCTTTATTTATTGATTTATCGATTTGTATTTGCGCTGATTGATCATTATATAGTTCACATGGATACACTGACAGGTCTGCTGATTGCTGGTGCAATGCTTTAGAGGCTCCAGCAATAAAAAATAATAAATGCATATTTTTTTGCATGTAAAAAAACTTGCACTTGCTATTTTTTGGTCAACAGGTAAACTAATCCTTTGAAGTGATTGTATACTTTTTTTTTGTTTGTTTTTTACAACAGACTTGTCATACATACCTGCTCTGTATAATGGTTTTGCACAGAGCAGCCCTGATTCACTTCTTCTGGGGTCCCCCTCCGACTCTTCTGGCTCATCCTGCCTTCAGAGTGCCCCTATAGCTAGCTGCAAAGTATAGTATAGAGTGCCCCTATAGCAAGCCGCAAATTATAGTATAGAGTGCCCCTATAGCAAGCCGCAAATTATAGTATAGAGTGCCCCTATAGCAAGCTAAAAAAAACTTCTGCCTTTAGAACCACTCACTTCCTTCTCCTGCCAAGGACTACGTATCCCATGAGTCATTGCTCCTCACACATTCAGACTTTCTCAGGCACTTATTGGACATGTATGATAGGCGTACTGAGCTGTATGTGTGCTGCACTGTAAACAATGATGCATTTTGTATGCAGGTCAAATAATCATCTGACCAACTAATTGATTATGAAAATACTTGACAACTTTTCATGATCAATTATAATCGATTAGTTGTTTCAGCCCCAGATTTGATTGACTCCAAAGAAAATACAGGGTCGACTGATGAAATTTTTTTAGATCACTTATGATTGATCTATATGTAAGGGTGCAAACAATTGAATATGTATAACTTCTCATCCAATCAATTTAGAATTGATCTGAGATCAGATTCAATCAAATTGAGTTTGTCTGCCAGGGCAGAAATATATCGATCGGCAGCACTGAGGTGCTTTGGTCATGAATTTGATCGTCTTTTGATTGTTCAAATTATTAGATTGCATGGTGAAAACAGAGATGCGATCAACAATGTACAAGATATCCCCCGAAATTCACTTTCCCATGTGTGGCATTATGATTTAAGGTTGTCAACAACATAGATCAATTATACCTATCAATCATGTTTCGAAGCGTGCATATGGTCACCATCAGTCTGCTGATTCCAAACCGTTACCGGTTTTAAATGATAAGCTTACAGTTTTCCGTAGCCTCTGCTTTGCCTTCTGGTGGTCATACTTGGTAATACAAGTTTAGCAACAAAAATAAAAAAAAGAACCTTTTATTCAGTTAAAAACTTTTGATTTACTTTGGGATTTCACCAAAAAGATCTCCTTCCCTGGAATAAATTTCCCTACTTTATCACTGAAAACGGAATACTGCAATCAGCTAAAACATATGAATTTTATGCACATTAATTATCATACTTTATTGAAACCCTAAAGCCCTGTACATACGATCAGAATATCGTACAAAAAATACCACTTTCGAAGTGATCGTACAATAATTTGATCGTTAGTACACAGCTGTCGTCTGAAATTTTCTGAAGGAACAAACACGAAAAATGTTCTCATACGATACCAGGTTGTACGATTTTTGTTTTAATCAGTACAGTTTTCATCCAAAAATACAATACAAATACACTACAACATATTACATTCCTTCTCAAATTGTATTCTGTCATACGAGAATTGTCGTACTTTAGTAACTTATTCGTTTTCGATATAAAGATTAGCGTCCAAAAAAAAAAAAAATAGACGATCATTCGTCCAATAATCTCATTGTGTGTACTAGGCTTTACTCATAATAATACACCTAAACTATTTAATCACGTCTGTTTTATCTGATTTAGCTTGCTGTTATATAAAGGCTTACAGGTGATGTATTGTATTTGTATGGAGAATCTGCATTTTTATCAGGGTTTAACTTTTTGTGTCAGTTGTCTCATTTACTATTCCATAATGAAGAATTATTGATAATCCCCCCCAATGAAAGGGAAACATGCCTCAATATGAGGATCAGCCTGCACAGGAAACTTGTTCAGCATCTCTATTAAACGGCTAGTCTAATACAGACTCCGCACAACAGTTACCACGGTAACATGCTCATTTGTTTTCTGCTGCTTGCTGGGAGAGAAAAATGGATTTCTGTCAAATGATAGAAATTCATGTTTTAAAAGCTACAATAATATACATAGAAAGGGGCTCAAAGTCTTGTTAACAAATTAAAGCTGGGAAGACATTGGAAGTACATATTACTTTAGAGCCTGATCTTCATTTTTATATAGGATAGCATTTCACTGTAATAGTTCATTTTTAATAGTATAATACATAAAAAGGTGAGGCTGATGTACAAGTATTGGTACAAATAAAAAAATGGAGCAAAAATGCCACAGCTGCCAAATGCATTGCTCCGTTTCTTTGCTCCGTATAAACGACACTGGTTACCCTATGGGACTGATCTACTATGCTGTCGTTTCGTTTGCACCACTCTTTTAACCACTTGCTGGGCACTTAAACCCCCCTCCTGTCCAGACCAATTTTCTGCTTTCAGCGCTGTCGCACTTTGAATGACAATTGTGCGGTTATACAACACTGTACCCAAATTACATTTTTATTATTTTTTTCCCACAAATAGAGCTTTCTTTTGGTGGTATTTAATCATGAATAACAGCTGTATAACTGATGTGATTGGAAGCCATTTGACGTTATCCCGAGTGCCAACTTTTGCTAAACAAACAAAAAAAGATGGAAAATTTAGAAAAAATAGAAATCATGTTTCATAGTTTGTTATAAAATTTTGCAAACAGGTAATTTTTCTCCTTCATTGATATGCGCTGATGAGGCGGCACTGGTGGGCACTGATAGGCTCCACTGGTGGGCACAGATAGGCTGCATTGGTGGGCACTGATAGGCTGCATTGGTGGGCACTGATAGGCTGCACTGATGGGCACTGATAGGCTGCACTGATGGGCACTGATAGGCACAGGTAAGGTGGTACTGATGGGCACAGATAAGGTGGAACCGATGGCCACTGATGGGTGGCATGGATGGGCACTGATAGGTACCACTGATAGATGGCAGTGATGGGCACTGATAGGAGGCACTAATGGGTGGCACTGATGGGTACTGATCAGTGCTGCACAACAGTGCCACTATTGTTGAGGCACAGGAAGGTGGCACTGTGGGCACTGATAGGTGGCGCTGGTTGGCACTGGTAGGCAGCACTGTTGCCTACTGCTAGGTGGCACTGGCAGGGGGCACAGCTGGGCACTAAGGATCTGCAACAGCTCACCGTGATCAGGCTTTTTTTTATTGGCTGACAGCTGATCACGTGGTAAGGGTCGGGGGTCTCATAGACTCGCTGATCACAGAGCGTGCCGTGCACGCCCTGCAGGGGGCACGCAGGCCGCTTGGGCATGGGACGACGTCAATAGACATCGTCCCGGCAAGGCAGGTCTGCGCTGTAGCCGTCATTCGACTATAGCGTGGATCTGTAGTGGTTAAACATGTTTCAAAGGTTTCAGTTTAAATGTGTATTTTTAGTTTGTAGGATCAGCCTGTTTGAATCTTTAAAGGATAAACTATAATAGTTGACATGATTGCGTGTTGGAAGAAACACGATCAAGTGTTATGGTTCTCACTGAAAATATTATGAGCAGCACGGTGCCTCAGTACTTGGCACTGCTGTCTGGCAGCACTGAGGTTCTTGAAATAATCCCCATCATGGTATTTTTTGCATGGAGTTTCTGTTTTTCCCATGATATAAGGCTTTTCTCTGTATGCTTGTGCGGCAGACTCAGGTTGTTTTTAATAGGGCCACTAATTTAAAAAAATACTACCTCCAGTTTGTAGATAACTAAACTGGAGGTAATTAAGACCCGTACTAAGTTGGCATAGAGAGACAGGTAGAGTGCCTGTCTCTGTACACTGTGTAACAAAATGGCATGTTTGCCACTGCTACCCAGGGCCATCTTTAATATTGACTGGACCCTGGGCAAACATTTTCTTGGGCCCCCTCTTCCACGCAATTTGAGACATACACTAAATAGCAGCTAGACTCAAAATCAGTTTACTTATTCAGATGAGGCAGTGATTGTGATTGGTTGCCAGAGGTTACAGTGTATCATTACTGCTCACTGCCTGTCTGCTAGAGGTTACAGCACACATTATGGCTCACTGTTATTTTCTAGAGGTTACAGCACATGACTTCTGTGTGTTGATTGGTTTCTAGAGATTACTGTACATCAATACTGCTCACTGATTGATAACTAGAGGTTACTCAACATCTATACCATTCCCTAATTGGTTGTTAGAGGTTACTGCACATGATTACTGCTCAATGATTGGTTGGTGCACAGCATTAATGCTCACTGATTGGTTGCTAAAGGTTACAGCACATCATCTCCTCACTGCCTGCCTGCATATTCACATGCACCAAAATTCAGGGTGCTGTGGCACCATATTATTTTGAAGAAGGGTCCCACCTCCAATTTGCTTACTTTTGCAGAACAGGCTGATGTTAGGCTTAATGACCACAGTTGTAGGCACGACTTTCAAGCATGCTCCTTTACCTCCCCAGTGGGCAGCATTCAGCAGAAGTGATGGTGGATGTGACCTCAGGGGGACATGATATACACATGAATGCCGCCTCTATTTACATATCAATGCCGCGGTCCACGACTATTTACATATTAATGCCGCCACTATTTACATATCAATGTAGGTTATTTTCATGTAAACACAGGGTCTGCAGGTGAGTCATCTGTACATGGCAATAGGGCAGATCTGAGCAGCAGCAGCAGAAGTTGTCACTGAGATATCGGGACACAGCACGAGACTAAAACTTCAAGGAATAAGGGCATTTAAACTGGGATAGTTGGAAAGTATGAGACAGCTGCTTTGGGCCCCACTACAATGATGGGGCGCAGGGCAGCTGCCCATTTTGCCCTGCCTTAAAAACTGTCCTGCTGCTACCCCCCTTCTTGCCCTTGGTTGGTTGGCTTCACAGTTAACAGACTCCTAGCAACTAATGGTGCAAATAGTGAGCGGGGGCCAATGGGGGAAGCTGAGGGGCCAGTTCCCCATTGTGTCTGCTCTGCCCTTATGATTAACAGCAGGCAGTGGGCAGATTATATAGCCAATAGCATTCTGTCTATTGGCTATGGAATTCACCCACTGCCTGCTGTCAATCACAAGGGAAGCAGTCCTGATGCGAAACTCCTTGAAGAAAAGTTGGCACTTGGGATAACGTCAAATGGCTTCCAATCACTTGAAGGCAGAAATGCCTTGGTTGTTATACAGCTGTTATTCATGATATTTCAATAAAGGAAGACTGCTATTTGATGTTATCTCGAGTGCCGACTTTTCCTCAAGTTGTTTGTGCTCCACAGAGGCATCAGCAGCCTCACAGTCTAAACCGCGGGTGGAGCTGGAAATTGAGAAGGTGGAAACGCCACTACACCTGTTTTCATTGGTGGGGAACTCCAGCCTCAGTGTGCCTCCTCATGCAGTGCTTGCCCCAAATTCATATACCTGTTGGAAACAGATATGGAGGCACAATGGAAATCTAAAGAGTGCTTTATAATTTCACTAGTTTGTGGGTGTATTCGCAGTGGCGGCCTATCCATGAGGGGCGCCTCCCCTATCATGCGTACGGGCCCCTAATCTACATGCAGGGCGCCGGACGCATGGATTTCAATGTTTTTTTTTTTTTTTTTACAGCCAAAGGGTCTAATAGGCTTCAAGTAAAGGTGGGCTCGGGGCGCAGAGAACTGTGCCCTAAGCCCACCCAGTTGTGTGACAATAGCAAATGAATATTCACTATTGTTACACTGATTCTCCTCCCATCCAATCAGGAAGTGGGCCTTGAGACCCATCACCCGTTTGGCTGAAAGGACAGGCGATCCTATTGGCCACCTAGGAGGAGGAGAGAGGCGGAGTCACTGGTATTCTGACTTCTGAAATGCTATTTTCTGTGCTCTGGGCCATAGTGCTGATTACTTTGTGTCACTGACCTGCAACATGGATTCAAATAAGGACTTCCAACTTTTCATATCTGCATGCTTGTTCTAGGCCAGTGGCTCAGCATTGAAGCCCCTGAATTCTGCGATCTTGAATTTCCAAAAGGAAGTTCGTGTCAGTGTCCAAGAAATTTTTTCCTAAAAACAAGCTGACCAAGACATACTGGGAGTATACCTGGGAGCTCGGGATATGTTTGGATGGTTATTTATAGGTATAGGAACTTAGTCCTTAAATCTACCCTGCTGACCAGCGTGTATTTGCTCGCTGTCCTGTGTGGCCTCATGACTATTTCCCTTGGGGGTTCACAGGCTTGCCATATACAGGAGTCTTGGTGGGAATCAAGATCAGTGAATGGATTGGATATTTTTCCACACGGAAATACAGTGCTCTCCTATATCGTCCACCCGAGCTCCCAGAATTTTTTGAGGTTTCAATTTACCAAGGAGAGGGAGGCACTTTACTGCACCTTCTGAAAAACATTTACTAACTTCATCCCTCTCTACGGGCAATCTGGCCTTTCGTGGATTGTTTTTGGCTGTGTGGGTGGTGAGCCTTATAGGGAACCTTTTGATTGGAACCGACTCTCACGCTTCCTATTTTGGAGAGTGAAATATATTCCTTCTTATTTAGAACAAATACTTTACGTCCTTTTCCTGAAGAAGCCGTATAGGCGAAACACGTCAAAAAATTTGGATGGAATATTCTCATGTATATGATTGCAGCATTTCTTTTTTGTCTATGATAGGTTGTGTGTATAGACTTATGACAATAGGAAACACTGTAATCTTTACTTTTTATCAATTTTTTCAAATAAATAATTTATGTAACAGAATTGTCTTAATTTTATTAGTGTGTACCTTTAAAGTCCCGTATCGCCAAGCTTTTCTATAAGCTGACCAAGACATATATCAATCATTAGAGAGCCTGTGTCTTTCTGACCTAAATCAGAAAGTCAGGACCTGGGATTTTCTAAAAGAATGGCTTTCATGTTCAGCGACAATGAAGACACAACAAAACAAAAGCATGCTATCAGGTAGATATGGATGTCCGTTTCAAATGCTGATCAGGAAACACTGAGGACTTTCTTGCACTGTTTTTTAATAAAGTATCTGAAAACATGAAGATTAAATTGCGTAATGGACAGAGATTTCTGTGAATGGCCACATGTACTCAGATGAGACCCATTTGTGATATCCTGCAGTACATGTTTTGCACCTACCTAGAAAACAGGATTTTAGCATTATATATAGAACACTGCGATAAAGCATCACATTTCCTGTGGTCTTATTTTGTTTATCTAATTTTCTTTTCTTGTATTTGTAGAGATAAACTATTTCCAGCATTAGGATTTGGTGCACAGCTGCCTCCAGACTGGAAGGTAACATCATTTCCCCTCATTATGCGATGATGTATTAGTATGGATGGAAGAATAGAACTGTATGTGCATGGTTAAAGCAGACATACACTATATTGCACCTTATAACATGTATTGCACATTTGGATTGACACTTTACTGTTAGCAAGAGATTTGCACATTATAAAAATTGCATGAATAGCAAATACCGTAGTTACTTTTATTGCGTAGGCGCAGTTTAAATACTAATACAGTATTGATTTAGCCCACCCTTTGCAGCTATAACAGCTTCAACTATTCTGGGAAGGCTGCCCACAAGTTTTAGGAGTGTGTCTATGGGAATGTTTGACCTTTCTTCCAGAAGCGCATTTGTGAGGTCAGACACTGATGTTGGACAAGAAGGCCTGGCTCACAGTCTTCGCTCTAATTCATCCTAAAGGTGTTCTATCAGGTTGAGGTCAGGACGCAGTGCAGGCCAGTCAAGTTCCTCCACCCCAAACTCGCTCATTCATGTCTTTATGGACCTTGCTTTGTGCACTGGACCAAATCATTTGGTGGAGGGGGATTATGTTATGGGGTTGTTTTTCAGTTGTTTTTCAGTTCCAGTGAAGAGAACTCTTAAGGCGTTGGCATACCAAGACATTTTGGACAATTTCATGCTCCCAACAGTTTGGGGATAGCCCCTTCCTTGTTCTAACATGACTGCACACCACTGCACAAAGCAAGGTCCATAAAGGCATGGATAAGCAAGTTTGGGGTGGAGGAACTTGACTGTCCTGACCTCAACTGGTAGAACACCTTTGGGATGAATTAGAGCGGAGACTGAGAGCCAGGCCTTCTCGTACAACATCAGTGCCGTCCAGTCAAGTTCCTCCACCCCAAACTCGCTCACCCATGTCTTTATGGACCTTGCTTTGTGCACTGGACCAAATCATTTGGTGGAGGGGAGATTATGGTATGGGGTTGTTTTTCAGTTGTTTTTAAGTTCCAGTGAAGAGAACTCTTAAGGCGTCAGCATACCAAAACATTTTGGACAATTTCATGCTCCCAACAGTTTGGGGATGGCCCCTTCCTTGTTCCAACATGACTGCACACCACTGCACAATGCAATGTCCATAAAGATATAGATGAGCGAGTTTGGGGAGGAGGAACTTGACTGTCCTGACCTCAACTGGTAGAACACCTTTGGGGTGAATTAGAGCAGAAGACTGCGAGCTAGGCCTTCTCGTACAACATCAGTGCCTGACCTCACAAATGTGCTTCTGGAAGAATGGTCAAACATTCCCATAGTCACACTCCTAAACCTTGTGGACAGCCTTCCCAGAAGAGTTGAAGCTGTTAAGGGTGGACCAACTCAATATTGAACCCTACGGACGCCATTAAAGTTCATGTGTCCCAATACTTTTGACAATACAGTGTACAGTATATGTGTTTGCAAAAGGCTATAACCTTTTTGCAGAAACTGAGTGACTGTTGGTCCAGGGTTTGGCCTATAATACCAATTTTAAAGATTAATTGAACTATCAGTTTAAATCAGCTAAATACATGCCAAGTGCATCAAAACAAAATGTCTTATTCCCTGGGAAAATTGCAAATATCATCCCTATGATACACAATTTCTAATACATGTACTTATTCTTCATATATATCCCCCCCTCTGTTTGATCTGTGTATTCTCTGGGCCTAGCCCCCCATATTTCCTTCTTCTATGTTCACTCTGTTAGGTTAATGGGTGTAGAAACATACTCAAGACCTGCCATTGAAAATGACTTCCTCGTAGTACTTCTGTTACTTCATAGTACATTACTAGACAACTGAGAGTCATCCAACCCTTGGGTTCGTTTTCTCCGTGCGTTCCATGTGAGAAAGCTTACCAATGTATTACTGTCGGTATGTGTTTTGCTTTTACGTTTTATACCCATGACTGTGTGTGCTTTTGGCTTTTTCAGCAAGTCGTTTTGTACTTTTTGTACCTCTTGATTGTTACATCATAATGTCGCTTTTACCGTTTTATATATTAAAACTCCTAATAAACCTATATTTTAAAAATGTGTTCAATATCTTTCAGTTAAATTTCTTTCTAAAGCCTAAGTAGAAAAGCCTGTCTCCTGCTAGCAGCTGCAGAGTAGGACCCATGCTATATGTGGGGAAGCATTAGTCTCTCTGCAGAGGTCTGACAAGCTCTAAATGAATTAGGCCTATAGTTCTGCAGTCAGCAAAGCTCATCCCCAACGCCCTTGCTGATTGGAGAGCTCTTGCTCTCAGTAGGCATGGGACGTTTTGGACCTCTGCAGAAAGATCACTGCTTCCCCACTCTGTAGCATGTTGGAAGGGGACAGGCTTACCCTACCTAGGCTGTGGCTGCCTTAGAAAGAAAATGAACTATAAGGCACTGAACATCTTTTTTTGATAAATCTGGAATGTATTTAGCTGATTTAAACTGAGAGCTCAACTGGGCTTTAAAAACATTTTAGACCCCTTAAAGTGATACTAAACCCACAATAGTAAAGACAGTCTAAATATGCAGTAAAGCATGCTTGTTATACTCACTGTGAAACCTAAGGGGTTAACTTCCTGCATTGTGTAAAAAGTCTGTTTGATCCTGTCTTCTCTGATGCTCTCCTTCTTCCACCGTCCCCATTATACAGTATCTCACAAAAGTGAGTACACCCCTCACATTTTTGTAAATATTTTAGTATAACTTTTCATGTGACAACACTGAAGAAATTATACTTTGCTACAATGTAAAGTAGTACAGCTTGTATAAGAGTGTAAATTTGCTGTGCCCTCAAAATAACTCAACACACAGCCATTAATATCTAAAATGCTGGCAACAAAAGTGAATACACCCCTAAGTGAAAATGTCCAAATTAGGCCAAAAGTGTCAATATTTTGTGTGGCCACCAATATTTTCCAGCACTGCCTTAACCCTCTTGGGCATGTAGTTCACCAGAGCTTCACAGGTTGCCACTGGAGTCTCTTCCACTCCTCCATGACGACATCACGGAGCTGGTGGATGTTAGAGACCTTGCGCTCCTCCACCTTCCGTTTGAGGATGCCCCACATATGCTCAATAGGGTTTAGGTCTGGAGACATGCTTGGCCAGTCCATCACCTTTACCCTCAGCTTCTTTAGCAAGGCAGTGGTCGTCTTGGAGGTGTGTTGGGGGTCGTTATCATGTTGGGATACTGCCCTGCGGCCCAGTCTCCGAAGGGAGGGAATCATGCTCTGCTTCAGTATGTCACAATTCATGTTGGCATTCATGGTTCCCTCAATGAACTGTAGCTCCCAAGTACCGGCAACACTCATGCAGCCCCAGACCATGACACTCCCCCCACCATGCTTGACTGTAGGCAAGACATGCTTGTCTTTGTACTCCTCACCTGGTTGCTGCCACACATGCTTGACACCATCTGAACCAAATAAGTTTATCTTTGTCTCATCAGACCACAGGACATGGTTCCAGTAATTCATGTCATTAGTCTGCTTGTCTTCAGCAGAATGTTTGCAGGGGTTTCTTGTTACATCATCTTTAGAAGATGGTATGGCAGCCATGCAGACCAATTTGATGCATTGTGCGGCGTATGGTCTGAGCACTGACAGGCCAACCCCCACCCCTTCAACCTCTGCAGCAATGCTGGCAGCACTCATACATCTATTTCCCAAAGATAACCTCTGGCTTTAACGCTGAGCACATGCACTCAACCTCTTTGGTCGACCATGACGAGGGCTGTTCTGAGTGGAACCTGTCCTGTTAAACCGCTGTATGGTCTTGGCCACCGTGCTGCAGCTCAGTTTCAGGGTCTTGGCAATCTTCTTATAGCCTAGGCCAGGGATATGCAATTAGCGGACCGCCAGCTGTTGCAGAACTACCAGTCCCATGAGGCATAGCAAAACTCTGACAGCCACAAGCATGACACCCAGAGGTGCGAGATATCCCTGTAGGGGTTATTGGAGCTGGTGAGTGAGGACCCAGGAGGGGGAGCACGAAAGTCACCTGGATATTTCTGCACCTACAAGCACCCAGCACTTTGGAATTTTTAAAGACTTTGTTTTGATGTACTTTGGATACATATAGTTTTTTTTGCACCTGTTTTGGATATTTTGTTTGGTCTATATGAACTTATCACTGAAATTGCACTATATATATTGTTTTATATTTTTATAGTTTTTCAGCATTTATCACGTTTATTTATATCTCTTACAAATACATATCGCTCCCTTAGGAGAGACAGCACATTCTATGTAGTTATGATAGCACGGAGATCACTTTAATATATTGCAATTTATTGCTGGTAGGGTGTGTTAATTAGTGGTATACTTATACACAAAATTTACACCTGGAGCAACACACCACATAAAGAGCATCCTGGGTTTATAATTTTTCAGTATATAGGTAGCACCACTTACCCCAGTCTTTTTGTTATTATGATAGAACTTGCATATCCCTGGCCTAGGCCATCTTTATGTAGAGCAATAATTATTTTTTTCAGATCCTCAGAGAGATCTTTGCCATGAGGTGCCACGTTGAACCAGTATGAGAGAGTGAGAGCGATAACACCAAATTTTAACACACCTGCGACCTTGTAACACTAATGAGTCACATGACACTGGGTAGGGAATATGGCTAATTAGGCCCAATTTGGACATTTTCACTTGGGGTGTACTCACATTTGTTTCCAGCGGTTTAGACATTAATGGCTGTGTGTTGAGTTATTTTGAGGGGACAGCAAATTTACACTGTTATACAAGCTGTACACAAGCTGTACTGAAGTTGATTGATGAATCAACTTCAGTACAACCAGCCTTCCCATAGATAGAATAAATATCAGTCGGTCTCTGCTGAACCGTCTGAGATTAAATCCATCTGTGGCTTTTAAACAACAGCCAGAATGCAAAGCAAGCCAACTAAGGTGCCCGAACCTTAATTAAGAGCCTTTAAGAGTCCTTAAACCAGGAAGCTCTTGTGTTCCATTCTCAACTGACTTTGGAAAACTCAAGGGTAGCCCTGCCGCTCCCACTAAATCTTCGTATTGGTTGTTACCCATGATGGAGTTGGGAGAGAAGACATTTTACCAACTGCTGGAGCATGTTTCATATGGGTGCAACATGCTTCAAAAGGTGAACTCGTGCTTTAAAGCGGAGTTCCAGGCTCTGAAATTTTTTTAAGTCAGCAGCTACAAATACTGTAGATGCTGACTTTTAATATACAGTGGGGAAAATAATTATTCGATCCCCTGCAGAGAAGATTCTCATCCAAGATTTTACAATACATGGACCCATCCATTGGCCCTTCAAAGTCGGACTGTATCTTTAGCAGAGAAAAAGCCCCAAAGCATAGTCAGCATTTTTCTTCCTCCAAACACATAGTCCCCCTCCTCAAGAAAGCCCATATACAGTCATGCCAATGAACATCTAAATGATTCAGAGAAGTATTGGGTATAAGTGCTGTGGTCAGATGAGGCCAAAATTGAGCTCTTTGGCATTAACTCAACTAGCTGTGTTTGGAGGAAGAAAAATGCTGACTATGACCCTAAGAACACCATCCCTACATCCCTACAGTCAAGCACGGAGATGGAAACATGATGGTTTGGGGCTGTTTCTCTGCTAAAGGTACAAGCTGACTTTGCCACATTGAGGGGCCAATGGATGGGGCCATGTATTGTAAAATTTTGGATGAGAATCTTCTTCCCAAAACACAGAAGGTCGTGGATAGGTCTTCCAGCATGACAATGACCCAAAGTATGGCAATAAAGGGGTGGTTTAAAAAGAAGCACATTAAGGTCATGGAGTGGCCTAGTCAGTCTTGAGACCTTAATCCTATAGAGAATTTATGGAGGGAGCTGAAACTTCGAGTTGCCAAGAGACAGCCAAGAAACCTTAACCCCCCTGGCAGTATTCCCGAGTCTGGCTCGGGGTGGAATTTCAGTACCATTAGCAGTAACCCTGAGCCCGACTGGGGATTGCATTGCAGGATACAGGGAGAGTTACTTACCTTGTCCCCTGGATCCTGCGATGTCTCCCCGCTGTGTGTGCGAGCTGTCTCCTCGCTCGATTCACACAGTGCCGCTGAGCTCCGTTCCCTGCAACGTTGCGCCAAATTCAAAAAAGTAAAAACACAGTACACATACAGTACACTGTAATCTTACAGATTACAGTACTGTATAAAAAAAATACACATCCCCTTTGTCCCTAGTGGTCTGTCCAGTGCCCTGCATGCACTTTTATATTATAAATACAGTTTTTTCTGCCTGGAATTTGGAGATTGTCCATAGCAACCAAAAAGTGTCCCTTTATGTCAAAAGTGGTTTTAGACCAGCTAGAAAACACTGATAAAAAATTAGAATCACTTGCAGAATTAAGAGATAGTGATTTGTGGGGAAATTCGTCATCAAACACTAAATCTAATGACAGGGACAATTATGCAACTGAGCAAATTTCAGTGTTTTTGGTTTTATTACATTGTTGAATAATTTTTATTATTATTTGTTATAATTATTTATAGTTATTTATTATATTATAAAATTTATCATACCCGGGATGTCTACTAGACTATGGTTTGAACTAGGGTTGTCCCGATACCACTTTTTTAAGACCGAGTACAAGTACCGATACTTTTTTTCAAGTACTCGCCGATACCGATTACCGATACTTTTTTTTTTTTATGTCATGTGACAGTTTGACTGATGGGCACTGACTGGTGGCTGGCACTGATGGCTGGAACTGATAGATGGCACTGGCTGATGGGCACTGATAGGCAGCACTTATGGGCACTGATAGATGGCACACATAGGCGGCACTTATAGATAGCACCAAAGGCTGGCACTGACTGAAGAGCACTGACTGATGAGCACTGATAGATGGTACTGATTGATGGGCTCTGATAGGCGGAAGCACTTTTGGGAACTGATAGGTTGCATTTATGGGCACTGATAGGTGGCACTGACGGCTGGCACTGATAGATGGTGCTGACTGATGGGCACTGATGTGTCACTTATGGGCGCTGATAGATGGCACTGATAGGTGGCTAGCAGTGATGTCTGACACTGATGGCTGGCACTGACTGATGGGCACCAATAGGTGGCACTGATAGATGGCACTTATGGGCACTGATAGGCGGCACTGATAGATGGCACTGATGGGCACTAAAATGCAGCACTGATTGGCAATTGCATAATAAATGACATGAATGATGAGGAGAGGAATGATTTTGCAATGATATATGGCATATAGCACTGCAAAATCCTTCCTTGCCTCTCATCATTCATGTCATTTAACATCTAGTAAGTATGCTGTGACGCCCATCTTGGTACACCTTGCACTTGGCTGTAGTAAGCTAGCAGCAGACATCTTGTTACACCCAGCCCGAACTATATGAGCTGGGTGTAACAAGATGTCAGCTGCTGGCTTACTGCAGCCGAGTGCAAGGTGTACCAAGATGGCCGTTGTGATGTTTACCCTCCGACGGAGACACGCTGACGTCACTTTCTGTGCGACGGCTCCACTCACCGCTTTGGACATTATATGTGGCGGCATCCTGCATCCCTGTCCCGGCCAGCTTACCCCCGTCCGCACTGCTGCCAGATTGATCTCCGCACCGCCCTCTCCGCCCGCCGACTTCCGGTTACAGGTATCGGAATAGGCATCGGGAGCATTTGTGTGAGTACAAGTACTAGTATCGGTATCGGGACAACCCTAGTTTGAACAGATTTAAGTGAGTTATTCCTAAGAATTGCAGGCCTACAATATAAAACGCCAAATTTCCATGCAAAATAATTGTACCGCTTTCAGCACCTAAAATCATAAATAATCATACCGCCAGGGAGGTTAGGGATTTAGAGAAGATCTGTAAAGAAGAGTGGACCAAAATCCATCCTGTGACGTGTGCAGACCTGGTCACCAATGACAAGAAATGTCTTACCTCTGCACTTGCCAACGAGGGTTTCTCTGCCAAGTACGAAGTCATGTTTTGCTTGGGGATCAAATACTTATTACTTACTTACTTACTTGTGTTCTTTCTGGATTTCTGGTTGATATTCTGTCATTTAAAATACACTTATGATAAAAATGATTTCTTTGTAAGTGGGCAAACGTATAAAATCTGCAGGGGATCAAATAATTATTTTTCCCCACTGTAAGGACACTTACGTGTCCATGGTCCGTTGGCTCGGGTGCAGGCGCTGGCATTGCAACTAAGGAAAACTGGCAGTGAAGCCTTCAGTCTTCACAGCCAGTTTCCTACTGTGCTTTCTGAATGACCCCACTGTCTTCTAGGACACAAACAGGTCCCAGAAGGCAGTGGAGGGGGGGGGGCTGATGCAAATGAGGGAATGACGTACCTCGCTGCGGCACGGTAGGATGAAAGTCCTGCAGGAAACCAAAAAAATGTACAAAACAGCAAAAAAAAAAAAAGAATATCGAAAAATGAGGGGAGTGGGGGGTATGCTTAATTGATTAAGACCTAGATTCAATTTAGCCTGGAACTTCGCTTTAATGCTGATTGTTACATATGAATTTATTGGGGTACAAAATCACTTGGACAATAAAGCTGTATTTGTTTTTTGCAATAGTTGTAGTCACATACTGCCATATTCATATGTTCACATTATCTAGAAAATGTATGAGAAGCAGAAGGTAGAATTAGAATAGTACTGTTCACATTCCTTTTATCATATCATGGTAAGCATGTTATTGAGTGTCACTGGTCTGCGGCTTAATCGGAATGCTTTATACTTCAGGTGTCTCATGAATTTGCTATCAACTTTAATCCTACAAGCCCGTTCTGCTCAGGTAAGTTTATGTTTGTCTCTTGTAGTGGAGGTTTTACGAAGTTTTTTGCATACTGTGACATTCAAAGATGACATCTGGCTGTTATTCATTCTTTCAAACCACCCTAAGCCCCTGTACACACGGTCGGAAATTCCGACCACAAAATCCGTCAGATTTTTTCCGACGGATTTTGTCCGACACTGGTGTTGCATACACACGGTCGGACAATGTTATCGGAAAATCCGATCCTTCTGAACGTGGTGACGTTCGTTGCGTACGACGGAACTACGTAGAGGCTAGTAGCCAATAGCTTTGGTATTGTAATTTGATCTGAGCATGCGTGACACTTTGTCCGTCGGAATTCTCGACACACGATGGGAAAAAGTCAGATCGGATTTTGTTGTCGGAAAATGTGAGATCCTGTGTTGTAGGATTTATCCTTTCAGTATCTATCCAACAATCAAAATATTTCTTATGCCCCGTAGACACGGTCAGAAATTCCGACGGAAAAAGTCAGAGGGAGTCCACACACGGGCGGATTTTCCGACAACATGGTCCGATCGGACATTTTCCGTCGGAATTTCCGACCGTGTGTACGGGGCATAATAAATAATTTGATTGTTGGATAGATAGGGAAAGGATAAATCCTACACCATTGTTTTATATCTCTTATAATCTACTACTGTCATAGAGACCTCCATACTTCATGGTACATTAGAATTTGTTTTTCATTTTACTAAAGAATGCAGCTAGGGCAGCTTTCTGAATGCTCTATGAGGTAAATCACAATACTTAGGTTTTGAATGCTTTTATCTGTAATTCTCAAGAAGGATGATTGCATAGAATCATGTGACAAGTGTGAGAAGCAGTGGTGGCTGGTGGTATATTTATTTTTTGGGGCGGCAAACAATCCATCCGCCGCCGTCTCCTCCTCCTGGTGCTTCCCTGCGGCTTCCCCTACGTCTCCTCCTTGGCAGGCAATAGGATCTGTTCTCCTCTCGACCAATCGGGTGACAGGTCTCAGGACCTGCTTCTTGATTGGCCGAGTGGAGAATCAGGAAGAAAATAACGAATATTCATTCGCTATTGTCACACAACTAGGTGGGCTCGGGGCACAGTGCTCTGCGCCCCAAACCCACCCTTTTTTGAAGCCTATTAGAACCTCTGTCTCTTAACACGTGCTTCTAAAAAAATAAAAACATTGTAATCCATGCGTCCGGTGCCCCGCATGTAGACTAGGGGGCTGACGCATGGATTAGGGAGGCGGCGCCCCTGTGCCCCATATGGATGGGCCGTCACTGGGAGAAGCCCATTAGCACTGGCTCCAATGGATTATATTCTTCGGTTTATTACTCCAGCTGTAATAAATCTTAGACAGCAATCACGGTTTGATTTTACTTAGCTACTTTGGCATTACAAAATTGAAGTTTTCTGAGGAAATGATAGTTGTTTGTGCATTTTTCTTATAGGAGTTGAAGGCATTATAGAAGCATATTCTGCTTGCCTGCCGCACATACGCTTCTATGGACCAACCAACTTCTCCCCAATAATCAACCATGTGGCTCGATTTGCAACACAAGCAACAACTCAAGACGCAGCAGCAGTAAGTACATTATTCAGTAACCTGTGGCAGATTTACAAAAAAATAAAACAGCCAATTTAAAGCAAACCTAGCACTGAACAGAACACATTTTTCAGGTTGTGCTATTTACTATTTAAGTGCAACATTTCAGGGTTGGATTACCTTGCAAAAAAGATCATATTTTTTAAGCATAGAAATGCTTAAAATCATCAAGATCATATTTTACATGCATAGAACGCATGGAGGTAAAAAAAACCTTTAGCTTTTACAACCACTTTAACTGCAACAAGCCAGGCCCTGTCCTACCAAATATTTCATCAGTTTGCATTACCATGGTGCCTGAAAAGTTTGTTCTTTTCTGTATATGACATTTTTATTTCAATAGACTCTCAGAAACAAAAGCATATAGGGGTTGATTTAATAAAGGCAAATAGGTTGTGCACTTTGCAAGTGCAGTTGCTCCTGAGCTTAGTAAAAGATGGGAAGTTCTACTGACTTCCATCATCCTGTTTTTTTATTTTCCTTGCATGTGATTGAGTATTCTGTGCAGAATAAAGCTTTACCTCATTTACTAAGTTCTGGAGTAACTGCACTTGCAAAATGCACAGGGGTTTATTTACTAAAGGCAAATCCACTTTGCACTACAAGTGCAAACTACAAGTGCAAAGTGCATTTTAAATTGCACTGAAAGTGAACTTGGAAGTGCAGTCGCTGTAGATCCGAGGGAAACATGCAAGGAAAATACAGCATTTTAGCTTGCACATGATTGGATAATAAAATCAGCAGAGCTTCCCCTCATTTCAGATCTACCCCTCAGATTTACAGCGAGTGCACTTTCAGTGCAATTTCAAGTGAACTTTGCACTTGTAGTTTGCAGTTGTAGTGCAAAGTGGATTTGCCTTTCGTAAATAACCCCCACAGTGTGTTTTTGCCTTTAGTAAATTATCCTCGTAGAGTATATTCAATTCCAAACAATGGTACATTTTACTGACCTTCCAGTTCCGTTTACTCCAGGAATTTTCCTTATACATTTTTCTAACATCCCACAGAAAATATATAAACGATCAGTTATTTGACATTTGGTTAACGCAGCTCTTTCCTGTATCCCTTCCATCCTTAAAGTGGTGTTGCCACCAAAAAAAAAAACATTTCTTAAAAATCATAAAAAGAAAATAATTGGAAAAAAAAAATGTTTTACTCACCTCTAAATGCCTGTTGCTAGGGGGTCCCTCGTAGTCTGCCACCTTCAGTGCCCGGGCACTGACATCACTTCCCCTCGGCGCCGCACAGTCATCTGGGTCCTTTCACGTGTCCCAGATGACTGAGCATCGTATCACGGCGCACGGCGCTGCTCGCGCATGCGCAGTGGGTGCCCGGCTGTGAACCCACAGCCAGGTGCCCACAGTAGGAATGCCGGCGCTGCGAGCGGAGCGGGGAACGAGGGGGGGCTTCGTTCCCCCACATCGCTGGACCCTGGGACAGGTAAGTGTCCGATTATTAAAAGTCAGCAGCTGCAGTATCTGTAGCTGCTGACTTTTAAAAAAAATTTTGTGGGCACTCCTCTTTTTTTTTAATCAGAAAAAAGTTTTTATTTGAATCAGTGTTACACGCCAATGACATTAACATAGTGTTATGCCCCGTAAACACGGTCGGATTTTCCGACGGAAAATGTCCTATCGGACAATGTTGTCGGAAATTCCGACCGTGTGTAGGCTCCATCGGACTTTTTCCATCTGATTTTCCGACGGACAAAGTTTTATCTCCTGCTCTCAAATTTTCCGACAAAGTCCTATCGGACTTTTTCCGATCGTGTGTAGCGAATTCCGATGGACAAAGTGCCACGCATGCTCAGATCACATTACAAGACCAAAGCTATTGGCTACTAGCCTCTACGTAGTCCCGTCGTAGGCAACAAACGTCACCACGTTCAGAATGATCGGATTTTCTGACAACTTTGTCCGACCGTGTGTATGCAACACCAGTGTCGGACAAAATCCGTTGGAAAAAATCAGATGGATTTTGTGGTCGGATTTTCCGACCGTGTGTACGGGGAATTACAGCGTATTTAACAATCTGTAACAAACAAACCACATGTATTTAGAGTGTATAAAACTGTAAATCTTTGGCATATACATAGCTGGCTGTCAGCATATATAACGGAAATAAAACAGAAGGAACATAACGGAAAAAGAAAAACTTTCAGAACATACAAATCCTGGACTTGATATATTGAAGACACTTGTAAATTTTACTCTGAATTTCCATATAGTGTATTTTCAGTTAAGGGATCATTATACCGATAAGAGTACTGGTTTATTAGCCAGTTATGGTCGGTCTTGTTCAGATAAATACAAACCAATGTCAAGGCCTTACAGGGGTTAGCCCTGCAGCAGCCTATCCGTGACCATCTGGTGGGGTGCTAGTCCCCGAGTATCTAACCAGTCTTGCCACATTTTCAGGAATTTGTGGGGAGCTTTCCTGTGCTGGTGGTGTGTCAGTTTTTCTCGTATTAGCATTTTGTTGACTTGTTCTATCCATTGCCTCCTGGTGGGTACTCTAGTGTCTGGTGTCTTTGGTATGGCTACCGTAAACACCTGTGTTATTACCTCAAAGATCCCATTCCAGTATCTGGTTAGTTTTAGGCATTTCCAGAACATGTGCATTAGGTCTCCGTGATCCCTCATACACTCGGGACACAAAGGTGTCTCTCTAATACCCCATGCATGTAATTTTGCGGGAGTTCTGTAGACTCTATGCAGTAAATATAAATGTGAGAGCTTTTGGGAGGCCGACACTGAGACCAAGGGAGCAGAGGCGAGGCAAAGGTTCCACGTTTCTCCATCCATCGGTCCCAGATCATCCTCCCATTTCCGGCTGCATGACAGTGCAGACGCATCTTGAAGTGCATTCAAAAGGATATCATAGCCTCTTGAGAACATACCTTTCCTTTCGCTTTCCATTAAAATCGATTGTACAATGGTGTGGTTCATTAACTGAAGCGGCGTGGATCTGGATTGCATTTGTAAAGCGTGTCTCAGTTGTAGGTACTTATAGAATTCTCCCCGTGGGATTCCAAATTCCGCTTGTAGTTCCATAAATGATTTAAGAACCTGCCCATTGTACAATTGAGATAGGAATTGGATTCCCCTTGATTTCCAGGTATTGAAACCATTGAGCTTAAGCAGTTCACCATATTGCGCATTGTTCCATATGGGTGAGCGGATGGGTGAGCGAGAGATATCCTCTCATTCCCAGTATACGTTTTGTTTGCGACCAGAGAGTGTTCAACAGGGAGATGGTCGGGGTGCTCCTATCTAGGTGTGTGTATCCCGTCTCTAGGGTAGATAAAGCCGTTAGGGTTCCTGTGGGTGCGTTCAGCAGGTTACGTATGGGGTATAGCGAATCTGTTCCCCAGCCCCCTAGTTGTTGCAGTTGTGAGGCCATGAAATATGTCCTAGCGTGTGGTACTGCCAGTCCCCCTTCATCTTTTTTGTATTGTAGGGTAGTCAAGATAATTCCAGCTGTTTTTTTGCGCCAAATCAATTCCCTGAACTGGGAATCTGTTTTAGCAAACCACCGTTTGGGAATCCATATTGGGGAGTTATTATAAATGTAGAGGAGTTGAGGTGCCCAGATCATTTTTATAAGATTGTCCCTCACCACCACGGACAGCGGTAGTTTACACCATGCTTTACATTTCTCTCTGAATTTGGCTAGTAGGGGGATTAGATTAAGGAGGATATATTGTGAGACATCCGAGGATACCTGTACCCCCAAATATCGGAAAGAGGATACTGTTTGAATCATTCCAGCACTGTCTGGGAGTGGTCCTGTCAGGGGATCAAGTGGCAAAAGGACTGATTTGTTCCAGTTAATTGAAAAACCTGACAGGGTACCAAACATCTGAATGAGGGTCATAGTCTCGGTTAATGAGGCCTGAGTATCACCCAGGTACAGAAGGGTGTCGTCCGCATATAACGACACCACATCTGTACCCGAGGGTCTCTGAAATCCTACAATCTTAGGTTCTCATCTAATTTTTGCCGCAAGCGGTTCCAGAGCCAAAGCAAACAGCAGGGGAGATAGTGGGCACCCCTGCCTAGTGCCCCTGAACAGTGGAAATGGCTCAGATAATTCCCCATTAGCTCTGATTCTGTCTGTTGGTTGCGCATATAACAGTTTAATCCACTTTATAAATGTGACGCCCAGACCCATGGCCTCCAGAACCTTCCACAGGTAAGGCCACTCGACACTGTCGAAGGCCTTGGCTGCGTCCAGGAAAAGGATGGCACGATTACCCAGGTATTCTACAGGTATTTGGATATTTAGAAAGAGTCTTCTGATATTTTGGGCTGTAGAGCGTGTGGGTATAAATCCTGATTCGTCTCTATGTACCAGTTTCTGTATTACTTGGGAGAGTCTCGTTGCCAGTACTCTTGCCAGTAATTTCACGTCAGTTGTAAGCAGAGAGATGGGTCTATAGGAATCCGGGGAGGTAGCTGCTTTGCCTGGCTTTAGGATCACTATTATAATTGCTTTATTCATGGAGGCCGGTAGTTTTCCATCGTCTAGTGCGTCATTAAACACTCTCAAGAGTGTTGGCAGTAATGTAGCAGCATATTTTTTGTACAATTCAGATGGAAGCCCATCGGCTCCAGGAGCCTTATTATTATGTGTCTGTTCTAGTGCAAGAGCCAGTTCTTCTGCTTTAATTGGGGTATTTAGCATGGCAGTATCAGACAAGGACAGGTGCGGTAGTTCACATTGGCTGAGGAAGCCTGTTATGTCGTCCTCGCCAGGGTGCACTTTGGATGTATACAGATCTGTATGAAATGCGCGGAACATTTGGAGTATTGTTGGGGTGTCGGTATGGATTGTTCCCTGTGAATCGCACAGGGAGGAAACCATAGTTGGTGATCCCTGGGCCCGCGCCAGTAGTGCCAGCATGTGACCCGTGGATTCACCCTCCTCAAAATGTGTCTGTTGGAGGAAAAATCTTTTATTTTCTGCCAGTTGGAGAGCAAGCTGATTAGACATAGATTGCGCCCCCAACCAAGCTTTTTTAGTGTCTTCTTTGGGATTGGCAATATATCTATCTTCTGTTTCTTTGGCTACCCTACATATTTCTTTTTCCCAAGCTTTAGTATTTGTTTTTATGTTATTGATAGCCGTAATAAATTGACCTCGTAGGAAGGCCTTTGCAGTGTCCAAAATTGTTCCCAATGGGGCGGAATCCATATTGGCCTGGAAGAATAGTCTAAGTTCAGGGCACTCCTCTTTAACATCACCTTCTTTGTCACTTTGGTTCTGCAAAATTGAGGATATAAGGACATTGGAGAGCATGACTAACATTTTGAGGGGCACAGAGGAGAGAACCCGTAAAAAAATGTGGTTTCACTGGACAGCCTACTCTTGCACTCCAAAATTTCAACAAATATATGCAAGCTAAACATGGTGTAGGCCCTGTTTTTGCTCCTTGTAAAGTGTTTAGTGGCTTTTCGACCTGATGTCCTCGGCCGGGCAATTGTAACTTGTTTTGAGTGGAGCACCATTGCTTTTACCTTCACTTAAAGTGGAGTGCCCACAAAATTTTTTTTTTAAAGTCAGCAGCTACAAATACTGCAGCTGCTGACTTTTAATAATCAGACACTTACCTGTCCCGGGGTCCAGCGATGCAGGGGAACGAGACCCCCCCTCGTTCCCCGCTCCGCTCGCGGCGCCGGCATTCTTAATGTGGGAACCCGGCTATGGCTTCACAGCCGGGCACCCACTGTGCATGCGCGAGCGGCGCGGTGCACCGTGATTCGACGCTCACTCATCTGGGACACGTGACAGGTCCCAGATGACTGTGCGGCGCCTACAGGAAGTGACGTTTAGCCCGGGCAATGAAGGTGACAGACTACGAGGGACCCCCTAGCAACATGCATTTAGAGGTGAGTAAATTTTTTTTTTTTCCAATTATTTTTTTTTAATTTTTTTAATGATTTTTAAGCCACATTTTTTTTTTTTTTGGTGGCAACCCCACTTTAACTGGGATAACTGGGGTCTTTTCTCAAGAGGTCTGTCGAGGGAGGGGGAAACACTTTCTCTCCTCATTTTCACCCTGACTAACCTCAAACACCCACCCCCCCCCCCCTTTTATTTTTTTAGGCTCTCCTGTACTAACCAAGCCAGGTTGACCTTTTATGCAGAAGTCTATATTGTTGTTATTGCTTGGTGCAATGTGTTGTAAAGGTTCTGGATTTATCTTTTTGTGCAATTGTGTATCCATACCCTTTTTTTCAGAGAACTTTATGTGATAATATTATGTTTACAGGACAGCCTGAACGGTTGTCTGTTTTCTTTTTGTTTTTATTGCTTGTATCTGTTCTGTAAATTTTTGCAAAAACTTTAATAAAGATTGAATGTAAAAAAAATATGTAAACAGTACAACTGAACGTTCTGCTAAAAAACCGTACATCAAATAAATTCAATGTCCATTGATGATTTAAGAGTGGGAAGTGAGTCCCATATTCAAAGGAAAGTAATAAGAAGAACAGATTCAATTCAGGTATATGTATCAGGACTACAGTTCTTCCCATCATATATCTATAGTAACTCTATAGTACTAGAGTACTGCGAGCCCTTATTTTAAAAGGGTTGGTGAGGATAGCTATTTAGGTTTATTTTAACAGCAGGATCTACTTTTGCAAATGGCACTCAAAGGTACACTTATAGGAATACATGGCTCATCAAATATAATGAAGAAAAAATACTTTTTTTATTCTGCATGAGTATAAAAACTGCTATAAATGATAAATGACATTATACATTTCTCACTGTCAGTTTTGGAAATTCTAGTGACAGCTAGGGTCATACAAACCTCTGTGTATTTTATTTTCCAGCAATACTTCACCCTTCTCATCATAACGGATGGTGTCATTAGTGACATGGATGAAACAAGACATGCCATTGTACAAGCCTCTAAGCTGCCCATGTCCATTATCATCATCGGGGTGGGGAATGCAGACTTTTCCGCCATGGAGTTTCTTGATGGGGATAACAGAGTACTCCGATCTCATACCGGAGAGGAAGCATCGCGGGACATTGTACAGTTTGTGCCATTTCGGGAGTTTCGTAATGTAAGTAGACCATTTTTATGTCAGTATTATAGAGCCCAACAAGAATCATGTCTATAATTATTATATACCATTCCATGTTTTTGGTGTGGACATAGATGAGTAGATCTCTCAGTTATTATGACAGGAGGTAAATATTTTGTCTTACTTTGTCACCATTGGTTCGCATCTAAACTTGATTTGTGCAATGTACAGTTTCGATACACGAGCAATCTAGTTATTGCAGTCATGTTACTGGTACATCTTGCTGATCTGAGAAATCAGATCTAAAGAGTAAGGCCCCTTTCACATGAGGTGGACTCCGCTTTCACGGAGTCCGCCTCTGTCCACCGGCTCAGTGGGAGATCTCTCCGTTGATCTCCGCTGAACCGGCGGATGACAAGTCCCTCTCTGCTCACTGAGCGGGGAGGGGCTTGCGAGCGCCGCTGGTCACAATGGAGAGATCGGATGAAAACGGACAGCGTGTCCGTTTTCATCAGATCTCACCCGATTCAATCCGCCAGCGACGGATCTGGACGTAGAGCCATACGTCTGCTTTTGGCGGATCGGACCGGGTCGGATGTCAGTGGACATGTCTCCGCTGACATCTGACGCTCCATAGACTAACATGGAGCGCCCGTTCAGATCTGCCGTCAAAACTGACAGGCGGATCTGAACGGTCCGATGGTGTGAAAGGGGCCTAAAAGAGACAATGCAGTGAAATTATGGTAGTAATAAGACTGGTTAGTGTCAAGAATGTCCCTTATAGTGGTGGCCAGATGCCACCTTTACAGATGACTAAAAAGATCGTTGGTGTTATGCAGGTACCTCAACCAAGTGGCATTAGCACCCCGTGTTAATTTTGCAGATGATCAACATTATTTTAGTCTACTAAAACTTGACTAAAACAATTCAGATAACTAAAATATGACTAAAACTAAAATGGCATTTTGGTTTAAAGACTATAAATAAAAATAGATCGAAGTTTGACATCCAAATTACCACTGGTTATATATCACATGGATAAATCTGTGTCTGTAGTGCATATTCAAACCTTAAAGTATAACTAAAGGCAAAACTTTTTTTTTTTTTTTAGTTTTGGGTAGAGTGGAGAGGGATTAGATCTCCTGTCAGGTTTTTATTGGTGTCTGTGCCCCTGCTAGGGAGATTCACGCTATTTGTCCTGTTTACCATTATCATTGAAAGCGAAAGTAAACTGATAAGAGGCATGGAGGAACTCAGCTATGAGGAAAGATTAGAGGAACTGAATTTATGATATATATATATATATATTGAGAAGAGGAGATTAAGGGGGGATATGATCAACATGTTCAAATATATAAGGGGTCCATATAGTGAACATGGTGTTGAGTTATTCACTTTACAGTCATCACAGAGGACAAGGGAGCACTCTTTACGTCTAGAGGAAAAGAGATTTCATCTCCAAATATGGAAAGGTTTCTTCACAGTAAGAGATGTGAAAATGTGGAATAGACTCCTTCCAGAGGTGGTTCTGGCCAGCTCAGTAGATTGCTTTAAGAAAGGCCTGGATTATTTCCTAAATGTACATAATATAACTGGGTACTAACATTTATAGGTGAAGTTGATCCGGGGAAAATCCGATTGCCTCTCGGGGGATCAGGAAGGAATTTTTTCCCCTGCTGTAGCAAATTAGATCATGCTCTGCTGGGGTTTTTCGCCTTCCTCTGGATCAACTGTGGGTATAAAATTGGGTATATGGGATTGTATGATATTATTTTTTTTTTTTTTTTTTTTTTTTATGGTTGAACTGGATGAACTTTTTTTCAACCTGACTAACTATGTAACATATGAATTACACAGGTTTTGAGGCTAATTAAATGCAGATAAGGCACCAAGTGAGTTTAATTATCACCTTAATCAGCCACAGAACCTGTGTAATTAATATGTGTTCGGGTTTTAAAGGGATGAGGTGGCAACCCTAGTTTGAGGGCCTCAGAAGTTGAACACCCGTGATTACATGTGTCTTTCTATCTTTTTGCTCCTCAGGCTCCTAAGGAAACTCTGGCCAAAGCGGTGCTCGCAGAGCTTCCTCAACAAGTAGTGGATTACTTCAAGAACCACAACCTGCCTCCCACCAAGGCTGAGGGTGTATAACTTTCTGGACCTTCAGCCCATATGGCAGGAAGCCTGTGAATTAAACTCGTTACATTATAAAACCAGCAATCTGTCTCAGCAATGTAAAAATGTCTTTGCGGGGGGGTCAGATATGGACACCTTCTCTGTAGTATTAAAGCCATTGTATTCTTTTTTTAATCCTATTTTAATGCCAGAGGTCACTGTGACAATCTGAGACTTCACAAAACTCTGGCAAGGATTGCTGCTATAATTACCATGGTGTTCTGTGGCTTTCCAGGTATTCTTGTCTTCAGGATGGCCTTTCCCAGGAGAATTTTAGTTGTGTTTTACATTTGTGGCAGGCATCTTACATCAGTCAAGGCCTCTTCTAGTGCTTTGTGTTTTGTTCTTTTGCTTCGGATTTACCCCTAATGCAGTCCTGAATCTATTCAGTTCTATAGAAACACATTTCAAAGGATGGGATGTTTTTAGCTGTGTCTGTGAGGAAAGGCTCAGTCACATTTGTGCTCTTAACCATTTGTTTTATTGCACTTAGAATTTTTTTTTTTTTAGCACATAGAACAAACGAGGCCTCAGAGTGTTGGTGTATTAGGACAGGAAAGTTCGGTCTTGTTGTCTGTAGCAGCCATTGTGGTCGTGCCATGGTCCTAGAGCCGTATTGGAAATGAAAGAGATATGAACTGTAATGCTGCGTACACACGATCGGAAATTCCACCAGCAAAAGTCCGGTGAGAGCTTTTGGCCGGAAAATGCGACCACGTGTATGCTCCATCTGACTTTTGCTGGCAAAAAAAAGGACTTGTGTTAGTTTACACTCAAAGAACAAACAAAATTCACAGTGCTACCCTTCTCTGTGGGAATGCCAATAGTCCAAAGGTATTGACCATAAACTGTTATGGTACTGTCCATAAAAAGTCCAGGAAATTAGATGACTAAAAATAGCCTGGAAGGGTTAAAAACGGGTGACTTATTCCAAGAGGGATGCAGGGCTACTTGTGTCCAAAAGGGCTGGAAAACCCATGCTACAAGAGAAGAGGGAGAGGGGAGAGAAGTGCCAAGCAAACTCTTGGTGTAGTACAGTTTTAATATTGAATAAATAAAATATATAAAACAGTGGCACTCACAAAGGTGTAAACAGAGCAAGTGTGAGACCGGAGAAAGCTCAGTGTTACACACGATCGGATTTTCCGACAACAAATGTTGGCTGTGAGCTTGTTGGCGGAAAGTCCGACCGCGTGTATGCTCCATCGAACATTTGTTGGCGGACTTTCCGCCAACAAATGTTGGCTAGCAGGTTCTCAAATTTTCCACCAACAAATTTTGTTGTCGGACTTTCCGATCGTGTGTAAACAAGTCCGTCGCACAAAAGTTCACGCATCCTCGGAATCAAGCAGAAGGAGCCCAAAGGGTGACGCACTGGCTATTGAACTTCCTTTTTATCGGCTCGCTGTACGTCTTGTACATCACCACGTTCCCACGTTCGTAATTGTTGGCCAACATTTGTGTGACCGTGTGTATGCAAGACAAGTTGGAGCCAACAACCTTCAAACAAAAATCCACGGTTTTGTTGTCGGAAAGTCTAATCGTGTGTACAGGGCATAAGAGCGTCCTGCCCACGAAGGGGCTGTCAGTCCATGCCGCTGCGGAGGCTCCAGTAGAGGAAGATGTCGGAGGACACCTCTCCGTGGGCAGGATGCTCTTGCACTGAGCCTTCTCCGGTCCCATCCCCCGTACACACGAGCTTATTCTCCATCGGAAAAATCTTGGATGGTTTTTCCGAAGGAATTCCGCTCAAGCTTGGCTTGCATACACACAGTCACACAAAAGTTCACTGAAATTTCGACCGTCAAGAATGCGGTGACGTACAACACTACGACGAGCCGAGAAAATGAAGTCCAATGCTTCCGAGCATGCGTCAAATTATTTCCGAGCATGCGTAGGAATTTTGTGCGTCGGAATTGCTACAGACGATCGGAATTTTCCGATCGAAACTTTTTCCGACCGAACCTGCTCTCAATCTTTTGCTGGCGGGAATTCCTCCAGCAAAAGTCCGATGGAGCATACACACGATCGCATTTTCTGACCAAAAGCTCTCATCGGTCTTTTGCTGGCGGAATTTATGATCATGTGTATGCGGCATCACACTTTGTTTACACCTTTGTGTGTGGCACTTTTCTATACATTTCATTTATTCAATATTAAAACTGTACAACACCAAGAGTTTGCTTGGCACGTCTCTCCCTTCTTCCTTGTTCGTTGCCACCTGCCTACCTCCGATTCTATACAACCTGATAAAAAATAAAAAAAAAATGGAAGGGGATCTGTCCTCCTCCATCAAGGTGGATCGGATTAAAGGGTAGTCACGTGAAAAACGGTGTTTGCCCCATGTGTAAGGGGCCTAATTGAATGGACCTACAAGGATGGCATCTTTTTATATCCATTCAGATCCATCCAAACAGAAAAGGATACAGCCTTACAAAAAAGACAGACTTGAATGGATAGAGATGCAGGCACATATAATCGTGTGATCATTCATTTACATCAGGGGTCTCAAACTGGCGGCCCTCCAGCTGTTGCGAAACTACAAGTCACATCATGCCTCTGCCTGTGGGAGTCATGCTTGTAACGGTCAGCCTTGCAAAGCCTCATGGGACTTGTAGTTTCGCAACAGCTGGAGGGCCACCAGTTTGAGACCCCTGATTTACATCCTCCCACCCATGGACCTCCCACCATAGACAGGTGTAAGAAAGAGTACCATTTATTTTCTTTAGAATGCAACCAAAGCCTAAGTAGAAAAGCCTGTCCCCTGCCAACATGCTGTAGAGCAGGACCCTCTCTCTGCAGAGGTCCCACACCGTCAGAACTAGAGCTCTTCAGTTAGCAGGCAGCATGAGCTTTGCTGATTGTAGTTCTCTAATTCTAACTTGGCAGGGGTGCAGATCCCTTTATATAGGGGGACGGCTTGACTCAACTTGTATCAGTTATTTAGTGCTGCTTCATCAGGAGTGTTATTGGTGGTAAAATCTGAGATTTAAAAAAATGATAAAAGATTATATATGTACAGAATATAACTTTGTGTCTATATTTAGCTTTCACTGTGTGGCTTGTATGTATACAATGGCTGTCTGTTCAATAACACCAAGACTTTTGGCATGGCCAGAAACCCCCACGAGAAGGTGGACACAGGGGCACCCAAGGGGCAGGGGCACACCTCAGGTCAAACTATAATAGCACCTATAATAATGAATGAATGAATTACATTGCTAATAAATAGAAGCAATAGAGGTTACAAATTCAAAATCATAATATTTTAAGGAATGAAAGACCATAATATTTCCTAACAATAGTGGTGACTTGTCCATCGCGGGTTTGTCAAAACCACATAGGACAACACTCAGATATCCTGAAAAGTTCCTTCTGTTTTATGATCAGCATGGGGCATGTAGGACCTCTGCAGAGAGACCTCTGCTTTCATATGGTGAGCAAGTGTCCTTTACAGATTGCTTGGCAGGGGGACAGGCTTTTCTACTTTTTAAAGTCCTTTAAAGCCTTTTATTACCCATTGTTTTGATAAACCTTTAAATATTTTAGATTATTGAAACAGAACATTTAATTGAACTTTAAAGCACTTTAAAGTGGATGTAAACCCCAATTTTTTTTTTTTTTGTCTGGCACAATATAGAGTGTGGGATTTCAGATCAGCTGTGCCCAGTCTTGCCACAAAGAGCTCCAGCTCTGAGCAATCCTCATATCTTTTTTCAGTGAAATAAAACGGACAAACTGTGAAAACTTTCTGTTCTTCCCCCCTGCTGTGATTGACAGGTGATTTACATATCTCGTGCACTAGCCTAAGCCCCCGAAAATGTCCGATTGGACCATGTTGTCAGAAAATCCGCCCGTGTGTGGACTCCATCGGACTTTTTCCGTCTGAATTTCCGACGGAAAAAAATTGAGATCCTGCTCTCAAATTTTCTGACAACAAAATCCGATCTGACTTTTTCCGATCGTGTGTGGAGAATTCCGACGGACAAAGTGCCACGCATGCTCAGATCAAATTACGAGACCAAAGCTATTGGCTACTAGCCTCTACGTAGTTCCGTCGTACGCAACGAACGTCACCACGTTCAGAATGATCGGATTTTCTGACAACTTTGTCCGACCGTGTGTATGCAACACCAGTGTCGAACAAAATCCGTCGGAAAAAATCTGACGGATTTTGTGGTCGGAATTTCTGACCGTGTGTAGGGGGGCTAAGACATGCATTATTTTTTAATTCACACCCCCCACTCCTTTCGTCAGCAGCTCTGCAAGGATTGGCTGTTCCACACCTCAGCATGATTTGGCATGCTGAAGTCATGTGGGGACTTTTCTGGGTTTTGACTGGATGTTAGGGATCATAGCAGAAGTTCAGCGTAAGAAATACACAGGAGAAAATGCATGTTGATAAGGGGAGTGTAGAGGTGGGCGGGGAGTCTACTGACATCACGACTCCACCCACTGAGCTCCAGACAACAGACCCACCCACAGAATCAGCAGTTTTTTGGGTCTCATAACAGACAGAGGGGAGACATTTGACAGGTAAAGATACATGCAGGAGGCATGTATATCCTTCTAGATAACCCCTATGGCAGTAGTTTAGAAAGGATGACATTGGGTTTACATCAACTTTAAGCCATGAACAACCTTCTTTTTAGGACTAAGTAGTTAATATGGTTTTACAATAAAAGCCAATCTGTCAAGAATGCAGTCTATAGAATAAAAATACTGTGATAAAGACCAACAAATAAAATACTATAGATATAGCTATGAGATATAAAGAGCTACAGATATACTGTATATGCATTTATTACTTTTTTGAAATATGATTTTGTATATATTTTTTTATATACAGTGCCATTTATATAATTTTTGGACAGATTGATAATGGTACAACAATATCACTGTACACATGAGCTAGCAGTCCTACAGGATACATATATAAGAGCACACTTATGGTTACTTTTGGAGCAGATAAAACAAAGGATTTATTTGTCCAACACTATAACATAACTGTACTGAGACTTTGAATTCTGTCTGTTCTACAGAAGCTGGTCTCATGGCTGTCTTCTGTCGAATGGACATGCTGGAAAACCAGAATCGGATCTGCATCTGATCAGCGCTTACAGCCAATGGCTGCAAGCTCTGATCAGTGTATTCTGGTGGGGGCGGGGCAGTCATCTGTCAGAATACAATAGCATAGCAGGGGAGATCACTGCACTAACATTGCTTATGCTGATACGGCGACCTCTCTGGGGTTTTTTTTCGTTCCGCCTTCTGGGTAGAACAAAAAAAAAACTGCTAGTGTGTACCTAGCTTTTAGGGTCCCACTCTGTAGCTGCTAGCAAAGGACAGGCTTTTCTGTTCGGGTGGCGGCTGCTATAGAAAAAAAAATGAACTGTAAGGTTCAGTTTACACCACAGAAACTGTCCGGATGCGTTTTTGATGGGTTTTTGATGCGTTCCCCTCTTTTTTTCTTCATCTTAAATAGGGACATATATGTTTTGGTGCATTTTTGATGTGTTCCGGTGCGTTTTTGATGCATTTTACAGCATTCCAGTACCGTCCAGTGCAGGAAAAATGCAGCAGGTTCTACTTTTGTTTCTGGAACGCACTGGAACTGAACTTTCCATGCCTTTTTGATGCAGAAAAAACAATGCACTGGACTGCATGTGGTGTGGACTGGCCCTTAGACTTGTTTTGATGCACCTGGAATTTATGAAGCTGGTTTTAACTGAAAGTTCAATAGGATTTCAAAGTTAAAGTGTAATGTATGCATGCTGCTTTCCTTTATTCTCCCCCTTACCTCTGATCAATACGCAGTTATTTAGATTAAAGCAATGACATTTCAAGAAATACATCTTTTGCAACCCATTGGTATCATCACCATGTGGCGGGAGAGGCCAGCAGACTCATGTAAACAATACAGCACCCTGCCTTGGATCTTCTTTCAAGAGTGTTATATGTAAGAACACATCCCTGATATTCATTCAGACGTGCATACTCCTTCCTGCTGACCAATGAGAGCTGCAGACGTTAGCTGTGCAATCTGCTGATCATTTGCTTAACCGCTTCAGCCCCGGAAGATTTTACCCCCTTCCTGACCAGAGCACTTTTTGCGATTCGGCACTGCGTCACTTTAACTGACAATTGCGCGGTCGTGCGACATTTCACCCAAACAAAATTGACGTCCTTTTTTTCCTACAAATAGAGCTTTCTTTTCTTGGTATTTCATCACCTCTGCGGTTTTTATTTTTTTGCGCTATAAACAAAAAAAGAGCGACAATTTTGAAAAAAACGCAATATTTTTAACTTTTTGCTAAAATAAATATCCCCCAAAAATATATAAAAAAACTATTTTTTTCCTCAGTTTAGGCCGATATATAGTCTTCTACATATTTTTGGTAAACAAAATCACAATAAGCATATATTGATTGGTTTGCGCAAAAGTTATAGCATCTACAATTATAATAACATTTTTTTTACTAGTAGTGGCGGCGATCTGCGATTTTTATCGGGACTGCGATATGGCGGACACGTCAGACAATTTTGACACATTTTTGGGACCATTGGCATTTATACAGCGATCAGTGCTATAAAAATGCATTGATTACTGTAAAAATGTCACTGGCAGGGAGGGGGTTAACACTAGGGGGCGCTCAAGGGGTTAATTGTGTTCCCTAGTGTGTGTCCTAACTGAAGTGGGGAGGGGACTGTGTAGGGGAGATGACAGATCGCTGTTCATACTCTGTATGAACAGACGATCTGTCTGTTCTCCCCTCAGAGAACCGGAAACTGTGTTTACACACACACAGATCCCAGTTCTCCGTGTGCTCCGAGCGTTCGCCGGAGCCCAGCGGTGATCACGACCGCTGGGCACTCGCATGGGCTCCGTGGGTGAGCAGGGGGTGCGCGCGCCCCTAGTGGCCAAAAAAGGAAGCGACGTAAGATAATGGCGATTCGCGCACCCGATCCATGTAGGCGGCTGGTCGGCAAGTGGTTAAGCAAGCATGGATGCCAGGCATGTATTCTTTTATATATTACTCAGGAACAGAGAAAGCTAAAAGTTATAAGAGATAGGCATAATTTAAGTAATTCAGACAGAAAATGAAGGTAGACTCAAGACAGCTGCTGCAGCTTTAAAGGGTTAAATTGTTTAGATGCAAGTTTTCAGGAACGTGCAACACAGAAGAGGACTTGCTACAAATGTGGGAAAGAAAATGTAGAGCTGGCGTTCAGCTTTAAGGCAATTTCACACTGGGGCGTTTTTCAGGCGCTACAGCGCTAACAATAGTGCCTGAAAAAATCCGGCCCCTTTCACTCCAGTGTGAAAGCCCAAGGACTTTCACACTGGAGCGGTACGCTAGCAGGGTGGTCAAAAAAGTCCTGCTAGCTTTGGAGCGGTAAAGGAGCCGTGTATTCACCACTCCTATACCGCTCCTACCCATTGAAATCAATGGGACAGCGTGGCTATACCGCCGGCAAAGCGCCGCTGCAGTGTTAGTGGCTGAAAACCGCCGCTAAAACGACGGTAAAGCAGCGCTAAATATATCGCTGCTTTACCGCCGACGCCGCTCCCGCCCCAGTGGGAAAGGGGCCTAACTTTAGGAAACATGACATGCACATAATAAGATGAACATAGTAGAGGGCAACAGGCGTAATAAAATAGTCCTTCTAATATTGTAAATACGAATATCAATGGTCCTGGGCGTGGTCACGGTTGTGCTACATTTATAATAGGTGATATTTACATATTAAACTTACATATTTGTACATACATGTAGGTAGATTTTGTGTCATTAGTGGATGGATCTGGAATAGAGGTGAGAACTGAGTGGAAGATTTTCTCTCTGGTTACATGGCGGTGTAATGGGCATGTTCTGCATTGGCATGGTAACATGTCGTATGTTACCTAACGTCCCGGACATGTGTATGTACAGGCACTAAACACCTACTTACAGATAATGTTTCACTGTTTGTATAGAATTTTTTTTTTATTATAATCACAAATAAATATATAAAACTGATCAGAGGTATCAGAGAAGTTATTCAGGATAAAGGTAGTAAAGTGCAGGGAAATGTTTTACTATACAAATATTATTTCCTAAGGATTTCCACATAGACCTACTACAAATACCACTGTTTCCTAATTTGGTTGATCACATAAAATAAAACTTGGGTATACATGCATAGTTTTTTTTTTTTTTTTTTTTTGTCCCATGCTACTCTATTGTATTCTGACAGCATGGTCACCCCCACCCTGTCAGAATACACAGATCAGTGCTACAGCCATTGGCTGCAAGCACTAATCGAATGTTGGCTTTCCATTACGATCATTTGAGAGAAGACGGTGCTATTAAACAGGCAACAGTGCACATGTACTGAAATTTACATACATGTACACTGAGCTTAAGGTTACCTAGCAAAGATTGGGAAGAACTTCAGGCAAACCTCAACTTTAAAAGACAGGTGCAATACTATAAAAAAAAGAAAACATAAAAACGTATGAATCAAAAAGCTACATGCTTTTAAAGGAAATGTATTTTCTTTTATATATTAATTTTACATTTTTAATTTTGCTGAATTTTTTTTTATGTTCGCTGCATATCTTTTATGTTTGAGAATAATATATAACAATTCTCTAATGCTTTGTTCTTTGTATATTTTCTTTGTTCTTTGCATATTTTTTTGTTTGTTGCATATCTTTTTTTCTCAGGAATAATATATAACTATTCTCTAATGTTTTGTTCTTTCTATTTTTTTATTTGTTCTTTGTGTATTTTTTATGTTTGTTGCATATTTTTTATGTTCAGTCTATAAAAAAAATTTCCGTATTTTTTTCAAATAGTATTGTTAAGGAATCAATTACATTTTTCTTTTATAGGTAGATATTAAATATTGGATATGAATGTTTAATATTTATGATCTCTAGACTCATTTTCACATTTACCAGGCTAATTTGAACTGCTTTACAAAAAAAGGAGCTGGAAATTGTGCACAATAAACACATAGCTGAAAGAGTGAAAGGGTTGACAAGATCCCCATCCCTTTGCCATCTCGTCTGGCTCTGTACAGCTCCATACAGAGTTTCAGTTAGAGAGCGACAGTCTGAAAGCAATCTGCTTCTGTTGTGCTCTTTCTTTTATAAAACCATAATGTGTTTGGTAAACATTGTATTAAATGTTTATGTGTAAAATAAAGATTTCATGTAAATACTAAAAATATATGAACATACACTATATTACTAAAAGTATTGGGACGCCTGCCTTTACACGCACATGAACTTTAACCTCCCTGACTGTAATCCAGAGTGTGGCTCGGGGTTAAATTTCAGTACCATTAGCGGTAACCCAGAGCCACACTTGGTATTGCATTTCAGGTGGTACAGTTTACTTACCTTGTCACCAGGATCCTGCGATGTCCCCCCCCCCCGCTGTGTCTACAGGCTGTGTCCTCCACCCGATGCTCAGTTCCCGGGCTCCGCTCCCTGCGAGCATCGTGACGCACGGGGGCGGAGCCCGGCAGAAAATTCAAAAAGTACACAAAACATAACACATACAGTACACTGTAATCTTACAGATTACATTACTGTATCAAATAATTTTGCATTCCTTTTGTCCAGTGCCCTGCATGCAGTTTTATATTATATATACTGTTCTTTCTGCTTGGAAACTGGAGAATGTCCATGGCAACCAAAAAATGTCCCTTTACATCAAAAGTGGTTTTACACCAGTTAGAAAACAGCGATAGTAAATTGGAACACTTGCAGAATTGAGCGATAGTGAATCGTGGGGAAATTTATTTTATTATTATTATTATTATTATTTTTTTATAATTTTTATAGTTATTTATTATTTTATAGTTTATGATTTCGTGGTCCAAACGTTATCATACCCGGGATGTCTACTAGACTCTTGTTTGGACAGATTTAAGTGAGTTATTACTAAGAATTACAGGCCTACAATATAAAACGCCAAATTTCTATGCAAAACAATGTACCGCTTTGAGTTGCATAAATCAGACATAATCATACAGCCAGGGTGGTTAATGGCTACCCAGTCTTAGTCCGTAGGGTTCAATATTGAGTTGGCCCACCCTTTGCAGCTATAACAGCTTCAACTCTTCTGGGAAGGCTGTCCACAAGGTTTAGGAGTGTGTCTATGGGAATGTTTAACCTTCCTGCCAGAAGCACATATGTGAGGTCAGGCACTGATGTTGGACAAGAAGGCCTGGCTCACATTCTCCGCACTAATTCATCCCAAAGGTGTTCTACCAGTTGAGGTCAGGATTCTGAGCAGGCCAGTCAAGTTCCTCCACCCCAAACTCGCTCATCCATGTCTTTATAGACCTTGTTTGTGCACTGGTGCACAATCATGTTGGAACAGGAAGGAGCCATCCCCAAACTGTTGGGAGCATGAAATTGTCCAAAATGCCTTGGTATGCTGACGCCTTAAGAGTTCCCTCCACCAAATGATTTGGACCAGTGTGCAAAGCAAGGTCCATAAAGACATGGGTGAACGAGTTTGGGGTGGAGGAACTGGCCTGCACACAGTCCTGACCTCAACCCGATAAAACACCTTTGGGATGAATTAGAGCAGAAACTGTGAGCCAGGCCTTCTCATCCACATCAGTGCCTGACCTCACAAATGCACTTCTGGAAGAATGGTCAAACAATCCCATAGTCACACTCCTAAACCTTGTGGACGGCCTTCCCAGAAGAATTGAAGCTTTTATAGCTGCAAAGGGTGGGCCAACTCAATATTGAACCCTACAGACTAAGACTGGGATGGCATTAAAGTTCATGTGCGTGCAAAGGCAGGCGTCCCAATTTTTGGTAATATAGTGTAGTTTTAACATATATTCTTTTAAAAAAAGCAATGTAAAAAAAAATTGACCCAATTCCCTCATAGTTCCCAATTACTCTGATCGTGAAGTAGTTCTTCCTTGGTCCTAAGCAGTGGTGGCCAGTGGTGATTTTTTGGGGGGACGGCAAACAGTATTAACACTCCCCCCGGTCGGTCAGGTCTGGAGCACTTACCTCATCGATGGTGGGCAGCTTCTCCCAGGCTTCACCGGTGGCTTCCCCTGCTCTCCACGGCCATTTCCTCCCTCCGCTTCAGCGGCCAATTGGGACTCTTCTCTTTTCAGCCAATCGGAAAACGGGTCTCAGACCTGCTTTTGATTGGCAAGTTTGGGGATCAGTGTATCAAAAGTTAATTAATTCGCTGTTGTAACACCTGGGAGGGCTTGTAGCGCAATGCTCTGCGCCATGAGCCCGCCCTATTCTATGCTTCAAAAAAACACCCCCGCCAGTGTAATTCATGCGCCCGGCATCCTGAAAGGGGCTGGATGCATGAATAGGGGGTGGCGGCTTTGGGTAGAGGCCGTGGATAGAGGGGTGGCGCCCAGGCGACCCTAATGGAAGGGCCACCACTCGTCCTAGCAGATGAAATCTGGCTGCTGGAATCCACCAGGGAAAAATGACAGCTGAGATAATATGATGGTCTTATTCTTCCACCATCTTCAGTCTTGTATTACCTGTCCTGGAGTTCTCACATGAGGACTCATCAGGCTAAGGAAGGTTGCATCAGTAGTGTGAATCTACCCCGTCCACCCTATCTTCATAATGTCTGCCCATTTAAACACGCCTTCCTCTGTGCAGGTGTGCTTATGGTCATGTCTTTATCAAAACTTGATGCAGACCTGCAACTGGATTCCTCCCATCCACAGGTATTATTCAGAATGAGAACATAGGGGGGACAAAAAAAGTTATACAAAAATGTTTTGTTACGTTTTTTATTTTTTTGTAGTACTATGCCTGATCTTTCATCCCGAGGTTGCCTGGAGTCCCGTACTGAAACGGTGTCAAGCATATCCATTGTGAATGTGACTAGTAGTTCCCCTTTTACAGAAAGCAATTTAAATTTTAGGCATAAAGTGGAGTCCCACACTGAAAAAAAATGTAATTTATGTGCATAAAAAAAACATTTGGAGAAATTTATTTATTTTTTACTCCCCTCTAAATGCCTGTTGCTAGGGGGTCCCTCGTAGTCTGCCTCCTTCAGCGCCTGGGCTCCTGACGTCACTTCCCTCGGTGCAGGAAGATCGGCTCTCTCCCCTCCCTCCTGTCAATCATCTGAGACACACACAGGTCCCAGATGATTGCACGGCCAATCACGGCACGTGGCGCCGCTCGCGCATTCGCAGTGGGTTATAACGCCAGCGCCGGCGAGCGGCGGGGGAGACGAGCGGGGCTTCGAACCCCCGCATCGCTGGACCCTGGGACAGGTAAGTGTCCGATTATTAAAAGTCAGCAGCTGCAGTATTTGTAGCTGCTGACTTTTAATTTTTTATTTTTTTTACTAGTCCTATGCCTGATCTTTCATCCTGAGGTTGCCTGGAGTCCCGTACTGAAACGGTGTCAAGCATATCCATTGTGAATGTGACTAGTACCGCTTTTACAGAAAGCAATTTTCATTTTAGCCTCGCCGGCTCTTTATAACTATGAGCGATTCCATTGCAGGAGTGATTTTGCTCTTACTATATGTTGCACTGTGCCACAAAACCGAAAGAACAGACAAGGCAGCTGATCTGAGATTGTAAACCTGTTGTAAATCTGTATAATCTAGCTGTGTATTAGTTTCCTGTGTATGATTAGAAGCTTCATCAACAATGTGTTATAATGGCTGCTTTTTATTTTTATGAATGGTGTCACCGCTCAGGATTTGTGGCAGATTAAATTAAATTTAACTTTGTGATTTTATGTGAAAATGTGTGTCAGTATAATGCCAGCAGTAAATAAGGAGACAAAGAGCTTTGGCAGATAACGTTTTTTTTTTTTTTTACTTTTCTTTTTCTTTTTTTTTGGCTCTGAATATGAGATAAGCTGGTGATGAAGTCTTTGGGGGTTATTTACTAAAGGAAAATCCACTTTGCACTGCGAGTGCACTTGGAAGTAAAGTCGCTGTAGATCCGAGGGGGACATGCAAGGAAAATAAAAAACAGCATTTTAGCTTGCACATGATTGGATGATAAAATCAGCAGAGCTTCCACTCATTTTAGATCTTCCCCTTAGATTTAGAGCGACTGCACTTCCAAGTGCACTTTTGCAGTGCAAAGTGGATTTGCCTTTCGTAAATAACCCCCTTTATGCCATCAGGGTATAGAGATTCACTGCTTCCCCTCTGCAGCCTCCCCCGTCTCTCCCCTGTAATTGCACTACTATGGGGGTTATTTACTAAAGGCAAATCCACTTTGCACTACAAGTGCAAATTGCACTTGGAAGTGCAGTCGCTGTAGATCAGAGGGGGACATACAAGGAAAATAAAAAACAGCATTTTAGCTTGCACGTGATTGGATAATACAATTGACAGGGCTTCCCCCTCATTTCAGATCTACCCCTCGGATTGACTGCGCTTCCGAGTGCAATTTCAAGTGCACTTGTAGTGCAAAGTGGATTTGCCTTTCGTAAATAACCCCCATTGCAACCCTTCTGGCAGGTTACGTTCACACTGGCGGTTATATACAGACAGCGGATTCCTGAAACAGGAAAAACAGGTGTGTGTGAACAGCTGCAGCAGCCGAGAAGCCTATACAGCTGACAGCGGCCACATCTGTCCACAGCTGTTTGCATGAAGTCACACATGGAGTGATTAGCTGTGGTTAGGGAGAGATGATCTGCCCTGGGTGCAATCATTCTGCATACAAGGTGGATCATCTGTCCTTAAACACTGGTAAGTGCTCCATGTAAGAACAAAAGTGGAAGCTCCGCTTTTCAGTCTCCTCCCCCTTCCGGCGCCAACTTTGGCACCTTTCGGGGAGGAGGGGGGGAGTGGGTACCTGTTTTTCACCACAGCAAGATCGCTCGGAGGTTCGGCCCCCCTCCTCCTTTCCCCACCGCCAGGCCATTCTGAAAGAGCAGTGCGCTCGGTGCATGTGCAGTAGGGAACCGGCTGTGAAGCCAAAAGACTGCATTGCCAGGTTCCCTTACTACAAATGGCGGTGGCAGCACCCGAGAGCCAATGGAAACATCAGCTGGGGTGACAACATCGCTGGCTTCCAGGACAGGTAAGTGTCCTAACATTAAAAGTCAGCAGGTACAGTGTGTGTAGCTGCTGACTTTTATTTTTTTGCTGGGAGAGGCTGATAGATGCTTTAGATGAGGGACACAGTATGAGAAAACGGGAAGAATAATTCTGTACAAGGCACGATCGTTTAATTTTCTTCTAGTGTGTACACAACAACTATCGACATCCAATTCAGACTTTCCAAAGAACAAACTCCAAAAAAAACTCTCATATGTGAACCGAACAAATGATTTTTGCTTAATTTGTACTGTTTTATATGGTTTTTGTACGAAAAAAATCGGATATGAAAGACTGCGCATGATCGGAAACAATAAACAACTAAGAAAAGCCTTTTGTCGTTTGAGAATTTTCATACAATTAGAACCATCCTCGGTTTCGACCTGCTATCAAACATCAAGGAAAGCCAGATAATCGTTCGTCCGATTTTCTTACAGTGTGTACTGGGCTTAAAACTAGCCATACATGCACAGGTTTCTCTCATTCATTCCACAGGCTGAATGAGAAAAATCTATAAAAGATTCCATCACTCATGCTAAATAGCATGGCTGGAGCAATCTCCCCTGCTGGCTGGAGCTGTCTGAATACCCAAACAGTAATTGCATCTGGTTGGATGCAGTCACTGTTCAGTCGGCTGTTTTCAACCCGGCATCTTCGATTTTTCTATTGAATTTTGATAAGCAAGGTGGTGCCGGCAGCTCAAATTTTGGACGATTCAGCCAAAATCTGAGCCAAGTATGGCCCTGCAGGAATATACCAACCAGCTAGACAAAAAGCAGTTGGATAATTAGTAGATGAACAGCGGCGACGTCCTTTCAGAGGAGTTTCCTTCTTTGAACATACAGTCATTGTTTGGCAGTACCACTGTATGCGGGGCAGCTGCGGCACCCATGTCTAATGAATACAACTGCCGGCAGTGGAGATTCCTCCATCCACGCTGCTTAGCATGGATGTTGGAATTGGTTGATTTTTTTCCCATGAACTGAATAAAAGAAAATTAAGTAATGTATGGCCAGCTTAGCAGGATGTGAAGATAGTGACTGATGTGTAGACTCAGGACCAGCTTTAATATTGATTGGGCAAACATTTTCCTGGGCCCTCCCAAATCCACTTGTCAACCATTTGCAGGCAGTGCGGGCAGCTGCCTTGGGCCCCACAACGACTAGGCCCAGGGCAGCTTCCCCTTTTGCCCTGTGTTTAGACTGTAAAATGAGGCACTGATGAGTGCTATACACATCTAGCTACAAAGTTATCCCCTTCTTCAGCCTTCCCGAGCGTTATTGGTTTGACTGCACGATTTCTTTTAGCTCCTGGCTTTTTAAATTTTATCAACACTAACCATTTGATGAATGCCACAAGCTTTTGAAATACAGAAATACAACATTTTCACTACTCTAGGCTTCAGAAATCAGCGGTAGCAATAGAACTACAAGCGCCAGCATATACTGCCAGCTAGAACACTGACATGTAATTACATAATAGGCAGCCTGGCTTTCTGACTCACTGATTGGCTTTTGGGACGATCTGTACATGTGTACATTCTGTATATAGACCTAATGATCAGGGTACAATACGTTGGTGTTCTGAGTAGGAGTTGGAGTCTTGCCTACAGCACCGGGCAGTAAATGGATCAAGAGCTCCTCCTATTGGAGGAACTTGTAAGTAATAGTTGTAACTATTGTACTTTGCCAATGCAATTTCAGTTTCTATGTGGAAGCTTCAATCTTAATGTATTTGTTTATTGTTATTCTGTTATGTTTTCATTGTTATTCTGTTATGTTTATGTGACCTTTTTGTATAAGAGATGCAAAACAAAGAATCTGTTGCAAAATAAAGGCTTAAAATATTCAGTTTTCGGGATGTCCGCATTCATTTTCTTTTTAGTAATGTATAATATATTTAATATTATTAATATATTATTGTTATCTATTTATAAATGTGACATAAAGGACAATTCACAGGTTTCCGATATTCTCAGCTGCCTGTTTGTAAGACCCCTTTCACACTGAGACCGCCCCTGCTTTAGAGCTAAAGCGCAGCTCGTTTTAGTGGCGATTTAGTGCTGTGTAAGTGGCTCTTTTCAACCGCTAGCGTGGCGCTTTTAACCCCCGTTAGCGGCCAAAGAAGGGGTTAAAAAGGACCATGTTGTGATGCTTCCAAAGCACTTTTCAGGCGCTATGGTCAGGAGTGTTTTGGGAGCGCTGTATACTTTTTCGAACATCCTGCAAGCGCACCACCCCAGTGTGAAAGCACTCGGTCTTTCACTTTCAGGCGGCATGGGAGGCAGTTTTCAGGCGCTCTTTCTAGCACTAAAATGCCTGAAAACTGCCTCAGTGTGAAAGGGGTCTAATGGTCAGAGGATATACAGAAATAAGAAATGAGACCTCTGGTGTATTCTCTCATTGTATGGTCTCTAATAAGCTGCTGCCATGCCCTATGCAAGCGGGCAACTATGCGGATCACAAGAGATGCGATTAAACATGCTGTACTTCATAAAGGGGTGTCAGCCTGTGCAGTACAAACAGGTATCTTTATGCCACGTGGAAGTTTTCATATATTCACAAGTCAGGCCAATTTTGCAAGGCAGTCTTGATCGACCAAACTGCACACCTCCCAACTTCCTAAGATGGAAATGAGGGACATCTTTTAGTATAAAGTTCTATCCATCAGACCAAAAAGAGGGACAACTGAGAAAAAAAGAGGGACAGGGGGATTTGGTTCCAAAAGAGGGCCAATCCCTTTAAATGAGGGACAGCTGGGTGCTATATGTGTTGAAGTGCTGGCATGCTATGTGTGCTTGACAACCTCAATTTACCATAGGGCTAAAGGATGTCAAACATTAACAGACTGTTGTGTTAAAGGTGTGTCAAGTACGAAATACTGTACGTTTTCCAAACTTTGCCCATTCATATGTTCCCCTTCAAGGTTGGTACCTACCTTCTCTGTGCTTCCTTGCTGCCCTTAGTGCCCTATTTACACAGTGGAATAAGAACCATAGTATTCAAGTTGTTTTCCCTTCTGTAGACCCGGTTCAGTGATTTCACATCTTTTGACAATTACCAAACATGGTAAAGTTGCTGTATTGCATCTTTATTGCATATATACATACAGTAGTATGGCCATATACAATGTAATCACAAGCTAAGTCTGAGATCAGTTGTCCTGTCAAATTCAAACTGAATGCACCATTTAAGTAGATCCTCACATAGTTTTGGTGGTCAATGAAGAAATGCTCCCTTACATTGGTGAAGTCAGTGTACAAGGAACCATTACATTGGTGATCAGTGTAGAAGTGCCCAAAAACGGGTGATTAGTATGAGAGGTCAGGGGACAAGGACCCAATTTTATTGGTGGTCAGTGGAGATGGACCCAGTTGCATTGGTGATAAATGGATCCACTTACATTGGTGTTCAGTTCAGTGGAGATAGACCCATTTACAATGGTGGTCTATGAAAAATGACCCACTTAGACTGATTGTCATTGGGAGATAGACCCACATATATTGCTGATTAGTGGAGAAGTACCCACTTAAATTGGTGGTAAGAGGTGCAGGAGGACTCCCTTTTAATTTTGGTCTATGAAAAGTTTTCTTTACAATTTTAAACAGCATACATAATGCCCTTTCCCTTGGAAATAATGTACCATTACAGCCAGCTAAGATGATCATTGACATCGGTGGTTACTTATCTGAGAGGCAAGAAGACATACTCGGGTCCCATGCTACTGGCTCTGCTGAGTGATGTCAGTGGTGGACCTATTTAACGCCAGGCAGACAGGAAATCAATTTGTCATTGTGCACTGCTCAAGAAATACAGAGGAACCTGGCTGAGAAAGGTTGGATTATACAGAAAAATACAGAGGATTCCATTGGTGATCTCCTCCTGAAAATACAAGTTGCTTGGCTGTTATGCTGGCCCTCTGGCTTCATTACTTCCGACTGAGTACAAATGTGCAGATCACGATAACCATGATAAATTCAGAAGTCCTTATCTTCTCACTTGCTCCAGGTCAATCACTGAACTCTATAAAAGAAAAGTCTGGTCATTAATTACATCTTTCAGCATCATACAACTACATTTAGGGTACTTTCACACTGGGGCGACGGGTCCATTAGAGGTAAAGCTCTAGTTTTACCGTCATTTTAGCTGTGCTTTTCAGCTCCTAGCAGGGAGCTTTTAACCCCTGCTAGCGGCCGAAGAATGTGTTGCGGCGCTTCTGAAGTGCTGCCCAGTAGGGGGAATCTGCACCAAACGTAGTGATTAGGGTGTGCCCAGGCACCCCCTGTGTACGCTTATGGATTTTTTTTAATTAAAATTTAATGGACTTATTTATTTATGTTTGCACTTATGAATTCAACAAGTTTATATTATATATAATCTATTTAGTAGCGCAGCACTGTTTTTGTTTATACAAGTTGGGAAATGTTGACAAAATGCATTGAAGTCAATTGGAAGAGCAAATGAACGTGGTTTTTAAAGGGTGCAATGGGCTTTTGAGGGGGTCATGGAGTCATGAGGGTTGTATGTATACTTCTGTTCAGTTGTATCTGGCTGTAGCCAATTATATGTGTTGCTCGCTGGGCACCATGACTGATACACGTGAAAGCCTTTTCCAAACAATTTACTTGGCATTTTTTTTTTACAAGGTAGATCTCCTTTCCTCAAACTTCCCCAATTACTCAGGTATGCTGATAGGAGGTGCAGAGCATATTTGTACACATATACTAGGGGCAATTTAAACATGAACAAATTAACCAACCAGCATGACTTTGGAAAGGAAACCCACATGAGCACTGGAAGAACATGCAAACTCCATGCACCTAGTGTTCTGGACAGGATCCAAATCAAGGACCCCAGTGCTGCAAGGAATGAGTGATCCCCACTAGGACACAGAAGCCCATTTCACCTATCCTGGATACCTAAAATTAGCTCACAGAAAATAAAGAAAAGTTAAAAAAATGGAAAGCATCAGTGTGTACATAAAGATCATACACAAAAAAGGGAAAAACACAACTGCAAAGAACACTAAATAAAATAAACAACACTGAATACACCCCACCTCCCACAAAAATATAAGCAATTTACATCTAAACAAACATTTAATTTTTTTACAGAATTCTGAGTTTGAAAAAAAAAAAATTATATATTTTTTCAGAATTCTGTAAAAAAAAAAAAAAAAAAAATTCGTTTTTTTCACACTCAATTCTGTAAAAAAATATTTCCTGACAGACTCCATGGCAGCCTACGTATGGGTTAATCCCGCCTCTCCTACCTCATAGGACCCCACTCCCACAAATCTTTGCTCCTAGCCAGGTACCGTGTTCCTTTTTTGTCCTCCTCCTTAGGACTAAAGAGGTAGTTCTTACCTTAAGGAGTAGTTGATCCAGGCCTGGCGTTTCCCCTTGCGTTGGCGATGGAAGAATGGCGGTGTTGCAGTCCAGTTACCCAGCTATTAGCAGGGTGGATACGGGTGATGTTGTGGTGCCCTGAAGAGCTTACTATCCAGTCATTGACTGGCAAGCGGCAGTTTGGCCAATCGTCCTCGCTATTAGCAGGAGGCCTCCCCCCCCCCCCATCGATACCCGGTCATGGTCGCTTAGGAGGCGCTTGAGGGTCAGGTCGGATCATCTTCGTGCTGGATGGGTATCGTATGTTTACTCGTTTCTCCATGGAAGCCTGTGTGTATTCTGTGTGTGTTTCTGTCTTCCTGGTATGGCGGCTGGAGCGCATCTGCGTTCCAGTCCGCCGCTGCTCGTTCCTACTGCGCGTGCGCACGGCCTCGATCCAGATCGAGGCTTGGTTTGCGCCTGCGCGGTTCGACGGGTCAGCGGTGGCCGCGCATGCGCGCGGACGTCGGGGGGCGGCGTGCGACGACGTTCGGAGCGCCGTGACGTCATCCAGGCGGCAAATTCAAATAGCTGTCAGATACAGCTATGCCCTGGCTTCATACAGACACTGCAGACGCCGGTTCTTGTACTGACAATATTTGTGGAAGGTAGGCTGGGTGCTTTCTATTCATATGCTATGAGTTTCTGTGGTTATACTGTTCTTGAATGTTTATGGTCTATATTTCACCTGCAGTCTCTGCTGTTCTGTTGCCATGGATGTGTCGTCGCCGCCTAGTGGTCAGCCCTTATGCCGCAGGTAGGACGGAAATTTTTTTTTTTTTTCCCTCTGCCTGTTTTGCATGGGTTTTTGAGGATTGGGGAATTATAAAGTATATTTCTTTCCTGTTGTTTCCTCAGCCCTTCTAGGTCCGATCATCATTCAGTAGCACGTGAAGAAAAATCTAGGTCACAGCGTGACCAATCAAAATCAAAGTCTTCTTCTAGACATCATACGGATAGGTCAAGGTCTGGATCTAAACGTGATTCCCACCGCCATTCTGGTCGCTCAGAGAAAAAAGCCTGCTGGGGGTGTAGGGCTCATGTCCCGGAGGACAAATCCCTATGTGAAGCATGCTACTCCAAGGCTGTGAGGGAGAGAGGTGCAGGAGACCAGCAGGTGGAAGCACTGGTTAGAAAGGTGGTACAGGAATCTCTGAATAGGACGGATTCAGCCCACACAGCCATTCCTCCCTCAGCACCAGCCTCAGCCGCGGACGTAGTGGATCTTGAAGTTCCAGGTCCTTCTCACGACAATTTTTCATCAAATGGATCCTCCGATAGTGAGGTTGAGGTGGATGAATATGGAGCGGGGTTCGACTTCTCCCAGGTTCCTCATCTGGTCAGGGCAGTTAAAGACGCGCTGAAATGGGAAGACCCAATAGAGATGCCCTCCAAACAGAAAAAGTATTTCAAGCATCTGAAAAAAGAGCGCCCGAATTTCCCCTTCTTGGGGGAGCTAGGTGAAATCATATCTGATGAATGGGGGAAGGTTGAAAGAAAGAACTCTTTGATCACCAAAGTAGCGAAAATGTACCCATTCAGGAGTGAGGAGGTGAAATACCTGGATTCAGCCCCCCTCATTGATGCTGCACTGATGGGATTGGTGAGACATGTTACGCTTCCACTGGAAGACACAGTGTCATTCAGAGACGGTCTGGAAAGGAAGATCGATACTGATCTCAAACGAGTATATATCACCGCAGGGATGGCCTGCAAGCCGGCCTTGGCTCTTGCGGCCTTGTCAAAAGCCATGGAAACCTGGACAGATGACGTGGGTGCAATCCTGGGAAGTATATCCGAAGATGTGCTCAGGAATTCTCCAGTACATGAATTAAGGATGGCATCGGCTTTTCTGGGGGAAGCATCCCTGGACATTATCCGGTTAGTATCGCGTGTCATGCTATCTTCGGTCACAGCTAAACGTGCTCTATGGTTACGTCCATGGGCAGCGGATCCTGCCTCCAAACAGGCATGGTGCTAGATTCCCTTTGAGGGTTCTTCCCTCTTTGGGAACAAGCTGGACTCGGCCATCACACGCGCTACTGGGGGTAAGTCGGGTTTTCTACCCCAGGATCGTCGTCTCTTGAGCCAGAGAAGAACCCAACCCAGACAGGATCAGGAGCGTGCTAGGGACGCACGGCGATACAGACCTGGTAGGGAATTCAGAAAAAACTGGAAAAGAAACCAACCTTCAGGTCAGAAGTCCACAAAGGCCACGTCTTCCGGGGGTCGTGATGCGACTAAGTCCTTTTGATATGGAGCCTGTCCAGGTGGAGCGGGTAGGAGCACGGTTACTCCATTTCCAGCACGTCTGGGCAGCCTCGGTCCAAGATTATTGGACAATCAAAACCATCTCTACAGGTCACACCTGGACTTTCACCAACCCACCCACACACCGCTTCATTCCCACAGTTCTACCGAGATCGGAAGAGAAGAAAGAAATTCTCTTATCCTATACAGACTCCCTGATATCTCAAGGGGCCGTCATTCCGGTACCAGTGGAGGAAAAATTTCAGGGGGTATATTCCCCCCTCTTCATGGTTCTCAAAAAGAACGGGTCATGGAGGCCAGTCATCGACCTAACATATTTGAATTCCTTCATCCAGAAGGAAAGATTCAAGATGGAGACTCTCTTGACCATAAGTCAAACAATTCAGCCAGGCGATTGGATGGTCTCAGTGGACTTGAAGGACGCATATTTTCATGTGCCAATCGCGAGGAATTTTCAGCAATATCTCAGGTTCGCAGTGGAGCAGAGACATCTCCAGTTCACCTGTCTTCCTTTCGGGCTGACAACATCGCCTCGAGTGTTCTCAAAAGTATTACTGGCAGTGGTAGCCCTAATCAGGGTCAAAGGTGTCCGGTTACACCACTACCTGGACGATCTACTCCTGCTCTCGCAGGACAGAGACCAGCTTTGTTTACATCGGGACCAAGTCATCTCGGTCTTGACGGAGTTCGGCTGGTTGTTGAACAGGGAGAAGAGTCAGTTGGATCCGACCCAGTCCCTGATATTCCTAGGGGCGCAGTTCGACACAGTAAAGAGTACCATTTCCTTACCCATGGAGAAGATCCCGGTAATTCAAGACAGGATTCGGATCGCCCTGGCATGACCTCGCCTCAGGGCATCATATTGCCTCAGAGTTATCGGCACCATGGTGGCCACAGCTCCCATGGTAAAATGGGCACAGTGGAGGATGCGACCCTTCCAAAAGGGTTTTCTTCAGCAATGGATCCCAGAGTCTCAAGATCACTTTGTCAGAATGACCCCGTCCATGAGGGAGTGTCTTCCATGGTGGCTTCGTCAGGAGAATCTCCTCAAGTGCCACTCTATTGCACCAATCTCCTGGATTGTGGTGACGACGGATGCCAGCAACAGCGGCTGGGGAGCCCTCTGTCTATCAGAAATAGCCCAAGGGAAATGGGACTTCCCATCTCAAGGGATAGTGTCAAATGTCTTGGAACTCCGAGCTGCCTTTCAAGCTCTTCAAGCCTTCCGTCACCTGATTTTAGGAGCTTCGGTTCTGTTGAGGTTGGACAACACGACCGCGGTAGCCTACATCAAGAGACAAGGGGGTACACGCAGTCTAGATCTACTAGAGGAGGTCAGTCCGATTATGGTGTGGGCCCAGGCGAATTTGTCGAATCTAACGGCTGTTTACCTCCCCGGAGTCCAGAATGTCCAGGCGGACTTCCTCTCAAGAGTAGCATTGGACAACAACGAGTGGTCCCTCCACATAGAAGTGTTCAATTGGATTCTGTCTCTAGGAGTAACACCGGAAGTGGACCTCTTTGCATCACCCTGCAATGCGAAACTCGAGAAGTATTACACGAGGAATCGTTGTCCCCAAGCTTATGGGATAGATGCGTTGACGGACCAGTGGAGGTTTCTCAGGGCGTATGCCTTTCCCCCAGTACCGGTCATTCTCCGTTTTCTGTCAAGACTCCGCTGGGAGGAAGCCGAAGTAATAGCGGTAATTCCATATTGGCCCAACAGGCCATGGTTTCCTCTCCTGACGCAGCTCAGTTGTCGGGACCCAGTCCCTCTTCCTCCCAGGCCAGATCTCCTGCTACAGGGAGCATCACTTCACCCATGTCCATCCCATCTCCACCTGATGGTCTGGTGGTTGAAAGGGAAAGGTTGACGGCCTTAGGGTGTCCTGACACAGCAATTGAAACCTTGATGAGTGCCAGGAGAGCGGGTACTAATAGAGTGTACCAAAGAATCTGGGCAAGATTTGTGAGTTTCATCCCTACTGTTGGAGGTTCATTTAAGGACCCAAGAATATCGGACATTCTGAGTTTCCTGCAGACAGGCCTGGAGTTGCCCTTGGCCGTTAGCTCCCTTAGAGTTCAGGTCTCTGCAATTTCTGCATTCACAGGCATTGCTTGGGCAAAACATCCTCTCGTCAGGCAATTCTTTAAAGGTGCAACAAGACTTAGACCTCAAAGGAGGCCAAGATTTGCCAAGTGGGATCTTCCCCTCGTTTTGGACTTCTTTTCAGGAGAAGATTTTCGACAAACGGATCAATTGTCCATCAAAGATCTTTTTCTCAAGACGGTGTTCCTGGTGGCCATAACATCTGCCAAGAGGGTATCTGAGATCAGCTCTCTGGGTTTCAAAGAACCGTTTATCACCTTTTTTCCTGATAGGGTGGTCTTGATCCCTATGTTGGGATCAAATCCCAAAGTGACGTCCGTCTTTCATGAGAATCAAGAAATAGTTCTCCCAACATTCCATTCATCTGATGATTCTAGTATCCATCCTCTAGATGTCGGAGAAATCCTAAGAGTCTATCTGGAAGCAACGGCTCCCTTCCGGAAATCGGATTACCTTTTCATCTACTTCCAAGGGAAGAACAGAGGATTACGTGCTTCCTCCAGATCCATCTCAGCCTGGATCGTCCAGGCTATTCAAAGGGCGTATACGGCTAAGGGTCTGGTTCCTCCGGAGGCAGTGACGGCTCACTCAACTAGGAGTGTCTCAACGTCTTGGGCAGCTTCCCGTCACGTGTCGGCAGAAGTGATTTGCAAAGCGGCCTCGTGGTCATCGATAAATACATTTATGACACACTATTGTGTTGAGCCAGCGGCTCTTTCCTCAGTTAATTTTGGTTTGAATGTCTTATCTGTTGACGGTGCCAATTAAACCTTTTTTCTTTGAACCAGCAATATTTCCCACCCGGGAGTGTATGGCTAGTTATTTCCCATACGTAGGCTGCCATGGAGTCTGTCAGGAAAATGGAAAATTTATATCAAATACTTACCGTAATTTTCCTTTCCTGATGGACTCCATGGACTCCATGGCAGCAGGAGTTCCCTCCCATTGCTGGAGTAGGCTAAGTTATGGAACACGGTACCTGGCTAGGAGCAAAGATTTGTGGGAGTGGGGTCCTATGAGGTAGGAGAGGCGGGATTAACCCATACGTAGGCTGCCATGGAGTCCATCAGGAAAGGAAAATTACGGTAAGTATCTGATATAAATTTTCCATTTTTTTTATGATGGCCCCAGGGCTCTTCCATAATAAACCTTACTAAATTTCTGCCAGAGGAGAGCTGCGCTGTGCCCACTAGGGGGAGCCAGAAGACACAAGCCTCACACACTGCAGCACCTAGAATGCCACCTGTCTCAATGCAGAAGTACAGTATTCTTGTGACTGTGAGATCTCACAAACATGCCAAAGACAAAGTGGTATGGGAACATCAGACACTGAAAATAAAACATAATAATAAATAATAGTATACATATGGAAAGCATTCATCACTGTGGATGAACTACATAGTGATGGTAGATCTAAAGGAGATCAGATTGTACCATCAAAGTGGTCTAAAAACTGTGGCTGGATGCAGCCCCTTCCTCGCTTCTATCTGGGCCTTGGGGCATTTTTCCTTTCACTGACACCAACAATGGGACATAATTCCACCCAATGACACCAATGTTCTAACAACCCCCCCCCCCCCCACATTGTCTGCACTCACCCCTCCAGGGTTCTGAAGAGGCAGGATGTGTCCTTGGCAGTGAGTTTCCTGTACAGTCCCAGGCTGCCCGGGTACTCGTCCATGGTGACTTCATTGAGGGACTTCTGGACAAAGTATTTCTTCCATCCCTTGTGTATGGCTGTGAGTGTTCCCAAGCCCCTACGCCGCACTACAACACACGTGTATCTGAAAGGGGGAGGCCGCCTCAGGTCACAGCGCTCCGGCTTCCCCCGGCTTCTCTCTTCTTTAGATCTGCCTCCTGTCCTGATTGACCGGGAGGAGAAGCCAGAAACCAAAGTAAATATTGATTCACTAGTGTCAGCCTTGTGCCCAGTGCCCACCAATGCAGCCTTGTGCCCACCAAGGCAGCCTTGTGTCCACCATTCAGCCTTGTGCCCACCAATGCATCCTTTTGCCCACCAATACATCCTTGTGCCCACCATGCTGCCTTGTGCCCACAAATGCAGCTTTGTATTCACCATGCAGCCTTGTGGCCACCAATGCACCTTTGTGCCCACCATGCAGTCTTGTGTCCACCAAAGCAGTCTGTGTCCACTATTCAGCCTACCTGTGTAGGGGAGGAGAGGAACAGGAGAGCCGCCCAGGTGTTCAGAGCACAGCGCGGGGAACACATTTCTTCAGGGGTGCCTTGGCAAAATGCCTAAATATTGCCCCAAAATTGTATACAAGCCAGAATGTGGATAAAGCTGCCTTTTAGTTACATAAAGCCACAGGTTTCCATTGTGCACCATTACAACCTTCTTGAGGGCACTTTAGCTGAGCGATGGAGAAAATTTGAGGGAAAATAGAAACATTGGAATCCTAATCAATACCAGTTTTCAAAAGTATATTTGCTTTGGAAGAATAAATCACCCCTAATGTTGGGTGTCCTACATGTGTGGATGCTGCTGTGTTATGCAAAACTATTAGATTTGTTTTTACATTTTGAAATGGGGCCTCAAGACTGTCCATATTTTTTAAAGGGTGCCTTGACTGATAAAAGTTTGAAAAATAATGATCTATACAATTAAAAGACTGAAAAGATCGTTCAATGTGCCATATATTTAATCACCGTTAATTGCCATTAATAATTAGGCCGCCTTCACACCTGTCCGACACGTTGCTTTTTTTGGTGCATTTGTCATGTGGCAGCATAGGGCAGCCAGCGCCAAAGTAGCTCCTGCACTTTTTTTCCAGCAGTGAGCCAAGCATATTATGTCACACGACTGCTACCCAGGTTTGGGGTGACATTGAGGGTCTGTTCACACAGGAAAGGGGCGTTCTGTGCACATTTCCTGCACTGCAGATGAACACGCTGGTTCACCTGCAGTCTGTTTTTATTTGTTAGATTTTTAGTTGATGATATTGATTAGGAGGCGATCATGGATTTTGTAAAGGGTGCTGCCTTTCAAGAAAGTCTCTACGAATTGTATAGATTGATGTGTTATTATACAATTTTACCACTAGATGGAGGTGGATTATTCACTGTGAATTAAAGAGGAAGTAATACTTTTCACTGTGCATTCAAACAGGTAAGGTCATATGGTGATATTATGACCATGCCCAATAAAATTGTGCCAACGTCCCGCAGGTAATTGTAAGTGGAGACTAACTAAAGAAAGTGGACTTTATAGGCACAAAAGTACATATACTACAAAATATCAAAAAAAAAAATATATATATATATATCGAATCGCGATAAATCAGCGATTACATATGCTCAAAATATATTTAGTAAAGTAGTAAACAACATCAGATCTTCTTATCAGCAAGACAACACCCAAACAGTAAAATGTATTAATCTTAATAATATCATAAGTAGGATTTAGCTAGATTTGAGCTAAATCCTTTGACAAAAAAAACGGACCTCCGCATCAGCATCACCCCAGATCTACAGGACCTAGTTCTATTTTCTATATACACCATTTATGCCAGTGATCAGTATAGAATATCTGGTTTTGTATACTTCTTATATGTGTCTACTTATGATATTATTAATATTAATACATCTTACTGTTTGGGTGTTGTCTTGCTGATAAGAAGATCTGATGTTGTTTACTACTTTACTAAATATATTTTGAGCATATGTAATCGCTGATTTATCGCGATTCGATATATATATATATATATATATATATATATATATATATATATATATATATATATATATATATATATATATATATATATATATATATTTTTTTTTTTTTTAATAAAATACCCTTTTTTTGATATTTTGTAGTATATGTACTTTTGTGCCTATAAAGTCCACTTTCTTTAGTTAGTCTCCACTTACATAAAGAGGAAGTAAACCCTCCTCACAAAAAAAAAAAACGGAACCTGCAAGGCAAAGGCATAATGAGCTAGTATGCATAGCATACTAGCTCATTATGAATAACTTACCTGAGAACGAAGCCCCCGAAGCGACCCTCGTCCACATCTTCCTCCGCCGCCATCGATACAGGAGTGACTTCCGGGTCTCGCTGCTCCAGCGCTGTGATTCGCTGGAGTGGCGATGACGTCACTCCCGCGCATGCGCAGGAAAGCGGCATATCGCCGTAAACTCGGCATGCGCAGTGCGCCTGCGCGCCGCTGTCTACGGCGCATGTGCCGTAGACAGCGATGCCTCTTTTTTTATAAATATCTCCTAAACCATGCAGGTTTAGGAGATATTTATTGGACCTACAGGTAAGCCTTAATCTAGGCTTACCTCTAGGCCAAAGTGGTTTGGGGGGGGTTTACTTTCTCTTTAAAGTGATAGTAAAGTCTTTTGTGACATTTTTACCTATAGGTAAGTTTATAATAAAGCTTACCAGTAGGTAATAGGAATATTTAATAAACCTGCACTGTTTAGGAGATATTCCAGTGAGCAGCAACCAGTGACGTCACCAGCACATGCACTCTGAAGAAACAGAATACTCATGCCATTCCTTCAGAGCTCTGTGCTGTGCCTGAGGCTCCCGCACGCATGCGCTGAAGTGACGTTTTTCATCCAATTTGCAATAGTGTGAACCCAGCCTTAAGGAGAAATTCACTTCAAATAAATAAATGCACATTTTTTGCCTTTTGGAGCCTGGCCCTGGAAAGCATGGCACCATCGATCAGCAGATTGCTGATACCATGCAGGTCTCCTGCAGACTGTCAGTGTAAGCTGTTTGCCCTGTACATCGTACCTGCCAGGCAGTTTCACACTGACTAGAAGACTCAATGAACTACCACAGCACTGAACAGCGCCATGGTAGTTCATTGAGAACTGCAAACCGACAGCCGCAAAGGATTTCGATGCTTGTAGATCATTCACACACACAGAGTTCTGTGAATGAATAATGCGGCCGTGTGAGCAGAGCCCCGCGCGGCCGCACGGTTTTCAAAAAGTGACAGCTAGTATGGGGAACTTCTCCCCGTGCTGCTGCCAGAGGGAGAGGAGGAAACGGTGAGTGGTTGCAGCAGTAGGAACATGTTTCACCTTAAAAACGGACGGAACGCGTAACATGTTCCCAAAGGTGGATTTATCCTTTAAAGAATCTTAAAGACACAGCGCAACATATATATATATTTTTCATTTACTTATGCCAGGGGTGCTTAACCTGTGGCCAGCAGGCCACATGTGTCCCTCGGAGCGCTTTGATGTGGCCCTCGACCTCAAACCAGGAAAGTGCATGTCCATGCTCTGGGAGGGTGGGTCGGCAAGCCCAACTCGTGATCAATGGGTTTGAGATCCGCCATCCCAGAGCCTCAGAGTGCATGGACCCAGCACCGGCAGCAGAGGAAACAGGTGGAGGGAGGGAGCCGCATAAGCCGATGCTTCCTCTGTAGCGCCGGCTCCTGTACCAGGCAGACTGATACCAAGTGCACTTCTCCTGGGACTTTCCTAGCAGCCTGGAGAGCGATGCCAGCAGAAGCTGAAATAGGAAAAGGTCAGCTTATTAAACATCATATACATTGCACTTTTGCAATAGGCATTAAGCACTTATAAAAATGGGTTATTAGGCTGTTTTCACACTGATAGTGCACCTACAGCTTTCCTGCGGGTTAGCTACACTGAGCCATAGACTTCTATTATATCCTGCAAGTTTGCTGTACTTTCAGAAAGTGCACCACACCCACAAGATTTTAAGCGATGTGCACGAGTGTTTTGGCCGTCCGAGACTCTCCCTACTGATTGGCTGAGACACAGCAGCGGCCCCATTGGCTCCTGCTGCTGTCGATCAAAGTCAGCCAGCCAATCAGGAGAGATAGGGGGAGGGGCAGGGTGGGGCTCCGTGTCTGAATGGACACAGGGAGCTGTGATTCGGCTCGGGTTCCCCCATAGCAAGCTGCTGACTGTGGGGGCATGTGACAGGAGGGAGGGGCCAGGAGCACCGAAGAGGAGGATTGGGGCTGCTCTGTTCAAATCCAGGGCAATAGAGAAGGTAAGTATAACATGTTTGTTATTTCTATTGAACAAAAAAAAACAAGACTTTACATTTTAAGTGGCCCTCACTCTTTAAAAGGTTGAGCACCCCTGACTTACAGTATCTCAGAAAAGTAAGTACACCCCTCACATTTTTGTAAATATTTTATTAAATCTTTTCATGTGACAACACTGAAGAAATGACACTTTGCTGCAATGTAAAGTAGTGAGTGTATAACTTGTATAACAGTGTCAATTTGCTGTCCCCTTAAAATAACTCAACACACAGCCATTAATGTCTAAACCGCTGGCAACAAAAGTGAGTACACCCCAAAGTGAAAATGTCCAAATTGGGCCCATTTAGCCATTTTCCCTCCCTGGTGTCATGTGACCCAGGGGCAGACTGACAACTCATGGGACTCCTGGGCAATAGAAGATCATGGGGCCCCCCTGTGTCCCTCCACACTGCCCACATTACATACGTTGGTCCCAACCCCCTTTAGCAGCTGAGGCAGGATCGCAGATCGCTCTCCTCACCCCTGACATTACAGAGATCTGTCTGTTCCAGGGGAGCCAACCTGCTGCAGTATAACTCCGGCGGCTGGTCGGAAAGAGGTTAAGCATGGCAGTTCACAGAACAATACAATACACAAGTCCTCCAGGATACTTACTAGCTAGACAGCAAAATAAAAATGTCTAAATTGTTTGAACAGTTTAGGGGAAATTTACTAAAACCAGAGTGCAAAATCTGGTGCAGCTCTGCATAGAAACCAATCAGCTTCCAGGTTTTATTGTCAAAGCTTAATTGAACAAGCTGAAGTTAGAAGCTGATTGGCTACCATGCACAGCTGCACTAGTTGCGTGCCCCAGTTGTAGTAAATCGCCCCCTTTTTGTTCAGATGGACACATTTGCAAATATATGTGAAGGCGCACTGCCACGTCAAGGCACCTCTGCAAAGTGCGGTCCCTAACTCTACTCTAATGTTGTCTCCAAAGTAAGAAATACATTGAAAGTCTAAACTAGTTTAAAAAATTATTTAAAACACAGAGGTTTTGGTTGCATATATTTGCAATCATATGTGAAATCACTTTCCCTTATAGCTGGTGAAACGCACGTCTGGAAAAACAGCCCGTCCAATGAATGCTTGCCAGAAAAAATTTCCAACCTCCTCTCATAGACGGTCCAACGCATGCCTGCAAAAGAGAATAAGAGCCTCCGACCTTCCCCCACAACCGTGCCAACGCACGCCTACAAAAAAAGACTACCGGCCTCCAACCTCCCCCCCATAGCCAGTCCAACACACGCATGCAAAAGAGACTAGCAGCCTCCAACCTTCCTCCATAGCCAGTCCAACGCACACATGCAGAGGGGCTACCGGCTTCCAACCCCCCACCCCCCATAGCCGGTCCAAAGCACCCCCACAGGAAAGACTAACCAAGGCTTTCTACAGTACGACTGGCGGGACTACAGGTCCCAGCATTTCTCCTCTGTCCTTACTAGGGCCCACTACACTACAACTGGGGGGACTACAGGTCTCAGTAATCCTCCTCTCGGAATCAGGGCCTACTACTCTGCAACTGGGGGGATTACAAAGTTTAGCTTTTCTCAGTTTTGGAGATTAAGCCGAGGGGATTTCTAAGCCCTGGTCTGGTGAGGCGGCTGTACCGGGGCGTAGAATGGGAGATCACCGAGCTGCAGGTCAGCAGGACGGGGGGAGGGGGGTGGGCAGAATTGCCAACCTACCAGATTGAAATTTACTGGCACGACACCTCAAATTTACTGGTACAGCCAAGTTTTACCTGGCACAAAGTTACAAAATTAAATTTTTGGGTGCAAATTTTTGTATTTAGGCTACAAACAAGTACGCTAGGCAAATAGCAATGTGATTTAAGGTAGATATTAAGGTATAAAAACATATTTTTGTTATTTTCGATATAATAAGGGCGGATCATTTAGTCCAATCACCTCCTGCCTCCATCACCCCCTGCCTTCCACACGACCTGCCTCCACCCCCCCCCGGCGTCTTCCCCCTCTGCCTCCATCACCCCCTGCCACCAACATCCCCTGCCACCATCAGCTGGGCTATGGGCTGTCACTCCGTGATTCTGGATTTCCTGCCACCATCCCCCTCTGCTACCATTACCCTCCCCCTCTGCCTCCATCACCCTTTGCCACCATCACACCCTGCCTCCAACATCCCCTGCCTCCAACATCCCCTTTCTCCATCTTCCCTGCCACCATCACCCCCTGCCTCTAAAATAACCCCTTCCTCCATCTTCCCTGCCACCATCACCCCCTGCCTCCATCACCCCCCTGCCACCATCAACCCCCTGCCTCCATCACCCTCTGCGGCCTGCCATCATCACCCACTGTCACCATCGGCTGGGCTATGGGCTGTCACTCCGTCCCCGACTCCCTGTGGACTCTTAAATCTGGATTGCCTGCCACCATCACCCCCTGCCACCATCACCCCCTGCCACCATCCCCCTCTGCTACCATTACCCTCCCCCTCTGCCACCATCCCCCCCTGCCTCCATCAACCCCTGCCTCCATCCCCCTCTGCCACCATCCCCCTGCCTCCATCACCTGCTGTCATCGTCGGCTGGGCTATGGGCTGTAACTCTGTCCCCGACTCCCCATGGACTCTTGAATGGGATTGCCTGCAGCCAACCCCCTCTGCTACACATCACCCCCTGCCACCATCACCCCCTGCCACCATCCCCCTCTGCTACCATTAACCTCCCCCTCTGCCACCATCCCCCCTGCCTCCATCAACCCCTGCCTCCATCCCCCTCTGCCACCATCCCCCCTGCCTCCATCACCCCCCTGCGGCCTGCCACCATCACCTGCTGTCATCGTCGGCTGGGCTATGGGCTATAACTCCGTCCCCGACTCCCCATGGACTCTTGAATGGGATTGCCTGCAGCCAACCCCCTCTGCTACACATCACCCCCTGCCACTAACACCCTCTGCCTCCATCACCCCCCTGCGGCCTGCCACCATCACCTGCTGTCACCGTCGGCTGGGCTATGGGCTGTCACTTCCACTCCGTCCCGACTCCCTGTGGACTCTGGAATCTGGATTGCCTGTAAATTGTTTTTACAGGCTGCCTGTAAAATTAGGGGTGGTTGGCAACACTGATAACCCCCCCCCCCCCCGGGGTTGGGAAGGGGGGTCCCGTGTAAGTACATCTTACAGTTTTTTCTGTAAAGGTGAACTTACCCTTTCAATTTTTTGATGAAACCCATGGGCAGTAGACGTGATGCATCTGGAATTGAATTGAAGACTGGATAATTGTAATCGAATCGTGAGACCAGTGAAGATGCGCACCTATAGTTTTTATACATAAGGCCCTTGTAATGTGCAATAATCTTTGTATATTTTTTCATCACCATTTCTACTTTAGTCAGTTAGTGTGACATTGTACCAACACATTTACACTTTTAACTACAAGTAACAAACCCGTGTTATGTTGCATAATTACATTCTTACAAAAATATGTAAGAAGCCCTTCTGTGTTGAGCATCGATTGCACCTCCTATAACATAAAGAAAATTAGACATTTTAGAAGAAATATACCAGTTGGAAAAGATGTGTTATCACAGCTCCCCCTACTGGCTGACTGAAAGAAGTACAGGCTTCAGTCCAATATATTTCTGGTGTCACACCATGTCTGTTGCATTTAGCTTGCATGGATGAATGTTAAAGCGGTTCTGCACCCATCCATAGAAGTATGTCTCTATGGCTTCCCTATCCTGTAAGATGACAGAATTGACGGTTCAATTCTGCATCTTTTAAGCTTACCTTGAATGATGGCTTCATCTGTGTTCTTCTCCCTGCGGCGGTGGGCGTGCTCTCTGCGTCGATCGTCGTCGCTTCCTTCTACTTCGCAATGTCTTCTGGGACCTGGCGCTGTGTCTTGTGGGCTATCTCGCTGTGTCTCCTGGGATCAATCCCAGGAGACTTTGCGGGGGTCCCGAGGCGAAATCTTGCGGGATTAGCGACGCCGCCCGTTGTGATGGCAACCTGAGCTGTTGGCGCCGTTACTGCGCACGCGCGAAATCAGCGAAAATACACAGGTGGATTGTGGGCCAGCAACCCGGAAGAAACGGCCCTGTATGGTTTCAGCTGCCCACACTGAAGATGAAAGCTGTCACGAAGAGGTTTTAAAAGTTCACATTCCGGACGAAAAACAGAAGAAAGAAGACCAAGAACTTAAACAGGTGAGTGACATTTATGCAAAGCACATTACAGCACATAAGACACAAAAACAAAAAAAGTCAAACACAGTGTAGAACCGCTTTAAATGCGTATCTTCCAACTATTGATCGAAATTCACTATTCCATCTGTGCCATGGTAAGTGAATGTGTTGGTATAGACAGTATCTCACAAAAGTAAGTACACCCCTCACATTTCTGTAAACATTTTCTTCTATCTTTTCATGTGACAACACTGAAGAAATGACACTTTGCTGCAATGTAAAGTAGTGAGTGTACAGCTTGTATAAAGCCCCATACACACGGTAGGATTTTCGCATGGATTCTGTCCGATCGGACAATGTTGTTGAAAAATCCGACCGTGTGTATGCACCATCGGACAGTGTACGTCGGATTGTCCGACGGACAAAGTCCTATCTCCTGCTGGATAGATTTTCCGACAACACGGTCCGATCACACCAAATCCGATCGTGTGTACCGTTGTCCGACGGACAAAGTGCTACGCATGCTCAGATCACATTACAAGACCAAAGCTATTGGCTACTAGCCTCTACGTAGTCCCGTCGTAGGCAACAAACGTCACCACGTTCAGAATGATCGGATTTTCCGACAACTTTGTCCGACCGTGTGTACGCAAAACCAACATCGGACAAAGTACGACAGACATGATCCGACGGACCTGGTCCTCAGATAATCCGAGCGTGTGTACGGGGCTTAACAGTGTAAATTTGCTGTCCCCTCAAAATAACTCAACACACAGCCATTAATGTCTAAACCGCTGGCAACAAATTGAGTACACCCCTAAGAGAAAATGTCCAAATTGGGCCCAAAGTGTCAATATTTTGTGTGGCCACCGATATTTTCCAGCAATGCCTTAACCCTCTTGGGCATGGAGTTCACCAGAGCTTCACAGGTTGCCACTGGAGTCTCTTCCCCTCCTCCATGAGGACATCACAGAGCTGGTGGATGTTAGAGACCTTGCGCTCCTCCACCTTCTGTTTGAGGATGCCCAACTGATGCTCAATAGGGTTTAGGTCTGGAGACATGATTGGCCAGTCCATCATTTTTACCCTTAGCTTCTTTAGTAAGGCAGTGGTCATCTTGGAGGTGTGTTTGGGGTCGTTATCATGTTGTAATACTGCCCTGCAGCTCAGTCTCCGTTGGCAATTATGGTTCCCTCAATGAACTGTAGCTCCCCGGTGCCGGCAGCACTCATACAGCCCCAGACCATGACACTCCCACCACCATGCTTGACTGTAGGCAAGACATACTTGTCTTTGTACTCCTCACCTGGTTGCCCCCACACACGCTTGACACCATCTGAACCAAATAAGTTTATCTTGGTCTCATCAGACCACAGGACATGGTTCCAGTAATCCATGTCCTTAGTCTGCTTGTCTTAGGAAAACTGTTTGCGGGCTTTCTTGTGCATCATCTTTAGAAGAGGCTTCCTTCTGGGATGACAGCCATGCAGACCAATTTGATGCAGTGTGCCGCGTGTGGTCTGAGCACTGACAGGCTGCCCCCCCCTCCCCCCTCCTCTTCAACCTCAGCAGCAATGCTGGCAGCACTCATATGTCTATTTCCCAAAGACAACCTCTGGATATGACGCTGAGCACGTGCACTCAACTGCTTTGGTGGACCATGGTGAGGCCTGTTCTGAGTGGAACCTGTCCTGTTAAACCGCTGTATGGTCTTGGCCACCGTGCTGCAGCTTAGTTTCAGGGTCTCGGCAATCTTGTTATAGCCTAGGCCATCTTTATGTAGAGCAACAATTCTTTTTTTCAGATCCTCAGAGAGTTCTTTGCCATGAGGTGCCATGTTGAACTTCCAGTGACCAGTATGAGAGTGAGAGCGATAACACCAAATTTAACACACCTGCTCCCGATCGAAATCCACTATCCCATTTGTACCATGTTAAGTGAATGTTTTGATATATATATATATATATATATATATGCAGTGGCGGAACAACCGCCATAGCGACACATGCGTTCGCTATGGGGCCCACAGCCTAGTAGGGCCCGCAGCCAGGTCGGTCCTGTCCTAGTTGCCATTAAAATTCCTCTTTTTCGCTGCCACCGCCGCTAGAGGTCCGCGGCCGGCGGAGATATTGTCTCCGCCGTCCGCCATTTTCCAGAAGACCAGAGTCGAGAGGGGAGCCTGCCGAGTGGCTACAATAGAGCTGTAGCTCCGCCCACACCCGCCCCGGTCTGTCTGTCATCTGTAACCTGCTGTGGAAAGGGGTGGGCGGTGCTGCAGCTAAATTTCTATTGTAGCCGGCCGGCTCCGCCTCTATTTTGTTCCCCCCTTGGCCTTCAGTAATGGCAGCAGAGACACTGCTGTTTTTTATATATATATATATATATATATATATATATATATATATATATATATATATATAGGAGGGCTCCAATTGGAAGGGGGGGACCTGAGATGTAAGGAGGCACTCCGCTGGCTGGGGACAGTGACACCTGAGAAGTAAGGAAGCACTCCGCTGGCTGGGGACAGTGACACCTGAGAAGTAAGGAAGCACTCCGCTGGCTGGGGACAGTGACACCTGAAAAGTAAGGAAGCACTCCGCTGGCTGGGGACAGTGACACCTGAGAAGTAAGGAGGCACTCCGCTGGCTGGGGACAGTGACACCTGAGAAGTAAGGAAGCACTCCGCTGGCTGGGGACAGTGACACCTGAGAAGTAAGGAAGCACTCCGCTGGCTGGGGACAGTGACACCTGAGAAGTAAGGAAGCACTCCGCTGGCTGGGGACAGTGACACCTGAGATGTAAGGAGGCACTCCGCTGGCTGGGAACAGTGACACCTGAGAAGTAAGGAAGCACTCCGCTGGCTGGGGACAGTGACACCTGAGAAGTAAGGAAGCACTCCGCTGGCTGGGGACAGTGACACCTGAGATGTAAGGAGGCACTCCGCTGGCTGGGAAAGTGACACCTGAGATGTAAGGAGGCACTCCGCTGGCTGGGGACAGTGACACCTGAGAAGTAAGAAAACACTCCGCTGGCTGGGGACAGTGACACCTGAGAAGTAAGGAAGCACTCCGCTGGCTGGGGACAGTGACACCTGAGAAGTAAGGAAGCACTCCGCTGGCTGGGGACAGTGACACCTGAGAAGTAAGGAAGCACTCCGCTGGCTGGGGACAGTGACACCTGAGATGTAAGGAGGCACTCCGCTGGCTGGGGACAGTGACACCTGTGAAGTAAGGAGGCACCCCGCTGGCTGAGGACAGTGACACCTGAGAAGTAAGGAAGCACTCCGCTGGCTGGGGACAGTGACACCTGAGATGTAAGGAAGCACTCCGCTGGCTGGGGAAGTGACACCTGTGAAGTAAGGAGGCACTCCGCTGGCAGGGGACAGTGACACCTGAGATGTAAGGAAGCAGCACTCCGCTGGCTGGGGAAGTGACACCTGAGAAGTAAGGAAGCACTCCGCTGGCAGGGGACAGTGACACCTGAGATGTAAGGAGGCACCCCGCTGGCTGAGGACAGTGACACCTGAGAAGTAAGGAGGCACTCCGCTGGCTGGGGACAGTGACACCTGAGAAGTAAGGAAGCACTCCGCTGGCTGGGGACAGTGACACCTGAGAAGTAAGGAAGCACTCCGCTGGCTGGGGACAGTGACACCTGAGATGTAAGGAGGCACTCCGCTGGCTGGGGACAGTGACACCTGTGAAGTAAGGAGGCACCCCGCTGGCTGAGGACAGTGACACCTGAGAAGTAAGGAAGCACTCCGCTGGCTGGGGACAGTGACACCTGAGATGTAAGGAAGCACTCCGCTGGCTGGGGAAGTGACACCTGTGAAGTAAGGAGGCACTCCGCTGGCAGGGGACAGTGACACCTGAGATGTAAGGAAGCAGCACTCCGCTGGCTGGGGAAGTGACACCTGAGAAGTAAGGAAGCACTCCGCTGGCAGGGGACAGTGACACCTGAGATGTAAGGAGGCACTCCGCTGGCTGGGGAAGTGACACCTGAGATGTAAGGAAGCACTCCGCTGGCTGGGGACAGTGACACCTGAGATGTAAGGAAGCACTCCGCTGGGGACACCTGAGATGTAAGGAAGCACTCCGCTGGGGACACCTGATGGCATCTGGTGGCAGGCGACGTGGCAAGTGACGCACTCAGGGCTCCCACTGATTCTGATTCTGCATTATGGTGAGTTGAAGTATTTCATTTTACATTACAATGTAATAATAGAAATAATGCGCTTCTAAACTTTCTGGAATACACATTTCTATTGTGGTGTAGGATCTGGGCCTGCTGTCCCTTCATTCCTCTTTTTTTCCTTCCTCTCTCTTTCTTTCTTTGTTTCTCCCTCCATCCCTTGTTCATCTCAGACTCTAACCACAGCCCTTTGAGTCACACCCCTTTAAGCCACACCCAATAGTACGATTAAACCAACCCCATACCTTGCCGTGGCGCGCTTTGCGCGCCGCATTTTTCTTTCCCCACTAGGCCACACCTACAAATAAATGCCCACCCCCTAATTTTGATAAGACTCCGCCCACCGACAAAAAAATTGTCCAGGTGAGGATGAGGAATGTGAGTTTACTGTTAAGCCTCCCGGGCCCCTCGAGTCCAGCCGTGTCCCGACACACGCAGCTGCATACAGCAGGAGGCAGGAGCACAGAGCAGAGTGGGCGGGGCAGAACGCTCGAGCGCGCCTGTGAAGGGACATCGTTTTCGGCACATGAGGAGGCTCTGAAGTCTAGACAAGAGGTAGGAAGGGAGTGGGAGACAGACTGTCATCTGTTTTGCACAGTTCATTTTTTTTTTTGTGGGGACGGACTGTTTACAGGGGGGGCCCCATACAACATTTTGCTATGGGGCCCTGTGATTTCTAGTTACGCCCCTGTATATATATATATATATACTGTATAATTGTAATATTTATTTAATTATTATTATGTATTTAAGAATTATATATTATAGTTACTGTATAAATAATAATTATTATTATTAATAATGATATATACTGTATAATCATCCCTATTTTAGGGCCATTGATAACTTTTGATTGTATTCACATGTGCCATTTTTAGTGAATGTATTGGCATCTATCTATCTATCTCTCTCTATATATATATTATTCTTATTGGAAGAGATTCATCAGATAAGAAAACGATCATCTATCAGTATGTGGCCACCATAACAATGAGTTATTTAGACTGTTGGCATTATCGGTGACAGATCTCCCTCTATATGGCCAGAAACAATCAGGGGTAGGCAACCTTATATAGGTGGTGATCTACCTGGACAACATGGGAGAAGTCAAAGATCACCGGGCACACGCCCAATGTTGCCTCCTCGTCGCCTGATTTAAACTTATAATTGCCAAACTACTGTGCCTCAATCATGTGCATTTCCCTGCAGTTATTGGTTTAAACCAGGCAGTGAGGAGGTAACAGTTTGCCTCCTCACCACCTGTCAAACACACCCTGATAACTTTTCAGAGGAGTAGCATTGCCTACCGCACTTGTGAATGAGCCCTTCGTTGCATTTGGCGACAGCACCCTTAGGGCTCAGTTACAAGTGAAGTTGGGGGGGTGATAAAACCCTGCATTTGAGACATGGTTTTACTGCCCCCAATCCCTACCACCTTTAGCTGCAGAGGTAGTAACTGAAGGTGTACACATGCTGTGGCAGGGATTATTCCCCGTCGCTTTCATGGGGTGATTATGACCCATTCAAGTGAATGGGGCCACTCTGAGAATGCCCTGCAACCGTGTGCAATGCATGCAGTTGCAACTTGCTAGTGTGGACTCAAATCAGGTGGTGAGGACTCAGTGTACATTGGACAATAGCTTAGTGTTTAGAGCAGTGCTTCTCAACCTTTTTACCTTGGAGGAACCCCTGGCAAAAAGTTTGAGATCTCGAGGAACCCCAGAAATGTTCACATCTACAGCTCACAGAACATTGGTATGATCAGCGAGCTGTTGATAACAAAAATTATTTGTAGAAATAGCATTAAATAAAAGAATACATATTTAAATGTACCTATTTAATGTGAAACTTGTGCTCTTTTCCTGCAGATGACATTACATGGGGCAGAGCATGGGACAGGGGACATTACATGGGACAGGGGACATGACATGGGACAGGGGACATTACAGGGGACATGACATGGGACAGGGGACATTACAGGGGACATGACATGGGACAGGGGACATTACAGGGGACATGACATGGGACAGGGGACATTACAGGGGACATGACATGGGACAGGGGAGGGACATGACATGAGGCAGAGCACATTACAGGGGACATGACATGGGACAGGGGACATTACATGGGACATGACATGGGGCAGAGCACATTACAGGGGACATGGGGCAGAGCACATTACAGGGGACATGACATGGGACAGGGGACATTACATGGGACATGACATGGGACAGGGGACATTACAGGGGACATGACATGGGACAGGGGACATTACAGGGGACATGACATGGGACAGGGGAGGGACATGACATGAGGCAGAGCACATTACAGGGGACATGACATGGGACAGGGGACATTACATGGGACATGACATGGGGCAGAGCACATTACAGGGGACATGGGGCAGAGCACATTACAGGGGACATGACATGGGACAGGGGACATTACATGGGACATGACATGGGGCAGAGCACATTACAGGGGACATGACATGGGACAGGGGACATGACATGGGACATGACATGGGGCAGAGCACATTACAGGGGACATGGGGCAGAGCACATTACAGGGGACATGACATGGGACAGGGGACATTACATGGGACATGACATGGGGCAGAGCACATTACAGGGGACATGACATGGGACAGGGGACATTACATGGGGCAGAGCACATTACAGGGGACAGGGGACATTACATGGGGCAGAGCACATTATAGGGGACATGACAGGGGACATTACATGGGACAGGGGACATTACATGGGGCAGAGCACATGACAGGGGACATTACATGGGGCAGGGCACATGACAGGGGACATTACATGGGGCAGAGCACATGACAGGGGACATTACATGGGGCAGAGCACATGACAGTGCACATTACATGGGGCGGGGCACATTACATGGGACAGGGGACATTACATGGGGCAGAGCACATGACAGGGGACATTACTTGGGGCAGGCCACATGACAAGGGACATTACATGGGGCAGAGCACATGACAGTGCACATTACATGGGACGGGGCGCATTACATGGGACAGGGGACATTACATGGAGCAGGAGACATTACATGGGACAGGTGACATGACAGGGGACATTACATTGGGGATGGGACAGGGGACATGACATGGGACAGGGGACACCAACACTGATGGGGCATTATTCTTCCCTCTGACACCAATGATAGGGTTCTATTCATCCCACTGATACCAATGATGGGGTACTATTCCTTCCAATGGCACCAACAATGGGGCACTACTTCTCCCACTGATACCAACTATGGGTCCAATTCCTCCCACTGCCATCAAAAATGGGACAATGAAACAATTTGTGGGCACCGACCATTCCTTCCTTTTATTGAAACAACAAGGTACTGTTCCTCCCACTAACACCAACATTGGGGCAATACTCCTCCTAGTGATACCTATGATGGGACAGTGTTTCTTCCACTGACACCAACAATGGAGCAATATTCCTTCCAGTGACATTAATGATGGAGCAATGTTCCTTCCACTGACACAACAGTGGGGCATTTTCCTCTTCCCACTGGCCACAGACACTGTCATTGTTTACTCCCATTGACCACCAACCCAGGGGCATTTTTTATTCTGCCATGATCTGCTGAGCCAGAGAAATTATTTAATCCAACTGAACATGGGTGCTGGGGTATTGTCTACTCCCACTGACCACAGTCTGACCATGTTAAAGTGTAAAGAGCATTAAACTGGCTCTTTGTTTAGAACATTTGGGGACCCCTGATTTTAACAATGTGCTGATTTATAAAAAATAATCTTCTGTGCATGAGTTGTAATTTTATCTCTATATCTCTGCACACAGACAAATGTGTTCATTCCATATGTGAGCATCACTGGGTGCTTAGCAATGCTGCTCAGTTTAGTATGCCTTGATGATCCTTGTATCTTAATGCAAGTAACCCGGGAGGGTCTAAATAAAACAATAGACTCCCCACAGTCTATAATAACATGAAATATCCATAAATTTTACATGACTCAGTAGCAGCAGTTTTTACTTATGGCCTCATACTTTTATTTAAAGTAATATTGATTTAAGATTCCTTCAAAGTCAGAATTTCAATGATGGCTCCATTATAAGTACAAACATGCATACTGAATAAATGACAAACCTCAAACTCTTTTTGTTTGGTTCCATATAATGGCATTGTGATTATAGACAGCTTTTATATTCCTGGGTACAATTGCTGTTACAATTATTGTAGGGCTGTGGAAATTAAAGATTAATTCCTTGATTAATCGATACATTTTTTTGATCGATCAAAATTCTTTTGATCGGTACTCACCTCTCTGCCGGCTTGCGGGTCTTCAGGGAGTTCCGTCGGAGATCCGCGACGTCACGGACATCAACATCACCGGACTCCTCCCCCCTTCCCCAAGTGCCTCCGTCTGCTAACGAAGGGAAGGGGGAGGAGTCCGGTAAAGTCGAAGTTCTGATTGAACGTAACGCGTACGGGGGAGGAGCTACGCATGACGTCACCCGCTGCTGCCCTACGGAACTAACACGATTTTCGGCTTTACATGCTGTGTTTTTATAGTAGAGTAGTTTGTGTTGTGAACACAAAAATGTAATCTTATACTTAAGCAGTGATCACTTAGATCTTTTCTTTCTACCCATGACCTGGTGTCCTTGCTGAGATCGTAAGGAGATGTGGGAGAAGTTTATGGTCCGTGTTAACCCTTTTGATCCCCGCTTGCATGACCACATGTTTGCACAGGGGTCCATGCCATAAGGTGAGAGTGATTAGTTAGACCGGAGGTGGAGGGATTGTCACGCTACTGTGGAAAAAAAAAATACTTACGTCAGTTTTACAGTTTGAATTTAAAACGTATTTGTATGAACTGTGAAGTTAAGTCATGGATTGTGGAAACGAACTAGTGTCGGGTGATTGTATATAGTGTATACCACATTTACCACTGACTAATGCAGAGTTGCAATGCAAGGAGATCAGCTAAAAGTAGTTGGATCTGTATGTGCATTATAACTAATCGAAATTATCAACTAATTAATCGAAATTAGTCGATTAATCGATAAAAAAAAAAACAATTAACCGAACAGGAAAATTCTAATCAGTAACAGCCCTAAATTATAGTAATTATGCCTTTATTGTTTAGTTCCAAAATCCAACGGACAAAGTTGGTGAAGATAATAAGTGTCTGCTTCTCTACTGGATATAGTCTGTTAATATGCAAGTATAGAAAAGCCAAATGTGTGTACTTTTATGTAAAATATGATCTATAAGGGCCTAGCTAATTTGTCTGCTTCAGCAACAGTACATTTGAAGCAACATATTTACTGTATGTAGCAGCGAATGTGACTTTTACCAAATAGTCACTGGTGGTGAATCAATTACTGTTATTTAATCACTTGCCCACTAGAAGATTCCCCCCCCCTTCATGACCGGCCATTTTTTGCGATACGGCATTGCGTTACTTTAACTGACAGTCATGCGGTCATACAATGCTGCACACAAATAAAATTGATGTCCTTTTTTTTCCCACAAAATTTTTCTTTTAATGCTATTTGATCACCTCTGCGGTTTTTATTTTTTGCGCTATAAACAAAAAAATAGCGTAAATTTTGAAAAAAATATATATATATTTTTTTACTTTCTGCTATAAAACCTATCCAATATTTTTTTTTTAAAAAAATCGAATTTCTTCATCAATTTAGGCCAATATGTATTTGGTTACATATTTGCGGGGAAAAAAAATCCCAATAAGTGTATATTGATTGGTTTGCGCAAAAGTTATAGCGTCTACAAACTATGGGATATTTAAACTTTTTTTAATACAAGTAATGGCGGCTTATAGTGGGACTGCGATATTGCGGCGGACAAATGAGGCACTAAAGGCCCGTACACACGATCAGACTTTTTGACAACAAACATGCAAATTAGCTGTTTTGGACCAACATCCGACTGTGTGTACACTCCATCGGACCAACTTTTTCAGTTTTCATCGGACTTTTGTTGGCTGTGCGAACGGACCAACTTTCTGCCAACAAAAGTCCGATGGAGCAAAGTCTGATCGTGTGTACACAAAACCATAGGACTTTTGTACAAACCAATGCAGAACCAATGCAAAAGATCAGACAACAATACAGAAGTTGACCAAAGGTGGCGGTAAAGAGCAGAAAAAACACGTGATTTGGTGAAAGTTGGCTGAAAAAGTTCTGCTGTGTGTATGCAATACAAGTTCAGGGCCGACGCCCTTTGTACAAAAATCCACGGGAAAGTTTGTACAAAGTCCTATCGTGTGTATGAGGCTTTATTGACACTTTTTGGGGACCAGTGATACTAATACAGTGATCAGTGCTAAAAAATATGAACTATCACTGTCCTAATGACACTGGCTGGGAAGGGGTTAACATCAGAGGAGATCAAATGGTTAACTGTGTGCCTAGCTGGTGTTTTCTTACTGTAGGGGGAGGTGCTTGTACTAGGGGAAGGCATAAATCAGTGCCTCTGCTTTGCAGAGACACAGGAACCATGCCTTCTGTACTGACAGAACGGCGATCTGCCTTGTTTACATAGACAGATCCCTGTTCTCCCTCTGTACCAAAGAATCAGCGGGTGCCAGCGGACAGCGTGCGCACCCCCAGACCCGGAAGTTTCGGATCACGTACTAGGTACGTGATCTGCCACAGAGTGGCCTCCCTGCCGCATTATATCTACGGTGGGCGGTCCGCAAGTGGTTAAAACACATGCACCAGGAAGATTCACCTGCAGTGAATGTTTGTTAAATGTCAGATTCCTTGCTTTATAGGCATACCCTCTTATGCCCCGTACACACGGTCGGAATTTCCGACGGAAAATGTCCTATCGGACAATGTTGTCGAAAATTCAGACCTTGTGTAGGCTCCATCGGACTTTTTCCGTCGGATTTTCCGACGGACAAAGTTTTATCTCCTGCTCTCAAATTTTCCGACAACAAAGTCCTATCAGACTTTTTCCGATCGTGTGTAGCGAATTCCGACGGACAAAGTGCCACGCATGCTCAGATCACATTACAAGACCAAAGCTATTGGCTACTAGCCTCTACGTAGTCCCGTTGTAGGCAACAAACGTCACCACGTTCAGAATGATCGGATTTTCCGACAACTTTGTCCGACCGTGTGTATGCAACACCAGTGTCGGACAAAATCCGTCGGAAAAAATACGATGGATTTTGTGGTCGGATTTTCCGACCGTGTGTACGGGGCATTAGTGTAAGCTGGACTTAGCATGAATATAGACAGTAGTGCTAATAGTGAGGATAGATGCCAGAAAACTTTTTTATGACAGTAATTATACTGCCTATATTTATTCAGACAAGTGGTGGGACCTGAATTTTCACAGGTCCTACTTTTATTCACATATTTATGACAATTGCTAAACAGAAGCTATGATGACCAAGAGAAACAAGAATAGTTTACCCTTACCTTGTATCAGATAGTGCACAACTGTATAATGAGACAACCTTTATAAAAATTGGCCAATATAAAGCCAAACAATATTAATAATATACAAAACAGTACACAAGGCTTTATGCTAGAAAGGATGCCTAAAGATTTATCCAGTGTTCAGACGTATAGAATACAATACATAAATGGGTGTCTTTCTACATAGCAGTTTGGTCTATTACAAAGTCTCTGTATAGGTGATAATTTTGAAGAATGTTACAATTTTTACATTTAGAGGTCTATAAATGGAATTTCTGCATCTTTATCCATTTTTACTTGCTCTTCTTGGAATCTGGAGACGGTATTGGTTCACATGTTACTGACAGTACATAGTAAGAACATTTTTCTGGTTTCCTCTGACCAGTAGGACAGGTGGTCTTAGGTCTTGGGACAGGGTTTCCAACCAGGCCATGTAGAGTGAACTGGGAGTTTTCCCCTTCCTGGCAATGGGCATTGTTCTGAAAAAGAGAAAAAAAAACACACCTGTAAAGAATACAGACTAGAAAACGAACGTCACTATCTCTAATGGGCTAAGGAACATCTATGCATGTACATTTACACAAAGATCCATCAACAGCCACCTGAAAATGCTATTTTAAACTACAAGTGCACCCAGAATCACAATGGACCAATGCAGTTGCTTTAGTAAGTTATCAAGATCTACCTTTAGTGGAAAATTGTCTTATGTTCAAGCAGATGTGTTCCTATCTGACCAGGTCTGCAATCGCAGTATGACCAACAGGGGCGGCCCATCCGTTAAGGGCACAGGGGCGCCGCCCCCCCCCCCTACCCCATCCATGCTTCCGGCCCCTTCCAGGACTCCGGGTGCATGAATTACAATGGCGGGGGTGTTTTTTGAAGCACTGATTAGAGCCAAAGGCTCTAATAGGCTTCAAAATAGGGTGGACTCTGGGCGCAGAGAATGCACTCACAGCCCACCCAGGTGTATTACAATAGCAAATGATTATTCGCTATTCTAACACTGACTCTCCTCTCGGCCAATTAGGACACATCACCGATTGGCTGAAAGGATAGGTGATTCTATTGGATGCCTAGGAGGAGGGGAGGAGACACACAGCGACCGTGATGGAGGAAAGGGACACAACGATGCTCGCTGTCTGCTGCCTGATGCCTAGATGGGGTAAATGCCGGACCGACCGGCGGGGGTGGATGGGGTGGTTGTCTAATGCTCCCCCCCCCCAAAAAAAAAAAACACCACTGGGAATGTCAATACAAAGTTAATGACACCCCCAGATCGGTTCGCATATCACAGTGCAAACTGTCAATCTGGACAGAAATCAGATCCAATTCTGGTGCAGACCAAAAAAAAGGTCCCGTGCGAGTTTGGTCCGAATGTGATGCGAATTCAGCCACACAAGGTGTATGGCAGAAATTGCATCGCACAGACATTGCATGTGATTTGCACAGCAGTGTGGTGGTGCGACTCACATGCGATGTATGACATTGCAGCAGTGGGAACCAGCCTTTATGGTTGATTGCCTGCTTTGTGATTCCAGATATCCTGTTGCTGCTTACTTAGCCTATTCTGGGACCATAAGCTGCCCAAGATGCGTCTACTTTGATGAGAGATGTACATACTGAGGTTTACTTACTAAAGGCAAATATACTGTGCAAGTGCATTTTCTCTAGATCTGAGGGGGAGCTCTGAAATGAGGAGAAGCGCTGCTGATTTCTATCATCCAATCATGTGCAATCAAAAATGCTGTTTTTTTTTTAATTTTCCTTGCATGTGATTGAGTATTCTTTGCAAAGTGAAGCTTTATCTCCTTTACTAAGCTCTGGAGCAAGTGTACTTGCAGTGCCCAGTACATTTGCCTTTCGTAAATGAACCCCATTGTCTTTGTTCCCAGGTTTTTTTCTGTCAATAAAAGGAGGGGCTAGCACCCTTGTCCATCAAAAAGGTTAAGCCAGCATAGATATTGGAATGCACCAGCTCCTGGGTCCAACTTGGATGGGGCCAACTTGGATGTAGATGCCCCTGCACTTTATTGCTAAATGAAGGTCTAGCAAAGTCATACCTTCTCCATACTAATATTTACTATAACTGTAATTTTCAATTCTAGACTCTGGCACCCTTGTCTTTACATAATGGCATTTTGGCTTGGTGACTCTTCCTAGCAAGGACTAAGAAAGAAATATTTTTCTTCCAGTCTATGACTGTCTTCAGACATTTTCCTCCTGTAGACCAGCCAGGCAATCATGACAAATAACTTTCATGTTTGATTTTCTCTTAGGCCGGCTTCACACTGGGGCGGTGCGGGCGGCGACGGTAAAGCATCGCTATATTTAGCGCTGCTTTAACGTAGTTTTAGCCGCGGCAGGCGGCTGCTAGCAGGGTGGTTTTAACCCCCGCTAGCGGCCGAAAAAGGGTTTAAAACCCCTGCAAAGCGCCGCTGCAGCGGCGCTTTGCCCGCGGTATCCCATTGATTTCAATGGGTAGTAGCGGTATAGGAGCAGTGAATACACCGCTCCTTCACCGCTCCAAATATGCTGCTAGCAGGACTTTTTTTTACCGTCCTGCTAGCGCACCGCTCCAGTGTGAAAGCCCTCCGGCTTTCACACTGGAGTTAAAGGACCCGCTTTTTTCAGTAGCTATACAGGCGCTATTTTTAGCGCTGTTGCTCCTAAAAAAACGCCCCAGTGTGAAAGGGGCCTAAATATTTAATTTTTGCATCTGGTTTCACAAGTTACCCCAAGAAAATAATAAAGCCTCAATGCATTACAAACATGCTTTCTGCCACATTTGGCCAAAGAATCTGGAAAAGAGACTTGAAGGTGCACATTGTCCTTCTCAAGTACTTGAGTGTCCTATTGTAGAGGTCTATTATACTCACATGACAATAAGAGCAGCATCTCGAGAATAATCCAACAAGACTTCATTCAGTCTGACCTGTCTCAAAGACTATACAGAAAGAAAAAGAGAATGTAACTCATTATCAGGGCTTATACTACTGTATATGTGTATGTGTCTGAAATGCGTATCAGTAAACGATACAAAAAAACAGATACGTTCTGTAGACATGGTAATCATTAAAGTGATTGTAAACCCTCACCTTCTAAAACAACCCATTCAGTTTAAAATATAAATGAAAGGCAAAACAATCAGTGGCAGCCGGTCCACTAGGGGCACAGCCCCCCTAATCCATGTGCCCGGTCCCTAATCTACATGCAGGGCACCAGACACATGGATTTCAATGGGGGTTTTTCTTTTGAAGCACATGATAAGAGCCTGAGGCTCTAAATGGCTTAAAAAAAATAGTGGGCTTGGGGCAGAGTTTGACTGACGGATCAGGGGGGGCGCGAGTGTTTTTTTTTGCCACACCCCCATAAAAAAAAAAAAAATATGGAGCACCAGCTGCTACTGATAGCTATAAAAAACATTATAGATACCTTTTTGTGAACCCAGCCACTCATTATACAATACAAATATATTTTTTTCTCATTCAGACCTTTGCTCTGTTCTTTTTGAATTCTTCATCTGAGATCTTCCAGGGGCAATCACGCCTCATCTCATTTACTAGAAGTTCTTCTTTAAAACCATCATTCAGCATGTAAGGAGCAATAAGATCTTCAAAACGCTTCACGCTATCAATAAGAAAAGAACATTAAAGTGATTGTAAAGGATCGTTTTAATTTTTTTTTAAAATAACAAACATATCATACTTAACTCCACTGTGCAGCTCGTTTTGCACAGAGTGGCCCCGAAAATCTTCTTCTTGGGTCCCTCGGCGGCTCTCGCGGCTCCTCCCCACATCAGATAGCCCCCTAGGAGAAGCGCTCCCCCGAGGGGGTTACCTTGTGGCACGCTCCCGAGTCCAGCATTTGCATCCACAGACACGAATGCTGCCCCCCGGGTCATTGGATTTGATTGACAGCAGCGGGAGACAATGGCTGCACTCCTATCAATCTATCCAATCAAGAGCCGAGACCCCGTGGAGAGAGGGACAGCACCAAGGAGATGAAGGGGCTCAGGTAAGTAAAACGGGGGGGGGGGGGGGCGGTCAGTGTCAGATATTTTTTCACCTTAATGCATAGGATGCATTAAGGTGAAAAAAAAACACGAGGGTTTACAACCCCTTTAATGTAAGGTGTAATTATTGCATTCTTTGCCCCCATGCTCTAGTCTAAAGCATAAAGAATAACACCTGTGAGCCCTCTGAGTACTATGGCTGCATTGCTTAAGCTGGATGGCTGTTCCTCTTCAGAATCTTCCCCCCCTCCTGCCTATGTGGCCTTCTAGTAAAGATCACCAGAGTAATGATACGGCTGTAAGTGTCAGCTCCTCCTTCTCAGCATTTCTGAGAGTGGCAGATCCTCAATTTTATAAACGTATCTGAACCCTAAGTTTAAAAATGCCCAACATTGTAATTTAAATTGCATTTGATCCAGTTTATATATTTGTTTTCATTCCTTTTTTTTTTCGATCCTGTTGTTCCTGACAGTTATAGCAACTTCCTGTATTAGTGACAACATTGCATTAGCGGCTCTCTAAATAGGAGCAGTGTTGTCACACAGCAGTGACACTATAATAGCTTGATACCAAACCATTTTTTTTTTCGCAAAGAGAGCTTTCTTTTGGTATTTAATCACCACTGGGTTTTTTACTTTTTGTTAAAGCAGAGGTCCGCCAAAATAAAAGATATTAAAAGCCAGCAGCTACAAATACTGCAGCTGCTGACTTTTAATATATGGACACTTGCCTGTCCAGGGAGCCCGCAATGTCGGCAGCCGAAGCCGATCTGTCTGTCGGCTCTCAGCTGCTGCCACCGCCATCCTTGGTAAGGGAATCAGGAAGTGAAGCTGTGCGGCTTCACTTCCTGGTTCCCTACTGCGCATGCGCGAGTCGTGCTGCGTGTCCTCACTGGTCCCTGCTCTTTTCTGTCTCCCAGAAGACAGCGGGGGGAGGACAGAGTAGGCACCGAAAGTGGCATAGGTCACCGCGAACGCCGCGGTGATCTATGCCAGGAAGTGGGAGCAAATACTTGTATTAGACAGGTATCTGCTCCCTCCTCCCCCCTGAAAGGTGCCATTTCGTGACACCGGAGGGGGGGGAGGGTTCCAAAAAGTGAAAGTTCCATTTTTGGGTGGAACTCCACTTTAAATAAACAATTTTTTGCTACATTTCTTTGGTGAAAATAACCCAAAATAGTGTATATTATTTAGTCTGTAGGAAAGTAGAGTCCACAAACTATGGGATATATATATCTGAAAATCGATAAATTCTGATGTACCCATTTCTTGAGGCCCAAAAACGCCAGGACATTAAAAATCCCCCCCAAATGACCCATTTTTTTTTTAAAGTAGACAGTACAAGGTATTTAGTAAGAGGCATGGGGGGAGGTTCTGAAGCTGTAATTTTTTTTGTCACAATTTATTGGAAAATTAAGAAATTTAAAAAGAAAAACATTTTTTCACAATTGTTTTATTTTTTTTTAACATACTGTCACCAGTGCAGTACAGTGTTATCATATAACTGCTGTGGCGGTGATCAGGGACATTGACTGCTGACAGTATGTAAAAAAAAAAAAAAAATGTAATAGTAATTTTTTTAATCTTTTTATTTTTTATTACTTTATTTAGGATTTTTTTTTTTTTTTAACCATACTATGACCATAGCAATAGTGTTACCATAGTAACACTGTACTACTCTGGAGAAGTAAATCAGGATATTTTTTATTTATTTTTTCATTGGTACAAAGCAACCATTTTTACGAAATCAAACTGATTTATTCTGTGTCTTTTGTTGTGATCGGCCCTGTCTGTACCATGTGATCACTGTGACCAATCAGAGCTATCAACACAATTGTATACAATGGATGGCATGAAAGGCATGGCATGATTGAACACAGCGATCACAGGACACTGGCAGCAGGCCGATATAGTGATCAGCCAGTGACAGATCGCGCTGCTGCGCTGCCCCACGGCTGCGCGAGTGGTGCCTTCTGAAAGGACATCGAATGACCTCCATTCGGAAGAAGGAAAGTCCTGCCCAGCTGTCAATCTGCTATAGGCCGTTACCTTATTACAAAGCCACATATGAAAGTCGGGGTTGTATAAAGAAATTTGTAAGTATGGCATTCATGGCTTAATTCCGACAGTACTGTAGGGTAAGAAATAGTTGCGAGATACTGGTACTGGAGGTTTGACCTGCTTCCCGAGGATGATGTGCTAGACAACATAGTTGGGTAACAGCTGAAATAATACAGAAGACACCAGGGCCCCACATTACAAGAGCACACATGCCTGTATAAATTGATATATGACTCCGTTTCATAGTCGAGATGTGACTGGGGGGTGGGAGGGAGGGGCAGAGGGAAGTTTTAGTTAGTTGGTCTATGTTAGACAGTTGGCCTCGGACAGTTTTTGGATGTTGTCTTGCGGACGCATCATATGTTGTATGATATGCATATTAAAATTTCAATAAACAGATTTTTCAAAAAAAAATTAAAATCTGCTATAGGCCGAGCGGGAAGGTTTTAAGTTGTCTTTTTAATATTTATGAAAAAACAGATGCTTATATTGGCGTAATAAGCTTCTATCACCTGGCTTTGGTATGGAGGTTTTGGTGAAGTATAAAAATTGATTTTAAGCAGAAATTTCGTGTTACAGTGGAACAAAATAAAAAAAAAAGACAATAAAATGATAATAATCCCAAATTTGCAATATTTTTTCCCCGCAAATAACTAATTTTAAAGGAAATCGCTTTAAGTATTAACTACTTGGCATGGAAAAATATGACTGCAGGTTTATTTAAATTATGTATCAAGGGACTGTAGATTGTTCTTTTTACATTTTTACTGCTCTGAATGTTTTTGGTGACATATGACCTGAATCCTAGGGGGAGAGGAGAACACAGTGCTCCTTCGAAGCTCATCACTGACCCTGAAAAAAAATATATATACTGTTCTTACTGCTCAGGCCGAGGCTTTTGGTTGATATCTGGCAGAACATGCACTTCATGGAATATAATTCTGAATTGACTGAGCAGAGCGATCATCCTGTAATACAAAAGATCATAGGTTAGGACAATGTATTTTAAGTTAAGTTATAACCTCTATATACAGTACATATTCTGTCCACTGTGGTGTTTATATTAAATGTGGTGTTACCCCAACAATAATAATATTGAATACAAAAATATCTTACGCTTTGCGCTCTTCATCCAGTCTATTGATCTGTCCTCCCACAAATACTCGAATTTTGATATCTGCCCATCGTTTCTTGCGGCTCAGTAGGTAGGGGATAAGCAGAGTTAGACCTGCCAGATAAATATAACTGTCATGTGACTTCAGTAATTGCCTTTTCTGGATGTTACTGAAAGCTGATGTTGATCAATAAGGACTGTAGAGTAATATTATTTTATTTGCTAAAATACATTTAAATAGAAATATATCTTACTTTGATCCCCAACATTAATTAAAAAATGCTTTCAGTTAAGGAAGTCCTGCATATGTTATGTGGATTGCAGTGACAAGATCTCTGTTCTTTTTTGGAGTCTCCCTCCGTCATGCTACAACATGGGTGGTCATTAGTAAAGTGGGGTGATTTTGGATGAATTGATTTTGCCACAAAGTTCCCAAACTTATTTGGCAAACTTTGCTCCCAAACGACATGTACAATTTTCTTAGCTGCTTTTTTTTTTTTTGAGGGCGGGGTTGGGAGTTGGGGGTATGTGGTGGTTGTGTTTAGGGTAATTTCTTTGCGTGTTCTTTGCATTATTCTTTTTTTATATTTGAATATTTGTTATCTTTGCACTGTCGCTATGTATTTTTTTTCCAGCAAATGAGTGGCTAGAATTCTATGTTAAAAGGAACTTCTATTCCTCAGGAATCATTTCACCCTAAAAATAACACTCATTAACGCATTTTGTCAACATGGCAACATAATTCAGAAATCCCCAGACTTTTACCAAAATGTAGGGCAAGTAAAACTCACAGACTGTATTTTAATGTGTTGCCTTGACAAGATGTTGAAGTAGTTTAGTTTTTTTGTGCTGATTAGCCCATTTATTCAGTTCTTTCGTTCAAAAAAAGATGATCCGATTCCACCATCCATATCCATACGCTAGATGTGGATTGGGGAATAACTTCCGCTGAGTTATTGTATTCTGATGGTGGGTAGACTTCCTTGCTGTCAGAATACACTGATCAGCGCTGCTGGCTATAGCTGGCGGTACTGATCAATCGGGAAAAACCTGACAGGGTATGTGCAACCAGCCTGCCCATACATGAGTTGAAATTTGGCCAGTCCCTGCTGAACAGGCCGCATTTCGATTCATATATGGTCGGCTTAACACTTCTCAAGTTAATTTCATATACATGTATATATAACTCTGCTTAGCATATAAACCTATGTAAAAGGGATCAGGAAGGGGGAGGAAGAAAGAGAATATTACAGTGTCAATGACTTTGGAGGTAACATGCTGGAAGCGATAAGTGTCACTAACCTCCATCATCAAATAACCAATATACATCAATTGTCTTCTTTCCTTGGTTGAGTTGGAAGATGGTGCTTGACTGTTGTTCAGCAGTGACAGCCTCAGGATCCACTGCAAATAAAGAAGAATTATATACATCAGCATTTTACATTCAGTAACCTAGATGCTTATCAGCTTTGTATGGGACCATAGTGGGTTCCATGAGGCCGTTGAGCAGTAAAAGAGGATAGTTTTGTTGTGATATAGGCAGTAATTTAGGATTGAAGATGCTAGCCTTGCAAACCTTATATTGAAGGAACTACAGTGTAATAGAAAGCAGGCTATTGCTTTAAAATGGGGAACTATCAAAATCATTAAAGTGATCTTAAACCCCAAAACAAAAAAAATTATATCCTAATTGTACAGCAGAGGACACAGGACTTGTATTCATAGACCAGGATAAAGCTTTGCCGAGAATGCCCCCAGTGCACCCTCATGAAAACCCTATCTAATTCATGGGACTCCAGGTTTTTGAGCAATACGCATAACAGACAAAGAAGCAGTGGGGAAGCACTGCAGAGGTATCAAGTGGTCAGGGCATAGATTTTACACATAAACTGTCACTTTGTCCTGAATGAGCAAGTTGACAGAGTCTCATTATTTGCAGAAAAACAGATTATAGCACTTTGTAAAATTAGTTTTGTGTGTCATTCCTGTAGGCCAGGGGTCTCCAAACTGTGGCCTGAGGGCCAGATGTGGCATTTTGCTAGCCTTTATCCGGCCCTTGGGGCACTATTATTCCCAATGATGCACTATTCCTCACACTTACACCAACAATGGGTCACTAGTTCTTCCATTGATACCAATGATGGAATACTATTCCTCCCCTATAGTAGTACTACTCCTCCTCCAACTGACCACCAACCCTGAGGCCATATTTATTCTCACTAATGCTGGGCCTGGGACATTTTTCACCCCCACTGGCCACAATCCGGCCCTCCTAAAGTCTGAAGGACAGTAAACTGACCCTTTGCTTCAAAAGTTTGGAGACCCCTGCTGTAGGCCACTAGGGTTCCCCTGAAAACCTGGCCAAAATCTGCCATTTAGCAATCACCTCTTCATGCCTTGTTGCTAGGATGTGAAAGCCATAGGGCGCTCATTCCCATTAGAGAATTACAGGATTTAATAGATATAGAAGATATACTAGCACTTTTTAACAGGGGTTACACAATACTGAAAAGTTATTTCCAGGGTTCCTCTGTGTTGAAGAGGTTAAGAAAGGCTGATCTAAACATTTGCTCTAAAGAAGGATGATCTGTATGACAGACAGGCAGCCAGGACCGCCATCAGGGGGGTACAGCCCCCCATACAAGTGTAAGGGGCCCGTGCATCCTGAGGGGCCCAACCCCAAGTTGGCACCTCTTGTTTGCTCTTTTCCTCCCCCTACATTAGTCCCGACTCCCGTTGGTGCCGCCTGCTGCATGGGCTCCTGACTCCCTGCCAGCGACGTAGTTGATCTCAACCGCCTCTCTCTCTCCCTGACCCCCTCCTCTCTCTCTCCCTGACCCCCTCCTCTCTCTCTCCCTGACCCCCTCCTCTCTCTCTCCCTGACTCCCCTCCTCTCTCTCTCCCTGCCCCCCTCCTCTCTCTCTCCCTGCCCCCCTCCTCTCTCTCTTTCCCTGCCCCCTCCTCTCTCTCTCCTCTCTCTCTCCCTACCCCCCTCCTCTCTCTCTCCCTGCCCCCTCCTCTCTCTCTCTGCCCCCCTCTCTCTCTCTCTGCAACCTCTCTCTGCCCCCTCTCTCTCTCTCTCTCTCTGCAACCTCTCTCTGCCCCCCTCTCTCTCTCTCTGCAATCTCTCTCTGCCCTCTCTCTCTCTGCCCTCTCTCTCTCTCTGCCACATCTCTCTCTGCCCCCTCTCTCTCTGCCCCTCTCTCCGCACTCTCTTTCTCCGCCCTCTCTCTCTCCGCCCTCTCTCTCTCCGCCCTCTCTCTCTCTCGCCCTCTCTCTCCCCCTTCTCTCTCTGCCCTCTCTCTCTTCCCTCTCTCTCTCTGCCCTCTCTCTCTCTCTGCCACATCTCTCTCTGCCACATCTCTCTCTGCCCCTCTCTCTCTCTCTGCCCCCCCTCTCTCTACCCACCCTCTCTCTGCCCCCTCTCTCTCCCTGCCCTCTCTCTCTGCCCTCTTCCTCCATTTAACACTGGCAGAGGTGCTTACAATGATCAGTTTTATTTATTCATAAAACACCTTTATCCCAAAAGGAAAATAAAATGTTTGCTATAACTGATTAAAAAGTGTGAGCTAGAGAATGGCTACAATTTGTTTAGTTTACCTAAATCTGCTAGTACATCTAACACTCCCCAACTCCCTGCCCCTCAGACTGCTGTCCAAAGGGGTCTCTGTTGCTCTTTCATCCAGAGTGGGGGCACTCTAATACAGGAGGTGTGTTACTAACCAGATCACCAGGGGAAAACAGAAAATAAAAAGCCCAAAAAAATAAATGAATGCAGCCACCACATCTAAGTATTGGTAAGCTGTAAATTGTATTCCTCGCCATTTACAGCGGATTCTGTGAGATGGCCAATGGGTGAACCCTGGGGAATGTTGGTGGTCAGACCCGGGGGGCCCAGTCCTAAAGCTATGTAAGGGGCCCCAAAATTTCTGATGGCAGTCCTGCAGGCAGCTTAGTACTTGTAGAAGGAGGGATAAGAAATGGAAGTCCCCATATTTCACTCATAACATTCCTTTGCAATTCAAACTGGCTACTGAAAGCACCAAACTCAGGGAATGAATGACACTGGAAAGAATGACACTTCTTCACTGGAGTACATAAAGTTTACGAAAGGAGTGTCTCCATCTGTGATATTCACCCAAGTTTAAATATCTCAGACTCACATGTTTCTTGTGTCATACAGCCAGATCCATTTTCCGCTTCTTTCAATTTAGGTTCCTCCATTTGTTGAAATACAGGATTGACTGCAGAGAACAATAGAATTTTATGTAGAAAGATTTATAACAACACAACACATATCTCCAAATATTACAGCATGGGGTATCCAGGTGTGAGTTACAAAAAGGAAGTGGATATGTCTCTGGCTACTTACTGTGAGCTTGCATGACACGAGACATGTTCAATCCATCTTTCATCCTCAGCAGACACAACCCATAGTTAAAGTCAAGTGCATCACTGCAATGTGGAGACAGCTGGGTTACTCATATTATATCTCATACATATTATTGCATAAAACTGCCTTACATGCTGCATACTTCAGAGTCATTCCAGGGGCACAAACATACAGTACATAGGACCTACATGGGATAAGGTGACCAGATTTTTTAAAATGAAATCCGGGGACATATTTTTTTTTACTAGTAATGGCGGCAATTAGCTACTCTCTGCCCGTCGCCACTGGTGCCCGCCTCACAGCCTGTCAAGTCTTACTCTCCGGGCCCCGGCTACTACTGGGTGGGGAGCGGAGGAAGATCACTCCTCCAGGGAAGGCAAGGAGATGGGCAGGTGGCTGGCCGGGACTTGAGCCAAGGCAGAAGAACATGCGAGCAGGAGCGGTACGGGCATGCACCCGAAACTGAAGAAATATTATCTCCGCTCCGACCAGCACATGATCATCAGAAAGGGGCACAGATTATGAAAAAAAATACACCCCCACCCCCTAAGCTAGTAGGAGCGGCAATGACTGTCTTTGAAATTGCCCCAGCCCCTGTTCAAATCCAATCCAGGGACAAAACCGGGGACAGACTGTCCGGTCACCCTAACATGGGAGAAATGTGGAGAGTTTTTGCTTACTAACTCCTCAGAGCTAAATTATAGCGTATCTTCAGCCAAAACAAAAAGCAATCTCTATGAGTGTATTTCTTATTTAAGTCCCATTGGGGATATTTCCTTTCATCTCCTGTCCCAAAAACAGAACAAGGAGTGAGAGGAGATCTCACCAAAGTGAAGTCAGGTATTACAAGGACAGGTGCCCCCATTGTAAGTTTACTTGTCACATCCTATTCTAGTGACAAGAATCGCTGGGGAAGATTGACTGGGATAATCTTCCCAGCAGGACAAAGACAATAAAAGCCTGAAAGGGGTTTTAGATATTTACTTTTGATGTAACCGGTGACAGCACCGGCGCATGTGCTCTGAAGGAACGGCACACCGTGTCATCACGGCTCCTGCCACTAACACATCCGGAGTCCGTGAACCCGGAAGGAAGACTGGGTGAAGCGTCTTTATTGGTGACAACACGCCACTGAAAGGGCTTTGTTCTAAGGTAAGTTTCACATAATATGCCAGTATTTGATGCATACTAGCACATTATGGCTATACCCTGTAGGATTTAAGAAAACAAATATATATATATATATACTACCACTTTAATGTTAGAGCCACTGGGATTGATTTATTAAACTGGAGAGTGCAAAATCTGGTGCAGCTCTGCATGGAAACCAATCAGCTTCCAGAGTTTTTTTTGTCAAAGTGGTTTTAAAAGCAGAAGATTTTTTATCTTAATGCATTCTATGCATTAAGATAAAAAGCCTTCTGTGTGCAGCAGCCCCCCTCAGCTCCCCTAACACTTACCTGAGCCCCATCTCTATCCAGCGATGTCCAAGAGTGTTTCAGCTGTCCGAGATTCTCCCTCCTCATTGGTTGAGACACAGCAGCATCGCCATTGGCTGCCGCTGTTGTCAAAGTCAGCTAGCCACTTAGGGGAGAGAGAGGCAGGCTGGGGTTCCTTGTCTGAATGGACACAGGGAGCTGTGACTCGGCTCGGGTGCCCCCATAGCAAGCTGCTTGCTGTGGGGGCACTGAACAGGAGGGAGGGGCCAGGATCACAGAAGAGGGACCTGAGAAGAGGAGGATCCAGGCTGCTCTGTGCAAATCCACTGCAACATAGCAGGTAAGTATAACATGTTTGTTATTCTTATAGAAAAAATAAAAAAACTTTACAAGCTCTTTAACCTCCCTGGCGATATGATTATGTCAGATTTTTTTCCAAGTGGTACATTGTTTTGCATAGAAATTTGGCGTTTTATATTGTAGGCCTGTAATTCTTAGGAACAACTCACCTAAATCTGTCCAAACAAGAGTCTAGTGGACATCCCAGGTATGATAAAGTTTGAAACACATGAATTATAATATAATAAATAATTATCAAAAATAATAATAATAATAAAATGTATTCAATAATGTAATTAAGTCAAAAACATAGAAATTTGCTCGGTTGCATAATTGTCTCTGTCATCACTTTTAGTGTCTGATGACAAATTTACCCACGACACAATATCGCTCAATTCTACAAGTGGTTCTTATTTACTATCGCTGTTTTCTAGCTGGTCAAAAATGCTTTTGACGTAAAGGGACGCTTTTTTGATGCCATGGACATTCTCAAGTTTCCAGGCAGAAAGAATAGCATATATAATATAAAAGTGCATGCAGGGCACTGGACAAAGCACTAGGGACAAAAGGGATGTGAAATGATTTGGTACAGTAATGTAATCTTACAGCTTACAGTGTACTGTATGTGTTATGTTTTTTGCACTTTTTGAATTTGCCGCCAGGCTCCGCCCCCATGCGTCGTGACGCTTGCAGGGAATGGAGCCCGGCACACAGAGCATCGGGCGGAGGACACAGTCTGCGGACACAGCGGGAGGACATTGCAGGATCCTGGGGACAAGGTAAGTAACTTTGCCTGGATCCTGTGAAGCAATCCCTAGTGTGAAAATTCACCCCGAGCCACACTCGGGAATACCGAAGATTAGAGGAGAAGTCCAACCTAAGCTCGTTTTCAGCAGAGAGTGGACGGAACGCTCTGAGCCTGAGATAGCTGCTTCCTGGCCCTCCACAGCTCAGCGCTCCAGTGAGCATGGAGGAGCAGAACGGAGGGATGCTGATTGACAGTCAGCAGCTCTATTCTCGGGAGCTGTGAGAACCGAGCCACCAGCGATGTTCGATTGCTCGGTTCTCAGTGTAGAAGCCCCGGGGGACAGATGCAGCATCGGACCCATGCTGCATCCACCTAGGTAAGTATGATGGGGGAAAAAAGCCCAAACTCATTACTTCTCTTTAATCTGAACAAGCTAAAGTTAGAAAAAAATTTTTATTTTTTTTATTTAAGTGAACCGCGCAACCTACTCTTTAACAAACATATACCGTGTTTACCCGAAAATAAGCCAGAATCTTATATTAATTTTGGCAACAAAAGACACAGTAGGGCTTATTTTCGGGGTAGGTCTTACCGTATAATGTGCTGTCTTCTCTCCCCCTCTCCCTCCCTGCCTGTGAGGAAACCCCCAGCTGGGAGAAGAGAAGGAGAGCAGCGGGAAGTCAGCTGAGCACCGAGCGGTACTGTACCGAAGGTATTTGGCACAATTATATTACAGAAACACACACATTGTACATTATATACTACTGTAATAGAGTGGATCATAGGATTTTACAAGCATTTTAAACTAGGGCTTATTTTTGGGGTAGGGCTTATATTGCAGCCCTCCTGGAAAATAAGGCTAGGTCTTATTTTTGAGGTAGGTCTTATTTTCGGGGAAACACGGTACCTCATAGATACCTCATAGACTTCACCAGGGGTCAGGTAACCCCTGATGATGTCAGACTGCTGACGAAAAAAGGGTTGGGTGTGGTCGAGCGTGATACATCACTTCTGCCAATAGTGGAAGGCAGGTTGAGCGCATATCTGCATCCCTGCTTCCATTCTCATCTTCCTGTATTTTACCATCGTCATGGAAGATCGTTTCTTCTTTTACAGATGCCTGGAGAACTGGTGCCGGTTTGATCTTATCTGCCATTGGAGGTTCCTTTTCTGAATGCACATTGAGTGTTTGTCTGAATCAATCTGCTGTATATGACTCCTGTAATGGGGGTCATGTAAATTCGATGAGTAGGCTGTGTAGGCGGTGTTGGTGAAGGAAGACTCTATTCACTATATTGGCAGATATATGGAATCAAATGTATCTTTGGACATCGCCTGATGGGAACATATTGGACATTGTCCACCCATGAGATTATAACATTTTGGACACAATATTAACCAATTTTGTGGACACTGTATTATAAGTCACTAAAGTTATCATCACACTGGAGAAATCTGGTGACTTAAAGTGGTGTTGCCACCAAAAAAAAAAAAATATTTGGCTTAAAAATCATAAAAAAAAGGAAAAAAAATAATGGAAAAAAAATATTTTTTTACTCACCTCTAAATGTTTGTTGCTAGGGGGTCCCTCGTAGTCTGCCACCTTCATTGCCCGGGCAATGACATCACTCGGCACCGCACAGTCATCTGGGACCTGTCATGTGTCCCAGATGAGTGAGCGTTGAATCACGGCGCACAGCGCCGCTCGCGCCTGCGCAGTGGGTGCCCGGCTGTAAAGCCACAGCCGGGTGCCCACATTAAGAATGCCGGCGCCGCGAGCGGAGCGGGGAACGAGGGGGGGTCTCGTTCCCCCGCACTGCTGGACCCCGGGACAGGTAAGTGTCCGATTATTAAAAGTCAGCAGCTGCAGTATTTGACTTTAAATTTTTTTTTTTTGTGGGCACTCCTCTTTAATTATCACTATATTGTATTATTATTATTATTACTTTTCTATATGGTTAGCAACCCCCTCTTCAGTTCTAAGCCCCGGTATATCCGCGCCAGGAGCCCAGGGCTTAGAAACCCTCTCTGCATCCATGTGGCGTCTTCATAGCAGACAGGACGGGCTATGCAGCTGTTGATTGGTCTGCTCCGCCCATGTGACGGTGCTGACCAATTAGAATGCTCCAAAAAAATGAAGTTCAACTTCACAATGGGCAGCCCCTAATATCACTATTATTAATATACACATTAGCGCAGGTAAGGGAATAGTTAGCCTATTCCCCCATCTTACAAGCTAAAGTTAGAAGCTGATTGGCTTCCATACACAGCTGCACCAGATTTTGTACTCTTCAGTTTTAGTAAATCAACCCCACTGTGTTAGTCACTCCTTAGCTATGCCTTACATTCACTGATGTGGAGTTTTAAGGTTTAAACTCAGTAATGCATATTTAGCATTTACCACTGTTCCAAAATATTGAAATGTCACAATGAACATTAAATTACAGTTTCAACCATACATACTGAAGTATTGCCACATAGCTTTCCACGTTCCTTGGGTGAGACGTATGCCAGTTCTTCTTATAGCCCAAAAACAAGACATTTGGTTTCATTTGACCTAACCCAGTTGCCTGCATAATAGAAAGAAGAACAGACGTTTATATAAAGTCATTGGGTACATGGGTGAGCATGGGTGCTACAACACTATGCAAGCCTTTACAAAGACAAAGCAAATCTATTTGTCCAGACAAATAAGGGAGATTTATAAACATTTCCACAAGGACAATCAACCTAACATAAGCACAGTTTAATTACATGCAAAATTTACATTTATTACAATAACTACTCTTGTAATTTGTAAATCTCTTCCACTGTCTTATAGGAATAATGCAACAGAATCCTTGAGTCTTGCATTTTTAAGTATTTTTTAATTTGTTCACATCACAGAGAATGCACCAGGAGCAGTAATAATTTGCAGACTGGAAACTAAAGAGATTTTTTTTCTCCAGAACCTGAGATATATAAAAAGACTGTTGCCAATACATAAAATTAAACAGCACTTTAATGTGAACTGATCCTTTAATAATTATACATATATATTCCATATTTCTTTATTACTGGTGCGTGCTGTGAAGCTTTGTAAGTGAAACATTGTCATCAACAAATACAAGAATATCTTACAATAAAATTTTTTAAGGTGGACTGTAATTTTCTTAAAAAAAAAAAGAAAAAAATGAAATCTGAAATAGTGAAAATGTATCTCTTTAATATAAATTACAGCAACTTTCTCCAGTTGGTGATATAATGCCATTTAAAAAAATTACATTTGGTACTGCAGAATTAAATGGAGAGGAAAAGTGAGCAGCTCAGAAATCTTGAGTCATGAGTGTATTACTGAGCACCGAAACAGGATAAACACAAGAATAGGTGAGACTTTACAATCACTAAGAAACTATTTAAAATAAAATTCTTTAAACCCACATGATAAGACATAAAATCTGTACATACCTGCATCAGCATTTGAGCTCCACTTCGCAGATCATCTGCAATCAGACCTGTATAGAAAGCTCTAATTTTTCTCTTGTTCAAAAACTTGATGTGACCTTCTGGGTTCAGCTCTTGGAGTTTCTGTTTTCGTGGACCCTTTTCAAAGAACACAGAGGATATTTTTCATTGTATTTTATTTTAGGTTAACAATGAGGTGTTCTCAAAATATATCTTAATGAAAAACTAACATTATTTTTTTCATTGTTAATAAAAATTATATTTTGTAAGTTTTACATTTTATGTACATTTTTTATCATTTTTTGTTGCAGCAACAGTTACAGTAGCCAAGAAGTCCCGAAGAGTGAAGAATACAAAAAAGTAATACCTAAGGGTCGCCGTACATGTTAAAATCTGACTACACAGTCTTTGTATGATTAACTTATAATTTACCAAAACTATGGAATATGAGGACCTACCTAATCTATCTGATCAATGTGTATCCAATCAGACAAACCCTTGAGTTTTTGGTAGATCTAAAAGAATATTATACAATAAAATTGCAACGTGTGTTGAGCTTACTTAGGCTGAGTTTAGTATTTGCTATCCATTCACATTCCCTGAGAGAGTGCAGGTGATGATATTACACTTGGAACGCTATCCATTTACTATAACATCAACAATTCAATTGTAAAACTTAGGCAGACTATACATTATGTGTGAAGGAAAGAAAATTGCTAGATTCCCCCATCAACATAGTCCATGTTGATGGGGAAAGCCCTCCTGAAGCACTCTTGTGTTCTGCCAATAGGGAGCTTTCCCCACCGACAATACAATAATCACTGCAGGAGGCTATAGCCACTGGCAGTGATCGGGCGAAAAAAAATCCAATAGGCTGGTTGTACTGAAGTCAATCGATGGTTACAATCAGGATGCCCACAGATGGATCGAAATTCAGCCAGTTCTTGCTGAGCCGGCCAAATCTCGATCTGTTTATGGCCAGCTTTACAGACATATTTACAGTTTTTTCTGCTGGGAGCGGTAACCCCGAGCCAGACTCGGGCTTGCATGCAGGATACAGGGGGGAAGTTACTTACCTTTTTCCCTGGATCCTGCGATGTCTCCCCGCTGTGTGAGCGAGCCGTCCGCTCGCTCGATTCACACAGTGCCCGAGTGCCGCTGATCTCCGTTCCCTGCGACGTTCCGACGCACGGGAGCGGAGATCGGCGCCAAATTTAAAAAAGTTTAAAAACACACAACACATACAGTACTGTAATCTTACAGATTACAGTACTGTATACAAAAAATACACACCCCCTTTGTCCCTAGTGGTCTGCCCAGTGCCTGCATGTCATTTTATATAAAAAAAAAAAAAAATTCTGCCTGGAAACTGGAGATTGTCCATAGCAACCAAAAAGTGTCCCTTTATGTCAAAAGTGGTTTTAGACCAGCTAGAAAACACCGATAATAAATTAGAATCACAATTTATCATCAAACAATAAATTTAATGACAGCGACTATTCTGCAACTGAGCAAATTTCAGTGTTTTTTGATTTGATTACATTATTGAATCATTTTTATATATATTTTTATTATATTATAATTTATGATTTTGTGTTTCAAACTTTATCATACCCGGGATGTCTACTAGACTCTGGTTCGGACAGATTTAAGTGAGTTATTCATAAGAATTGCATGCCTACAATATAAAAACGGCAAATTTCCATGCAAAATAATTGTACCGCTTTCAGCACAAAATTCCAGCCAGAATCATACCGCCAGGGAGGTTAAACCCCACCGGCTGCCATGTTAGGTTTAGGGTGCCTGTATTAAAGGGACCTTAGCTAAAATCAATTATTTTACACACATTTCTTTTGGTCACATTATTATAAAATGACAAGGTGTAAATAAACATATATGATATAATTGTATTTCTGATGATGGGAAAAAATATGTGTCTAATCCGTATACATGGAAAAACTACCTCTTTCCCTCTGCTGCCTATAGGCACAAGACTTACCTATTGGTAAATCTAGTCCTGAACAATGTAAATTATATAAAATATAGAAATGTGTGGATATTTAGGTGGCTTACAAGAATAATAAATATTCTCTTTTATGGAGAGCGAAGCATGGTGATCTTAGAAGCTGGCTTTGAGTTTGGAGCCACACAGTGTATTGAATTCTCTTGTAGTGATCATTTTAACACTTCAATATAGGCCAGAGCTCAGAGTGAGTTCTTTAAACTAAATAAGCCTTATTAAAACTTACAATAATTATATTTCCACACATCATTAGGCTTTGTTTTTTTGTAAATGTCCCCACAAAATCCACAAGAGCAGGCCGGAAATTGGGAGGTCCAGTCAGGACTAAACACTGAGGCCTAGGCAAACAGATAAAAACAATTAGCAAAGAGAAATCTCATACAATGACATTTAGTGGCAGCCACATTCTGTCCTACAGCTCAGGTTCACATTGCAGCGATTTGGCATGCGATTTGACATGTCAACTTTTGGCGACTTCGGGGTGCGATTTGTATAGACATCTATGCAGCAACCCACACAGATGTCTCTGAATTCGCCCCTGAAGTCGGGACGGACATGCGGGAATGGAATCCTGCGAGTTTAGCTGAACTCACACAATTTAATTTCCACTGTCAGTGTGAACCTGGGTACAATCCTGGAGTACTAGTTCCATAGCTGTCATCCATGTGCTTTGACTTCAGTGCTCTCTTGGCTGCTGACCAAGAACAAGTATGGAGATTAACCACACTTTTTTGGCACCCATATACAGTATGCTTGTTCTGGGTGAAACATACCAAGCCTGACATATCCAGACATCTAGTATTTTCAAAAGGAGGCCTGCAGTGGCTTAAAAAAAACAGCAGTTCTAGGCCTGCAAAGCCATGTATCTCCCCCCTCTTGCTCTCAGCTGAGCAACAGGAGCAGAGGGATCCAGGGCAAGCAGCTCCTGCTCTTCTGCTCAGTATGCCGTCTGGCTCAGACAGAAGGATAACGCAGCAGATTGCTTCTAATTACCAAAAGATCCTTTGCCCCTTTATTAATTAGGAGCTGCTCTGGTTTCTCATATTGGAAGAATGGTGCAAGCATAAACTCATGCTTTGTTAATTCCCCTAATGCATCTATGAAATAGGGTTACCACCAGAACTGGGTATCGGTTATTATCTCTTAGGCCACTTCAGCTTGCTGTCCACTCTGAACACAGATTTTTACGGCATTGAAGTCCAAAGTAAAAAAATGTGAACAAACATCGCAACAAGTGACATTAGGGGGTTGATTTTCTAAAATTGGAGAGTGTAAACTCTGGTGCAGCTGTGCATAGAAATCAGCTTCCAGTTGTTTGTCAGTGTTATTCAAAGCAATTTAGCAACTACATTTCTATGAATAACACTGACACTTTCATTTCAGGCATTTACTATAGATTGCACCTGCAGTAATCATTGTATAAAGTGCACTGAAACCATAAAAATTTACTTTTCTTATTTGGTCCCTTGTGATCTAAAAAAGCTGAACTCCAGGAAAAATGTAAATTCGCCCTTGTAGGGCTATGCTCACACTGCAAAAGGTTAAATGCTAGTTTCTCTCTAAGGGGACTTGGTAAAGCACTTTTACTTACCTGATCTTATGCTCCAGCAAGCTACTTATATACACTTCAAGACTGCAATATGTATATATACATAGTGGCTTTGAAGCAGTTTAACGAGGCTAGGGCTGCAGCTGTCAGCCAAAACCCCGATATTGTTTTTTTGCAGCCAGTGATTCTCTTTCTGATAAAAGCAATCCGAGCAGCTGGTTAACCGCTGGATTGCTTTTAGAAACCCCATCGGTCGTCGGTGCTTCTCGGGCTCACCGGCGACCCTGGGAAACGATCCGACAGTTTGTGCAGCTGGCCACTGAGGTTAACAGAGACCAGATCATCTCTTTTCACCACTATGATCTAGGAGGCCGGGAGCGGCATTATGATGTCTTACGGTTTATGGTGGATGTATACATTTCTTTTGGGAAGCATCAGATCAATAGCTTTTTCTAATTTTGATCAGATGCTTTCAATAGACTTATACTGTAGACCTCAGATGTCTCCATAATGAGGACCTGTGATGCTTTATTGGTATCACAAGGAATGTTTACATTTCTTGTGATAGCAATAAAAGTGATTAATAAAAATTAACTAAAAATGGACAGTGTAAAAATAAGGCAAGCGCATACGTAGGTCTTGCATGCATACGTAAACTGTGTTTGTACCACACATGTGAGGTATCGCTGCCAACGTTATAGTAAGAGCAAAACTTCTAGAACTAGATCTCCTTTGCAACTCTAAACATGTAACCTGTAAAAATGTTTAAAGCGTCGCCTATGGAGATTTTTAAGTATTGTAGTTTGTCACCATTCCACGGGTGTGCGCAATTTTAAAGTGCGACATGTTATGTATCTATTTTCTAGCAAAAAATACAGATTTATATCTATATAATAAAGTGTCAGAAAAGGCCTGGTCTTAAAGTGGATATTCTGGTGGAAGAGACTCAGGAAGGGCTAACAGTCCATGGGTTGGGGGTTCAATGCTAGCCCTACTGCAAGGGAGGATTTTTACTTTTTTCAGAGTTGGACTTTAGGTATATCTGTTTGTTAAGTTAAAAAAAAATAAAAAAATACCGGTTGATCTTGCCAGAAATCGTGTCAGCTTATAACTGGGCTGACTGATTTGATTTGTTCTCAGCTTTTTCTGAGGATTACAGAACCACGCCCCTCTATGTTATGGGGAATAGGAGATGGATGAGGTTCTATACAAGCATACCCCACTCTCTTGTTCTGCTTGTCCTAATTCAGAAGGTGAGTACAGCCTCATTCATACGAGGCAGATCCGCTCAGCGGAGTCCGCCAGCTCAGTAGGAGATCTCTCAGTTGATCTGGGGTTGATGACAGGTCCGTCTCTGCTCACTGAGCGGGGAGGGGCCTGTCAGAGCACCGCTGATTCATATGGAAGGATCAGACGAAAACGGACAGCATGTCTGCCAGGACGGATGCGAACGTATCGCCATACGTCTGATTTTAGCAGAACGGATGTCAGCGGACATGGTCACTGCTGACCTCTGTCATTCCATAGACCTGCATGGAGCGTCCGTTCAGGTCCGCCTAGAAAACTGACAGGCGGACCTGACGGTCCTTCCGTGTGAAAGGGGCCTAAGTCATATCCCCCTCGGTCAGGAGGTGTGTTACTGGCAGAAACACACAGTGAAAATAATGGGATAAACGGCCTGAAAAAAGGAAACTAATACAGCTACCATATCTGGTACGTTTTAAGGCATTACATTTTTATTATTAAGCTTAGACACTCTTTACACAACACAGAAGAAAGATAGAAATCCTCATGGAGCGCGGCATGAACAAAGAGAAGCCAAGATTTTATGTTACCTGAAGTTTTTAATATGGTCCTCTACTTGATTGAGCCCCACGCAGTAGGAAAGAGCCATGTTGTAGGATCCAGCTTGCACAGAGGAACCCCAATTTGCCTCTAAATGAGAATATGTACAGTCATTTTCACATCTTGAGCTATTAAAGTGTGAAATTAAAAACTTAATATTGAGGTAAGCACTATTGAGGTAAGCACTAGAACCTGTTTTTTTTTTTTTTCTTACATCATTTTTTTTCTTACATCTCAAGTACGCCTTCCAGCATTTTAAGCCAAACATCTAAATACACAGATGAAATGCATACATTGTATAAAGTTTACCTGTCAATGATTTGTAGTTCTGTCCATCCAGTTTTGGGATTTACATAGCTCTGCAATATAACACAACCCTGGCAAGGCAAGGCAAGGGACAGTCCCTCTGAAGAAGACCCCTATGTGTGGGTTGAAACGCTATATTTCTACATTGTTGATATTTTTGTACAATATTTGCATGAAATTGTCGTCTGCAAGTGTATACCCGTTTTTTTACCTTTATAATTATTTTCCTAATGGAGCTCCTCTTTTAATCATTGTGTCATGTCTTTCTATATCAATAAATATTGAATTTTTATACAGTACTCACTTATATTTCATTTTTTGCTGCCTAAAAACCCCATTGTGGGGGAATTTTTCCCATTTTCAGTAGCAGACTGACGAGCTCATCTCTGTGACACTTTGCTTACCCCACCTACCGTATTTGCGGGCGTATTAGAAGACCTTTTATACTTTTATAAAATCCTCCAAATATCGGGGGTCGTCTTATACGCCGGTATATGGATGTCAGCATGAGAGGCCAGCATGGATGTCTGCATGAATGTCCGCGCTGAGCCAATCACGGCAAGCGATGTATTCTATTAATGAATACAAAGCCTGCACGGCGGGCTGATGATGTGCCAACCTCTGCCAATCACGGCGAGCAATGTATTCTATTAATGAATACAAAGCCTGCTCGGATTGGCAGAGGTTGTAATATCATCAGCCCGTGCCTCTCTGAATCTCAAAGCCAATCCATGCAGGATTTGTATTCATTAATAGAATACATCGCTTGCCGTGATTGGCTCAGCGCGGTACACTGTAATACTGTATACAGTACCGGTATGTTACTGAATGCACAGCAGCAAAACTGATTGGCTCCTTGTGCTGCTTCATTGAGCTCTACTGTACATGGACTGCAAGGGGCTGAATACTGGCACTGCTTGCATTTACAAATATATCTAAGGATATATTGATGAGCATATAGCTGGTTCTTTTATATCAAAGGTGAAACTATATAGCCTTAGACACTACTCTAATTTCCCCACACTGCTCCAAATTTTTAAAACTTTTTCAACTTTTTATACTTTTAAAACTTTTTAAAAGACAGTATGTGTCTTCATTTTTTTTTAAAAAGACAAATACTGCGATCATACTGTAATAGGGACACTTGCATAGTCTTGCAGACATGAATCCTATGATAGTGACTTGTAATATCCTCTGACTTTTTCACCTGACAGCGGTGTCCTGAGGATGGTTAAGGTGGTCATTGCTAAACTATAATTAGTTAAGTCAATAGGGCAGTTGTCTTAGGTCACCTGCAGCAAAATACCAAGACAAAATGTTTTCTGTTTTTGAAAGGATTGGGAAGGATGACAACCCCTGTTAGGGTTTTACTGGTCTTTGGGGCTCTGATAGAGAGATAGCTTATCACTCACTGTCACATAGGGTTGCCACTTTTTCTTTAAGCCAAACCCGAACACTTTAGCAGGGCACAGAAATATATATATATATTTTTTTGTAAGTATACACTATAGGATTGTAACAGACCTGGGACACCTTTGGGCACTCCAAAGAGAATAGTAATGTGGCACACATAGTGCCCCCTCACCCTCCTGTCAGGTCCTGTTCTGAGCCACATTCCTGTGTGAATAATGTGTACGGGTTTCAGGTGGACTGAAACCCGGACACATGATTCAAAACCCGTACTATCCGGGTGAATCCTGGACAGGTGGCAACCCTACTGTCACAGTGATAAAAATTTCACCAAACAGGTGAAGAAAGACAGCCGAAAAATAGTTAGGGAAGAAGAGGAATGAGCTAATTAGGGCTGATAAGCTAAATTAAGGGTTATTAAGGGATTACCGTATATACTCGAATATAAGCCGAGATTTTCAGCCCATTTTTTAGGGCTGAAAGTCCCCCCCTCGGCTTATATCACCGCCGTCTGCCTACATGAACAGCTTGTCATGCAGACAGACGGCAGTTTTAAAAAGCTGCGCCGCCTCCTCCCGCCCGTCCGTGATAGGCGGACACTAATTTTCCCAGCAGTACAGTGTTCCGCCTATCACGGATGTCCTGTCATTCTCATCTCATGGACGAGGATGAGAGAATATCCGTGATAGGCGGAACACTGCACACTGACTGCTGGGAAAACAGCGTTCCTCCTATCACGGACGAGGACGAGGAGGAGGCGCGGCTTTTTAATTTTACAATGGCGCCGTACACGCTGACAGAGCGGGGACAGAGCGGGGACAGAGCGAAGACCGAAGACCGATGACCGAGGGCACAGGGCACAGGACGGAGGGCACAAGGACAGATGGCACAGGACGGATGGCACAGGACCCGCAGATCGGCACAGGTAGGCTGCAATGGGGACACGGGGGGGTCTGTACAGGGGACAGGCAGCTGCAGATGGGCATTGCTGGCCCTCTTTTCCACTTACAGTAGCTGCTGCATTTTGTACCCTCGGCTTATACACGGGTCAATGCATTTTTCCCATTTTTTGTGGTGAATTAGGGGCCTCGGCTTATACTCGGGACGGCCTATACTCGAGTATATACGGTACATTATATTCAAAAAAAAATAAAAAATTCTACTTGTTATGTTCCTTTAACCACTTCAATAACGGACACTTTTACCCCCTTTCTGCCCAGGCCAATTTTCAGCTTTCAGTCCTCTTGTACTTTGAATGAAAACTGCGCAGTCATACAACCCTTTACGCATATGAAATTTTTATAATTTTATTTACACAAATTGAGCTTTCTTTTGGCGGTATTTATTCATCACTGGCTTTTTTATTTTTTGGTAAACGCTAAAAGCCTGACATTTTAGAAAAATTAAACAAGTTTTTCTTCGTTTCTGTTATATAATTTTGCAAATAAATAATTGTTCTTCATAAATTTAGCCAAAAATGTATTCTGCTACATTTCTTTGTTAAAAAAAATAACCCAAATCTGTGTATATTATTTAGTCTGTAGGAAAGTTATAGAGCCCACAAACTATGGTATATATCTGAAAATTGATCAATCTTTATGGACTGCCAGGACAGTAGAAATACCCCCACACGACCCCTTTTTGGAAAGTAGACAGTCCAAGGTATTTAGTAAGAGGCATGGTAAATTTTTTGGAAAAAATGAAGAAATAAAAAAAAAAAAAAAAAAATTTTCACAATTTTTTTTACATAGAGTCACTAGTGCACTACAGCGTTATCATTTAACTGGTGTGGCAGTGATCAGGGACACTGACTGGTGGCAGTACAAAAAAAAAGTTAACTTTTTTTTTTGTTTGTTTTATTCGTTTTTACAATTTTTTTCCTTTTTTTTACCACACTGTGACCAAAGCAGTATAATGTTACCATAGTGACATTGTACTGCTCTGGGAAAGTGATTAGGATTTTTTTTTTTTTTAATAATATGTTTGCTTATAGCAGTGCATTAAATTGCTATAAGCAAGCATTTTTCTGAATAAAACTGAATCATTCAGTTTGTTTTGTTGTGATTAGCTGCTATTGATCACATGGTACAGATGGGTTGTGATTGGCCCTGTCTGTACCATGTGATCAAACTGACCATTTACAACTAGCAACACAATTGTACACAATGGATGGCATGACAGGAAGCAATCCATTGTGTACAACTCCATGTGACCTGCTGTGATTGGTCACAGAGGTCACATGGTACCAGCAGCAAACTGGTACACGATCAGTCATTGGCTGTGTCTCGTGGACACAGCCAGTGACAGATCGCGTGGCTGCGCGATTGGCACTTCCTGACAGGACATCCTATGACATCCAGTCAGAATGGAAAAGCCACCACCCGGCCATCAATTGACTATAGGCTTGGGGGAAGTGGTTAACTTATATCATGCACAGATCGAAAACACATCCCTTTGATCTACAGATGAATGAAAGACAGTAGATACAAAAGTAACAATGTTACTTTGTATCTCTCTGCTCAAGTCTGAACAGTGTTTACAAACACTGTCAGTCCACTTTTGACAGCAGCAGTTTTACAGCTCTTGTATTTAAACAGCATTCCCCAGCTGTCATTTTGTCAGTCTGTAATTGCCGGCAAGTGCCAGGAGGGGGAAAGTGGATGAAAGGCATGAGGATAGGACATACCACACACATCCTGTGTACTCCAATGTACTTATTTGGATGTGTTTAACACATTCAGTATCCACAGCTGATTAAAATATGTTTTTACTCAAAAAGGCCTCCTTTCAATAAGGATTTAGGCTCCATATTTAAACTGACCCTGTCACAACTGATAAAACAGGTTCCCCTGCAAAGAAAATATGTTATACTTATCTGTTCTGCCACCTATGCTGCCACTCTCTGCCTAATTTTCAGTGGACAGAGAATCCTCCTCATCTGAGGTACTTCCAGGTGTGTCAGATTCCTGGTTCCCTGCTAAGCGTTGAGGTTTCTCCTGCCAGCCCTACCTCACTATTGCATCTTGCAGCAATGCAGGGGCTGGTGACAGGCAGCTCAGTGCTCTTCAAGGGACCAGAAATCCTACAGCACGGGTGTCAGGATAGGCAAGTTTATCTCTTCATAACATGGAATCTTTATTTCTATTTTTTTATTTTGTGAGAGTCAGCATGCAACATATATACATTTCTTAGAAGTAAATACACTTTGAATGATAAACTATCACAATTTAAACACTGTGCGACATTTGAATTCCTCTCCCAGGGGACTAGGAATAGCTGAGGGGCAGATAACTCATTGTATACATACCAGGCTTCTTGTACAAGACGTAGGCCAGTAGAAATATGACTATACCAATAGCGATCAGAGCAGACTCCCAAGCCAACAGGAACATAATAACTACAGACACTACTGCGCCAAACAGTGATGACCATTTACTGTAGTATTTAAATGACGGTCTCCAGCCTGACAGGGAAAAAACATTATATATAAAAGATCAAATACAATTTGTATACTTCACTGAAAGATATGTTGTACATATGAAACAGATCTAACTTGTAAGAAAGAGATAATTAAACTCTGATTTGTGCTGTATGGTTCAAGAGGTACTGTGCTCCAAAAAAAAGGGCACTAGAAAAAATGTATTAAATTCTAGGATTATCTGTGGTCTCCTTGCTGCTGATCTTTCCCCCATTATTGACTTACAATGCCTTATTCTGTTTCCATGTGAAGGCAGCCATCTTGGTAGAGGCAGGGTGTGGCTTCCTCATATCAAAACCTCCAGCAAGGAGAACAGTGAGCAGCACAGAAGTGACATTACCAAATATTACTCCAAATCTCTTGAGCCTAACAGTCAGAGGCAGAAACACCTTAGATGATCTCACACTGCAGATATACAGCTATAGGGCTGTAGACACAGAAGTTCATAGGCGCCCTCATTTACCAGGAAGTGCACTGCGTGTTTTCAGAAGGAACTGAAGACAAGAGGTACATTTTCTGCTTAGGCACAGTTAACACTTCCAGGTGTTCCTTTACCCCTTAACACTGGCGCCTCCTGGTTCTTTAAGAGGTTTCTGATGCCGGGAGGCAGGACGGGGTTTCTGATCATGTGACCACCATGACTGTCTGTCACAGCGGTCACATGAGCCGAAAGATCCCGATCTCAAGTAGAGATTGGGAGTTTTCTGTTAGAGTGAACACTCTCGAAACAGCTTTGTTTACAGTCTGGTACACATACATGCGCACCACCAGTGTGAAGAAGTTAAAAAAAACAAAATCTTAATTTGTTTTTATTTTAATACCACTTTTAAGTGTATGTTAACGCTAACAATCAACTTTTTATTTTGTACTGTTTGATAAGTGCAAAAACAAACCTATTGATCTTGCAAGAAATCATTCGGTGCTCCCTGTCTATGCTGCCAGTTTCTGTCTAAAGAGTTTCAAACCTGCTCCTTCAAAGAATCACCTCCAGTTTTGTGGATGAAATGTGTGAGATGCTGTTGTGTACAAGATGACAGTGAACTGCATATGATCAGAACAGTTCACTCTACAGTGAATCCTTACCATGGTTTAGAGGAGTGATTTATAAGCTGTGGCCCTTTGCTTGCCTTTCTCTGCCCCTTGGGGTACTATTCCACCAACCAATGACGGGGCACCATTCCCTCCAGTGACACCATGGATGGGGCACAATTCCTCCCATCGACACCAAAAATGGGACACCATTCCTCCCACTGACACCTATGATGGGGCACTATTCCTCCCACTGACACCTATGATGGGGCACTATTCCTCCTACTGACACAAACAATGGAGCACTATTCATTTTACTAACACCATTGATCGGGCACTATCCCTCCAATTGATACCAACAACGGGGCACTTTTCCTCCCACTGACACCAACAACGGAGCACCAATTTTTTCACTGACACCAACAATGGGGCACCATTCTTTCCACTGATACCAACAATGGGGCACTATGCTTCCCTCCAATGCTTTAAACCAATGATGCTGCATTGTTATGCCCACTGACCACAGTCTGGCCCCCGTAAAGCCTGAAGGACAGTAAATAGAAAAATCTGGAGTCCCCTGGTTTAGAGAAACATACTGAGCATTCACTGTGTCACTAGCGGGGCTTTTTTGAGTCTGAATACTGTGCAGAATATTTATACCTGCCTACATGATGGCAACTTTTACAATTTAGAAGGATGCCTGTTCCAGTATAGGTTGTATCTTGTTGTATTTTGGTAAAATGTACAAGATAAAAACTGGCATACTTACCTGGTGAGTTAGTTATAGAAGCATGAAAACAGCTAAAATTAATCAACGCATATGAACACAGGAAAAAATTAGAGATGATTGGTGCTATGGTGTTTAGTTCACCTGCAGAAGACAAAATTGTAACCATGCATTAGTATTTATATGGCCTTAGAATGTGAGTTTTATAAAAAAAAAAAAAAAAAGATCATAAGCAAACCAAACATTGTAGGAAGCCAACCTGGAATAGTTTGTAGGTATGTAAAAAAAATGTATATATATATATATATATATATATATATATATATATATATATATATATATATGTGTGTGTGTATCACATTATAAATAATTACAAAGTTACTTCAATTTAACATTCAAGAATTAACATTCTTGATATCCATTGGAAAATGGAAAAAAAACTTGTGTAATGGACAGGACCCAATCCAGCAATTATCTGGTTGGCATATGTATGAAATCCCCACTAGCACATCTTAGTATAATGATCCTTTGGCCCCTTTCACACGGGGCGGATCCGTTTTTCATCCAAAAACGGATGGATGAAAAACGGACATACGGTCCGCATGTGTGAAAGGGGCCTTAAGGGAAAAGTACACCCAAAGCTTGTTTGGCTGTACTTCTCTTGTGGATCACAGGAGTGCAGTTGGTTCTGACAGTCACCAGCTCTCTGCTCACAGAGCAATGAGAACCGAGCAATCAGCAGTCTTTGATTGCTCTGTTCTTAATCTTAGAGATGGCGGGAAACTGATGCTGCATCCACCTAGGTAAGTATAATTTTAAAAAAAAAAATCCTAAACTTCACATACAGCAAAAAATGATCACAAGCTGATGATTTGGGACCTTGCGGAATCCTTTTCTCAAAGTGATGCACAAACATTAGATAAAGAATAAAGTGGTGACTATATAATAGGAGGACAAACTCAAACAATCCATCCAATTAGGATCAACTAAGGCAGATCCAACTATATAGTTGATGGTAGATCTAAAGAAGATTCTATACTCAGATTGTATAGTGTATGGTCAGCTTTAGGCTTCCAGGGCAGGTCTGATGTTGGGTGGTAATTGAGGAGAAATAACTCCAGTTCTTAGTAAGAACACATTAGGACCCCTTTCACACTGGAGACATTCTTCAGGTGCTTTAACGCTAAAAATGGCACCTGTAAAGCGCCTGAAAAAAGCCTCATCTGCAATCTCAGTATGAAAGCCTGAGTGCTTTCACAATGGGGCGATGCGCTTGCAAAGCACCTCTGCTTTATTCGGCCGCTATCGGGGTTAAAAGCACCCCGCTAGCACCGCAAAAAAACTAGCGGCACTTTACCGCCGATGGCCGTGTGCTGGCACTGTGAAAGGGCTCTAAAACAAAATGTCCGTAGTGATCAGAAAACTTACAAGATAGATAAATAGGTACTGGCAACATTCTCACATGGAATTTTATTAAAACAATCTTAAAGTATAACTAAAAGCAAATTTTTTTGTTTTTTTGTTTTGGAAGCGGTGGAGATGGATTAGAACACCTGTCAGGTTTTTATTGCTGCCTCTACCCCTGCTAGGGAGATTCACCCTCTCTATTTGTCTGGTTTGCCGTCATTGAAAGTAAAGGTAAAAAACGAAATCCTGAATTTTGGGTTGTCCCCAGAACAGTAAAAAAGAGGAAATCTTCCAATGGGGACACTAGTTCTGGTGATCTGGGGGGCCCCAAATGACTCCTTTAATTTGCAGAGATTTCCTCTCACTTCCTGTTTTGGCATAGGAAGTGAAGGTAAATCTCTCCAATGGGACACAGATGGGAAAAAAAATTACAGAGGTTATTGTCCTCCCTTACATTATCCAAAATGGGAAAAAAGTGTTATCTATAGTTCTACTATAACTGTACTTAATTTAAAGACCTAGAAAATAAATTTTGCTAACATTGTTTTGAGTGGATAAGATTAAGTAGCGTTGTACCGATACTGATATCGGTGCCGAACCGAAGTGCAAGTACTTGTGCAAATGCTCCGATACTAAAACTGATACCTTTAAGTTCACAGACTGTGATCGCTGCCTAAGTCTGGGATCACATATGTGCGGGGCCGGTTTGCAGTGCGATTTGTTAAAGAGTCCGGTGCGGTTTTGTTCAGCGGTTCAGGTGCAATTCCAGTGTGAATTGTTAAAGTGTATAACATTGGAAATAACACCTAAACTGGGCTGAAAATCGTAGCTGACTCTTTTTTAGATCACACTGTGGCTGGCCCACACATATGTGATTCGGCTCCATAGAAAAGTATTTGGGTTCACATGTCATGCAAATGGGATGTGGTATGAAACACATCCAAATCACATATATCTGAACTAGGTGAACCCGTCATTTTTCATTAGTCTAAAAAAAGCTGTCGCATGACACTAAAAATAGGTATCGGTAATTGGTATCGGCGTGTACTTGAGAAAAAATATTGGTGCTCATAGTCGGTATTAAAAAAATGGTATTTGTGCATTTGTAGGATTAAGTGTACTCTGATGAGGAATCTGACTCACCAATGAGGATAAATGCAGACGCAATGAGGAATGTGAGCAGATATCCACGGATAGGCTCATTGTTCTTCCCATATCCTTTGCCAAAAAAGCCAATCAGTGGGTAGAGGTTGTCCTTACAGAGGCACTGTACAGAAACAGAGAGAAACACAGATGATTGCTCTGAACAAACCAATGTAAACACACGTAAGTAGAGGACTATGACAATTAGAAACTATTATTTCAGTTCTCTTGGTCACTTTATGGCAGTGATACGCAATTAGCAGACCTATAGCTATTGCAAAACTACAAGTTCCATCATGCCTCTGGGTGTCATGCTTGTGGCTGTCAGAGTCTTGCTATGCCTCATGGGACTTGTAGTTCTGCAACAGCTGGAGGTTCGCTAATTGCATGGGATGGGGCACTATTCCTCCTACTGACACAAAAAATTGCTTTATGTTATCAGCCACCAGCTTGCTCTGCCAGTGCAAAAGGCAGGTGTTGGAATTGATTATGCTGGGGACCTTCAGAGTAGTAGATGTTGCTGGGTGAGTAGTAGATGTTGGTAACAGAGTAAGAACTGTAACGGCTCACTTCCACCAGGGAGGGGCGTTATTAGTTTTGCAGCATTTCCCAAGTAAAATACACAGACATCAGAAAATCAATTGTTTGCAGAGAGAATTTTTTCCACTAGTGGGTTGCATGGCAGTGTGTTAGAAAATAATCCTTTTGTACATCAAGCTTTTGACGTTGAGGTTTTTTTTGCTTGAGTACACGAACAGATGGTCGGACATTCTCCTTCAGGATCTCTTGGTAGACAGCAGAATTCATAGTTCCTTTTATCACGGCAAGTCTTCCAGGTCCTGAAGCAGCAAAACAGCCCCAGACCATCACACTACCACCACCATATTTTACTGTTGGTATAATGTTCTTTTTCTGAAATGCAGTGTTCCTTCTACGCCAGATATACTTGGACACACACCTTCCAAAGAGTTCCACTTTTGTCTCATCGGTCCACAGAATGTTGTCCCAAAAGTCTTGGGGATCATCAAGATGTGTTGTGGAGAAATTGAGACGAGCTTTGATGTTCTTTTTGCTCTGCAGTGGTTTTCTCCTTGGAACTCTGCCATGCAGGCCATTTTTGCCCAGTCTTTTCCTGATGGTGGAGGCATGAACGCTGACCTTAACTGAGGCAAGTGAGGCCTGCAGTTCCTTGGACGTTGTTGTGGGGTCTTTTGTGACCTCTTGGATGAGTCGTCGCTGCGCTCTTGGGGTAATTTTGGGCGGCCGGCCACTCCTGGGAAGGTTCACCACTGTTCCATGTCTTCGCCATTTGTGGATAATGGCTCTCACTGTGGTTTGCTGGATTCCCAAAGCTTTGGAAATGGCTTTATAACCCTTTCCAGACTGATAGATCTCAATTACTTTCTTTCTCAATTGTTCCTGAATTTCTTTGGGTCTGGGCATGATGTGTAGCTTTTAAGGATCTTCTGGTGGACCTTACTGTGTCAAGCAGCTCCTATTTAAGTGATGCCTTGATTGTGAACAGGTGTGGCAATAATCAGGCCTGGGTGTGGCTAGAGAAATTGAACTCAGGTGTGGACAACCACAGTTATAGTATGTTTTAACAAGGGGGGCAATCACTTTTTCACACAGGGTGATGGTTTGCCATGATGCCATGATGGTTTGGATTTTTTTTCACCTTTAATAATAAACACCTTCATTTACAAATTGCATTTTGTGTTTACTTGTGTTGTCCTTGACTATATATATATATATATATATATAATGTAATATATTATGTAATATAATGTTACATTATGTGTCTGATTTACACACAAAAGCTATGGTTGAGCAAAGCATGAACCCATTTTTTTTTTTTGCATACATCTGGTCGGGGATTTGCGAGTGTCTGTATTTCATTTATTTATAAATCAAAACGTGGGTTCCTTTTTTTGTTTTGGAAAGCTTTTTTTGCCTTGTTCACAGTCAGGATGTATCAAGTTTTGATTTCACTTGATGTTCTGCTTTGATTATAGAATATTGGGAGTTATAATCTCTGTGTTGATAGAACAAGCATCCTAGGTCCTGAAGAAGTGGGGTGATCCATGAAACGTGTAGACCAACTCAATTCATTTTGGACAAAGACCTCTGGCCATTCAGTTTAAAATAGAAATGAAAGGCAAAACATTTGTATATACATATAAAAAACATTATAAATACCCCTTTTCTTTGTAAGTGATCACATACCCTCTGTTCTCAGCTGCATAAGGAGCTCAGAGAGCTGTGGGAGATGAAACAGCAGCAACACTGGTCTTCCCAGTGAATGTTTGTGCAGTGGAGGCATGTGAGCAGAAATCTGATCATTGTAGGAGAGCAGTCTGAGTTCTTAGCACAGCCAGAAAACTGACCATGCTGTTCTCTCATCCCCAGTGTGATCAGTTTTTTTAAAAGGGAAAAGGAGAGACTGGCAGGAACAACAGGTATTTCACACAAAGGAATAAAAAGAGAACAGGACATTTTTTTCTTACTAGTACATGGTGCAGCAGGCACATATCAGGAATATGAAATGTTGGGTTGACATATTCTTTGGCTTTTTTTTATGGCCTTTTGTATAAAAAACAAAACAAAAACAATGTGATTTTAATCTTGTTGGTTTAAAAGGTGGTTTAAAAACACAGGCCTGGTGGCATACCTACAGAGTCCCTTTCTATTTTAAATTTTGTTGTAGATCTGCGAGTTTCTTCTTCCATATCGGTAAGATAAGCAGGAGAGAGTTTTGCGGTGTACAGTCAGCCAATTACCTATCAGTTTGACCAACTAATGCTGGCAATAAACATACTAGAATAGTTCAATATAACAATCTTATTTTTTATACAGGGTATATTCTTCATTTAGCCCTTTTCACAGCAGAACAAAGTATCGTTTACTAAAAATGTCACATATGAACATACAATAAGGGAGCTATATAATGCTAATATGACAAGAGATATCGCAATCTTTTTGATTAAACAGTGGTACTTTTCATAAATTGATAGTAATGGTTGGGAAGTTTGAGCAGTAATCAATCATTTCAATGAAAAATTAATAACAGGCTAACAAAGTGTAGCGGCCATAACCCCTAGGGGCGTTCTTGAATTTTCTGGGCTTACCAATTACCTCCACTTGGCTTGTCGGTTGTTGTCTAGGAGTTCCCAGGGTTAGTACCCAGTAACTTCCAACTATAACACAGTCTCAGGTGGGACTAGAGGGCACGGGTGATAAAACTCAGGCACTGCTGACTGAACTGCTGACATCCACTGAATGTCTCTTAGTTAGCCCAGAGAGTAGCCACTCGCAACTGGGCACTTCACTGCTGGATAAACCTCTAACCATAGATTTAGCAGCCAACATGTGATCCGGAAAGTTTGCAAAGTCTCTGCCACAGACTAGATTGTAACTGAAGATAATTAGGAACCTTTCCCACAGTACCTGGATCTCTCAGCCTTCTTGGCGATACTGTGAGAAGTGTGGATTCTCTAGTGTCCATACAACTCAGCTCCCAGGCTCTTACCAAGCAGCCAGCTTCTTGGCCCTCCTCCGAAGAGTCCTCCCCTGGTCGCTTGTACGAGTTGCCGTGTCCCTCCAATACCGAGAGCACACCGGGACACCTCTGAATCCTCCTACAGTTACTGGGCCTCGAACTAGCCAGTTCCGAGGCTCGGGAATGGACGGATCACAACTCCAGACCATGAGGGCCTCTGGGACTGGTCAGGGTGACCATGCTTACGGGGACGGCAGACACTCCTGGGTCCGGGACCCCTTGCGGGGTTGGTCCGGACCGGAACCAGGAATCAAAGCAGCAGCCGAACACTGAACACGTGACTTCAGCATCTTAAATACCCCTTCCCAGACTACGCAGCGGGGCCAGACACGCCCACTGATTGGTTTCGGGAAAGATTGGTACCCAACACGTCCAACCAGGCTTGGTTCTCAGCCTGTCACAGGTGCCTCACTGCACCTATGACCAGGCGGGACCTCAGTACAGCCCAGCCAAACTGATGCCAAAGTAAAAGACCTATACAATTAACCCCCAGAACTCTGTTACAGTAATGGAAAACTAAATTTACATATATAGCGCACACTTTAGACAAGTGTCGGTGCCATAAAAGGAAAAAAAATGTGTTTGTAGCTGTGTCAGACATTTGTTTTTTAAAGCAGAAACAAAATGATGTATCCACTGCCAACAGCATCGGGATGGGATGCATTCTCATTTTCCACCAGGGTTGATTACTCAACAGTAGAGATGAACAAATCTACCTGGGTTTGGTTCGTGAACAGTTTGGGATTCTTTCTCCGAGTTCTCAGTTCACAAACTTTGCAGCCAACCCCACTGAAGCCTTGAGGGAGTAAAATTGCCATTTGTAGAGCTAATGCAGATATTGTTAAACAAAAGGCAGGGGAAGATGGCCACTGCTATTGGGGACATGCACCAATGCCAAAAAAAGTATAGAAGTATTTATCTATATTGAATTGTCAGCTCTACCTAACAGTTCCAAGACACACTGACTATATAGTTGCCTTATATAAAGCAGGCTGGGTTATCCCTTCCTTCAAATGATTAGCTCTTGAGCGTCTCAGCTAACTATTGGCAAATGCTATGGACTTAATTATAGGTTGTCCTTTATTTCTGGTTGTGACCCTATACATTTTTGGCCAAAAGTTTGCAATTCGCAAATTCCTGGGGTTTGCTGTAAATACATGGTGGTGAAAAACCTGAACCTCATCCGTGCGTCTCAGGATACCAGTCATGCCGCATAATACGTTTTTGTTTTTTTTTAAGTTCGCATGGTGTGACAATAACAGACTGGCACTTGTCTTCACTTTCTGCCTTTCATTAGTCATATTAAAATGTATACTTAATTTCTGCTGTGATAAAACTTTGTTAGTACTACAGAGTAAAGCCTTAGAATTGTCATTTTTAATGCACACATTACTAGTCATTCAAAAATATGTGTAATATATGCAGATTTATCTTTCTGTTATCTGTAGCCATACCTGGAAAACCTTCGGTGCAGAGACCAGACAAGCCAAAGCGGATGATAACGTGGCACCAAAAATCCCTGCTGTTACAAGAGGGGCAAATCCTGACACCATGCTCATTGCCTAAATAAAACATTTATAGAAATTAGACAATTATAGATTGCAATTGTAACCAAACCAAAAAATCTAATATCAGAACTAAACTATAGTATAGCCCTATATTTGTATAAGTATTTTAGTGTATGTACAAAAATCTGGAAAGGAAAGGCTTGCTTTCAATAAACTCCATGCAATCATTTAAAACATACTAGTAGACTGATATATGTAAAAATGCATAAAAGAGGTTTCTTTAGGGGCATTAGGTTCTTTTACAGCTCTGTTGCTCCTGCAAGCCAAACAAAGGCAAGGCGGATAGGTGGTGCTGAATCACATTGCTGTTGGAGCTCTCATGAATAAGGACAACATCACAAATGGTGCTGAGCTGGGCGGACATGGGTGGAGCTGTGTGTGACGTGGGTGGAGCTGAGTGAAGGTGCGGCCAGGCAGGATAGGCCCAGGGCAGGTGCTACCACTAGGCAAACTAGGCAGCCGCCTAGGGCGCACTTCTGCCTAGGGGCGCCCGGCTGCTGGTTTCCCTCCACGTCTGCATGCTCTGCAGGCTGCAGCATGTAACTAACTCAGTCTGACCGTTTAGAGGTGCAGCACAGCACTGGAGCCAGCACTAGAGGAAGAAGAGCCAATGCTTCCTGTATAGTGGCGCCTTCTGTCACATGGGCAATTGGGGTGGAGTCAATGGGGGCGGCAAAATTAGGTTTTGCCTAGGGCAGTGATGGCGAACCTTGGCATCCCAGATGTTTTGGAACTATACTACACTGCAGAGTGCATGAGCATCATGGGAATTGTAGTTCCAAAACACCTGGGGTGCCAAGGTTCGCCATCACTGGTCTAGGGTGTCAAAAATCCTTTCACCAGCGCAGGCATATCCGGGTGGAGGCAGGGGTGTTCGGACCTGTGCTGTGATTCATACACAGACACAGACAATGGTTCCAGGAAGTGCCTCTGAGCAGCCACATTCAGCTGTACAGGCACACCATTGTTGGTAAAGCTTAGGCTTCAAGCTACAAAACGCTCAGGTGTGAATGGGGCCTAATAATAATGTCATGGAAGAAGTAGGCACACAAAATATTTTGTAGGGTATCACGTCTTGGACTGTTTATTATCATATTACTCACTGTATGGATGTGTAATTTATTCATGGTAGTGTCCAGAAGCTGTTAATTTTAAACGGTAAGGTTTATTCATTGGATCTACTTTAACCACTTACCACCCGCCATATAGCAGAATGACGGCGGCAAAGTGGTTTCAAAATCCTGACCGGGCGTCATATGACGTCCTCAGGATATTAAGCCGATGCGCGCCCCTGGGGGCACGCATCGCGGCGATCGTTGTTGCGGGGTGTCAGTCCTTCTCCGCCGCCATCACTACGGGAGTGACTTCCGGGTCTCGCCGCTCCAGCGCTGTGATTCGCTGGAGCGGCGATGACGTCACTCCCGCGCATGCGCACGAGAGCGGCATGTCGCCGTGATCTCGGCATGCGCAGTGTACCTGCGCGCCGCTGTCTACGGCGCATGCGCCGTAGATAGCGGTGCCCTTTCTTTTCTAAATATCTCCTAAACCATGTAGGTTTAGGAGATATTTATTGGACCTACAGGTAAGCCTTAATCTAGGCTTACCTGTAGGCCAAAGTTGTCCCAGAGGGTTTACTTCCTCTTTAAGGCCCCTTGCACACTGGGGCGGGGAGCCGCGGTGACGGTAAAGCAGCGCTATATTTAGCGCTGCTTTACCGTCGTTTTAACCGCGGTATTCGGCCGCTGGCGGTGCGGTTTTTACCCCCCCCCCCCGCGAGCGGCCGAAAAAGGGTTAAACACCCCCGCAGAGTGCCGCCGTAGCGGCGCTTTGCGGCGGTATTGCCGCGGTTTTACCGCGGTTTCCCATTCAAATCAATGGGAAGGAGCGGTATTGGAGCGGTGAACACGCTGCTAGCAGGACTTTTTTTGCCGTCCTGCTAGCGCACCGCTCCAGTGTGAAAGCCGCCGGCTTTCACACTGGAGTTAAAGGGTTTTTTCAGGCGGTGAACAGGCGGTATTTTTAGCGCTGTACCGCATGAAAAACGCCCCAGTGTGAAAGGGGCCTAAGTGCCCAGTATTGAAGTGGTTAACAAAAATACAGGCAGCACAAATACTTTATGTTTTTGAAGTCTGTATCCTGGCAATGTGTAAATGTGAGCCCGCTGTAAAGAACCTTGGGGGTAACAATTAGTGCTTACCTGGTAGTAATTTCTAAGTCCATATTTGCAGTTCTGATTTAAAGCACATTCAGTGAAGTTCATCCCATATGCACATCCCAGTCCAATGCAGTTTGTGGCTTCACCTATAAATGAGTCATTTACAATTCCAGATGCATCTCGAATTACACAGGAGCCTGCAGAAAAAAAAGGTTCTTATGTTATCACTATTGGGCATTGGGCTATATTTAGGCTGATATGTACAGTCATCGATTTCCCTATGATAACATTAAAAGAAACATACATCTGATGTCTTTGACTTTCTATTAAAATAAATTTAATGTCATCTTTTTTATTCCAAGCAGATTGATATGGACATAGTTTATGAGTAGGGATCTCTGTGTGAGGACAATACTGTACAGCAGTGGCGTCGCTAGGGGGTGGCTTTTGGGGCTATAGCCCCGAATCTGGGGCCCATAGCCCAGAGTCTCTGCAGGGGTTCTCAAGGGGAGGGGAGGCTCTCTGGGGACCCTGATGTAAGTGGGGGGCTCTCTGGGGACCCTGATGTAAGTGGGGGGCTCTCTGGGGACCCTGATGTAAGTGGGGGGCTCTTTGGGGACCCTGATGTAAGTGGGGGGCTCTCTGGGGACCTTAAAGTTAGTGGGGGGCTCTCTGGGGATATATACACACACACAAACACGCGTATATTACTGTATATACATGTGTATGCCCAACCAAGCATATGACTTTCTTTACTACGCTGCTATGGGCCCCAGATCTTTTTTAGACCTAGCAACACCCTTGCTGTACAGTAGTCTGTCAAAATAGCCTATCCTCACCAATATACTTTTCTTAATGCTAAAAAATGTCAACTAAGCTTGGAGAGTGGCTACTCTCTGGGCTATCTGAGGAGACATTCATTTGATGTCAGCAGTTCTGAAGTGCCTGAGCTTTATCACCCATGCCCTCTATTCCCAACTGAGAGACTGTGTTATGTTGAACGGTTACTTTTGCAAATAAAAGTCCTCAAGGACTTTTGAGTGTCGGCCTCTGAAATTACTGGGTACTATCCCTGGGAACCCCTAGACAACAAACAACGAGCTACAAGGAGGAGGTAATCGGTAAGCCCAGAAAATTACATAGCCGCCCCGCAGGGGTTATGGCGCTACAGTAATAATTATTTACATCTTAAAATCATACCTATAGTTGCAGAAATGACCAGGTAAGACACTGTAGTCCAGAAAATGGCCATCAGGGTACCTCTAGGGATAGCCACAGTTGGATCCTGTGTGAACAAAATAAAGACACATCTGAAGATTTAGTGTGTCCACCATGATCAATAGAGTGCCAACAAGTGCTTCCTTGGCTACACATAACTGGTAACATACAAGTGTGTCAAGTGAAACGTGCTAAGATGCCAGATGTTTGCACATTATTTCCCTGCTACATGCAAACTACTGCAGATAATTAAGCCTCATACACACAATGCGATTGTTGGCCAACCGAGCATCTGATTTTTTTTTTTTATATATCTTTATTTATCAAAATTTTCTGTTACAAATCAGTTTACATTACACTTACACACAAATAACTAAAGAATTGCATCTACTTCATATCGTAACATATATGGTTATCATATTACATCTTAATTATGACTTTATATGCTCCTTCATGTTACTGGCGTCTCAATAATGGTTCTACAACATTCTCTCCTTGCCAATCAGTCAGTTCATAAACAACAAAAAAAAAAAAAAAAAGGGGGGGGAAGGGGTCCGATGTCTCCACTCTCCCTTTCTATATCTATAACCGCTCTCTCCATCTGGGTTGTTGGATATTAAATTCGATCCATATCTGCCACAAATTACTTTGTTCTTTTTTATGCTCTCTTTCCAATTCCCATCTTGTTTCTATTGCACACATTTCGTTCATTTCCATCTCCCAATCTTTTATATCCGGGCTTACACTATTTTCCCATTTTCTAGCTATTATGGTACGTGCCGCGGTGATAAAACATCTAAGAATACTTTTCTTAACTTTACATAGATAATATTGACATTAAAATATCTGGTTCGGTTTCTATTCCTGTCATTACTGTATATATTTTATATACTTGTTCCCAGAATCTATAAACTCCGGGGCAGTAGTACCAGATGTGTGACATTGTTCCGATATCTTTTTGGCATCTCCAACATGTTTCTTCATTTTCTGAATTTATTTTGTGCATGTCTGTTGGGCATCTGTACCACCTGACCAAGAGCTTATAGTTTCTTTCCTGATGTCTGCTAGATTTTGATAATTTATGTATTGTTCCGAATGCTTCCTTCCATTTATGTTTAGGGATCTGTATTCCTATTTCTTCTTCCCATTTTTTTGTGTATGTTATCTCTTGTGTATTACTATTCCTCATTAAGTATTTGTATATGTTCGACAGGTTATGTGTTGGTTTTTCTTTCTGTATCAGAGTTTGTTCAAGACTTGTCAGGGGTCTATTAAGTATCTCTTCTTTAGCTATGGAGGATATATATTTATGTAATTGCCAATATTGTATCCAGTTATTTTTATATTCTATGCCAATGGCTTCTAAGGGTATTAATTTATTGTGTTCAGTTATCTCCGAGCATCTGATTTTTGCCAAAAGGGCGTGTGCCAGGATCTTGTCTTGCATACTAACGGTACACAATTGTCGTGCAACAAACACAAACGTAGTAATGTACTACAAGGATTTTCAGCTCTTGAGCGCCACCCTTTGGACCCCTTCTGCTAATTTCATGTTTGGTGAGCATTGATTCCGAGCAGGCGTGTTTGTATTTTCGACTTTTGTGTGAAGGACTTGTGTACTGACCATACGAAAATCAGACAACAGACCATTGTCAAAAGGAGCGTACTAATGGTAAGATTTTAGAACAGTCTGTCAACAGACAATCCCCTGCCAACAATCACATCGTGTGTACGAGGCTTAAGGCCCCTTTCACACACACATGTCCGTTTTGATGGACTCCGCTTGCTCAGCAGGGATCGCTTCGTTGATCCCCGCTGAGCAGGCGGATGACAGGTCTGTCTCCACTCACTGTGCAGGGACAGGCCTGTCAGAGCATTGCTCTCCTCTATGGGAGATCGGATGAAAACGGACAGCCTGTCCATTTTCATCCGATCCACCAGACGGATGGAAAATAGGGTTTCCATTCGTCTGGATTCAGCAGATCGGAGTGGATTGGATGTCAGCGGACATGTCACCGCTGACATCTGTAGCTCCATAGACCTGCATGGAGCGTCCATTCAGGTCCGCCTAAAAAAACGACAGGCAGACCCGAACGGTCCCCATGTGTAAAAGGGGCCTCAGCGGTTGATTTACCTAAACTGGAGAGTGCAAAAAGTGGTGCAGCTGTGCATCGTAGCCAATCAGCTTCTACTTGTTCGATTAAGCTTTGACAAAAAAAAACCTGGAAGCTGATTGGTTTCTATGCAGAGCTGCACCAGATTTTGCACTCTCCAGTTTTAGTAAATCAACCCAAAAATCTCGCATTCTGACCAATGTGCAGGTTAAGCACAGCCAGCTACTGATCGAAAACCTAATGTCCCTTTCACATGGGTTTCTGATCAGGTCCATCTGTACATTTATTAGGCTGACCTGGTTGGAAGCTGCATTCAGCTCTATGTGCAGGGGAATGCAAGCGAACTTGCATCCGTTTACATCAACCTACCTCTAAATCCACCCAGGTCAGAAAAAAAAAAGGACTGAGTCCTCTTCCACTTTTCTGAATCTAACCCTCCAGCCACTCTTCCTTTTAATTTTTTTTTTTTCAGTTCTATTACTGAATTTAGCCACAAATATCTTGAGGGGGGCAAAAGAGGAAGACAAATAAGAAAAAGGTTATTACAAGTTTTAAATATTGAGACTTCATACTGCCCCTCCCTGCTGCTCTTGGCAGCATTGGACTGGATTGTCTAATAAAAATAAAGTCTCAGCTATATTCAGCTGTAAATTCGCAATAGCAGGAGATTGTGACCGGCTCTCTAAGGAGCCGGTTCACATATCTCCGATGTGGCACTGGTGTGAATTTGCACAGGAGCCCTGTGTGTCTTTGGCCTGTTTCACGTCCGAATTCAGCCTAAACTTCGGGCTGAAATCAAACCTGAAATGGTGAACCAGGATGCACAGGACCCCTGCTGGGAGCCGCATCAGCATTAGGTGTCAGTAGGGGGCGCAGGGAGTATTCCCAGCCGGCAGGATACAATGGTTACTGCCAGGGGCTATAGTAACCATGTGTAGAAAAATCCGACATGTCGGTTCAATCGATCAACTTGAGTACGATCAGCCTACCCATGCCTGCTGAACTGGCGAATTTCGATCCATGTATGGGCAACTTTAAAGTGTCCATAGATAGATAGAAATTTGTCCGGTTTAGCAGGGACCTGCTGAATTTCAATCCATGTGTAGCCACTTCCGATCAACAGAAGTCGATGTATTATATTATTTACATACTGAGAGCATGATATAATTAGCAACCTTAAGATCTCCAGAGATGTTTGCTCCAGCCAGGATTCCTGTAGCTGATGGGAAGAAGATGGAGAACATTCCAAAGAAGGAGCCGTCTTGTCCTCTCCAGTTTGGCACAAAGTTTTCAGCAAATATATCAGCTATAGACAAAAAAGCATTGACAATGTATTACATATGGTCTTTTACATTAAAAGAGAACTATGTTTTGTTTTTTTTCATTATCCATTTAGGCCTCATGAGCACAAACGTCAGGAAAAAAAGCGGCATTAAAAACGCAATTTTATCCGTGTTTTGCATTGGCGTCAATGCGCGTTTAGCTGCGCTAGCTTTCAACCACGTTTCTCTGTTTCTATTCAAAATCAATGGTTCCCTATGGGAGCCCATTGATTTGAATAGAAGTCGCACCACAAGTCGGATCAAGATGATCCGACTTGCGGTGTGACTTGTGTGCTGAGAATCTTGAAGGGGAACCTTGCCAAAATGTAAGGTTCCCCCCCAAGAAACATACCAGACCCTTATCCCAGCAAGCAGCCCAGAAGCCTCAGCCTACACGCCTATAGTCGGGATGACGCGCTCCCTGGACTGATTCCAGTGACTTCAGACCACTCTCTGCTAAAAACGGGGGACACAGGAGTGCAAAATGAAATGCACTCCTGTGACCCAGGGGAGAAGCCCAGCCAAATGAGCTCAGGCTGGACTTCTCCTTTAAGCTGACCTCTTTCATGTGTACATCTAAGAAAAAAAAAAAATATATAGCTCCTCTTTAATCCTTGTTTGAAACAATCTCAAACCCCAATTTAAATGACTAATTTAGGGCCAGAAAACAGCACTGTGCATCCAGGAAAATATCATCTGAGGGCATGATAAAGTTGTAGTATTCATATGAACAGTTTTTCAATGATTCTGCCCTCATGGTAGTCAGGAGGTAGAACCCCTATCACTGCTCTTTTCAATATGAACGATTCAGAGCAGGTAAGATGGCCACAGAGTTCGTGAACCAAAGCAAATTTTTGTGAACTCTTCTGTTCGTGAACCGAGTTGTTCGTGAACCAAATCGTTTGCGAACCGAGGTATCACTGTATATGCAAACCCTTACAAAGAACTTTCCTAATTACTCCCTTTGGCCTGTTAAATATGCCATTATAAGCAGATTGTTATATCTTTTCAATATGTGAAAAATATGTGTTGATTTTGCTCATAAATCTCTGTAATCTCTGCAGTGTCATTTCAAGCAGTTATTCAGCCCTGTCTAGTTCACATATATGAACCACAGAACACCTCCAGCTAATGTCATGGAGATAAATGGAGAAAAGGGAGAGGGGAGGGGGTGTATTCTGTAGTCCTAATACACTTTCTGTCCTAGAGTGACAACACACCTCCATAGAAACACTACAATGTAAGTGTTGTCACCCCAGGACTGGCAGAATCACCACTTGAAAATAAATGAGAACATTCTGTAAACAAAAGAGAAAACAAATTCACATCCAAGACCTATTAAGCTGCAACCTATAAAATTTTTGTTTGTGGTTTAGATCAGCATTTCTCAACCTCTTCAAGGCCCCTTTCCCCCCGGCTTTCTGATCAGGTCTGCCTGTCAGTTTTTCAGGCAGACCTGATCGGACCCTCCATTCACCCCTATGGAGCAGCGGATGTCAGCGGCAACATGTCCGCTGACACCCACTGCGATCCTGTTCGCCAAAACCAGACGGATGGTGACCCTATTTTCCATCCGTCTGGCAGATCGGATGAAAACAGACAGGACTCTGACAGGTCCATCTCTGCACAGTGGGTGGAGACAGACCTGTCATCCGCCTGTTCAGCAGGGATCAGCGGAGCGATCTCCCGTTGAGAAAAGCAGAGTCCGGTGGGCGGAACGCCTGTGCGAAAGGACCTTTACATGAACAAACCATTGAAAGGTCTTAGGGAACCACTGTTAATAAATATCATATCTACAACTCACAAGACATTAACATGAACAGTAAGTTGTAGGTAAAACAATAAATAAAAGTATAAGGAATGTGGTGCACTGGTTATTATTGGGAAGAATGCACCATATATCAATGGTCAGTGGGGAAAATGCCTCTTTTACAGATTCCTAAAAAGATCATTGGTCTCACTGGAACCTCTAACAGCCTATGGAGGAACTCCGGGTTATTTAAAATTGTTAATTGTTACTTTTTGATCCGGCAATTGTCTGCACTAGAGATGAGCTCTCGTGTGTTTAGATCCTAGATTGAACCCATGTGAGCTATCGCGCCAGGAAGCTGTCACCAGGGCCGGATTAACATAGGGGCTATTGGAGCTGCAGCTCCAGGCCCCTTTCTCAAGATAGGCCCATTTGCCCCCGAAAAAAAAAAATTTCTAAAAAAATTTTTTAAAAGATCGACTTTGAGAGTTGTAGCTCAGCGATCAGGAGTCACAGAGACCCCATTTGGGGGGTCGGTAGCTAAAGACCTACTCCAGCACTGGTTAAAATATGGGGCTGCTATAGTCTATGGTTCCCGAGATATGGGGCTGCTTGCGCAGTTGATCAGAAGCTACATGCAGAGCGGCCAGTATAAATACAAGCTGGAACACTCTGCAGCAGACTGAGAGGATGAACTCACAGTGCTTATAATAATTATTTGTATATTACTTATGATAATTAACCCTTTGCCACCCAGGCCAATTCTGACACTTCTCTCCTACATGTAAAAATCATCTTTTTTTTTTTTTATAGAAAATTACTCAGAAGCCTCAAGCATTATATATATTGTTTTAGCAGACACCCTATGGAATAAAATGGTGGTCTTTGCAGCTGTTTATGTTACACGATATTTGCGCAGCAATTTTTCAAACGTGATCAGTGTTGCTAACTATAGCTGGCAGCACTGATTGTTTTGGGGAAAACCTGACAGGCTGGTTGTACTCAAGTTGGTTAATAGATTGACTTGTGTAAAACCAGGTAGCCCATACATAGACCGACTATGGCTGGTCTCTGCTTAATTGGTGTAATTTCAATCCATGTATGGCCCGCTTAACCACTACGCAGTCCCTACACTCCTTCCACAAACCTTTAAATGTTTCCTTCCCAGATTCCTTCATCCTCCACTCCTATACATAGTGCCCACTGTCATACTCTCCACACTTCTCTCCTGTACATACTGCTCACTGTCATGCCCTCCACACTTCTCTCCTATATATAGCGCCCGCTGTCATATCCTACACACTCCTCTCCTGTACATAGTGCCCGCTGTCATACACTTCTCTCTTGTACATAGTGCCCACTGTCGTACCCTCCACACTCCTCTCCTGTACATACTGCTCACTGTCATACCCTCCACACTCCTCTGCTGTGCATACTGCCCACTGTCATACTCTTCACACTCCTCTCCTGTACATAGTGCCTTCTGTCATACCCTCCGCACTCCTCTCATGTACATAATGCCCACTGTTAGACCCTCCACATTCCTCTCCCTCACCTGCACATACTTCCCACTTTTATACTATCCATTCTCCTCCCTTATGCCTCTTACCCACAAAAACAGTTCTTTAAAATTATACTGAATATCCTCAATGTTACCAGCTCTAGAATGGGCACACTTTTGTTAGTTCAACTAAAGGAAATCTCAGTCCTCATATTTGTTCTGCCCCATTATTAGTACTTATTTAATTTTGTAATTACTATTGTGATGTATAGATGAATATAGGGGATGTCAGCTACTCTAAAATATAGCACTTGTAAAAAAGTGTCCCTGAAAATATTTTTGAAAATGTTGGCAACTATGCGGGTCAGTAGGGGGCCCCATGAGAGGCTCCTGGGTTCCAATGATATTAAAGCGGTAGTAAACTTTTCTAACATTACTATTTTTTAGAGGCCCTTAGGTATGTTATGCCATAATGTACAAGTATTCACAGCATATTAGCACATTAGGGTACACTTAAATTGTCAGACTGAGCCCTCCATTGCTGTGCTGTGATCAATCCGGCCCGGGCACTTCCATCTTTACCCGGTCTTCCTTCTGGGTTCTGTGCCTTCGGTCACTTGCCTTGGCTGGGCTGCGTTGATGTTATTCCCACGCATGCTCATGTGCATCCTCTTTCTCTCATCCCCCCTTTCTCTCTCATCCTCTTTCCCTTACCCCTCACATCTCTTTCATCCCCTTTCTCTCTCTCATCCTCCCTCTCTCTTTAATTTAATTTGTTATAACAAAAAATTGTTTGCATCTTTATTTATTTATTTATCGTTTATAAAAGGCCCCACCAAAATCCTCAGCACCAGGCCCATGATGTTCTTAATCTGGCCCTGGCTGTCACTGTAAAGTGCCAATGATAAGCGGCTGAGGTATTTCCCACCCAAAAGCAACATGTATTCAAGACTAGAATCCAAACATACGTGAACTCATCCTTGGTCTTCACCTTGAGAAAAGGACCCAGTGAGGTTTGAAAACATTGGCGTTCTTTTGCATTTAAATATATATATATTCCTAGGACCTTTGTTGTACTTTTGCATTTTGAACTTAACAAATGTGGTTGTGTTGGCCACTTATCTATTGTATACTGACTGCTAAATAGACAGGAAATGACAAATCAATGTTATAAAGGTCACGGGCAAGAGGACGTCAGGAATAATATTATTATCCTTGCTGACATTATCCCACATTACATTACTATCACATTGCTGTATAATAATTAGCACAAATCAGCACTGCAATTCTATACTGATATGAAAATATGATCCTGTGACTGTCCCATCCCTCACCTCGATAGCTGAAGAAGCCCTTTGCCTTCTTTTCTTCTGTGGCAGGAATGAACGTCCCTACTATGTAGTTTACAAACGAGATCATGATGACAATGAAAAAAAGTACCTGTGCCTGGAGAATAAGAACATAAATCATACTGTGTGTTAAGTGATAGTATTGTTACACCTTATTTCTTTGCAGGGTGACAAGCAAACTAAAGGAAAACTGGTGACACTCATATTCACACTACTAGCTGCCATTTCAGTGCCATGTCAGCATACAGTGCCTTGAAAAAGTATTCATACCCCTTGAAATTTCCCACATTTTTCATGTTACAACCAAAAACGTAAATGTATTTTATTGGGATTTTATGTGATAAACCAACACAAAGTGGCACATAATTGTGAAGCGGAAGGAAAATGATAAACGATTTTTAAAATCTTTTACAAATAAATATCTGAAAAGTGTGGCGCCCATTCGTATTCAGCCCCCCTGAGTCAATACTTTGTAGAACCACCTTTCCCTGCAAAAGCTGCAAGTCTTTTTGGGGATGTCTCTACCAGCTTTGCACATCTAGAAAGTGAAATTTTTGCCCATTCTTCTTTGAAAAATAGCTCAAGCTCTGTCAGATTGGATGGAGAACGTCTGTGAACATCAATTTTTAAGTCTTGTCACAGATTCTCAATTGGATTTAGGTCTGGACTTTGACTGGGCCATTCTAACACATGAATATGCTTATATCTAAACCATTCCAAGGTAGCTCTGGCTGTATGTTTAGGGTCGTTGTCCTGCTGGAAGATGAACCTCCAGCCCCAGTCTCAAGTCTTTTGCAGACTCTAACACAGGGGTGCCCAACCTTTTGAAGAGCGAGGGCCACTTAACCGACTTGGTGATCGGTCGTGGGCTACAATGAGCAAAGCAGGCAGATGACAGGTCCAGGTCCGTGCAGAGCAGACACGGACACAGTCCACTCTACTCTATGAGTCCTCCAATCCGATCCACCCTGACGGAAGGGGGTTGATCTCCCTTCTGTTTTTTTTTAGCGAATCAGATTGGAGGTAGGCCAAAAGGACACAAAGCCGTTTCATAGAGGTGAATGGAGGGTCCGACAGAGTCGGACCGATTGTGTGAAAGGAGCCTTTCACACTAATGCACCACATGCACCTGTGTCTTTACTGCGGGTTAGCTACACTTTGCCATAGACTTCTATTATATCCTGCAGGTGTGGTGCACTTTCTGAAAGCACACCATAACCTGCAGGTAATAAACAGAAGTCGATGCCTCAGTGCAGGTAACCTGAAGGTTCACTGCACCTGCGGATCAGTTTGAAAGCAGCCCAGTAACCACTGCGCAGATATGCCCATACATACACTGCAATTTTAGTAATAACAGTCTTCCATTCAGGTATTGCCTGCTGTTTCTGTCCCCGGCAGAGTGCATTTGGTATCACTCCGCCTGTGGCAAGAGACGGCTCTATACAGGAATCATCAGCTTATACAGCTCTGCTCCAAAGCTGCTTGCTTTGCCGGCTTCATTAACAACACAGGTGGTCTGGGATGGCGGGTCTGCAACCCATGATCTGAGCTTGCCAATCTGCCATCCCACAGAAGAAGGTCGCGGGCCACATCAGAGGGCTCCGTGGGCCACATGTGGACACCGGGCCACTGGTTGGGCACCCCTGCTCTAACAGGTTTTCTTCTAAGATTGCCCTGTATTTGGCTCCATCCATCTTTTCATCAACTCTGACCAGCTTCCCTGTCCCTGGTGAAGAAAAGCATCCCCATAACATGATGCTGCCACCACTATGTTTCACAGTGGGTACGGTGTGTTCAGGGTGGTGTGCAGTGTTAGTTTTCCGCCACACATAGGGGATTATTTACGAAAGGCAAATTCACTTTGCACTACAAGTGCACTTGGAAGTGCAGTCACTCTAAATCTAAGGGGTAGATCTGAAATGAGGAGAAGCTCTGCTGATTTTATCATCCAATTATGTGCAAGCTAAAATGCTGTTATTTATTTTCCTTGCATGTCCCCCTCGGATCTACAGCGACTTTACTTCCAAGTGCACTTGCAGTGCAAAGTGGATTTTCCTTTAGTAAATAACCCCCATAGCGTTTTGCTTTAAAGCCAAAAAGTGCAATTTTGGTCTCATCTGACCCGAGCACCTTCTTCCACATGTTTGCTGTGTCCCCCACATGGCTTCTCGCAAACTGCAAACGGGAATTCATATTGCTTTCTCTTAACAATAGCTTTCTTCTTGCCACTCTTCCATAAAGGCCAGATTTGTGGAGTGCACGACTAATAGTTGTCCCGTGGACAGATTCTCCCACCTGAGCTGTGGATCTCTGCAGCACCTCCAGAGTTACCATGGGACTCTTGGCTGCTTCTCTGATTAATGCTCTCCTTGGTCGGCCTGTCAGTTTAGGTGGACGGCCATTTCTTGGTAGGTTTGGAGTTGTACCATACTTTCCATTTTCTGGTGATGGATTGAACAGTGCTCTGTGAGATATTCAAAGTGTGGACTATTTTTTTATAACCTAACCCTGATTTAAGCTTCTCCACAACTTTATCCCTGACCTGTCTGGTGTGTTCCTTGGCCTTCATGATGCTGTTTGTTCACCAAGGTTCTCTAACAAACCTCTGAGGACTTCACAGAACAGCTGCATTTATATTGAGATTAAATTACACACAGGTGGACTCTATTTACTAATTAGGTGACTTCTGAAGGCAATTGGTTCCACAAGATTTTAGTTAGGGTTATCAGAGTAAAGGGGGCTGAATACAAATGCACGCCACACTTTTCAGATATTTTTTTGTAAAAAAAATTGAAAACCATTTATAATTTTTCTTCCACTTCACAATTATTTGCCTATTGTGTTGGTCTATCCCATAAAATCCCAATAAAATACATTTACGTTTTTGGTTGTACATAACAAAATGTGGAAAATTTTAAAGTGGAAGTAAACCCTCCTTTCTTTTTCAGCCAAGGAAGCTGCCATCTTGGCCTCTGTTCATTCTTCAACTGCCATGATGCTGCACATGTGATCAGTTATGACACCAGCCATTGGATGGTTTGACAGTTTGGTTGAAAGAATAGTCAATGTGACAGGTAGCATTTCCGGCATGCCATTTTTTTTTAACTATTTAAATCAAAGGGTTTACTTCCGTTTTAAGTGGTATGAATACTTTTATCAAGGCAACCTCCAACCTTAGTAAAGAAAAGTCTTTTATTTCAGTCTGTTTCCCTGTTGAAGTCTTCCCTTCAGCACATCATGAAGTGAGGGGAATTCTCTCCAACAGAGCTCCAAATAGCAGTAAAAAAAACAGACTGGGACTCTTACCCACTCTATCCAAAACTGAGAAAAAAAGGTTGGGTGGACATTAATTAGGTTTATTTTACAATATATATTGGTTTTCCTGAAGCCATATAATATCAGACATATCAGGTGTAACATTTCAAGAAATTAAGAGTGACCCGGTAGAAAGAAAACTCAACTCCATCAAAACAGACATGGCATGTAGGCAGGTGCAGTCTGTTCTCTTCACTGCAGGTGGTGCTCAACTGTAGCAGCAGTACAGAGAGAGAGGAAGTCAAGAGCAACATGGTTCCTGTATGGTTTCCAGAGTCACTGGGGCAGCGATCCGGTTGATTGTTGGCCGCCCATGTGACTCTGGTGGCAATCTTAGGCTTGGCAGAGTCTATTTAAGACCCTGGCTGCTGGGTTTGGCATGCATTCAGCACGTGGATAGTGTAGGGACAGGTTATCCATCTGTCGGGGACAGTATTATTGGTAGGGAAAGATTCCAGACAAGGAGAGAAACAGGGAAACAGACTTTACTAAGGTTGGAGGTTGCCTTGATAAAGTATTCATATCCCTTGAAATTCTCCACATTTTGTCATGTTACAACCAAAAACGTAAATGTATTTTATTGGGAATTTATGGGATAGACCAACACAATAGGCAAATAATTGTGAAGTGGAAGAAAAATTATAAATTCTTTTTCAATTTTGTTTACAAATAAATATCTGAAAAGTGTGGCGTGCATTTGTATTCAGCCCCTTTTACTCTGATACCCCTAACTAAAATCTAATGGAACCAATTGCCTTCAGAAGCCACCTAATTAGTAAATAGAGTCCACCTGTGTGTAATTTACTCTCAATATAAATACAGCTGTTCTGTGAAGCCCTTATAGGTTTGTTACTGCCACTCTCCTTGGACACCTTCCCAGTTGGGCTGGGGCCAGCCAAGCCGCATTCCGCCCTCCAGGCAGATGCTGTCAGTTTGGCAGAAACTTGCTCCGCTACACGCTGTTGGCATCCTTGAGTGTTCCCGGTTGGGCCTCCTTCCACCAGGCTTATTGTGAACTGTTTTCCATTAATTGCACCTGGACTGAGTGTGTGTTATTGCTGCCGCAACACGCTGCACCCACCCACAGGCATTTCATCCCTTCTGTATTCCTTACAGAAATATATGGAGAATTGGCAGAATAATACTGCAACCTCGTCTTTAAGTAGAATTCCATCAAAAACTTCTCCTAGTTTTGGATAAGCTTCACAATTCCTGGCCTGATGATCACTACCACCACGACGGCAAGAAATTTTTTTTTTCAAGATGAGCACAAGACATAACCACAATGTTAAACCTAAAAGAAATCCCCCAACGTATATCTAGTGTGGTGTATTTCACTTACTTCCTGCCCCAATGATGGTGGTGCCACCCAGAGAGAAGATCTTTCCAATGGAAAAAAGACGGCAATAGTAATACAGGGGAAAAAGGATATAATAACTTTTTAGGATTTTGTTTCTGTCTGCACACCTATTAGGTAAATTCCAATCTCTTCTTGTCCTATTTACAGCACTCAATAGTACAGAAGTGAAGGGGAATGGTTAAAATTTGGACCTAAACAGTAATAAACACACTAATTATTCTTATAATATCATATATATTTTATCAGTACTGCGTATTGTGACTTAATTATTTTTCCCCCCCTATTCCTAATAAGATTTTGTACTGTTATATCAAATTGATAGGACTCCTATTAGTCTTATTTCAGCTCTGCTGAAAGGGGTCCCCTAGTGCCACCGAAAAGCTGTTTTATCAATTTTTGGACTAGAAAGAAAATGTGCTCCTAACCACAGCCCTGTACAGTACTCTAGGGAGCTGCCTAGTAAAAAAATACCCAGCTGGGATATTCAATCAGAACCAGGAATCCAGTGTTCACTTTTCCATCTACTGTACCTCAAAATAAACACCTGGCAGAGGCTCTATCCCTTCCCCACTCTTTTCAAAACGAAAACAATTGTTATGGCTGGAGTTATTTCTTAAATTAAATCTGAAATGAGCTGGAAGCAAGCAGACTAGTAAAGGTGCCAAGTTTCTACCTCGCCAGCATTTCCTGCCTCGCTGATCCAACACTGCACTACCATAAAAGCCTCAAATTCTATCATTATCCCTAGGATAAGCTAGCGCTGGTTTGTCTGCGCATTGCTCCTGCGCTCTGCTTTATTGCCTAAACATGACTCCTAGTTTCACCAGAGCATTTTAGGACAGAAAGTGGACGTAATGTACATTCAGCCATTCCCTGATGTCTATAGATAAATTAAGGCCTTGGGCATTGTTTTTATGTGTTTTACCTGTGTGGAAGCACAGGTCAGTAGATTTCAATTAACTTTAATGGAGAGGTGTAGAAGACAGGTCAGAGGTCGGTTTGACCTTCCTGCCATTGTGTTTCTTCAGTTGCATTTGTTTCTATTGAAGGGTGTTTGGATGGCAGAAAAAGCAGGTCAAACACCGATTTTTAATTTTAACGCGGCTGAGTTTGAATGTGTGGCTACACAAGCACTGGTTGTCATATACTGGAATTCTAGACCAAAGAAATGTATAATGGCCTACAGTATAAAGGTAACTATTAGAATTGAATTGGGAATTTTTTTGCTTTAAACGTTTGTTTAAATTTCTAGTCATTAGTCACATCGACATTAGTTTTCAACTGCAGTGACGAGAAAAGGAGAATTTTTCTTAAAGGAACAAATCTCCAACACTGAATATGGAATTCCTTTGGGAAAGTATATTTACTCCAAAATCGAATGTTAAAGGCAAATGTTTTTAAAGCCCTTTCTATCTATCATGTCATTGAATGTGCTAATGAAATGTTTGCCTTGAATGCTCATACGGACATTTGTTCGAAAATCTACTAGTGTATAGGCAGCTTAGGTGAACTAAAGTTCAATCAGATGACTTTATGATGCTGGGTTCACACTAGTGCAAATTGGATGTGGGTTTACCCCAAAATTTGGGCTGAAATCGGACCTGAAACGGTGAAGCACCGGACCCTTGTTGTCAGCCGAGGCGGCTCATATGTGAACCCAGCCTTACTAGAAGTTCAAAGGATTCATTAATTGAGGCTGGGTTCACACTGTTGCAAATTGGATGCGGGTTTCCCCCCATCCAATTTGCATAGCAGGAGATTGTGACTGACTCTCTATGGAACCGGTTCACACATGTCTGCCGCGGCTCCAGTGCGAATTGCACAGGAATCCTGTGGGTCTTTTGGTCCATTTCAGGCTTGAATTCAGCCAAAAATTCACTCTGAAATTAGACATGAAACAGTGAATGGGGACGCACTGGACTCCTGCTGTGAGCCGGAGTGTGCTGCAGTGTGAACCCAGCCTTAGTGATTGCTTCAAGAAACAGCATTAGCAGTAAGGCTGGTCATACACGGTTCAAATCTCGGCTGGTTCAGCAGGAACTGGCCAAGATTGGAACCGTTATTGGGAAGGCTGAATGTACCAAGTCGATCAATCGATCAACTTGGGTACAACCAGCCTGTCAGATTCTCTTGCATTTATCGCTAGCAGGGCTATGGCCACTGGCAATAATCACTGTCTTCTCCCTTCAGGGACAGCTTCCCCGCCGGGAGTAGACAATTGATTCCCCTGTCAGCACTGTCTGTGTTGATGGGGGAATCGTGCAAATTTCTTTGCTGCAACCCGTGGTTGCAGCAAAGAAATTTGCACAGTGTATGACCGGCTTAAGGTCTCGTCTGACTGAAGGATAAAGTGGCAGTAGCATCATTGTGTGTTTTGTTTAGTTGTCTTTTGGATGAACCAGATTGGATTGAAGATTTAAATGACTATAGATTAAATGTAATGAATGTTTATATATCAATGTAATTGATGTATTTTATTTCTAGTTATATAAATTGGGGCACCTATGCTTTGCTTTACTGTTGAATAAATATAATGCTACTGTTAAAACAAGTATTTGCAAGCCACCTTCTGACAATCATACGGGGAAAAAAATGCTATATATTGGCTATATATTAATTAACATTGCATCATTTTTTGTTACCTTTGCCTCCCACTCCATACCAGCCAGAGAGATTCCTAGAAGTGCCACAACAGTAATGATGCCAATGATTCGGATGTCATTAGTTGGGTCCACAATGGTTGCATCATAATCCTGTAATGGTGAAATTCTGAGTATTATGTTCAACTGAAGTACTACTTGTGTATTATCATTTCTTTCAGGCTCATTGCCTTACCCTCAACAGATCTCGCACAGTCTCTGCAAAGCCAACTGTGTGCATGGCAACAGCCACAGCGTTCGCAAATGCAAATATCAGGCCAATAGATCCTCCTAACTCAGGTCCCAGGCTTCTAGAGATAAGGAAATAGGTGCCACCTAAATTGTATAAAATATATTTAAAGTTGAAAATAGTATTCTGACAATGTTATTTTAAAGTCTGAGTCCACCCAGAACTGATATACAGTTGTGGCTGGACAATGTGGGAATCCCCCACTTGTACTTATTTGTTGCAGGGGTTAAAAAGAACTAAAGAGAAACTTATGACAATTAACCTTCATCAATGAAATCATGGTAAACAGAACAATTGGGTGGGTACATGATACATCTAAAAGAAAAAAAGCAGAACACTAAAGAAGTCTTTACTGCAAGGGTAGAGGGGTGAAGAAAACCAGGAAGACCCCAAAAAGCGGTTTAGAAAATGATGGAGGAAAATAAGCATCAACAGAAATTAAAGGAAGGAAATCCAAAGGGTTGTAAGATTACGGAGCAGAGAATTCTTTGCTCGTTCCAAAATTGAGTTTTTCTCTTCCTATCATCCTCATTTTACTGCCTATCTTAATGTTAGAGAATTCCTCATTGCTATTAGTCTTGCAAAAAACTAATTCTAACATGCAACAGCAGCACAAGAAGCAAGAACAGATTGCCAGGGGAACTAATAAAAGCCCCAACTGAACTCTGAGATCAAATAAATACATCCTAGGTGCACTAAAACAAAAAATGGGTTTCACATCTCATGATCCTTGCTGATCGGAGAGCTCCAGTTCTGATTAAACAGAGGTTAGACCTCTGCAGAAAGACCAATGTTGTCATGCAGAGATCAAAAGTCCTTTTCTACAGAATGCTGGCAGGGGACAGACTTTGTTACTGTGTTTTGCTTTTGAATAAGTGCAACTGCAAGATTTTGTTGACTTGTTGCTTAGATACCCCGGGAATGTATTTAACTGATTTAAACTAAAAGTTTGTTTAGGCTTTAAATTGTGGGTCTTCAAATGTAAGTTTAAAGTGTATCTAAGCCCTGTACTTGCTGTGTCCAGGGGCGGACTGACCATTCGGCCACTCGGGCACTGCCCGAGGGCCCCGGGCCCCTAGGGGGCCCCATCAGGGTTGCCAGCCTCAGTAAAACCAGGGACAGTATGTAAAAATCTGTGTTTTGTTTTACATCTGTCTCTGAAATGTCCCTTACCGACATCCTTTTGGTCTAAAAATCCAGAGATTATAGCTGCTCCACCTCTCCAGTACCTTCTCAGCCAAAAGAAACATGTCTGTGTATACTGTGTGTACATGTATGTGTATACTGTGTGATTGTATACTGTGTGTGTATACTGTGTGGCCCCATAATCTCTGATTGCCTGGGGGCCCCATAATCTCCTATTGCCCGGGGGCCCCGTGAGTTGTCAGTCTGCCCCTGGCTGTGTCAACAATTGTGTAATGACTGTGCCTTATTTGTAAGATCTGACTCATCAGCTGGACTGTATTCTCTTTTTATTTTTTTGTGCTTTGACATGGTATACTGCCTAAATTACTACTGACTGTATCATTTACGTCTTTCAAGTGCTATTTTTAATAAATTTTCTGCCTATCAAGTGGCAAACTTTTATTTTTGGATAAGAGTAGTGAGGAGTTAGAGCTCCTTTAATGTGTTTATGCTACGTCTTCACCAAGGATATTCACTCTCTTCATTCGTCTTTAGGAAAGAAAGAGAGGAGAAAATCCCAAATCTTGGGTTGACACCAGGAACAGGAGTAGAGTGGAAATTTTCCAATAGGGAAGCTTATACCAGTGACAATATTTCAAAAGAGGAGACACTTTCAGTTGTGTCTACAGGACAGGAAGTAATTGGACACCGGTGGCAAAACAAATCAAACCTGACATGGGCTTTAACTATTCCTGACTCAACCCCAAATGAAAAAAAAAAAATGTGTCTTTAGATACCTTTTAATGTTGGGTTTTACCTGGCTGATCACTTTTTATTCCTTAGGATTAGAAATGTGCTTGGGCGTTCTCTGCACTATCCAAAATTTGCGCTATATTTTACTCCAGTGAGCTACAGGTTGGGTCATTCAAATCCTTTTACCTATAGGTAAGCCTATAATAAGGCCTATCTATAGGTAGTGTAAATATCTCCTAAAAGTGCACTATTTGGGAGATATTTACTGTACATGCAGCCAGTGACATCACTGGCGCATGCGCTACGAAGGAATAGCCACCTGTGCCATTCCTTCAGAGCCCTGTGCCGTGAGTCCTACGTGCATGCACGGGAGTGACATCATCGTGGCTCCAGCCAGTCACAGAGCTGGAGTCCGCAAACTACGAAGCACAATGAAGCCCAACAGAGTTTCCGAAAATAGCCGAAGCTGAACAGTCAGTCAGCTGTACACGGCGCCTGTGCACTAAATTCTAACCTATGTCCAGGTTCGAGCCCCACCATCCAAGTGGACATAGAGTTAGAATACAAATATGCAGAGCTCAGCGAGGCCGTGACCGAAGCGTGGCGAGAGTAGCGAGCACGCGAGGGGCCCTGTTACAGGCGCTGTGTACAGCTGATTTACTGTCTTCTCCTTCAGCTATTTCCGGCGGCTTCGTTGTGCTTCGTACTGCGCCTGCGCAATACAGGGGGGTCCATATCCGCCGAGAGGAACTTTTCACAGCAGAAAACCGGAAGCAAGATGGGTGAAGATGGAAGCGGCCTCCATCGACGACATTGCATTGCTGGAAAGCTTTGTTTTCAGGTAAGTTTCACATAATGTGCTAGTATGCGATGCATACTAGCACATTGTGCCTTTACCTTGCAGGTAAGAAAAAAAAACATCCAGTGGTTTACAACCGCTTTAACGTAAACAAAGAGGCGGCTGCATGGTGGTAATGACTTGGCCCACAGCTCATTGGAGTTAAAAAAACTAAAACTAAAAAAAAAAGATCACAAGTTCGCAGTTCAGCTAGAGATGGTTTGGAGGATGTTCAAGCTCATCTCCACTCAGAACAGGGCTTATACAGATATCTGTTCAGTGCATAAACATCTTTATAAGAAAAACAGATTATTTAGTCATCTAACATCTATGGTCAGCCTCAGGACTTTTATGTTAGATACTAAAGCTCTCTACACACGAGCCGAATATCAGCTGGTTCAACAGAAACCGTCCAACATTCAGCCCGTGTACAGCAGCCTGTCCGGCTTCCCCGTCAGAACACAATTGCTTAGCGGGGAGATCGTTGTATTAACATTGCAAAATGAATACTATGTGAAGCCCGCTGGGTTGAACGAAAAAAAAAACTGATAGTGTTTACCTAGTTTAAAAATACTGCCATGATTGCATTCTCTATAAACACAGCTCAAGTTACCTGATTTGACTTTTCCATTGGTGGAAATAGCAGAGATAGACAATCCTGTGATAGTGGTGACCGTCACAGACATGAGGATAATCAGCCAGGTTAGCGCTATAGGGGGATTTAAAAGAGCATTAATGTATGTATACGGAATGTGAACATAAAATATTGAACATATACTGACCTATCCCAGCCTGAGCGGTGATCCAGGGTAGACGGAGGTACAAAATCACTCCCCAGATATTCAACATGCAGCGGATCTGGGCAGGTAATATAGACAACAGTGATAAACCTACACATTACGTGTATGAAAACAGCCTACTACTAATCTAATTCTATTTAATTACTTTTTTTCTTAAAATCACTTTTTCATTTTCATTCATTTTGGGCAAAATTACACATGACATATATGATGCATTCTGTCACCAGCATTAATACAGAGACTCAACTACAACATAGTTTTGTTATCTGTTGATCCTGCCAGTATATTTATTCTTTTTCCACTTCTTTTAACAGGGGGAACCTATGGACAAGCAGTCTTGAATAGATGTTCTCTGCTAAGTTATTCCTCAGACCTCTGCAATTAGCTCACTCTCCAAGCTAATTTGGAAGTTTTGACTCTGATTTGTTGGAGTGTTGGAAATCTGATTCTACAGAGGGCAACAGTTCCCCTCCAAAGCTTGCTAGCAGGCGACAGACTTTTCTGCCTAGACTATGGCTGCTCTCTGAAGAAAAATAACTAAACTAACTATAGGAGTTTGTACGTCTTCTTTACCACTTTCGGCCTGCAGGGGGCAAGCATGCTCTGCTGGCAGGCTGCTTCTGCTATGATTTTTCACAGCAGAAGCTGATCTGCGGGTGCCGGGCACACGATGTCAACAACACAGAACGGTGATCTGCCTATGTAAAAAAAAAAGCTCTCCGTTCTGACGGGGGAAGGAATGGATTCTGTGGTCCAGCAAAGCAGGGACTAGAATCCATCTCTTCCCCTAGTAAAAGCATCACATACAGCACACAAAAACACTGGCTAGGCACACAGTAAACCCTTTGATTGCCCTAGATGTTTAACCCCTTCCCAGCCAGTGTCATTAGTACAGTGACAGTGCATATTTTTAGCACTGATCACTGTATTAGTGTCACTGGTTACCGCAAAGTGTCAGTTAGTGTCCGATTGTCTGTTGCAATATTGCAGTCCTGGTTTAAGTCATTGATCGCTGCCATTACTAGTATTAAAAAAAATCCATAAATACAGTATCCGCTTCCTTTCGGAGACTGGGCTGCAGGGCATTATGCTAACATGATAACGACCCCAAACACACCTCCAAGATGACCACTGCCCTGCTAAAGAAGCTGATAGTAAAGGTGATGGACTGGCCAAGCATGTCTCCAGACCTAAACCCTATTGAGCATCTGTGGCCATCCTCAAACGGAAGGTGGAGGAGCACAAGGTCTCTAACATCCACCAGCTCCGTGATTTCGTCATGGAGGAGGGGAAGAGGACTCCAGTGGCAACCTGTGAAGCTCTGGTGAACTCCATGCTCAAGAGGGTTAAGGCAGTGCTGGAAAATAATGATGGCCACACAAATTATTGACACTTTGGGCCCAATTTGGACATTTTCACTTAGGGGTGTACTCACTTTTGTTGCCAGCGGTTTAGACATTAATGGCTGTGTGTTGAGTTATTTTGAGGGGACAGCAAATTTACACTGGTATACAAGCTGTACACTCACTACTTTACAATGTAGCAAAGTGTCATTTCTTCAGTGTTGTCACATGAAAAGATATAATAAAATATTTACAAATATGTGAGGGGTGTACTCACTTTTGTGAGATACTGTGTATATATATATATATATATATATATATATATATATATATATATTCCAGTATATGCACACACACATACAGTATGTGTGTGTTACTTGACCATGTCAGCAAGTCCTCTTTAATCAACTACTGTCCCAAATGGGTTGGCGCATACCCAGATAAATATCCAGCTCACCCATTTAGACAGCAAAATACAGATTCCAGTATAAAAGCACATGGCTCAGCAAAGGTGGCTGTATAAATATTCAGCAATGCAATTTATCTTTTTTATGAAGCCTCACAATCATAACACCACATACCTATGTGTACCATGGCTCCATCTTTCTGTGGCCTCTGTATACTGTAATTAATTGTGTGACTAATTTACACTTACCATGACTCCTTTTATCCACCCAAATCTGACTGGTTCTCCTGCTGGCTTCTCCACCACATTCTCAGCCTCGCCATCTGGAGATTCTGCACTGACTTCATACAGTGGAGGCCGCAGGTGATCCTCCTAAAGAAACACAATGAGGAAATAATATCAGTAAATGGTTTATCCTCATTAGGTATCTATAGACATTAGAGTTTTGTAATTTTATACCACTCGTTTTAACAGGTTTTATCAGGTTTGGGTTTCAACTGGAAGGACTATGTGTGGTAACAATCCTCAGAAGACACCCTTAGCTAATGGATCTTAGAGTCTGAAAAAAACCTAAAATATTGCTACCAATGACAGGAGAATAAGCAGGGAGAGTCTGTATTACATTACATATGCACATAAAGACTTGAGGACTTCCGTAGAAGGAGCATGATCAAAAAAGGTCTGCCAACCAGGAAGTTATGTCGGGGGGTAGAAAACTGATAGTGTGTACAAGGCTTTAAAGGAGAAGCCTTACTTCTCCTTTGGATCACAGGCGTTCAGTTCTGCACTCCTGTGACCCATTTTTAGACGCTAAAGCCCACTGTCGGCTGACGCCACTCAGCCAGTCCAAGCTTTGGAAAGATCCTGACTTTACGGTTGCGATCCACCCAGATGCCTGGACTGGCAGCTAATTCAGAGCCAGCTCCCACCCTCTGCACAGCCTGGAACTCCAGTGAGCACTATAGGGGCAGAGTTGAGAGCTGCTGACTGTCAGTCACCGGCTCTCTGGACACTGAAGACTAAGAACTGAGTGATCAGTGGTCTTTAATCGCTCAGTTCTCAGTCTTAAAAGCAGTGGGGAACAGATGTAGCATCAAACCGATGCTGCATACACCTAGTTCTCTCACGAAAACTTGTTTAGTGTGCAATAATGATTATATAGACCCTTTACACCATAACAGCCATAACTTTGTGACCACTGACAGGTTAAGTGAATAACATAAATGATCTTGTTACAATTGCTTCTGAAAGTCGATGGGATATTTTAGGCAGCAAGTAAACATGTTGTCTATAAGGTTGATGTGTCTAAAGCAAAAAAAAATGTGCATCACAGTTTGTTACATATCTAGCTGTGTAGCCACACACTGGTCAGGGTGCCCATGCTGACCCGTGTCCACAGCCAAAAGTCCCTACAATTGGCACATGAGCATCAGAAGTGGACCACGGAGCAATGGAATAAGGTGGCCTGGTGTGATGAATCACGTCCCCTTTTACAATATGTGGATTGCAGGGTGTGTGTGCTTCAATTACCTGGAGAAAAGATGACACCAGGATGCAGAATAGGAAGAAGGCAAGCTGGCAGAGGCAGTGTGATGCTTTGGGCAATGTTTTGCTGTTAAACCATGGGTCCTGTCATTCAGGTGGATGTTACTTTGACATGTACCATCTACTTAAACATTGTTGGTGGCCAAGTACACCCCTTCATGGAATCAGTATTCCCTGATGGCAGTGGCAGCAGGATAATGTGTGCTGCCACACTGCAAAAATGGTTTGAGGAACATAACAACAAGTTTGAGGTGTTGACATCTGTGGGATGTGCTAGAAAAGCAAGTCTGATCCTTGCCCACCAGTGCAGCCTATCAGTGCCCACCAGTGCAGCCTATCAGTGCCCACTAGTGGCACCTCATCAGTGCATATCAATGAAGCAGAAAAATTACCTGTTTGCAAAATTTTATAACAAACTATTTAACATGATTATTTTTTTTTCAAACTTTTCCATATTTTTTTGTTTGTTTAGCAAAAAATAAAAACCCCAGCTGTGATTAAATACCACCAAAAGAAAGCTCTATTTGTGGGAAAAAAATTATAACAATTTCATTTGGGTACAGTGTTGTATGACCGCGCAATTGTCATTCAAAGTGCGTCAGCGCCGAAAGCTGAAAATTGGTCTGGGCAGGAGGGGAAGTGCCCAGTAAGTGGTTAAATTGGGCAATTCTAAATAAGTGTTTAACCAAAGTTTTACAAGAGGTCAAATAGATCAGGTGGATGATTTTGAGCCACTGGGGTACATCTTGGAGGTTGTGAAGCACATGCACTTAATATCACTGAGAATGAAACCTGCACATTTGTCACATACTCTGTGAAATGTATTACATGGACACTGGTATGGTGCATGGATTTACAAACAATTTTGTGATTTATTAAATACACATTTGCACTATATATTAGATCAACTCAGCTTGATGAATTATATGATATGCATTTGCATTATATATGGATTTATGCTTTTTTAATCATTTATTTTTATTGATTATTGATATCTGATGATTTATTGTGGGATTTATTTTTGGAAAGTGTTGAAGTTTTGTGTATGAAATCTTGCCAATATCTCAAGGGATTATTATATAGCTGCTTTTTTATATAAGGTTTATTTAGGGAGAGCGTAGAAATAATTTTCTATCGATTTAGTATAATCTAACACTTTTAGAAGTTAAATGGTGCATTTTTTATGGAGGTCTGCAAATCAGATCAAAATGAGGGGCAACAGAAGAGGAAATAAGGACAGAGGGATTTGATTCCAAATTAAGAATAGTTGGAAGCTATGATCTATGTTTTTAAATTTGAGTCTACTCTATTTATGTTGAAGAATGGGAACTTCACAGTTTAAATAAATGGTACTGCTACAAAAATGTTAAATAATGCAAAATATGTCAATCAGTGATACTCAATCTCCAAGGGGTCTAACAGCAATACCTATTAGGAGGTACTACATCACCCAGCCTACCTCCACCCCATAGCAGGTAGCAGCATGTTACACTTAGAGAAAACTCAAGGATTGAGGTATATCTGAAGTCAAAATGTTCTGGTTTTGAATGCACTTTAGGGCTCATTCACACCAGCGTACCAATCAGTATGCCCGTGTGAAGGTTTGTCTTCTGCTGCATGGGATGCACAGGTCTATTTAAATCAAAGACAGCTGGCCACTGCACAGACCTGCACGGACCTCCAAGTGTATCCTAGAGTGTATATCGGTGTGGATTCAATGCATGGATAAGGATATAGACAGACTTGATGGGCACATTTATAAGTGACATATTATGCCACCTGCATTATTTTTTATAATATAACCTGTTGATTCTCCCAGTAGATCTGTAATTCTTCCACTTTCTGCAATAGACCAAGCTGTTCAGCAAGTGTCAGTTATAGGGTTGGAAGACACCCTGAGGTTGATTTACTAAAGGAAAATATTCTGTGCACTAGAAGTGCACTTAGAAGTGCAGTTACTCTAGATCTGAGGGGATGCTCTGAAATGAGAGGAAGCTCTGCTGATTTCTATCATGCAGTCACGTGCAAGCAAAAATGCAGTTTTTGAATTTCTTTGCATATTCCCCTCAGAACTAGAGCAACTGAACTCGCAGTGCACTTAAAGTGCACTTGTGGGTGCACAGACTATTTACCTTTTGTAAATAAACCCCCATATTACACTTGTAATTTTGCCTACAATGATCAGTTTTTATTCATATGGCTTGAACCTTTTTCCCAAAGAAAGGAAACCTGCTGCTGTAGCTGCTTAAAGGGTTTGTAAACCCATTTGTCTAAGTCTATGCCAGACCCTCTATTAGAGCCTGGCTTAGAACACTGTCTAAAGCATTTTTTAAAACGAGCAGTGTAAATACCAATTTTCAGCTGTCTTCAGGCCGGTCACGAGACTCGAGGCCTGCTTTCCAGCTCCAATGGATTGCTTCTGCGCGAGGGGACGTGATCTCCCTCTGACTCCACCCGCAGAAGCCTTGTCTCATAGCTGTAACGTGGCCGCGAGTCACGTGACCGGCCTGAAGACAGTTGAAAATCTGTATTTACACTGCTCGTTTTTTAAAATGCTTTACACAGTGTGGTATGCCAGCCTCTAATAGAAAGGCTGACAGTGACAATTGTAGTTTTTGGTTTTAATAATAGCGGTTGGGGGCTGAGCAGAGACAGAGACAGAGAGGGCGCTGACAGGGAGGAAGGAGGGGGGAGAGAGGAGAGCAGGTCAGGGCAGCGTATGATGGAGGGATGCACTTTAACCACGGTGATCAGGGCGGAGCAGCCTGGTTATCGTGGTTTAGAGAGGGCATACAGGAAGTGTCAGATTCAGGGATTACACGGCACAAGCACTGTGCTGTTTAATCTGCTTTAAGGGACCAGGATATGATTTTTTTTTGGGGGGGGGGGGGGTTAACAAACGCTTTAAAAGCATTACCTGAATACTTTGTTTTGGTTTGCTCGTTAAGTCTATTAAAACAACATGTCCATCTGTCACAATGGGGACAATGCTGCTCTGCTTTACTTAACAAACAGCATTGTCACCCTATTACAGGAAGTGGAAAAATAACAGATCCACTGGAAATATCAACAGGTAATACAACGATAATAAATAAATAAAACGGTAGACTCTGCCAGACTGCATTATATGAGTCATTTTAGATTTTGCTTTTTTAGTTCCACTTTGATAAGAGGGAGCCCCTGAGAACAGAGGACATTTTAATCCAAAAAATTGTTCTGTCAGTCATGTTGTAATACTGCTTGCTAGAGAATAATGCTTAGGAGTTTAGGAGCAACAATGTTATTAATTCCTAGAAAATTTTAAATATTATTTGCGGGGCTTTTTTTTTTTAGACAATACATGCAGGTACTCCCACCTTCCGAGTCACCCCTTGTCTCTGTCCTACCCACATCCTAGCACCGTCCCTTTGTTCCCTGCCCTGTACTAAAAAAATGGCAACCACCCCAACCTATTACTGCCCTTTGTAGCGAGGTGCACATGGCAGGGAAATGCACATTACAAATAAACAAAAGATTTCCCAGCACACTTACTAGCCAGCCTGCAAAACAACCAACTTGTCCCTGTCTAACACTTTGCGTTAAAAATGAGGGTTTTGTTTGCACACATTTGCAAATACATGCGTAAGCAGTAGTGCCCATTTCAAGGGAACTCTGTAAACTCTTTAAATACGGCAGTCCTAACTCTAAAATTTCCAGAGCCTCCATAGTAGGATTACATATATCAATGGATAGGTTAAAGTGTTACTAAGCCCACAACAGTAAAATCAGTCTGTATATCAGGAGTAGGCAACCTGGGGCCCTCCAGCTGTTGCAGAACTACAAGTCCCATCATGTCTCTGGGAGTAATTGTAACTGTTAGCCTTGCAATGCCTCATGGGAATTGTAGTGCCACAACAGCTGGAGGGCCCCAGGTTGCCTACCCCTGCTGTATATGCAGTAAAGCATGCTTGTCCTCTGCATTGTGTAAAAAGGCTGTTTGATCCTGTCTTCTCTGATCCTTCCTTCTTTCACTGTCCCCTAACAATTTCCTGATAACAGAGAGCCTATGGAGTCAGGCTGCATATGCTCAGTTTGGTGTGTATTACTAGAGAGGTTTTTTTTTCTGGGGACAGTGCATGTGATCAGCACAGGGCCAGACAGAGGGTCAGGGGTCTTGCAGTCTCACAGGACAGTTAGCAGTTTATATTTACTAAAATAATTGCATCTCCATGTTCTGTGTACTGTGGGAGACCAGATATAGTGAATGCAGGGTCCTGGGTTTAGTAAAACTTTAACGGCAGGTGTGCCTGGAGGGAGCTCACACCCGGTTTAATAGATTGGGGTGGTTGACATTTTTTTTTTGTACAGTTGGCCAAATTGGGTACAGGAACGTACTGGATGCCTCCGCTGCCATTGTGCTCTTGCTGGGCATCATGTACATCTCTGTGGTTTTATGGAGGGGTAGGCGCCCTTCAGGCACACATTTAATATGTATGTACAGTCAGTGCATTTGGAAAGTATTCACAGCGCTTCACTTTTTCCACATTTTGTTATGTTACAGCGTTATTCCAAAATAGATTCAATTCATTATTTTCCTCAAAATTCTGAAAGAAGTTTGTTTGAAATCTTTGTAAATTTATTAAAAAATAAAAATAAATCACACGTACATAAGTATTCACAGCTTTTGCCATGACACTTTGCTCAGATGCATCCTGTTTCCACTGATCATCCTTGAGATTTTTCTGCAACTTGATTGGAGTCCACTTGTGCTAAATTCCGTTCATTGGACATGATTTGGAAAGCCACACACCTGTCTATATAAAGTCCCACAGTTAACAGTGCATGTCAGAGCACAAACCAAGCCATGAAGTCCAAGAAATTGTCTGTAGACCTCTGAGACACAGATCTGGGGAAGGGTACAGAAAAATCTCTGCAGCATTGAAGGTCCCAATGAGCGCAGTGGCCTCCATCATCCGTAAATGGAAGAAGTTTTGAACCACCAGGACTCTTCCTTGAGTGGGCCTCCCGGCCAAACTGAGCAATCAGGGGAGAAGGGCCTTAGTCAGAGAGGCGACCAAGAACCCGATGGCCACTCTGACAGAGCTCCAGCGTTTCTCTGTGGAGAGAGGAGAACCTTCCAGAACAACCATCTCTGCAGCACTCCATGAATCAGGCCTGCATGGTAGAGTGGCCAGATGGAAGCCACTCCTCAGTAAAAGGCAAGATAAAACAAAAGAGAGGCGCCTCTAAGTGCAATATGTTTAAAACTTTTAATATCCCAAAGGAATTAAAAACACTTATCAATGTTAAAACGGAGCTCATCATAACTATGGTAGGGAGGTGATAATAAAAAAATAATAATAATAAAAACAAATAAAAAAAAAAAAAAAACCTTTACTTTCCTAATCCCTTGTCATTGGTGTGAAGAAGGAACCAATCCATGTTGAAGACGTCACTTCCGGTTGAGGTCCAAGCTGGTTTTCGGCGACCTTCCTGTTGACGTCACTTCTGGGATTTGTGGTCCAAGCTGTCCCGCACTATTGGCGTTCTCATAGCAGCGGTTTCCCTCTGCTGGCCTCCTTAGGATTCACACTGCTGATTGGATTACTCCTGGGAACTCCAGAGATACACACTGGGACACAAACCTGATGCCGGATCACCTCCCTACCATACTTATGATGAGCTCAGTTTTAACATTGATCCTGTAAGTGTTTTTAATCCCTTTGGAATATTAAAAGTTTTAAACATATTGCACTTAGAGGCGCCTCCCTTGTTTTATCTTGTTATTATTGATCACTTTGCTCTTCCGAGTGCTGCCTTAAAGTGTATGAAGATCCCATGCCGTTTGAACTTTATCTTCAATTAGGACAATCATCTGCCCAGTCTGCTATTCAGAGCGCCCTATACACACATTTTATCAGTAAAAGGCACATGACAGCCTGCCTGGAGTTTGCCAAAAGGCAGCCGAAGGACTCTCAGACCATGAGAAACAAAATTCTCTGGTCTGACGAAACAAACAATGAACTCTTTTGCCTGAATGGCAAGCGTCATGTCTGGAGGAAACCAGGCACCGCTCATCACCTGATCAATACCATGCCTACAGAAAAGCATAGTGGTGGCAGCCTAATGCTGTGGGGATGTTCTTCAGCGGCAGAAACTGGGAGACTAGTCAGGATTGAGGGAAAGATTAATGCAGCAATGTATAGAGAAATCCTTGAAGAAAACCTGCTCCAGAGCGATCTGGACCTCAGACTAGGGGAAGGTTCATCTTTCAACAGGACAAGCCCGAAGCACACAGCCAAGATAACAAAGGAGTGGCTATGGGATTACTCTGTGAATGTCCTTGAGTGGCTCAGCCAGAGCCAAGACTTGAACCCGAATTACATCTCTGGAGAGATCTGAAAATGGCTGTGCACCGACGCTCCCCATTCAACCTGATAGAGCTTGAGAGGTCCTGAAAAGAAGAATGGAAGAAACTGCCCAAAAATCGGTGTGCCAAGTTTGTAGCATCATACTCAAAAAGACTTGAGGCTGTAATTGGTGCCAAAGGTGCTTCAACAAAGTATTAAGCAAAGGCTGTGAATACTTATGTACATGGGATTTTTTCGTTTTTAATTTTTAATAAATGTGCAAAGATTTCAAACAAGCTTCTTTCACATTGTCATTATGGGGTATTGTTTGAGGAAAATAATGAATTTAATCCATTTTGGAATAAGGCTATAACAAAATGTGGAAAAAGTGAAGCGCTGTGAATACTTTCCGGATGCACTGTATATGAAAACTGGGGAAACCGAGCTTAGTTAGTTGACATGTAATGTAAAAACGCCATTACCAATTACTAAACAGTCCTTTTTTTCAATTAAGCAACCTAAATTAGGGGAAAATACAATCTGCATAATGTATACTCTGTCCCTACAATTCCTAGTTTATTCTCTGACACATCAGATGAATATTTGTTTGGACTAGACTTTAACAACCTAAAAAAACTCATACTGTAGAAATGTTATGATGGTCATTTGTGTTGTCATTCAAAAATCCTGATTTGTGAAAGTGACATCAGTAGACCATGATGACACTTGTGGTCTTTATCAAACCTTTGCAACTGGTGACAACACAGGAGCACAAATGGAAGACAGGGACATGGCACAGTCACTAGGTATTATTTTACTAAAAGTTTCAGATTTAAAAATATTGAAAATTATATTTGATATCACATTAGCATGTTAAGGATTTCATAGGATTTTAGTAAATTTGGTTTACATTTACTTTTTAGAAATTCTTTGAGGTTGGTAGATGCAGCTGACCATTATTTGAGTACCTTTAGGTCCATACATGATAAAATATGCTCTGTTTTTAAAACAATAAACTGGTCTTCAGTATCTTACCTTTAGGATAGAGTGAAGGTCTTCTAAAGTAGGCCTGACTTTCTTCACTATCCCAGTAACATCAGTATTAGCGTAATGGTCATAGCTTGGAACGGCATCAATAGTATTGTATCCAAAGGTCCTCATGTAGAAGGTGTTGGAATGGGTGAGATTATTTGGATTAAATGTGTCATAGGTTGACTCTGGCGGCCCATATTGAGATTTCGTTGGCTCTTCGTTACTGATGAGTGAGCGGATGGTGAATCTTCCACTGGATGGAGCACTGTCCACTGGGGTTTCATCTCTGCTCTCAGCCATCTCATCCCAAGACTGGGTTTGTGGTAACCTATCTAATTAAATTCAGAGAAGGGGGTTTTATACTGAGGAAAACCAGCAGGAACCAAACCTGTAAATCACTAACTGAAATGTCACATAGTAAACTGCTGAGAATATCACAGCCTAGGGCCAGAAAAAAAATTACTCCAGATAGATGTTCTGATTAGAAGGATGATAAGAAGCTACATAGTAACTAACACCATAAAATAACCTATATACCTAACCTCTGCTTCAACAGTTCTTTTCTATCCCTTGATTAAAATTCACCCAGGCCAACATTTTTGTCTTGTTACTTTTGGTAAACCAAATCACAGACAGGCTTCCTATATATCTTAAAGATATCTTCTGACTTTAGGCAGTGAGACTCTATTGCTGCTTCAGAAGAAATAAAAAGTCTCCATTTGAGGGAAAGGGAGAACTGAAAACTAGAGATGGGAGATCTCACCAACTGAGGTCCTTAAAGTAGAATTCCAGATTTCCTACCACTTTAAGGAGTTCATTTTGGTAGCCCAAGCATACTGAATTAGCTACATATAGTTAGAGAAGACATGTTGCGGCAGCAGTACGGGTCGAGCGGAAAACTACTCAGCCATTCAGGAGAAGTCTTTTAATTTTATCAGTGAAAACAGGGCTTCCTCTGACTGGCTGCATTGGCAGATGATATAAAGATTTCCACCTATGCCAAGGTGCCTGTACTGCTGCCAGAACACAGCACTGGTTACAATGCAATGCTACAACAGTATATTACAGCACAGGCAGAGGCCACATCATTATGTGATGGAAAATTTTGCTTGGACCAGCTTGGTCCAAAAGAACTGTTTAGGGTGATAGGAAAACTAAAATTCTACTTCAGAGTGTACTGGGTGTCTGTGTCCTGCTGTGGAGACTTCCCTTCCCTTTCAGTGTTTCTCTTATATGCGATAGGAATTGAGAAGAAACCTTTGCAAAGTGATGTGAATTCTTATCTTGGAAAGTTGCCACCAAAACATGTGTCCACATGCCACGATTTACCCCAATTTCTTGATCTGGTGACAACTGTGAAAAATGACTTCCTCTTTTTTTTGTCTTGGTAACATTGGTCTAATGCCCTGTACACGCGGTCAGAATTTCCGACGGAAAAGGTCCGATCGGATTATGTTGTCGGAAAATCCGATCGCGTGTGGGCTCTATTGGACTTTTTCTGTCGGAATTTGAGAGCAGGACCTAAAATTTTCCGACAACAAAATCCAGACTTTTTCCGATCGTTTGTAAAGAATTCCGACGGACAAAGTGCCACGCATGCTCAGATCAAATTACAAGACCAAAGCCATTGGCTACTAGCCTCTACGTAATTCTGTCGTACGCAACGAACGTCACCACGTTCCGAAAGATCGGTTTTTCTGAAAACTTTGTCCAACCGTGTGTATACAACACCAGTTTCGGACAAAATCCGTCGGGAAAAATCCGACGGATTTTGTGGTCGGAATGTCCGACCGTGTGTACAAGGCATAACCCTTCCCCGTTCTAGCCAATGCAAAATAAAAGGTTTTGCCTTTACATACACACTTTAACCGCTTCCCGACCGGCGCACGCCGATGTACGTCGGCAGAATGGCACGGACAGGCATAAGGGCGTATATATAAGTCCCTTTTTAAATGCTGCTGTGCCATCGGGAGCGCGCCGGGAGCGGCGCGCTCCCGCGCCGGTCGGGACCCCCGTGAGGCCGGTCGCCGCGGGGACACCCGCGATTGTCTCACGGGAAGGCTGAACGGGGAGATGCGGAAATAAACAGCATCTCCCCGTTCTGCCTAGCAACTAGTGACGCCGATCTCTGCTCCCTGTGATTGGAGCAGAGATCAGCATTCACTAGCTGACAGCCACGCCCCTCCACAGTAAGAAACACACCCCTAGGCATACTTAACCCCTACACTGCCACCTAGTGGTTAACCCCTTCACTGCCAGTGTCATTTATACAGGAATCAATGCATTTAAATAGAATTGATTGCTGTATAAATGACAATGGTTCCAAAAATGTCCGATGTGTTCGCCATAATGTCGCAGTCACAAAAAAAAACGCTGATCGCCGCCATTACTAATAAAAAAATAATTATTAATAAAAATGCTATAAAACTATCCCCTATCTTGTAAACGCTATAACTTCTGCGCAAACCAATCGCTTATTGCAATTTTTTTTTACCAAAAATATATAGAAGAATACGTATCGGCCTAAACTGAGGAAAATAAATGTATTTTTATATATTTTTGGGGGATATTTATTATAGCAAAAAATAAAAAAGAATGCGTTTTTATTCAAAATTGTCGCTCTTTTTTGTTTATAGCGCAAAAAATAAAAAACGCAGGGGCGATCAAATACCACCAAAAGAAAGCTCTATTTGTGGGGAAAAAAGGACGTCAATTTTGTTTGGGAGCCACGTCGCACGACCGCGCAATTGTCAGTTAAAGCGACGCAGTGCCGAATCGCAAAAAGGGGCCTGGTCCTTTGGCTGCAAGATGGTCCGGTCTGAAAGTGGTTAAGCTTATTATACACATAAAAAACAATTGGACTCTCCTATATCTACTAACAACTGAATGGACACAGATTGATTTATTTTTTTAAACAGGACCTCACATTACATTTTGGTAAATCTAAGGAAGATTGTACAATCAGATTGTAATATGTTGAAAGCCAGCATATGATCCCAGTGATATGCTTCTCCCAAAATATGTAGCAGCATTTGCATGGACCAACCCTTAGCCCTCGTTCACACAACGCGGGTTTGAAATCATGTGAGTTCAGCTGAATGCGCACAATTTCAAACCCACATTTCAGTGCGAGTTCGGGGCGATTTGAAAGACATCTGTGCAGGTTCATACACAGATGTCTATTGAAATTTCCCCCAAAGTTGCCAAAAGTAGTGCAGGAACTACTTTTGGAAATCGTTGCGGCACCGCAAAGTCCACGTCGCAACGACTGTGAAGGTGCCGGCAATAGGCTGCAATTTCACATGTCAACAATTGCTAAACTGGCAGTAAGAGGTGTTAATGGCTGAGCTGATAATCACTTTCTTACCTTAAATCCAGTATGGACATTGTCAACCTCCAGATACCACACAATCCTGGGAAACCATCATGTCAGATACATTTCAAGATAGAGGTCATCTGTTATGCGAACATATCCTGAAGATATTTCCTCTCTGCTTGGTGGGCTGGAGCCTGAAAGTGACAATGACTATCAGTCCACAGACAGAATTAATCATATGGGCTTGCAAATCTTTCCTGTACTCCATCTACCTGCGCTGTTCCTTAGTAAAACAAAGCACGTCTATAATGCTTGAGCCACTGCTCTGTCATTATAGTAACAAACCTGCAATTTTTTTTAATTCTATATCATTTACAAAGAATAAGCTATTTGACGAGCTGTATTAGAATTTACCTCATTTAAATGTTTTCCATTTAGATTTGTAGATGGATGACAAATATCATAACCTGGCAAGGCGACTGACTCTCTCCTAGAGTGAACATATTAAACATGCAATATAACCTAATGCCCGTACACACGACCGGACTTTCCGGCAGAAAAGGTCCAACGGAATCATTTCATCGGATATTCCGATCGTGTGTGGGTTTCATCAGACTTTTTTTCCAAAAATGTTGACTGACCTAGAAATAGAACATGTTTTAAATCTTTCCGACCAAATCAATTCCTATCGGGAAAACCGTTCGTCTGTATGCTATTCCGACGGACCAAAAACGACGCAAGGGCAGCTATTGGCTACTGGCTATTGAACTTCCTTTTTCTAGTCCTGTCGTACGTGTTGTACGCCACCGTGTTCTAAACGAACGGACTTTGGTGTGATCGTGGGTAAGCAAGTCCGTTTCAGCGGAACTCTGTCGGAGAGACCGTCGGAGTTTATTCTGATGGAAAAAAGGTCGTGTGTACGCTGCATAAGTGTTTTTCAGCCAAAATATTTGTTTTAAAAAACAAAGCATTGCATTTACTTTTTTCACAACTTAACGTGGTATTAAACTCAAAAACAAAACATGTATTATACTGCAGTGTACCAATTGTGGTGCCTGCATTTGTTTTCTTTTTTTACGCCCTTTCCTTCATTTTCACCTGGTAATTTGGCGAGTAAGACTGTTTTTTTTTTTTGTTTTTTTTAACAGGGCAAGCTGTCCAGCAAAAGTGGAAGTTAGATGGTTAAGACAAATCGTTTAACACTGACAGGGGTGCTTATAAAGGTCAACTTTTATTAATTTATGTGAAACCTTTATCCCAAAAGGAAAAAACCTGCTGCAATAACTGCTTAAAAAGTATTAACTGGAGTCTGGCTTTAGCCAAGTCCATCTAAATCTGCTAGTACTTTTAACACTACCCTCTCCCCAAAATAACAATGCTGCTGTCCAAAGTTGTTTCTATTGCTCCTCCTTCCAGAATGGAAACAATCTACAACAGGAAGTGTGTTACTGGCTGGATCACTGGGTGAAAGTTAAGGGGAAAAAGTCTAATGCCACGTACACACGAGCAGATTTTCTCTCGAAAAAATCTTGGATGTTTTTTCAGACGGAATTCCACTCAAGCTTGGCTTGCATACACACGGTCACTGAACTTTCGACCGTCAAGAACGCGGCGACCTACAACACTACGACGAGCCGAGAAAATTAAGTTCAATGCTTCCGAGCATGCGTTGAATTGTTTCCGAGCATGTGTAGGAATTTTGCGTGTCGGAATTGGTACAGACGATCAGAATTTCCGATCTAAACTTTTTCCAACCAAATGATTGAGAACCTGCTCTCAATCTTTTGCTGGCGGGAATTTGGCCAGCAATAGTCAGATGGAGCCTACACGCGGTCGCATTTTCCGACCAAAATCTCTCATCGGTCTTTTGCTGGCCGAATTTCCGATCCTGTGTATAGGCCATTAGGCCCCTTTCAGACAAAGCAGATCCATTCAAGCGGATCTACCTGTTCAGCAGGGGATCTCTCCGCTAATACCCGCTGACCAGGTGGGTGACAGGTCAGTGTTCGCTCTGCTATGCAGAGCGGACACAGACACAGCCCGCTCTCTTCTTTGGGGCAGTCGGATGGAAATTAACTACATTTTCATTTCAATCTGATCCGCCGGATGGATGGCGAACGTATCACCATAGGTCTGTTTTTAGCAGATTTGATCAGATCTGATGCTCGGCAGGTGTTAGCAGACACATGTCCACCGACATCCGCTCCCACATAGAGAAGAATGGCTGAAAAACAGACAGGGGGACCCAATCAGTACACTCGTGTGAAAGGGGTCTTAAAGAAGAAGACTGATACAGGCACCGAATTTAAGGGATGAAAAGCTAAAAAAAATTATATCCTTATTCTCCAAAAATGTTCCATACACATCTACTACTTCATTTGGTAAACAGTGGTAAACAAATACCACCAAAAGAAAGCTCTATTTGTGTAAAAAGATTATCTAAATTTAATTTGGGTACATTGTTGCATGAATGCGCAATTGCCAGTTAAAGTTACACAGCGCTGAAAAGTAAAAAATACCCTGGTCATGAGGGGGTAAAACGTTCTGTTGGTCAAGTGGTTAAATTATTTCTTACTGCAGGGCCCGACAATTCTTTTTTGAATCTAGGAGCCAGCTAACAAAGTTCGGTACAGTTTTTCCCTTTGTATATATGGTATGGGGGTGATGGGCTGTCAATGATACATTTTATATATATATATATATATATATATATATATATATATATATATATATATATATATACATACAGCCGTGGCCAAAAATTTTGAGGCTCTAGTTGGCTTCAAAAAAGGTGATCTCTGAGCCCACCCAGTTGTGTGACAATAGTAGATTAATATTCACCATTGTCTTCCTGATTCTCCTCCCAGCCAATCAGGGAGCTGGTCCTGAGACCCGATTGGCCAGGGGTCTCAGGACCCACTTCCTGTTCAGCTGGGAGGAGAAGCCCACCCACAGCCATATCCAGCACTCCCCGGCTCGGACAGTGGAGGGAGGAGGAGGGGAGTACAGAGTGTCATCCCAGCCAGGACTCCTCATTTGCCTCCTAAGGTCAGAAGGCCTCAGATCGCCGCCTTCCCATCCGTCTGTCTCCAGCAGTGGTGGGGAGATGGCACCCGGGGGGAGGGGGTGCCGTTGGTTTGTGGCCCCCAAAATATTGAACACTAGCCGCCACTGCTTAGGGACCTTAGATTGTAAGCTCCTTGAGGGCAGGGACTATTCTGAATGTACAATGTATATGTTATATGTAATAAGCACTGCGTAAATTAACGGCGATATATAAGTACCTAAAAATAATTAAAAAGACATGGATGAGCGAGTTTAGGGTGGAGGAACTTGACTGGCCTGCACAGTCATGACCTCAACCTGATAGAATACCTTTGGGATTAATTAGAGCGGAGACTGTGAGCCAGGCCTTCTCGTCCAACATCAGTGCCTGACCTCACAAACTGCAGAGGGTGAGCAAACTCAATATTGAACCCTACAGACTAAAGCCTCGTACACACGATCAGATTTTCTGCAGACAAAGCCTCAGACTTTTGTCTGAAGACGTGCGCCTGGATTTTGTCTTGCATACAAACGGCAAGGAATTGTCGGCCAACAAACACGAACGTAGTGACGTACTACGTGTTTTTCCAGCTCTTTAGCGCCACCCTTTGGTCTCCTTCTGCTAATTTCGTGTTAGTAGAAGTTTGGTGAGTGTTGATTCGCGCTTTTCAGCTTGCGCTTTTCATTTCATGCTTTTCAGTTCGTTTCTGAACGGCCGTTCGTCAACCAGTCATGTTGCGGAATCGGAGGAGATAACGTGTTACTTATTATTGGCATTGGAGTTATTGCTTTGACCCTAGTCCAGTCCAGGAACAGGAGGGGGAGGATTTATTGGACCAAAAATTGGTTGCTTTATAAATCGTAACTAGAGTTGAGCGGACACCTGGATGTTCGGGTTCGGCAGGTTCGGCCGAACTTCAGAAAAAAGTTTGGGTTCGGGACCGAACTTGACCCGAACTTGACCCCGAACACCGAACCCCATTGAAGTCAATGGGGACCGAACGGCTATAATAAAGTGTCGGCTCCCGTCCCCCTTAATACAGAGAACAGTCATTGAAGTTATTTATTTTTAAAAAGTTAGTCATAAAAAGTGTTTGGGGACCTGGGTCCTGCCCCAGGGGACATGTATCAATGCAAAAAAAACTTTTAAAAACTGACGTTTTTTCGGGAGCAGTGATTTTAATAATGATTAAATTGAAACAATAAATGTGTAATATTCCTTTAAATTTCGTACCTGGGGGGTGTCTATAGTATGCATGTAAAGGGGCGCATGTTTCCCGTGTTTAGAACTGTCTCTGCAAAAAGTGTCATTTTTTGCAGAAAAGAAAGCTTTTTAAAATCACTCGCTGCTAATGTTAATTGTCGGCTCCCGTAATACAGAGAACAGTCATTCATTGAAAGTCATTGATAAAAAAAAAGTCATTGATAAAAAAAAAAAAGCGTAGGGGTCCCCCCAAATTCAATAACCAGGCCCTTAAGGTCTGGGATGAATATTAAGGGGGATCCCAGCCAAAAAAAAAATAAAAAAATGGCGTAGGGTCCCCCTCAAAATCCATACCAGACCCTTGAGGTCTGGGATGGATTTTAAGGGGAAACCCAGCCAAAAAAAATGGCGTGAGGTCCCCCTCAAAATCCATACCAGACCCTTATCCGAGCACGCAACCTGGCAGGCCGCAGGAAAAGAGGGGGGACGAGAGCGCCCCCCCCCCCCTCCCGCCTGAACCGTACCAGGCCACATGCCCTCAACATTGGGAGGATGCTTTGGGGGTCTAAGACCCCCAAAGCCTCTTGTCCCCATGTTGATGAGGACAAGGGCCTCGTCCCCACAACCGTGCCCGGTGGTTGTGGGGGTCTGTGGGCGGGGGGCTTATCGGAATCTGGAAGCCCCCTTTAACAAGGGGACCCCCAGATCCCGCCCCCCCCTGTGTGAAATGGTAAGGGGGTACCTACCATTTCACCAAAAAAGTGTCAAAAATGGTAAAAATGACAGGAGACGGTCTTTGACAATTCCTTTATTAAAATCTTCTTTCTTCTTTCTTCTGGTCTTCCTTTCTTCATCTTCTCCTTCCGGCATCTTCTTCTTCCATCTACTTCTTCCTCCGATCCGCTTCTTCTTGGCCTTCTCGTCCAGCATCGGTGTCTCTTCTGGGCCGCTCCGCGCAATGGGAGGCTCCCGCTGGGTGAGGCTTCTCTTCGGTATCTTCTTCCACGGCGCCGGTATCTTCTTCCAGGGCGTCGGTCTCTTCTTGGGCCACTCCTCGCAATGGGAGGCTCCCGGTGTGTGAGGCTTCGCTTGGGCTGACAGTTCTTTTATAACGGAGGGTGTGGCCACCTGGTAACCCCGCCCCCCTCTGACGCATGGGAACGTCATGGGGAGTTCCCTATGGCTTTCCCCACGTCACGGGGAAAGCCATAGGGAACTCCCCATGACGTTCCCATGCGTCAGAGGGGGGCGGGGTTACCAGGTGGCCCCGCCCTCCGTTATAAAAGAACTGTCAGCCCAAGCGAAGCCTCACACACCGGGAGCCTCCCATTGCGAGGAGTGGCCCAAGAAGAGACCGACGCCCTGGAAGAAGATACCGGCGCCGTGGAAGAAGATACCGAAGAGAAGCCTCACCCAGCGGGAGCCTCCCATTGCGCGGAGCGGCCCAGAAGAGACACCGATGCTGGACGAGAAGGCCAAGAAGAAGCGGATCGGAGGAAGAAGAAGATGGAAGAACAAGATGCCGGAAGGAGAAGATGAAGAAAGGAAGACCAGAAGAAAGAAGAAAGAAGATTTTAATAAAGGAATTGTCAAAGACCGTCTCCTGTTATTTTTACAATTTTTGACACTTTTTTGGTGAAATGGTAGGGGTACTTTTGTACCCCCTTACCATTTCACACAGGGGGGCGGGATCTGGGGGTCCCCTTGTTAAAGGGGGCTTCCAGATTCCGATAAGCCCCCCGCCCGCAGACCCCCACAACCACCGGGCACGGTTGTGGGGATGAGGCCCTTGTCCTCATCAACATGGGGACAAGAGGCTTTGGGGGTCTTAGACCCCTAAAGCATCCTCCCAATGTTGAGGGCATGTGGCCTGGTACGGTTCAGGCGGGAGGGGGGGCGCTCTCGTCCCCCCCTCTTTTCCTGCGGCCTGCCAGGTTGCTTGCTCGGATAAGGGTCTGGTATGGATTTTGAGGGGGATCTCACGCCATTTTTTTTTTGGCTGGGTTTCCCCTTAAAATCCATCCCAGACCTCAAGGGTCTGGTATGGATTTTGAGGGGGACCCTACGGCATTTTTTTATTTATTTTTGGCTGGGATCCCCCTTAATATCCATCCCAGACCTCAAGGGCCTGGTTATTGAATTTGGGGGGACCCCTACGCTTTTTTTTTTTTTTTTTTATCAATGACTTTTTTTTATGAATGACTTTCAATGAATGACTGTTCTCTGTATTACGGGAGCCGACAATTAACATTAGCCGCGAGTGATTTTAAATAGCTTCCTTTACTGCAAAAAATGACACTTTTTGCAGAGACAGTTCTAAACACAGGAAACATGCGCCCCTTTACATGCATACTATAGACACCCCCAGGTACGAAATTTAAAGGAATATTACACTTTTATTGTTTCAATTTAATCATTATTAAAATCACTGCTCCCGAAAAAACTGCCGTTTTTAAAAGTTTTTTTTGCATTGATACATGTCCCCTGGGGCAGGACCCAGGTCCCCAAACACTTTTTATGACTAACTTTTTAAAAATAAATGACTTCAATGACTGTTCTCTGTATTAAAAGCACTCGCGGCTATATGAATATCAATTCATATAGCCGCGAGTGCTTTTAAAATACATTTTAAAAAGCAACAATAAATCCCCGAACACCGGACCCGAACCCGAACATACAGTCAATTGTTCGGGTTCGGGTCCGGGACCCGAACACCCTAAAGTCCGGTACGGACCCGAACTTTACAGTTCGGGTTCGCTCAACCCTAATCGTAACCAATTATGTCATATGCCTTTGCTGCGGGAGCTCCAGGAGAATAATCCGGATGACTTTTGGAATTATCTCCGGATGACGGACCCCTGCTTTCACCAACTCTTGGCATTGTTGACCCCCTTAAGAAGCAGGACACATGCATGAGGCTTTTATTTTATTTTCTTGGTTGAATAATGATTTGATTTGTTATATTTTCTATATTTTTGGATGCATAGAATGCACTTTTTGGTTAAGTTCTATTGGCAGATATCATGTCTAATTTTATTTGTTTTCTTTTTTTAATGCACAATAAACAAATTGTGGAGAATAATACTTGGCTATGTGTTTTACTTCAAATGAAAGGTTGGCAGTAGGCAGTTACATTTAAAAAAAAAAATTTGATTGACAAGGGACACCAACATAGTTGTATCTTTGATCTTAAAAATTACGGGATAATGGTGTTATGGTAACTTGCCCGAAAAAAAAAAAAAACATAATAATATTATTCTTGATATCAGTAGAAAAAAAAGACTTTGAAAATTAATTTGCAATAACTCCATCAGTATCACCAGCAAAGCAGCGTCATTATTATCCCATTAACCGCTTCAATACAGGGCTTTTAAACACCCTTCCTTACCAGAGCACTTTTTGCGATTCGGCACTGCGTCGCTTTAACTAACAATTGCGCGGTCGTGCGACGTTACACCCAAACAAAATTGACATCCTTTTTTTCCCACAAATAGAGCTTTCTTTTGGTGGTATTTGATCGCCCCTGCGGTTTTTATTTTTTGCGCTATAAACAAAAGAAGAGCGACAATTTTGAAAAAAAACACAATATTTTTTACTTTTTGCTATAATAAATATCCCATTTTTTTTTTTTAAAAACTATTTTTTTCCTCAGTTTAGGCCGATACGTATTCTTCTACATATTTTTGGTAAAAAAAATCGCAATAAGCGTATATTGATCGGTTTGCGCAAAAGTTATAGCGTCTACAAAATAGGGGATAGATTTATTGAATTTTTTTTTTTACTAGTAATGGCGGCGATCTGCGATTTTTTTTTCGTGACTGCGACATTGCGGCGGACACTTCGGACACTTTTGACACATTTTTGGAACCATGCACATTTACACAGCGATCGTTGCTATAAAATTGCAATGATTACTGTGTAAATGTGACTGGCAGGGAAGGGGTTAACACTAGAGGGCGCTGGAGGGGTTAATATGTGTCCCTATAGGAATGATTCTAACTGTAGGGGGAGGGGACTTAAGGGGAGGAGACCGATCATGTGTTCCTCTGTACTGGGATCACATGATCGGTCTCCTCCCCGCTGACAGGACGTGGAGCTGTGTGTTTACACACACAGCTCCACGGTCCCGCCCGGTCCCGTTGTTTTAACGGGCAATCGCGGGTGCCCGGCGGACATCGCGGCCGCCGGGCACTCGCACCGGGTCCCGAGCGATGCCGCGGGCGCGCGCACGCGCCCCCCAGGCGGCCGGGAATCCGAGGACGTCATATGACGCCCACCCAGGATGGGAGATCCACCTTGTGGGCGTCATATGACTATGGGCGGTGTTGAAGTGGTTAAAGAAGAAGAGAATTGTGCGCTGCATTTCTGGATTTCATAATTTGCCACGTCACGAATGGTAATTCTCCATTACGAAGGCTAGTTTACAAGACCGACCGCTTCTGGCTCGTCCGTGCTTCCGAGCATACAGGTTTGTACTTTTGACTTTTGTCCGACAGACTTGTGTACACGCGTTTATAAAATCCGTCAACAGACATTTGTCCGCGGAAAATTTTAAAACACTGGCATCCAACATTTGTCCGCTGAAAATCCGACAATTTTCTGATGGAGCGTACACACAGTCGGATTTTCTGCCAACAGCCTGTCATCGAACATTTCTCGTTGGAAAATCCGATTGTGTGTACGCGACTTTAGACTGGGATACCATTAAAACTCCTGTGTGTGTGTAAAGGCAGGTGTCTCAATACTTTTGACAATACATTCCTCCTTAGTGTAATTATTTCATTAATATTTACATGTATTGGAGGCATTGCACAAGATAGATGTCACACAATGGAATGATGAAGTGAAAAAGGCAGGTAAGTAAATGGAATAAAGCAAATAAAACTGTCATATGGTATTGACTATATTTCTAATGCCGCGTACACATGATCGGAATTTCGGCCAGCAAAAGACAGATGAGAGCTTACCAACGGAAAATGCAACCGTGTGTATGCGCCCTCTAAATTTCGCTGGCCGAATTCCCGCCAGCAAAAATTTGAGAGCATGTTCTCAATTTTTCCGACGGAAAAGGTTTCTATCGGAAATTCCGAACGTCTGTAGCAATTCCGACGCACAGAATTTTTTACAACCTCTCCTGAACGATTTAACTTGACAGATAGTAGCCCACATTAAAACGTCCGTTTTTCTGCATTTATAAGGCTACTTTCACACTGGGGTGCTCAGCGTGCTGGCGGTAAAGCGGGGCTATATTTAGCGGCGCTTTATCGCTGTTTTAGCGGCGCTGATCGGCCGCTAGCGGGGCAGTTTTAACCCCCACTATCGGCCGAAAAAGGGTTAAAAACGCCCGCAAAGCGTCACTGCAGCGGCGCTTTGCAAGCGGGTTTGGAGCGCTGCACCATTGTTTTCAATGGGAAGGGGCGCTTTAGGAGCAGTAAATACACCTCTTCTACAGCGCTCCAAAGAGGCGGCTTGCAGGACTTTTTTGACCAGGGCATTCACATTGGAGTGCACTGAGCGGCTCTTTCAGGGCGCTTTGCAGGCGCTATTTTTAGCACTTTAGCGCCTGCAAAGCGCCTCAGTGTGAAAGGGGCCATATAGTCACGTGTTAGTTCCTGTAGTTCTATTAGCTACGTTGCCAGGTACTACAAGGTGATTCTTTTGTTTTTTCAATATTGTACTTTTGTCCTCATGGTTGGTACATTTTATTTAATAAGGTAGTTCAGGTCTTTGGTTTTGTTAACGAAATGTATTTAATGCTTGGGTCACATGCAAGTGCAATAGTCCAGCAGATAAAATCTTTATCAAGAGCAATTCAGACAGAAGGCAAATTCTTTACACTGGTATCGCTTTGGAAGGATCCGAGAAAGTTAATGGAAAATTTATATTGTCTGTCCTCGGGGCATATTTTCAGGTCTAAAGGCATTTAAGGGACTAACTTTAGTTTTGCCATAAAAGACAAACCTCGCAAGGGGAATTTTAAGAGGAAGTGTACAGTTTTAACTCATAGTGCTAAGGATACAGCTTTGTAAAAGATAATGTAACAAACTTTATGACTAAAGTTAAAATGAATGTAAAGCCCCAATTTTTGTTTTAGTTTTGGAGTAGAGAAGGATGAAAACCCCCACCAGGTTGTGTTTTTTGTTCTCTGTATACCATTGGGGAAATTTCCTTTCACATCCTGTTCCACCCGAGTTGTCAGGGCATCCTGGGTCCCCGTGGAAGGACATAGCGCACACTGGAGTAAAGTTGGACGATAGATCAGAATAAAGCGATTCATCTGGCCCTTATTTGGTAAATATATTCTATAACAATATATACCTAAAGATTGACCCTCCTGATGCGAGCACATAATTGAAGCGAGAGGGGGATCCTCGTAGGTTATGTGGGGTTGACTTTTCTGCCCGGTGTTGTATCCCTCTTATTTGGACCATCAAAGTCTTTCCAAATGCCCAAGTGGGCTTTCCGATTTGTTTTTAGCACCTACTCCTGAAGAAGTGTACTGTGATCCAAGAAATGCATTGAGCCTCCCAAAGATTGTTGTCAAATGTATAAAGAGGTGGTTTGACACCCAATTCTGAATATGGTCAGAAATGTTTTGATGTATGAGAAAAACAATATGGTAGTTAGAGATGAGGAGAGTATCATGATGATTTTAAATGTAATATATTTTGTAATAAAGTGATGGAAATTTTAATTGTATGGTATGAATTGTGCCTAAAAAATCCCGCTTTAGGCCCCTTTCACACTTATACGACTTGTCCCACGATTTGGGACTGCAAAGTAGCATGACAAGTCGTTCCCCATGATTTCCAATGACAGCCATTAATATTGGTACGACTTCAAGTCTTTCCGACTTCAAAGTAGTCCCTGCACTACTTTGGTCCGATTTTGATGCCACTTACACAGGAATTCCTTAAAAATCGTGGCCAAATCGTGGCAAAAAACTCGGCCGCGAATCGCGGCAAAATCACGCGACTTTAAAGTCGCACGAGTGTGAAAGGCCCCTAAATCTTTCTTCCTCTGGCGAATCTTGGAGGCACTTATCCCATCAGGGAGGTTTATATCTACTAAGACTCAAAACAACTGTTCTTTCCACAGGAGGTCCTCCTAGTATCCCACAGTGGCGATAATATGAGAAGGCAGTAGAGAACACACTTGATATGCAGATGTGACACTGGTGAGCCAGACCCCTGGTAGGGCAGTGAACAGGCAGTGCTGGTCCCAGCTGAAGGTGCAGGTCAAATGGTCTCTTTGGGGAGGGACGGGGATGGTGACTTGGATGCATATCAAGCACCACTGATGGCATTACATGTCCCAAATGGAAAGAATTAATTGCTATTGGGGAAAGAACAGTGGCTAGAATGGGACACAGCTCCTGAGGGCGAGTTGACAGGAACTAGAAGGATCTCAAGGTTTAACCGCTTCCCGACCGCCCACTGCATATACACGTCAGCAGAATGGCACGGGCAGGCAAAATCACGTATATATACGTGATTGTGCATTTGCCTGCCTGTGGGTCGCGCGGGCGCCCCCTAATGTAAAAAAAAAAAAACACACACGTCACAGCCCATAACCCCTCCCCTCCCCCTAGTGGTTAACCCCTTCACTACAACTGTCATTTATACAGGAATCAATGCATTTAAATAGCATTGATTGCTGTATAAATGACAATGGTCCCAAAAATGTGTCAAAAATGTCCGATGTGTCCGCCATAATGTCGCAGTCACAATAAAAATCGCTGATCGCCGCCATTACTAGTAAAAAAAAAATATTAATAAAAATGCTATAAAACTATCCCCTATTTTGTAAACGCTATAACTTTTGCGCAAACCAATCAATAATCGCTAATTGCGATTTTTTTTACCAAAAATATGTAGAAGAATATGTATCGGCCTAAACTGAGGAAAAAATATTTTTTTATATATTTTTTGGGGATATTTATTATAGCAAAAAGCAAAAAATATTGCATTGTTTTCAAAATTGTCGCTCTATTTTTGTTTATAGCGCAAAAAATAAAAACCGCAGGGGCGATCAAATACCACCAAAAGAAAGCTCTATTTGTGGGGAAAAAAGGACGCCAATTTTGTTTTGGAGCCACGTCGCACGACCGCGCAATTGTCAGTTAAAGCGATGCAGTGCCGAATCGCAAAAAGGGGCCTGGTCCTTTGGCTGCCAATTGGGCCGGGGCTGAAGTGGTTAAGTAACACTGTGAGGGTAGAGGTAGGTAATGACAAAAGACCAATTCATCAAAAACAAATAACATAATCAGAGAGAGAATGAGGGGGCCCTGAATCTGGGTCCAGAGATAATGACTGCAACTGGTGGCCTGGCCTCTTCTAAAGGTTGTGGAGAGCTCAGAAACAGACTCTGCTGGAGAAGGCACAAAAGTGATCTTACAGCACCAGAAAAGAGCTGGGTGAATTTGGCCACAAAGTCTTGTTGGAGTGCAGTAAAGGCTACTGATGATAAGGCAGGGTACTTGGCCTAACCCAGTGGGGCTAATGAGGACTCTGAGGTAGACCCTTTGACCATAGAAAAACAAGACTCCGGGTGACATACATCAAAACCTTTAGGTGGCACAGTGCAAATGTCTAGATGCAGACAGTTGGTGAGGGTCAGATGGCCATAGGTGACCATCTCCACTGTAGACAGGAAGAAGGAATGAGCCAAAGATTGGAGTTCGAAGTGGCTCTCTGCATAGCAGGAGCAGCAGTGGGGTGACACTTTCTCACCGCTGAATGGTGGGAAAGAAAGCATGGAACATTGCACCCAGCATATGAGCTCAGCAATCAGTTCCTCAGCATTAATCCCTTGCACGGGAAAATTCAGACACCCAGTGGTGCAAATAATGAGGTAGCTCCCGGTGCTCATCATGATCGGCCTACTCAGAGTGAGCCATCGGATACAGGGCAGGGGCAATGACAATGGCTCTGGACCTGAAAACACGATGCCACTAACTTTTTACCAGAATGGGGTCTGCAAAGGTCACTTACAGGCTAGCCCTGCAATGTTCAGTCCAACAGGGTCTAAGTACAGCACTCCATAGCTAGGCTAATAAAAAATTGACATGTTAGCTGCCATTGTAGAAACCAAATAAAGCAACCATGTGGAGAAGAATCTTGATTGGAGAAACAATTGAAGAGAAAAATATGGTCAGACTTTTCCAAAGCACAGCTGAAGAAAAGATGCAATGCTGTAAATAGAATGTGATTATACTGGGCAGAAAAAAATTAAAAGGCTTGCAAAGATGGGTTAGACTTTTCTTAGCAGAGCTGAAAAAATGTGTCCACCCTCCTAGGACACTAGCAAAAAAGAAAAGGGCACGATGGGTATATTAGGAGCTATCCTGGACTGGCATCGTTTTTTTTTTTTTACTTGCTAGTGTCCAATCTTCCTGTAGTGGCAGCATAACCCAACACTATACAATTTCACGTGTTCCTCAATGGATGGGGAAAAATATGTATATACTTCGGGGTACAAGGGATAATGTTGCTGAAACCCCTCCTACTCATGTACCACAAATATATACTGTACGCTTATTGTGATTTTTGTAACCAAAGACATGCAGCAGAATACATATTATCCTATATTTATAAATAAATTAGATTTTTTTTTTTTTTTTTAATTATTGGATATGTTTTATAGCAGAAAGTAAAAAATATTGTTTTTTTTAAAAAAAATGTGGCCTTTTTTTTTCTCTTTGAAACGCATAAAATAAAACGCAGTAGTGATCAAATACCAGGCAAAAGAAAGCTCTATTTGTGGGAAAAAAATTACAAATAAAATTGCATGACCGCGCAATTATCAGTTAAAGTAACGCAGTGTTGTATTGCAAAAAATGGCCTGGTGAGGAAGGGGGATAAATCTTCTGGAGGTCAAGTGGTTAATAGCTATCTGGAATCCATAATGCTGTGTGTTGCAGAAACAGCAAGACAAATGTATTCTAATTGGGAGGCTTCATTCATAAATTCCTACTCTACTGCTTCTTAATTGCGCATGTTTGAGTGAAAAATCGATCCCATCGCCAATGGTAAGTCTGATGCAGAAAAACAGTTTCATTGGCTGTCCAGGATTGCAGTATATTGAATCAATATACACAAAACCAGCTGCATAGAGTTTGCTGACAGGCAGCCTTATTTGCGACTAATTTTGTCATGCATTTGCTTTGCCTGTCCCTCAGTATGTCCTCTCTTGGGAGTGTTTCAGAAACTGGTGTATTCATTATAAAATCGTGTGACACTTTATACAGTTGGGACACCATTTACTTATTTCTGAAGATAATTTCTTGCACACAAGTTTAGATCTTTACTTGTAAACATTATAAAAATTATAGATTTTCCCATGTCAACATTATGGAATCAGTTCAATGACACAAAATTCTGTTTGCGTCCATTTGCGTTTCAGGTTTTAACACTAAATACAATGTGGAAACATCCAAGGGGAGTGAATACTAAAATCAATGTATACAGACTTGTTTACTGAGATCACACATAGAGATAACACAAGAACATTATTACTCCCATTTAGTTGGTTAGTCAGTAAAGCCTCCAGGAATAGGTTTAGGTCTCCGTTTTATGTAATATACGAGACCTGCCAAGTAGAGAAATGCAGGCAGACACGGGTGATCTGGCACAAACCTAGATGATATTCCTATTCCTGTGCACTGCTTTGTAAAGGTAGCCCATAGATAGACTGAAATGTAGGCAGTTCAGCCGGGACCAGCCAAATGGTGATAAATGTGTGGGACTGGGGCGCCTGTCAAACTCTTCAGCCAAAGTAAAAATTGCCATGACCGCAAAGCAGTGCAGTCACAGCACGTGTTCAGTCCTTTCAGGCTGTAAATTTCGATTGCTGGTGGGCAGCCAGGGAGTGATAAAACTGCAGCTCAGCCACTTGCTTTAACTGACCCCAGGCCACCAGTGTGACAAGCCCAGAGCGCACACAAAAATGAGGTTGTGAAGAGTAAATGGATATCAAATATGTCAGCCTCAAAAGTGTGTGAATCTGGCGCCAAAATCACTGTACCCAAAATCATCAATAGGCAACACTTTAAACCTTTCCATGTCATCGGTTTAGAGTTAACTGCACACCTAGCATGTGTAGCACAATCACAGTTTACATACACATGCGCACTTGCCACACACACGTTTGTGTTCACATATGTGGAGCGAAAGAGGTGCTTTTAATTTTTATTCTATTTTATTTTTTACACCATACTTTTTACATAACAAACTTTATTGCTAATACAAGCCTATGTGATAGCACTGGACAGTTTCTCTTTTTGAACATCAAAGGTGTTTTAGACCCCCTTAGTCTCCCCTATCCTCTGCTCCAGCCGACCAAGCTCAGGACTGTGATCGATCAGCTGTGCGCCCAACTTTCTTTTCCAGGATTTTGATAGTTCTGAACCAGAACTGCTCAGAGCTCAGCCCTTTCAGTCCACACTACCAGTGTTAATTTCGTAGACTAAAACCGACTAAAACATTTTAGTCGACTAACTTAATACCATTTTAGTCGACTAAAACAATTGAGATGACTAAAATACAACTAAAACTAAAATGGCATTTTAGTCAAAAGACGAAAACTAAATTGAAATTTGACATCAAAATTAACACTTGTCTGTAGTGCATGTTCATACCTCAATACCATAAATAATAATGTAGCGCTGGCTCCTGACGTGCATTTGTTTTTTCAAAGTTAATTTTCCTGAAACCACAGTTGGGTTTTAGGGCTAATTATGCCAAATTATGGTTTCAGTACCAGTCTAGCTGGAACTGCACTGAGTTCTCCTTGGCCGTAGGTGTCGCTGTCACCGCCGGCAGGTATGAGAACGCAGTTTTGGCTGGGCATATTGGTTTCCAATCATTCTCGGAACCAGCCCAGTGGGAGTGTCATCCTGCTGTGAATTCTGGGAGGTGGTATTTAAGGTACTGAGATCACGTGCTTCTGGGTTCCGGTCCAGAAGATATTTTCTGTCTGTTTGGTCCTGGTCCTTCTGACCAGCCCTCATGGCCCTCCTGGCCTGGGGTGCGGATCCATACAATTCCAAGTCTCGGGGCTGGATAGCCTGAGGCGAAGCAACTGCAGGGACAGGCCCGAATGGATATCGGGGCCCAGTGATTCAAGAGTGGTCCGGTGCCGTCTCATCTGAGGAGAGGCCCAGGTACTGGAGAAGCATCCAGGGGAGGACTCTTCGGGAGAAGGCCACGCACAGGGCTGGTTTCTCTGAAGGAGCCTGGAGGCTTAGTTGAAGGACACTCAATGGATCTACACTCATACGGTATCGCCGGACCGGCTGCGAGATACTGGTAGCGTATGATAGCTCTCTAAATTTGTCTAAGTCCCTCAGTTACATCCAAGTCTGTGGCAGAGACTTTGTTCAAGTGTTCTACATTCAAGTCTGTGGCAGAGACTTTGCTTTACCTAACACCCTACCGGCTGCTAGGCCTAGTGAGAGGAGGTCTATCCAGTGGTTGTGAGTATCCAGCTGTGAAACGGTAATTCTTTGGATTTCTATAGAGAGAGACTTCCTATTCTTGCATTTCCGAAGTGCCTGAACTTTTATTCTAACCCTCTAGCCTACATTTAAAAGACTGTTTTATCTTTTGAATAAAAACCCAAAAAAAGGAAGATAAAGTGTCAGTTTCTACATTTCTTTGGGCCATCTACCACAGTAAACCCTAGACGGAGACGAGGTGAAGAAGGTAACGGTAAGCCCAATAAAACTAGCAGCTCCTTCAGGGGTCAGTGCCCCATGTGGGGGCTCGCAGTCCGGGATTTGCCTTTACCCCTCGCAACGAAAAGCTGTCCACGTGGAACTAAAATGGTAGAGGGTTATCTTTTTGGACTGCACCATTTTTGCAAAGAGTGATTGACATCCACTGTTGGTGCATAAGCTGTGGGAGGAGCCTGAAAAAAGCCCACAAGTTGCGTGACCAGAGGAACCAGTGGGAGGAGCCTTGTCTGTTTCTTTTCCCTGCAAGAGGCACCGCGTGAATGTGTCGTAGGAGAAAGGTGAAGCAGGTTGTGGTTCTTTGCAGAAAAAGAAAATGTTCCGAGTGCCAGGGACATCGTCCATCCTGGGACCCAGGATGCCTTCAGTGGGAAATCCCACGAGTGTGAAATTATCTGGGACTGTGTTAACTGATACGGGAGTTCGCCTGTTACCGCAGGGGCATTTTATCCTGTATTTCTTTGGGAGACGTTGAGGCCCTGGGAATGCTTTGTGGAAGGTGTGGGGGACTGGTCGCAAGTCCCTGGTCATTTGTTCGCTGCCTACAGTGTGGAGAGTATGCATTCAAGGTGGAACAACCCATCGTATCGCCTCGGGCGTACCGCATGGACTGGGCCACAGGTGTTGCCACTGAGGAGTCTGCAGTCTACACTCCTATGGTGAGGCCTACAGTCTCTACCCTGCCTGCTGCTGCCAGTGTCCCTGCTACTGTTACCGGAGGAGCCACTCCGGATGTTATGAACACAGCTTCGTCCACTGTCACCACCACTAACGTGCCCGCTTCCAAAAGAGTGGGCTATGTCAAGGCCTCCTGCGGCCGCAGTAGAGGACCACCGCAAAGTTCATCTGGACCAGATCGGAGGAAGGAGATTGTTCCAGAGAAGTCCACCACAGTTACCGGTGAGAAATCTGGGGCGATTGTGTTAAGAGGGACTGTACATAATTATTTACTGGCAGAAGAGTTACGGGCAAACTCGGATGATGTAGCCGCAACTTGAAGTGACATATCGGGCTGGCTAGCCCTTAATTCGGGGGGAGTGCATCGCCTCAGGAGGAAACCCGTACAACTGTAAAAAATGTGAGACTATGCCTTAAAATGTCAGTGTGTCTGGGCCTAAGAGACTGTCTGATTTTAAAATGCTGCGCAAATCACCAGACTCCTGTGTGCCTCCCGGGGATGAAAGTGCTCAAGCCCTGCCTAGGCTCGCTTGGTCCCAGCGGCTGCTGAACAAGCGGGTGGCTACAGAATATGGACTGGAGTTCCCTTACGTGCCTAAGGAGATTATGGAGGTAATTGAGGAAAATCGTGAGGACTGGTATGCGAATGATGTGTGGGATTACCTGAAAGTTCCTAAAACTTTCTGAAAGAAAGTGTGTGCCCCTGATATGTACGAGCGATTCACCGGCTGTCTCCAGCATTGGAGTTATGGGAGACATCTTTACTCGGACAAAGTTGTGATTTGCTGGCCAGGAAGGGACAATGTTATCTACTTCATAACTACAGTGGACGCTCAGGGGAAAACACTGACTTTGCCTGACCCAAGATTCTATTGGTAGGAGAACTACCAGAACTGTGTTTTTTCTGACCTAAAAGAGTTTTTCTCTTCTTGAAGTACAATGACTGTGGGATAGCAAGTTAGGGTTAGTTTTCCTAAGTCAAGATTATCCACAGGCCACAGCAACTGTTTTAAAGAAAGGACTTGCACTTCATGACTCTTACCACTAGGTGGTGCGGGTCTGCACAAAATGTTTGTTCTCTTGCTCGCTAGCATTTAAAATTTTCAGTATTGGGAAAAGAGAGTCTCATTGGCTATGGGAATGAGACTCTGCCTTCTTAAAGTTTAGTGTGTGTTTGTTTGTTTTTTTGTGTGTTCTTTTCCAGGAATCAACAAGAGCGTCTATCAAGCTGCCGGAGAGCGGGTGGTATAGATAGTCAGGAATTGGGTTGTGTAATGTATGTTATGTAATCTGCTTATGCTAATCGTTAAAAATATTACAAGTTCAATGTTTGTGTCTCTTTCCCATTTCCCCATTCCAACCTTAAAAGTTCAGGTACTCAAATTTTTCTAGGAAAAGGTGTTTTTCCTTTCTTCCCAGACGATGAGGACATTGTCTAAATGGGACGGGGGTGTATGTAGCGCTGGCTCCTGACGAGCATGCGCTATGTGTTTTTTCAAAGTTAATATTCCTGAAACCACAGTTGGGTTTTAGGGCTAATTATGCCAAATTATGGTTTCAGCACCAGTCTAGCTGGAATTGCACTGAGTTCTCCTTGGCCGTAGGTGTCGCAGTCACTGCCGGCAGGTATGAGAACGCAGTTTGGCTGGGCGTATTGGGTACCATTCATTCTCGGAACCAGCTCAGTAGGAGTGTCATCCTGCTGTGAATTCTGAGAGGTGGTATTTAAGGTACTGAGATCACGTGCTTCTGGGTTCCGGTCCAGAAGATATTTCCTGTCTGTTTGGTCCTGGTCCTCCTGACCAGCCCTCATGGCCCTCCTGGCCTGGGGTGCAGATCCATGCAATTCCAAGTCTCGGGGCTGGATAGCCCAAGGCGAAGCAACTGCAGGGACAGGCCCCAATGGATATCGGGGCCCAGTGATTCAAGAGTGGTCGGGTGCCGTCTCATTTAAGGTGAGGCCCAGCAACTGGAGAAGCATCCAGGGGAGGACTCTTCGGGAGAAGGCCACGCACAAGGCTGGTTTCTCTGAAGGAGCCTGGAGGCTCAGTTGAAGAACACTCAATGGATCTAAACTCATACGGTATCGCCGGACGGGCTGCAAGATACTAGTACCGTATGATAGCTCTCTAAATTTGTATAAGTCCCTCAGTTACATCCAAGTCTGTGGCAGAGACTTTGTTCAAGTGTTCTACATTCAAGTCCGTGGCAGAGACTTTGTTCAAGTGTTCTACATCCAAGTCTGTGGCAGAGACTTTGCTTTACCTAACACCCTACCGGCTGCTAGGCCTAGTGAGAGGAGGTCTATACATAGCAATAGAAGATCCAGCATGGGCTACAAGAAAATGGCAACCGTTGCTGTAAAACAAAGCAATGGAACAATACACAGGGGCCACAAGAAAATGCTGGCTATCACTGCAATATAAATGAATGAGAAATGTCAGCCAGTCAATTATCCCAGAGGAAGTCACGAAGATAGTGACGAAACCGGTCAGATTTTGACTGACTGACGCACAGTAAGCAGGAGGTAGCCTGGGGAGGAGGTGTAGGAGAATCCGAACATTGCACTACCGGGGCTGCAGATCCAGGAACAGGTGATCCTATCCCCCTCATCACGACAGCACTGCCAGCACTTTAAAGAGCGTTTTTATCCTATTAAATGTGAGTTTTATGTATTACATGTTTTAAAGAATATTAAACAATATTGTAGCGGTATTACACTATTGTGTGCCTTTATTACTCTCCCTATGGGACATGTGAGGAGGCTTGGTGGAGACATCTTGGAGAGAGGAGAGCAGCCAGTGTGAGCAGGAGACTAACAGTGAGAGGTATCCACAGCAGCAAGCACAGGCTGTTATAAAGTATTCCAGGCTTAAAATTTAAGCCCTTAAGGTGCGGGTACACCTGATGGGGGAGGAGAGCACAATCTGCATAAAGTCACTTGGCACTTTAATATTTATTTTTTAATTTTAGACAGTTTTTTCTGTTTTTATACTTTTTTCCAATGGACTTGATTGCTTTATATTGAATTATTCACACCACATTGTTTGGAATCCACGGAGCACGAGCACTTTTTGTCATCTACAGCAGACACTATTTATATTTTATACTTATAATTTATATTTTATACTTATATTTTTTGGTTTGCATTGGATTAGCACTCATTGGGACAGGACTGATTTTTTTTATTTTTTTTTTAGCAGTCTGCACAGCAGTTTCAGATATTCACTGTGATTTTATACCATTAGCAGCCTGCACAGCAGTTTCAGATACTTATTGGGACAGGTTTGCGATTTTATATTATTAACAGTCAGCACAGCAGTTTCAGATACTTATTGGGACAGGTTTGCGATTTTATATTATTAGCAGTCTGCACAGCAGTTTTAGACACTCTGCAGAGCACAGCGCGACACATTTATATACACCTGTGCGTCCGCACAGATATATATATATAATAACAAATAGAGGTCTATCCGGTGGTTGTGAGTATCCAGCTGTGAAACGGTAATTCTTTGGATTTCTATAGTGAGAGACTTCCTATTCTTGCAGTTCCGAAGTGCCTGAACTTTTATCCTAACCCTCTACCCTACATTTAAGACTGTTTTTTCTTTTGAATAAATAACCCAAAAAAGGAAGATAAAGTATCAGTTTCTACATTTCTTTGGGCCATCTACCACGGGAAACCCTAGACGGAGACGAGGTGAAGAAGGCAACGGTAAGCCCAATAAAACCAGCAGCTCCTTCAGGGGTCAGTGCTACAATAACATATTAGATTTTTTACTTCAGCAGTATATGAGTTTGGAAATTGTAGAGAAATGCTTAAATAATGCATTACAATTTAACTACACCCATTAGATTTTAGATGACTAAAATGAGTTTTAGTCGACGAAAAATGGGTTTAAAGCCTTGTACATGGGATTGGATTTTCCGCAGACAAAGCGCCAGACTTTTGTCCGAAGGGCGTGTGCCGTGAACTTGTCTTGTAGGGGCTGCATCAGATCCAGAGGAGACGCTTCACAGGACCTCCTCCCTGGTGTTTCCAACAAGGGATCCAATTAAACAGGGGACCTCCTGGGGGCCATATTTGGGGCTTGGATCCACGTTGGTGGTAGCTTTACCCAATCCCCTAACATCTTCAGGGAGGTAGTGGATCTTTAACTTAGTATCCACACCAGCTTGCATTCTCTGCGGAGGGACGCACCAGTATCCGGTGCGTGAGTCACTAGGGACCCTGCTCTGGGGTCCAGCTGCATCTGCATCTAATACGTTTATCTAACATTGAGGATTGGCTGCATCATGAGCTGTTATTACACTGTATCTCATCTTACTCTCCACCCCTGATGAAAGTTTTCAAGCAAAACTGGAAACGCGTCAGCTTTTGGGGTGTTCTATCCCTATGAGAGCATAAGCGTTGTTGTAATGTTCAATTTTTCTTGTATTGTATTGCATATTGCTCAGATGCTAGTTGTCTGTTTTTATAATTTTTTGTATTAATAAACACTATATTTTATAGTTTCTTTGCATGTGATGGTGGTCTGTCAAAGTCCCATTTAGGGTTTTTTTCTTGGTCTTGTATACAAATGGTACACAATTTTTGGCCAACAAACACGAACCTTGTGACGTACTATGTGGAATTTCAGCTCTTTGGGCACCTTTTGCTAATGTCGTGTTTGGTGAGCATGGATTCCGAGCATGCGTGTTTGTACTTTGGACTTGTGTGATGGACTTGTGTACACACGATAGGAAAATCTGACAACAGACCGTTGTCCGCAGAAAATTTAGGCAAACAGCCTGTCCTCACACAATTCCCTACTGAAAATCCGATCATATGTGCGAGGCTTTAGTCGACTAAAATGTACTGGGGATTTAGTCGACTAAAACAATTGCAGAAGACTAAAATGGGACTAAAACTAAAATGCCATTTTAAGACTAAAACTAAATCAAACTTTGCTGCCAAAATTAACACTGCACACTACTGAGATCAGAGAATGGATATTCCCCACTCTCCTCCTCCCTCTTGCCACCTTGATATTAGTTATTGTGGTCTGCACATCCAGCTTTTGTTGAACTAAAAAAACAGAAATCGGCTGTCGAAAAGCACCATACTAATGATCCGAAAATCGTCAGATCGTTCGTCGGACAAAATTTTCCTTCTGATTTTTGTATTGTGTGTACGGGCCTCAAGAAAGAAAAATGTGGCACACAAAGTGCACCGCAGCAAAAAGTGAGCATGGTTTAAAGAATATCTAAAGGTTCCTTTTTTTACAAAAAAACAAACATGTCATACTTCCCTCTTCTGTGCAGTTGGTTTTGCAGAGTGGCCCCAATCCTCCTCTTCTGGGGTCCCTTAGTGACACTCCTGGCTCCTCCTCTTCCCAAGTCCCCCATTGGAGAGCCACTGTCTTATGTCCTGCTGCGTCATCTATTGACACAGACAGCAGGACTCGGCCCCGCCCCAGCATCATTGAAATTGATCGTCAGTAGTGGGAGCCAATGGATGTGCTGCTATCAATCTATCCAATCAGGACCACAAACACTGGCTGGAGCTGGTGTGCTCATCCCTATCGCTGGAAAGACTGGGTTCAGGTAAGTAAAAGAGGGGCTCTGGGGGGCTGCTGCTTCACAGGTTTTTCACCTTAATGTATAGAATGCATTTAGGTGAAAAACCTTGAGGGTTTACAACCCCTTTTAGTTGTGAAAAAAATTGGGTGTGGCTTAAAGGGGTGTGTGGTTAGAGTCTGAGATGACTTACATGCGGTGCAGAATGTAGTAATGTTAAATAGGAAATGTACAGTGCAGAGTGTACGGCGGTGGGTAGTATGTGCAGGAGTGGAGTATATGGCAGTGTGTGGTAAGTGCAAGAGAAGAGTGCAGACTTTATGGCAGTAGGTAGAATGTGCAGGATGGTATCAGTAGTTCTTTATTTTTTTACAATTTCATTTTTATATAATTTTTATTCATAATTCTTTCATTAAAAAAAAAAAAAAAAAAAAAGCTTTTTGGGGACTAGTGTATGGTGTCAGTAGGGCAATGGACAGTATCAGAATTTTTTTTTTTTTTTTTTTATCACTTATTTGTAAAATGGACATTGCCAGTGGAGAAGTGGACAATGTCAGTAATTTTTATTTTACATTTTTATTTTACTTAATTTTTTGACGATCTATTTTATAATTTATTTTTAACAATACTTTGGGGGAAGCAGTGGACAGTGTTAGTAGCACAGTAGACGGTGTCAGTAGTTTATTATCTTTATTACATTTTTTATTTTTTTTGTACCATTTTTTAATTTTCACAATGCTTCTTTTGGGGGGGGGGGGCAACATGTTTACCGGCCCCTTCTTCTACTCTTAATCCTGTCACGACTCCCACAGCAAACTGTTGAAGAGAGAAGCTGGCAGCATTACAGGGGGACAAAGGGGGGCCAAGAAAGGAAGGGCAAGTCGATGGACAGTCGGGGGTGATTGGTGTGGCGTCGGGGGGCAATTACAGGCACCGATCTCCCTGTATAGCTTTCAATGAATCAGCCAAAACCCTCTGAGGAACAGGTGGAGTAGCGTCTGTCAGCTGCTTCATTGAAAGCCTTACAGGGAGATCAGTGTTGGTAACTGCCCCCACCACTGCACCAATCATCCCCGACTGGGGGGGGGGGGGGGGGGACTGATATTATGCTGTTGTGAGTTAGGAGTAAGTAATGCTGACAGAGCAGAGCTCAGGACATTGGCAAGCTGCACAAATGTCACAGGGAAATAATTGCAACTGAAGTATATTTAAAGTATATTATACCTCGTCATCTGACTTTGTGGTGGCTCTAACCCCTGAAAGTCTGGTATCTATGTCACCCCAATGTAGTTGATTGCTGGTGTCCCTAGCAATGCACAGGAGCAAACTCAGCAGCCGCACTGCGCAAGCGTCAATCCAAAAGTGTGCTGCTGGGGTCATATGTCATGACAATTTGGTGCTTGTGCACTGCAGGGTTTACTCTACACTCCCAAGCTCCTGGGCTCACCGGTTTCCCAGAGAGAGATCTCTCAACGGGTTCTGTCTCCAGAAACAGGAATAAATGATCACCTTACTCTAAGGGCTCATTTACACTTGCAATTGAGGGGCAGAACAAAAACACAGCTGAACCACATTTTTCCTGACTACAACTGGTCCCCAACTGCAAAAGCAGTGGAGGTGGGTGAACACATGTCGCAGCAAACATGTTGCACTCAGCAGTACTGCCCACCAAATGTGACCCATCCACCTGAATGGGGCCGTGCCGCAACTACAATGCCTTTAAAAAGTATTCACACCCCTTGAAATTTTTCACATTTTGTCATGTTACAACCAAATATGTCAATTTATTTTATTGGGATTTTATGTGATAGACCAACAAAGTGGCACATAATTGTGAAGTGGAAGGAAAATGATAAATGGTTTTCAATTTTTTTTACAAATATATATCTGAAAAGTGTGGTGTTCATTTGTATCCAGCCCCCCTGAGTCAATACTATGTAGAACAACCTTTCCCTGCAATTCTTTTTGGGGATGTCTCTACCAGCTTTGCACCTCTCAAGAATTACATTTTTGACCATTCTTCTCTGCAAAATAGCTCAAGTTCTGTCAGATTGGATGGAGAGCGTCTCTGAACCGCAATTTACAAGTCTTGCCACAGATTCTCAATTGGATTAAGGTCTGGACTTTGACTGGATCATTCTAACACATGAATATGTCTTGATCTAAACCATTCAATTGTAGCTCTGGCTGTATGTTTAGGGTCGTTGTCCTGCTGGAAGGTGAACCTCCGCCCCAGTCTCAAGTCTTTTGCAGGTTTTCTTCTAAGATCGCCCTGTATTTGGCTCCATACATCTTCCCATCAACTGTGACCAGCTTCCCTGTTCCTGCTTCCTGAAGAAAAGCATCCCCACAACATGATGCTGCCACCACCATGTTTCACAATGGGAATGATGTGTTCAGGGTGATGTGCAGTGTTAATCTTCCGCCACACATAACGTTTTTGCTTTTAGGCCAAAAAGTTAAATTTTGGTCTCATCTGACCAGAGCACCTTCTTCCACATGTTTGCTGTGTCCCCCACATGGCTTCTCGCAAACGGGACTGCTTATGGCTTTCTTCTTGCCACTCTTCTATAAAGGACAGATTTGTGGAGTGCATGACTAGTAGTTGTCCTGTGGACAGATTCTCCCACCTGAGCTGTGGATTTCTGCAGCTCCTCCAGAGTTACCATGGGCCTCTTGGCGGCTTCTCTGATTAATGCTCTCCTTGCCCGGCCTGTCCGTTTAGGTGGATGGCCATGTCTTCGAAAGTTTGCCGTTGTGCCATACTCTTTCCATGTTGAGATGATGGATTAAATAGCGATACGAGAGCTATTCAAAGCTTAGGATATTTTTTTTTTATTTTTTAAACCTAACTCTGCTTTAAACTTCTCCACAACTTTATCCCTGACCTGTCCCTTGGCCTTCATGAGGTTGTTTTCTCACTAAGGTTCTCTAACAAACCTCTGAGGGTTTCACAGTGCTGTATTTATACTGAGATTAAATTACATACAGGTAGACTTTATTTACTAATTAGGTGATTGGCTATCCAGGTATTACAACCGATGCGGCTAAAAGATGCTCTTACCGTTCCATCGGAAGGCCCGATCATGAAAAACTAAACATTAAAGTTAGCCCATTTTTTTGTATAATGTGAAAGATGATGTTACGCCGAGTAAATAGATACCAAACATGTCATGCTTTATAATTGCACGCACTCGTGAAATGGCGACAAAATACGGTACCTAAAAATCTCCATAGGCGACGCTTTAAAAATGTTTTCCAGTTACCAGGTTAGTTACGGAGAAGGTCTATTGCTATTGCAGGTCCATAAAAGACATGGATAAGCGAGTTTGGGGTGGAGGAACTTGAGTGGCCTACACAGAGTCCTGACCTCAACACGATAGAACACCTTTGGGATAATTTAGAGCGGATCCTGCGAGCCAGGCCTTCTCGTCCACATCAGTGCCTGACCTCACAAATGCGCTTCTGGAAGAACAGTCAAACATTCCCATAGACACACTCTTAAACCTTGTGGATAGCCTTCCCAGAAGAGTTGAAGCTGTTAAAGCTGCAAAGGGTGAGCCAACTCAGTATTGAACCCTACGGACTAAAGCTGGGACACCATTAAAGTTCATGTGCGTGTAAAGGCAGACATCCCAATACGTTTGACAATATAGTGCACTTACATTGGGCCAGGCTTTGTAAATATTACCAGAAATTACCTGCTTTGAAGTGAACAGGTGCAGTGCAAAGATGCTGCTTCACTTAGTGGCCCCATTATCTGCATAAACTTGATGTTCTGTCACTTACTTTGGCCAACAGCAGCAAACAGAAAAATGCATGTCTACAAAAAGGGATTGTTTCGCTTAAAGCAGTTGAAAAGGTAATGTTCCATCTACCTGCTCTGTGCAATGACATTGGACACAGTGGTCCCCTTAATCCTTTTCTGGGTCCCCTGCTGGTGCTCTCCCCCTCCTCCTTACCAAGTGCCCCCATTGCAAGCTACATTCCATGGGGCACTCATATGGGCGTGTTCCTGAGCCGGGCTGTGTGCTTCCATAGACGCACACAGCATGGCTCAGCCCTGACCCCTGCTCTCAGGATTTGACTGACGGCAGCAGGAGCCAATGGCTTCCACTGCCTCAACAAAGCCTGTGGGAACAGGGAGGGAGGACGGAGAGACCAGATGCTGTCGGGCACAGCACTGGATTGATACAGGTGTTTTTGGGAAAGGGGGGCACAAAGCTAATGCTAATTTTTTTTATCTTTATGCAGCGAATGCATTGTGGTAAAAAATATGTTTTAACTTAGCAGCACATACACTGGTACCATTGGAAAGGTTTTCGTTTTTGGAATGTTTGTTCGATTTTCTAATAATTAGTGGGGGGTCAAATCGATGTTTGTGTCAGTAATTTTGAAGGCGCGGGATGACAAATTTTTTTCAAACAAATTTCTAACAATGTATGTGGTTTTCATTCAGGAAATTATGTTCATTCCAAAATCGAATGTTTAACTTCTTCAATACCAGGCACTTAGACACCTTCCCGCCCAAGCCAATTTTCAGCGCTGTCGCAATTTGAATGACAATTGCGCGGTCATACTACACTGTACCCAAACAAATTTTTTATCATTTTGTTCCAACAAATAGAGCTTTCTTTTGGTGGTATTCGATCACCTCTGCGATTTTTATTTTTTGCGCATAAAAACAAAAAAAGACAAGTTTTTCTTTGTCACTGTTAATTTTTTTGTAAATAAGTGCGTTTTCTTCTTCAATGACGGGCACTGATATGGCTGCACTGATGGGCACTAATGAGGTGGCACCGATGAGGTGGCACTGACGGGTACCTATGGGTGGCACTGATGCGCACATATAGGTGGCACTGATAGGTGGGCATGGATGGGCACTGATGGACGCTGATGAGTGGCACTGATGACACCGATGGGTGGCATTGCTGGGCATCCCTGTTTTAAAACATATATATGATGTGCCAATGAGTGCCCATCTGTGGGCACTGATTGGCATATCTTGTGCATTTTTTTTTTTTTTAACATGTAGATGGCCATGGGGGATGTACCTGGCCATCCACATGCTGGGGGCTTCCCTGGTGGTGTAGTGTGGGCATCTAAGGGGGGGCTGCGCTGATAAACAATCAGCGCATACCCCCCGTCAGGAGAGCCACCGATCAGCTCTCCTCTACTCGCGTCTGTCAGACGTGAGTGAGGAAAAGCCGATTAACAGCTCTTCCTGTGTACATCGTGATCAGCCGTGATTGGACACGGCTAATCATGTGGTAAAGAGCCGGAGGCTCTTTAGCGAGATCAGTGTAGCGGTGTGTCAGACTGACACACCGCTCCACCGATCGCCACGATGCGCGCCCCCACGGGCGCGCGGTGGCTGTTATCCTGAAGGACGTCATATGACGCCCAGTCAGGATAACGAAAACCACTTCCCGGACGTCAATCTGCTATTGACCGGGCGGGAAGTGGTTAAAGAAAACTACATTTTGAAGTACTTTTAAAGGTTTGTAAAGTTTCTGTAGGCATTATTAAATGTACTGGAAAAATGTTTTCCACTGACATTCGTATGAAAAACTACCAGTGTAAGGCCAGCTTCACGCCTGTTTCTTTATAGTTTGCAGCCAAGAAGCACTAGTGTGTCTGCTAATTTTTCCATACAAATGTAAGGTAATCATTCAGCACACAACTCAGAATATAAACCAAACGAATATAATAAACACAAGAGATTGGGAAAAAAAAAAAAAAAAAAAAGTTGTATTTGTGACATAACAAAAAAAATCACGAAACAATATGTTTCTTAGATGTTTATGAAAATCTTCCCTGCTTCAGTTCATCAAAACCTCCATCTGTACAAGTCGAGCGTTTGTATCTCCAGACATTCTGTATGGAATCATTCCGGCAAAGGTGATAAGGGCACGTGCTTGACTGCGCAAGGCCTGTTAGAGACAACACCACTCGTTAGAAGCAGTAAATGTTTGCTATAAAAGACAACTTACCGAGGTGGAGCCTGGCGGTGGGATTATCAGCACAATTGGTGAGACCTGCTGCATTTTGTAATATGCCTTGTTTTAAATCAATAAAGGTGAGTGCATTGTATGAAGCTGGGGTGGTGAGGTTTGTTCAGACTTACACCTAGGTACTGCACTATTGGAAGCACTTTTGTCTTTCCATGTCATTTTGGAGTTGCTGGTGACCAATGTGGAGCCATTCTTAAAAGGCCCAATTGCACAGTGTCTTAAGGAACCAGATTATCAGCTTATACTCGTTTGACCCCTTGGGGTCTATAATGGAGGTAAGCCTGCATTGCATTCAGTGAAGGGGGCACAAGTCACAATTAGAGACGGTTTTGTGAATATTTTCTTAAGAAGATCCTCTTCCAATACTGTGGACTTTTATCAAATTTTTTCATCACTTCATTTTTTGCTATTTTGCACAGTGACACTTGCACTTTATTATGAAGTGTGATTGTTTATAATAATTGTACATTTAATATCTCTCTCTCTCTCTCTCTCTTATAAGCCGAGTTTTTCAGCACATTTTTTTGTGCCGAAAATGCCCCCCTCGATTTATACTGGAGTCAATCACTTTTCTGCAGCAGAGAATGACATTTTCCGACCCGACTTTGTGGTCCCTTGGTGTTAGGAACCCCAAAGTTGGTGTGCAAACCCAGTGGAACTAGCGTTACAACATATCCAAAGATGGGGTTCCAAGCACTAAGTGGCCCCGAGATAGGGGGCCCCAAATTCGGGTTGTAAAATGTCATGCTCTGCTGCTGCTCTGCACTCGGGGCCACTTGGTGCTAGGAACCCCAGCCCTTTGGGTCCAGAAAGTTTGAAGTTCGGGGGACCTATGGCTGCAAATGGGCACAGTGAGACTGCAAATGGGCATTGTTGACCCTCTTTTCCACTGTGCATTTCTCACCCTAGGCTTATACTCGAGTCAATAAAGTTTTCCCATTTTTTGTGGTAAAATTAGGTGCCTCAGGCATATATTCGGGTCGGCTTATACTTGAGTATATACGGTAGATATAGATATAAATACCTATGTGGTAGCACTGCTAAATATATATATATATATATATATCAGTTTTTTTTTTTTAATTCTCACTTACCGAGTCCTTATCTTCTAAAACTCGCTGTTGCCTGCCAACATTGGAGGGTCCGCTGCCTTTTAGCCTCTTGTACTGAGTGTATAATATGTTCATTGTTGCAAGGAGAACTTCAGATAAGTTTTGTCTGATCTGTGCAAAAAAACAGAACACAAACTATATACAGAGTAGAAATTTGAAATACAGTAATTCGCATTCTCCATGCTTCCCACCTTGACTACCGCAATACTGTTTTACTTGTCTTTCACCTAACCTCTTCAGAATTTAAGACATCTCTCATATGTCCTAAGTATGAAGACACTCCATGTGCAGAGATGTGTTTTTCTGCACACGGTTTGCCCTGTTCACAGCACAACAGTGATCACATACCGTTCTTTTTCTCTGGGCAGGAATATAGGTGTATAAAATTCACTGAAATGTGCATGAAAATGAACGCATTTCAGTTTTTCTGCACATATGGTGTGAATGAGGCCTAAAGCATGCTCCTGCCCGCAGTTTTATGAGCGGGAGGAGCTGTCAAAATCCAGGCCAGCAAGCCAAGTGCAGAGCTGATCGAAACATGGCTATGCTTGATCGGGTGGAGTAGAGAGCAGAAGAGGCATTAGGAATCTAATAGTCAGCTGTTAACCCCCTTGTGATCGCAATAAAGGTAGGTGCAAAAAAAGAAATGAAAACCCTAAAAGCACCGTTGCCCCACACACAGGCAAATACAAATGCAGATCCAGGGGCGGGGCTTGGCTCGGCATGGAGTAGGATGTTTGTGTATAGAGCTCAGCTTGTCTGATCTCCTATTCTATTGATTCTGTGACCCTATGATCTCCTGCCTAGCCTGGTTTTGCTCCAAGAGGCTCCTACATCCCATCTCATCATTTCTCCACCCAACAATCCATGGATACCAGGGCCAAATTGGAGTGATTTTCCGTCGGGTAAAAGATGCTCCTGGCGAAGATGGCGGCGCCTTGGCTGGAAAGACAGAAAGCAACACTAAAAAGGTGCTGGAAGCCATTTAGTCTTGTCAAACTATGCTAACAAAATAGAGGAGGTGAAGGTGGATATATCGCTTATTAGACAAGATCTACAAAAACTCTGGGAATGAGTCACACTCCAAGACCAGGCTGAGTGGTGTGGAAGATGCTATTCTGTCCCTTTAGGATACATGACAGTGTGAGTAACCATTCTAGGTCCCCCATTTACAGATAACAGTTAACTCCAAGGCCCCGTTCAAACGGGTGATCCGATCAGGTCTGCCTGTCAGTTTTTCAGGCAGACCTGATTGGACCCTCCAGTCTCTATGGACTGGCTGATGTCAGCCGACACATATCCACTGACACCTGCCACTATCTGATCTTGTCTACCAAAAACAGACAGGTGGGAGTCCTATTCCCCATCCATCTGGCGGATCGAATGGCTTTGGATGGAAACAGACAGGAAGTCTATAATTGCCCCAGATGAGAGCGGGCTGTGTCCGCGTCTGCTTTACATAGCGGAGCGGACACGGATCTGTCATCTGCCCGCTCAGCGGAGATTAGTCAAGAGATCACCTGTTGAGCAAGCAGATCCCACTTCATGGAGGAGCCCATGTGAAAAGGGGACTTAAGGAAGAATTCACACTACAATGGAGACCTGCTGGATCTCTCCATTGCCAGCTAAGGCAGGGGGCAGTGTGGTGTGCTATTCAGAACATTACACAGCTCCCTTTTATTGTACAAAGTAAAGTACAAAATGTACACTTCATTCATGGTAATGTACCACAGCACAATACACTGCCATGCAAGACAGCACAGTGCGCTGCAATAAAATGCAGCATGTCTGCATTTTAGTGCAGTCCTAGGTTTCGTTGCAGTGTGAATGGGACTCATTCAAAACAACCGTTACCTGTGTGTCTATGCAGTGACAGGCATTTTACAATGCACTAAAACACCCGTCACTGCAGTATGTGTGAATTCACCCTGAAATGAGGAGCTATAAAGGCATTTGACCCCTTCGCTGCCAGAGCCATTTTTGCACACGTTTTAGAAACATCTGTTTAGTCGTAAAGATTGCATAACCCCCCAAAACACAATATATTTTCTGAAAGTAGACACTCTAGAGCAGGGGTGTCAAACTACATTTCCTCATGGGCTGTTTAAGCCCTGTGCTCTTGACCTGGCTAGAGGTGGGGCTAGCACTTTTGTGAACACTCGGGGTGCTGTAGCTGGTTCCGAAGGTCAAGGCTATAAACTGAAATGCTGCTGTTCTACTTCGAACCGCATACACCTTTGGTGAGCAGGAAATATATGGACATGCAGATATGCAGATATGCATCCCTGATGCCGTTAGGCACCAGAAGTTTTCTGCCTTGTAAGATAGAAATTACTGACCTGATCGACTCCATAGAAAGGAGCAGATCTTCAGGAACTGATTTCGATTCTTTTAGATCTAGAATGGATCTGTTAAATTTCTGCGTGGATCTGTACATGTACAGGAAACGCATGAATAAGGCAGTGAAGGTTTTAAGGAACCTAAGAAAAACAGATCAGCTGACTCTACTAGAGGTAGCTCGAAAGAGGCACGAATCATCGCTGTAAGAGATTTGTACCAGCAATTTCTCAGATTGCGAGGCTGAAAAAAGGTTCAACTCCAGTTGTCTCCTCCGCAGGTTTGCATTTCTTCCCGATTACCTGAGGGTAACCCTTCATCCTCTACCCACTGTTCCCTTGATAAGGGATCTTAGGTGGGGGAGGGGGGATCTAACACGCTTCCTATCCTTGGATAGCGGATGCGGTTAAAGACGCTAATTTTCCTTCTATGCCCTGTAGGGCGGAGGAAAAACGTATTTTCAATCTTGTATAGAGGAGCTGAATGTTTTCTCCTCTTAGAGTCTGACGGTGGAGGCAGTCACCACTGCCTAGAGGCAGCTGCCCCTCGCACAGGGGAAGGAGTCAGTTTAAATAAAAGGACGTTTATACCGTCTTGGACAAAAAAAAAAAAAAAAAAAAGGAGTACCTTTCCTGCTAGAAATCATTTGGATGTATTTGACCAAATCTTCCCCAATGAAAAGGGAAACTAGTCAGACGCCTTTTTGCAAGATGCTTCGGCTGACCAACTTTTTAACCACGGGGTCCTACGCATGCGTTTTAGCGCAAGACTGGACGCTTGGTGGATAGAGTCTTTTATGGCGTCTATGGCAAAACATAGCGCCTTTGGTAGGAGGATTTTAACAAAAAATTCCAACTCATTATCCGTTGGATCAGTTTTTTTTTTTTTTTTTAAAACCTAGGAAGGAACCAAACGTTCAGCTGACTCTGTAAGGAGTAGCATAAAAAGTGTAATGAACCATCTCTGTAAGAGTTTGTACCATCAATCTGTCAGATTGCGAGGTTGCATAAGGTTCATCAACTGTTTCCTCCCCAGAGAAAAATTTGGCTTGTTTTTCCCCGTGATCACCTGAGGGTAATACCACATCCTGCGCCCACTGTTCCCTTGGAAAAAGGGGTTTGAGGTGGATGGATGGAGGATGCGATTAAAGCCGCCAATCTTCCTTCTAAGCCCTGCAGGGCAGAGGAAAATGCATCTTCAGTCACGTATACAGGGGCTGAAGTGTAAGCCCCCGTACACACAAAATCAATCAGATTTTTTTCCGACAGATTTTGTCCGATCATTCTGAACGTGGTGACATTCGTTGCGTATGACGGAACTACGTAGAGGCTATTAGCCAATAGCTTTGGTCTCGTAATTTGATCTGAGCATGCGTGGCACTTTGTTCGTCGGAATTCTTTACACACGATCGGAAAAAGTCTGATTGGATTTTGTTGTCGGAAAATATGAGAGCAGGATCTCAAATTTTTTCCGACGGAAAAAGTCCGATGGAGCCCACACACGGGCGGATTTTCCGACAACATGGTCCGATCGGACATTTTCCGTCGGAATTTCCGACCGTGTGTACGGGGCATAAGAAGCAATTGCAACACCAATTACTTCCAATGACTCACCTTGGCTTGCCATGTCAAGCATCTCTAGAGAGGATGACAGTGTGGAGGCATGACTGGAGTTCCCAGCGCCTAGGGGTGGAATCCTTGGTACCTTTGTGGTAGCTCTGGAAGTCATAGTGCCAAGCACAAAAGCAGAGGCACTTTAAGAAAAAAAATTATGGTATTTGCTGAACAATAGTTTTAGCAAAAAAACAATGACACCATAAGGATCAGCCTTTGATGCTGAGTAACCACATTTCCTGTACTGGAAATGCCTGCTTACACACCTTTACATGCCCAGCGCTCCTGTGTCCCTTAGTGTGACAGACTTCCGTCTTCAGCATATGAACTTAGAGCGTCTTTGTTAAGCCTCAGACGAGAACCTGATTAGGCGTCCTCAGCGTCTTCCGCCCTAGTGTGTGAGCTACGCCCCTCTGCAATACCTATCTCTCTATATCTAAGAAAAAGCATAGGTGGACTTTTTACAGTTCCTAGGCTTCTCCCCTTATCGTATCCTCGCTGCAGGATACTGCTGAAAACAGACAAATCCAAACTTCACCCATCACGGCGGGCAGCGTAGTTAAACCTTCAAAGACCGGGTCCCTTTTAATAGGGGTTCCACTCCTTTGGACCTCTCAGGACAACTTTAGGTAATGTAGCAAGACCAAAAAGAGTCCTGGTTCCTAGGGTCCAGCCCTCAAAGCAAAGAGTTACAGGCAGAACCTCGTTCTTCTATGCGAGGCCCGGGTACAATCCTGTGGCCACAGTGGTGTGAATGGATCTGGTTGTGGAGGTTTCATAAATCCAGAATGGATCCCTCCTGGAGCTCCTCAGAGCACATCTTCACTCGTGACCAACATCTTAGACACTGGTGAAAAAACGAATGTGTTCCTGGAAGGAGGAGGGGTTATATAGGGAGTGAATTTCCTTGATTGGGTTTACCAGTGTCAAAGCCTGAAGGTGGCCCATAACCCATTAAGTAATTACTTAAGGCTCTGTGTCCCATGATGCACGATAAAGAAAGAAAGCTCTTTTTTTTCTGAAAAAAGGACATACCATTTTATTTGGGTACTGTGTTGCATGACTGTGCAAATTTCAGTTAAAGTAACGCAGTGCCCCATTGCAAAAAAATGGCCTGGTCAGGAAGGGGGTAAATCTTCCGGTGGTCAAGTGGTTAAAGTGAACCCAGATCATTGATCGCACAGTTCCTTTCCCACTGTTTAAATGAAAGGAAAAAATAAATAAAAATCCACTCACCTCATCACTAAAGTTCCTGAAAGCAGCAACCCTCTCCTCCACACTGTCCTGACTTAGCGGAACAATTTTCAGCTTATCAATGATCTGAAGAAAAAAAACAGGCCATTACAAAACTATGATATAACCCATTTTAAGCCATTTTGGACATTAAGCAATATCTCAGTATTGGGCTACCTACTAAGATGCAACCAATCTGAGCACTAGAAGAGACCTGTATTAATGGGCAACGCTGAATTTAAGTAAAGCAAAACAAAATAAAAAAATAAATAAAAGAAGGTACTAAGAAAAAGACAAATCATCAAAAATGAATGAATGACAACAATTGTTATACTATGTATAATGAATAAAAGCTGTGTAAACTAGCATCACCATCCCATTTTCAAGTCTGTACATTTTTTCTTTTTGTTTTTTTTCCTGCCTCTAAAAATTGCTAAAAGCCCATGTGTGCGTGGACACATAGGCCAACATGCAGAGGAGTTTAGAGGCGGGGGGAAAAAAAGGCAGACACCCCTAGAAGCAGCTGCAAAAACATCCAGTGTGAGTCCTTAGACTGTCCTGGATAAAAAGGACTCCTTGGGCACAGTAGAAGAAAATGGGGGAATGTGTGCCAGGATTTCTGGGTGTCTGTACATACATATGGATGTCACATTACACAGCGGTTGTGTGTGCAGATTTAAGCTACATGTACATTGGGCGTTTAGCCCTTGTGCATCAAATACCAGGTTTTTGTGTGCCCGGGACGAACAGGTGCAGTGTCCATCCCCACTACCTGAGCCTTTCAAAGCCATTAAAGACTGAAATTCGCAGAGACTGGAGGTCGAGCGGTACTTACATTTGGAGGCCCTATGCATTCACCGAGCTATAATACCTGCACGAAAAGGCCAGTATATGACACACAGGGGCTAAAATGCTCAGTGTGTATGAGTCTTTACTTTACCACTGCCTGATTACATCAAGAATATGCTTAGACGGATCAAATCACTTCCAAATGACAGTTGTGTACTGGCCAGAGCAAGAGAAAGGTTAGGTGGAGTTTAAGGGCTCTTTCACACCTACGGACTGTTCAGGTCCGCCTGTCAGTTTTTCAGGCGGACCTGAATGGATGCCCAATTCACCTATATGGAGCGAAAGAGGTCAGTGGTGATATGTCCGCTGACATCCGATAAATCCAGACAGATGGAAACCCTATTTTCCAACCGTCTGGCGGATCGGATGAAAAAAACGGACAAGCGGATCCGGTTTCATCCGATCCCTCATAGAGGAGGGCGGAGATCTGACAGGTCCGTCTCTGCACAAGTGAGTGGCAACAGACCTGTCGTCCGCCGGCTCAGCGGGGATCAACGGATCGATCCCTGCTGAGCAAGTGGTGTCTGTGAAAAGCTGATATTAAAGTGTGAGAGAGACCTAACAGTTTCACATTTCCAAAATGAAAAGTAACGAATTTAAAATTTTTATGCTGGAAAAAAAGATCATTAAAGAGGGACTAAAGGCAGAAACAATGACCTATGATTCAACGGTCCGACACCTGCGGGTCCCCTGCCAACATCTTCTCCCTGGTTTCTTCCTGATGCTGGTCTTCAACCATCTTGTTTGGCCAGTGCAAGGTGATAGTCATTCCTTTGCAGGAGTTATTAATTCAGGCATGGTGGCACTGAACCAAAATGTACCCAGAGCTGTGCATTGCACAGCCCCACACACGTTCTGCAGAGGATTGTGAACAGGCAGGCAAGTTTATTAAATTGCAGAAGAGACTTGACCCTTTTGCAATAAAAAGCCTGCCTTTTCACAATTTTTTTTTTTACTTTTTTGGGGTTTGGTTCCACTTTAATTACAAAATCACTTTTCTGTTGTACAAGAGAATGGGAAGGAGAAAACATTGCATCCATACAACAGTGAATGCAACATTTTTTGAAGCGGATAACTCTCCCTCCTGATGTGACCAGCACATCTGCAGCGCTGGATTACTGGTGCCCCAGACATGATAACCCCTATGTGTTAAATACAGCAAAATAGAAAATACCACACATTTAACACAAATGTATCCTTATACCAGCTTACATCAAAGGCGACATCTATATGGCCGGCGTGATAACTATCAAAAAACGTCATCAAATCCAACAGCAGGTAAAATGTGGCACTAATAGATTTTTCAGCACTTGTTCCCTGCGATCTGAATCTAGCATAAAAAGGAAATTGTGTTAATCAAAATCTAGAGTTTATCAAAATTTCTCTCTCAAAACATGCTGAAATCACTGTACACACTGAAGCCAATGTAAAATCAAAATGCATACACCATACCAAGTTGTGTTAGGTTGTCCATTTACTAAACATTGAGATTAAAACATCCATTATATATGAGGGCCAAGGCCTATGATGGACTTCATAGCTGCCCTTCCTCTGTACTACCATGGAAAATCTATCGCACTGTGAAAGTCAGAGCCACATACTGTATAGTACCCCACACAGGGGCAATTATTGACTTTTATTACAGGACATTTTTCTTTAAATGTAGAAACGCAGCAGAACACCAATCTACGGAGCATAAAAATAGATGTGCTTAGTATAGAGCAATTTCAAGTGACATTCTAAAACACCAAACCCAGATGGAGATCAGAGAAAGTTCAGAGAAAGTTACTCCCAGGTGGGAGTGGGGTGAACTTACAGTTCAATAACCTGAGGGGGTATGTGAGATGTCGCCTTTTGCTGTAAAATACAGGGATCACTCACACCTCATGCATTACCGATTTCCTTAAATGAATGACGGTGTACTATTTCTCCAGGGATTGAGTTGACCTTCCAGTATAAATACCAAAAATTGGTATCTAGGTCTTCCATGTAATACAGCTATATTCCTGAAAATACTAGGATTAAGTCCATGATGGATGAAACGCATTAGAGGGCATGGATTGGGAGGGGATTGAGCTGAAGCATTCTTGTCATACTTGAAACTTAGCAGCTTTTGGTGTGTGCTTTTACCTCTCCTTTGTAAAAATTACTCTAGGCACTTCTCCTGTCTACGAATCCTGAGACACTGGTACTTGTTGCCGCCAATGGATGGCCTTATCACCTGATACAGTCTGCTCTATATTTTGGGTCTTACAGAAAGCATTCTTTACTTCTCAGTTTTCTCTCATTTCATTTTTTGTAAGCACTGTGCACTTATGTCTTGAGAATAATAGTTCTGCACTGTTATGACTTATTATACCAATAAAACCAAAAATGAAAAAAAAAAAAAAAAGCATCGTCTCACAACAAAAAAAATCCTAGAAGGCAGAGACATGCAACATCTGTGCAAACCTATTTCCAAGACTTCCATGATTTTTTTTTTTGTGGGGGTTTTGTGTATACTGCATGGCAGGAGCTAGGGACAATGTAATATGTGCATACTTGCACATTATGTCAAGAACTCACTTCCATCTGAGTAGGAATTATAGGACCCACAGCCCGATATGGTCAGTACAAAATAAGGTCAAATCTCTATAGGAACATATCGGAATAAGTTTGGGTAGGAAATACCTGTTGGTCTAAAAGGGAGGATATAAAGCCTCTACACCCTTAAAGCGGAGTTTCGACTAAAACATTTTTTTTTTAAAAGTCAGCCGCTACAAATACTGTAGCGGCTGACTTTTAATAGTCGGACACTTACCTGTCCCAGGGTCCAGCGATGCGAAGCCCTGCTCGTCTCCCCCTCCTCTCTGCGGCGCCGGTATTGTCAGTGTGGGCGCCTGGCTGTGGTTTCACCGCCGCGCTGTGACTGGCTGGGCAATCATCTGGGACCTGTGACGTGTCCCAGATGATTGCTGAGAGGGAGGGGGGGAGAGGTGAACTTATTTCCGGCGCAGCGGTGCCCCAGGAGGAAGTGGGAGCCCTCTAAAAAGAGGGTTTCTGCTCCCCCCCCCCCCCCCCCCAAAAAATGACATGCCAAATGTGGCATGTCAGTGGGTCACCTTCCCTTAAGGCAGAAGTTCCATTTTTGGGTGGAACTCAGCTTTAAGCTCCTAGGTTTAGGGGTTGAAAAATAAGTGATGAAAGGGGCTGTATAGCCACACAACTTCGCTCCCCAAGCAGAAATTACCAGGGAATTGTCGATCAGCTAGAACATAACTGCTTACAATGGGTGTGGAATGACTCTTGAGATACCCAGGGCAGCAAGGAGAGTCAAAGTCAATGTGACTGACGATAAGTGTGCATTGGAAGCAACTCTATTAGGCTATTGTCTCTGGACCACCTAAGACTAGTGAGATGGTACCAACTAGACAAAAAACTTTTTAAGCTACTACATTTTCTCTGGCACACAAGGTGTACCATTGGGACACTCCAAAGGATTCTGTTGAAGAACCACTCTGCCTACTCCTAATATCAATCTATAAGTCTAAGAAGCTTCCTGATCCTTCAAAATCCAGTGAAGAGTCAACAGCTGCAAGAGAAGACGTCTTAGCAGTACAGCTAATAGCAATCACCTGAGTAAAGGCATCACTAGAAGGGGAATTCAGAGGACCTTTCCCAGGAGGTTGCAGATAATCCAAACAAAAGCCCCCCAATGGCAACAGGGGACCAGTGTGATCTGCTTGCTTACAATCCAGGAAGGCACAAGGCCCTCCATTAACAACTTCAACCTGCCATGCAGGATCTAGGGTACACCTAGGTGTTAGAACCTCCATGTTCAGAAGCTACTAGTGGAGGGGGCCAATTCCCAAGAGATTATCCTTAGAGACTTCATGTTGAGATTTGCAGTACCAGGCAATGCCAAGACCAGACTACCTCTCCTGTCACACAAAGGACTCTCACTTCCCCAAGAAAGTGAAGGTATAGAAGTACCTTTAAAAAGTGCTCACATAGTTCCAAAGTCAATGACAACTGACAGTGCATGAGACAAACAGACATGAGCTACAAAATGTATAGGTCCTTACCTCTCTGCAATAGAAAAAGCCATGTTTTTCAGACGTTCTCTGTTGGACTGTGGAGTGCCGATTTGGGCAACCACAGGACTCAACAACTTGTTTGTCAGTTCCAAAACTTTGTCTGGATTCTAAGAGAGAAAAAAATTAATAAAAAAAGACGGCACACTAGGCAATAGGGTCTAAACAGTTGTCAGATTAAGAACCACATATTCCTACTTGGGTTTTGTTAAAAATTCATATAACCGCCATGCAAGACATGTAATAATAAAAAAAATAAAAATAAAAAAAATGGCCTTTGCCTTTTTAAAATCTGTCAAAAATTAAACTTCTGCCTCATCATGGCAAGACTGCAACAGGTTCCAAAGTTAATCTGGGAGTCTCCACGATTCTGTTTTTTCATGCACCAGCAAGTGGCTTACTGAGGGCCCATTCACATAAGAATGCAATGTACTGCATATTGAGAAATAATGTGGCTTGCTGTGTTAGACAGCCCATTTGAAAAATGATTGACCTGAAACACCTCAGAGCATGAAAAAAGTGCAGGGTGCATTTTTCTCAGCACACTAGACACCATATCTGGCGTTGTGTTGCTGGGTGTAACAGTACAATGCGTTTGGGGTTTCAGAACTGCATCAAGGGTGGTGTGAATAGGCCCTATCCCCCTCCCCAACAGTATTTAGGGAGCTTTTCTGTAAAAAAATAAATAAATAAAATCCCTGTTATATGCCTGATATTTTATCAAAAGCAAAATGAAAAAAGTACAGTCCCAAAGTAATACAGTAAACCCTTTTAAGAAAAATAAAAAAAATATCACCCAAAATTAAAAGTGGTTCCAAAGTGTCAAGGTTTTTTACCTTCATGCATGAAGGTAACCCCCCCCTCCCAATGCTTACCCGAGCCCCCTTCGCAATCCAACAATGTGCACGAGTGCATCGTCTCTGGGGACTAACTCCTTGGCTGAGGCAGCAGCGGGAGCCACTGGCTCCTGCTGCTATCAATCAAAGCCAGTGAGCCAATCAGAAGAGGGGGGGGGGGGTGTGAGGCCGAGCCATAGCTCAGTGTCTGAATGGGCACTTAGAGCAGCCGCCCAGGAGCAAGCCTGCTCAGGTGCCCCCACAGCAAGCTGTTTGCTCTGAGTGCCCGGTATTGAAGTGGTAAAAAATAAAATAAAAAAAAAACACAAGAAAAACTTGCCTTTAAGATCTCAAGTTCATTGGTTTAAAGAAGTCTCAGTTTTTCTTAGTTCCTTCTGTACCTTTGGGGACAAAGCACATGCAGCACTTGGTCCTGTAATTTTAGGTGGTCCGGATCATGATCTAACAGGATAGCGTGCCATTTGACCACAGTGCTCACAAGGAGATGAATACTGAATTAGTTCTGAGTGACAGTCTGTCCCAGGCAGCAGTTCTTGCAAAAGAACAGAGGGCGCACAAGCCTAATGCATTATCCTCAAAATACAAAGATATTCACTCACAAAAAGGTATGCTTGCACTACAGCATTACAAACAAAAAGCATCTTTTTGTCCACGGAAGTTTATAGCATAACAGATGGAATGTCCCACAGCAGAACTGGCTAACTCGTTTCGAGGTTTCACAGAGCTACCTGAGGAAGAGCCGGAATCTCGAAAAGCGTTAGCCAGTTCTGCTGCGGGACATTTCATCTATTATGCAATAGAATATAACGTGGACGGAAAGCTGCTGGCTGTTTGAAATGCTGTAATGTAAGCATACCTTTTGTGAGTATATTGCTTTGTTTTTTATTCATTAAAGATTTTTATTGAGGATAATGCACTAGGCATGTGCGTCCTCTGTTCTATTTCTTAAGATTTTAGTGCATAGACATCCCCAGTCCTTTGAGGGCAGCATGGTGGCACTTATCCAGACTTGCCAGGACAGGAGCCTAGACAAGCACCACTGTTGGGCCCCCCATTTTTGAGCGCAGGAGATTCGGGTTTTGTATCTTGAAGCAGTTCATGCAAGGTGAATGACAGGAGGACGACGATGAGATTGGCAGGGGGAGAATAGGGAAAATACTACAGGAGGCAGGATGAGACTTACAGAGGGAGGTGGGGGAAGAGAAATTAATGCAGGAGGCAGAGGCCTGTAGATGGTGTCAAGGAGAAAAAAAAGAAAAAGAGAAGATTGAGATTGGCAGCAGGGGGTGGGGAAAAAGACTGCAGAAGGAACTAGCAGAAGGGGCAGTAACTACTGGGCTTTTCTGGAACTGGCCCTATAGAAAAACCCACAAATAGAGCCTTATAGAGGAGGTGGAGCTCACAGACAAAAATACAAAGAGCCTTTCTGCCAAATGGTTCTGCATTTCCTTTTTAAAATGCAGATTTTATATTTTTTTTTACCATGAACCACTGGACCAGCTGGTAAAAATTGTATTACTACTGAGACTTCTTTAAATACGAGAGATTTAATTTGAGACAAGACTGCACCCTTACATAATATTACTGAATAATTTAATTTACACATTAAAAAAAATATGTACACACACACTACCTTGGCCAACTCATAGAGTTTAGCTGCTTCCTCAAACAAGCCCTTCTGTTCTGCCACAGATGCCACTTCACTAATGATTGGTTTTGTGTCTCTTGTAAATTTATCAATTGCACCAGGCTGTCAAAACAAAGTATAATGCAAAAAAGAAGGTTATATGTAGAACTGTTAAATCCTGCTATACATAATAGTTCACATACCGTACTTATAAGACATAACATATACCAAGCAATGTGGTCATTAACAAGTAGCATACAGTGCATGTGCCTGAGGCACAATGGGACTTTCCCCAGGCTAACTAGATCTTTTGGGAAGTCAGCAGTTGATGAAAGCAAAATAAATACAAATCACGTCTGTTTTTGGAGCCACAAGCTAATTTAGCGTTGTTTTTTTTCCTAGGTGCGAGGTCAGGATTATGTAGCAAGTTACCTTTCTGGTGCCATCGCTCTCTAGCTTTCCCAGAAGCATGTCAAACTGCAAAATAATGAAAAACAATTGAGGATTTTGTTACAGACATTAAATGCAGTCAGTCAGTCATTAAAGAAAGGAAACATGGGTACCTCCCGACTCTCGATCACCAGTTCGCTGACACATCTCAGGAACATGTTCTTGTCTTGACCGTCCTTCTCATTTCTACAAGATATGAGTTCAAATGATGAAAATGAAAGCCAGTCTACAGACATAAAACCCTTATTCTTGTAATGGACAAGACAATAAAAACAATATCTATATGACAGAGATCCAGATCTATCACATCTGCAAGACATTCTAACCCAAGTGACTGTTGGGTAAGTCCTGCAGCTAAGGTATTCAGACGGCTCTATTCAGAACCTTTCCTAACAACCTGTGTCTTTGAGCAACTGATCAGTAAGCACGATGGCGATAATCACACATCCCTTGATTACCCATTAACAATAATAAGCTGAAGGCAGAATTGAAAGGCACACAGCTCCCACTTCCGCCCCTGGCGCCATAAGGAAGATCACCTCTCCCCCTCCTTCCTGCAATCTTCTGGGACACGCCACAGGTCCCAGAAGATTGCCCGGCCATTCTCAGCCTGCATTGAAGCCACAGCCGTGTGCCCACAGTTAGAATGTCGGTGCCGCAGAGAGGAGGGGGAGAGGAGCGTGGCTTCCTGCACCCGCATTGCTGAGTGTTTGATTTTTAAAAGTCAGCAGCTACTCTTTTTGTACTTTGAACTCTGCTTTAAGTTGTATTAAAAATTAAATCTCAAGCCAAAATATTTTCTTAATTTTGAATAACGTAGACAATAGTTAGTACCCGTCACACTTTTTTTCTGTTGCCTGTGTCTCCTTAGGAAGATGTCCCCCCACTTCGCCTCCTGGAGACTCAGCAGGAAAGAAGTGAATATATCCCTGAGGTGAGAGGAAATTCCTCTTTAGACAGCTGTCACCAGAACAGGTGCCCCCCAAATGGAAGTTTTCCTACTAGTCCTGTTTCCATGACAAGTGTAAAATGTTGAAATTTCCATCATATTCTCTCCCAGGGACAATCATTAACCAGAAAAACTGAGGGAGCAGTTCACCAGTGGGGACACAGGGCTCAATTCATTAAAGGATATCAGGGCCATGTATCCAAATATCGCATGCGATGATGAAAATGTCAATTCCCTACAGGTTTATGCGGTATTTACAACAAAAATAAGAAACGATTGGTCTAAAGTGTGGTGAACGATCGTCTGTTTTTCCTTGTTGTTTCACAGCAAATCAGAACCCATGAACGAAAATTCTCCACAAAGGCTTTTTTTTTTTTGCGGTTTATTGTTTCTGATCATACACAGTCTTTTTCAGCTTTTTCTTGTACGAAAACAGTACACATTAAAACGAGAATCGTTTGTTCTGTTCCCGTACAAGAAAAAATTTGGAGTTTGTCCCTTTGGGAATTCTCGTACGAAAATTCAAAATTGGCTGTCGAAAGTTGTGTACACACTATACGAAAATCTTATGAAAATTCTTTGTGCGAAAATGTTCGCCTGATTTTTTTTATAGTGTGTACAAGCCTTAAGAGTCAGTTCACAAAAAAGTTAACAAAATACATTTGTTAAATAAGTCACGGTCTAACCATATGCTTTTTAATGAATATATACAATTACTAGCTTGATGGCACACGTCAACATCCTTAACCAGTGGCTCATGCACTGCCAGTGAAAGAACAAAAAAGCCGAAATTTGAAAAAATTTTAATCCAATACCAGGCCCTTTGGGTCTGTTATGGATTTTGGGAAAGATCTCACGCCATTTTCTTAAAAAAATGTTGGTGACCCTTATCCAAGCATGCCGAGAATGAGCCCCCACCCTTCTGAACCATACTAGGACACGTGCCTGGTATGGGGGGGGGGGGGATGGTATTCTCTGGCATTTCAAAGCACTATGTCCCCATGTTGATGAGGACAAGGACCTTTTTCCCCACAACAAGGGGGCCACCAAATCCCAGCCCCTCAACCCCCCAGCAGAATTTTATTTAAAAAAAAAAAAAAAAAAAAAAAAAAAAAAAAACGCACACACACCTGTCCCCTAATGTACATCCATTGTCAATCACACCCGCCGCCCGCCGACACAACCCCTGCATCTCTTGGCTCCCACTGACTAACACCTCTCCCCTCCCCCCGCTTAAGTAAACAAGGTGGTTAGGTAAATGACATCATAAAAGGGATGGGGCCACCTGTGAAATAATTGACCAAACATGTTCGGTAAGGGATGTTGCGAGGCCACCCGGTGCCGCAACTTTCCAAACAAGGACGAGTCCATGTATGGTCAATGTATGTCACCGGGTGGCCCTGCCTCCGAGGTCCTTGACCAAACACGGATGTGTCCATGTGTGGTCAGTTATATCACTGACACAACTCACTGACTCCATGACGTCATTGACCCAACCCCCTTGTTTACTTAAGCAGCAGGGGAAAGCCCCTTGTCTCATCAACATGGGGACAAGGTGGTTTGCCAGTGGCGCTAAACCTCTACAGTCGTCGTCGTCGTGCCCCCCCCCCCCCACCGCCTCAGTGTGAAACCTTTATGATTCAAACCAACGTTGAGAAAAAAATAAATGTCTCAGACAGGTTGTAGGCCTTGCTAGCCTGAATTAAAAAGTTATTATGTTTACCTGAGAAAGTAAAAGTACTGTAAGGCTTCTCGTGGATCAGTGGGCTCAAACTTTCGAGTGTAAAGCATGAGGAGGCGGACAAAATTTAGGCGTCGAATACCAACAGGGTCCCCTGCTTCCTGACTCACTAGACAGAAACAAACAGATGAACATTATTAACTTAACTATTAGGCATAGTGCTACAAATGCAACAATATATTCTAAATTATGGTCCATATCTATAAATCAGACATGGTTATAGGATATTCTGCCAAATAAAAAGGTGCTTTGTATATACATACAGGGCCGGTGCTACCACTAGGCAGCCGCCTAGGGCGCACTGCTGCCTAGGGGCGCCCAGCTGCTGATTTCCCTCCACGTCTGCATGGTCTGCAGGCTGCAGCATGTAACTAACTCACTATAGGAAGCAGAGTCTATTCTTCCTGTATAGCGCCACCTCCTGTCACATGGGCAGGGCAAAGTGGGTGGAGTCAGGGGTGGAGCCAATGGGGCGGAAAAATTAGGTTTTGCCTAGGGTGTCAAAAATCCTTGCACCAGCCCTGTATACATACACTTAAAAAACAAAACAAAAAATAGGAGGTAATGATCACTAGCCATCGGTCATATTTTTAGTGTACAGATCTGTAGAAACAATATTAAATGTTACTGTAAAACGGGAAGAAATGTGTAGCACAGCACATATTCAGGGTAGTATGATAAAGAAGATGCTTTGGTGAGGTGGAGTAAGGAAAGTGTTGCAGTATAAGAGTTTTGTTTTAATCAGTTATATTGAAAGAGGAAAGTGCCATACAAACTAAACATAATGCAGTGGCTAATAAAAAGATGTTCTGCAGTAAAAGAGCTTCTATAATGCTCACCATGCCATTCGCTTTGGTCAAAAACTAGTATTAATGAAATCATTTTAATAAAGCCTGACAATTTGTCAAACAAAGTGTGGAACAGGGAACGTCATACATATGGTATTAAAGACACCACATCTTATACATCTAATATTCTAAATTCCACCGCCTGGTTAGGTTCACCACAGCAGACCTGGGGTATTTACTTACGGTCTTCATAGCCTCTGAAATGTAGCTGAATTAGCCAAACATTAGCAAAATAATTTCTGTAAACAGGCAGTGGCACTGACCCGATGATCCTATTCTTTACTTGATGGCGATGGCAGTGCTAAAGTATCAGTTTGTGGGATATAAAGAGTGCACTAGTTACCACCTACATTTGCTCTGTCCCCAGCTGCAGATCACCTATATATCCCAATGTACAAACCAACTGGTCAAAGTAATGAAAATTTTAAATACTTAGCCAGAATTTGCAAATTTTACACCAATAGCTATAACAACATTTAGACACATTTAAAGTAGAATTCCAGGTTTACTTTTAAAATTTAAATTTCCATTTTTTTTTTTCTTGTTGTGTGTGTATATATAAAATGAATAAAAAGATTATTTGATTCAAAAAAAATTCCATTACTAAGTGATGCCGTCTCTGTGTACACTACTATACTGTGGTAGCATCAGCTACATACAATAAGCATCGGGAGTTCTACAGCAGTACTGCCTTAATTCTGTCTGCTGCCGGAAAGAAGTCAAGATATCCTTAATGCTTTTCTGTCATTCAGAAGAAGCTTTGTATATTTTTATCACTGAATACAAGGCTTCCACTGAATGGCCAATAAGAGAAAGCCTTATAATTACTCATAAAAAAACAAGGCTTCTCCTGAATGGTAGATACGTATTCCAGCTGACTCAATTTAGTTCAGGCAGCACATTGTGAAATCACTTGTACAGCTGCCGGAACGCAGAACCGCTTACTTATGCATTACATGCTGCTACAGTATAGTAGAGTGCATACAGCAGCCACATCGGTTAGTAACAAAAATAGTTTTAGCTGGCTTGGCCCAAACAAACTAAAGTCAAAGTAAACCTGTAATTGTACGGATCAGAGATTTTACATAAGGCTTGACTGGTCTTCTTTACCTTGGTCATTAAATGGAAGTGCTGTGTATATAAATATGCAACATTATATGCGGTATTGTACGAATTAGGATGATAATAACACGTCAAGATTATATTGTACAAACCTTAAATGAGGCAAATGCTCTTTTTTTTCTTTTTTTTTTTTTTCACTATGACAATTTTATTATTACTACTCACTATATGGCACCTCACTATAAGAATGGCAACCACATGTCTTTTATTAGTTCTCTTTACTGCATTACCAACTATGAAAACCTTCAATAAACAGATTGAAATATAAAAGCAGTTATCTAAAATAAATGCCCTGCCATCTAGTGGTTGAGTGTGAACCACACTAGGAAGCCGGAAACAAAAATATCACCCTTTGAATTGCATTGTTACCCGCTCTACAGTTTTGCAGAACATCAAGTTTTCCCACTGCCAGGCAGAAAAGTGAAAATCTGTCCTGGCGACAAACTGTGGACAAATTAATAGATAGCTGCTATAAGTGGTGATAAACCCACAAAAACAGACAGAATGTAGAAACTTATCAAAAGAGAACATTTCTTCTTTCAGACACCATGAGTACTCACATAACTGTGCACTCTGCCCAGATGACTTTAGTAGTAGTCTGAGTTCAAAGAGAGCCAAAGCAACATGCACAGCATGACAGCGCGTCCGTTCCATGCGGAACAAGTAGGCAATCGCAGCTTCAAACTGGGCAGTCAGGAAAAGAACTTGAAAATATAAAAATGGTTGCTGGTTCACTGCAAAGTGAGACTCGCCTGAGGAAAAGAAAAAAGAAAAATGGATTAATGTAACCCGTTCTATAAACCCAAAAACGTGTGCTATACAAGAGATGCAGTATTCATAATATTTACCATAATCTTCAAGAAGCTGCTTCTGAAATTGTGGTAATGTCAATCTGTCTTGAGCTGAGCTGCTGGAGTCATCCTCAAAGCAAATTTGATTCAACTAGATAAAACACAGATCGATCAGCTAAAAGGAACTACTGTATACAATATCTACAGCTCCAAGTATACAGGTAATAAACTATGGCAACACATGCATAGGTAGTAACCACAGCTCTGCACACACAAGTAATACTACAGCTCTGTGCTACCATGGGACAACCCCTCAACAAAGAGAATGTTCAAGCTGGTTGTGTGAAACTACATTTAAGTGGAACTTTACCAACAACAACTTGATAAAAATGTATGTTCTTTAACAAGCAACATATAGTAGATTCCACATTGATAATTATGCTTTCAGAATTAGTGTGCTGTAAATTGCCTCCAGCATTACTCCAGTTTCTTCTCGCTGGAGGCTGCCATTTTGTTCAAGTCCAGAGCAGTCACTTCCTCGCCAAGAATTCTCCCCCCTCCTTGGCCTCAAAAACTATATGTCAATTTTTAACCCCATTATGTTACTAAACGTCTTAGACCTGGTTCACATCTATGTGTTTTTTTGGTGCGTTTTGCAGAAACGCACTACAGTTCATTTACATGGTTTCCTATGGGACACAATCACATCTGTGCTTTTTTTCAGCTGCTGCGCATTTGGAAAGGGTCAGGGACTTTTTTTTAAACGCAAAACAGTTTTTTTGGTTCAATATACTTCAATGGAGAAGCTGCAGAAAAGCATGTAATACGTTTTTGCAGCAATTTGTGTTTTTTAATTTGCCCAACAACAAAATGGCCAAAAAACAGTATGTCTCTTCTAATAGTATCTCTCTCCTCTAATAGTATATACAGTATACCCCTTCTGTCTGTTATTATATAGTTGGTTGTTTATATTTACCACTGCATAGGAGATATTTAAGAATAAATTGCTTTTTTAAACTTTACATATTACCATATTTATCGGCGTATAACACGCACCCCAAGTTTAGGAGGGAATTTTAAGGAAAAAAAGTTTTAGGAGGGAAGTTTAGGGGACAAAAAAAAAAATTACATTAAAGCGTCATTTGCAGCCCTGCCCGGCGTCATTTGCAGCCCTGCCCGGCGTCATTTGCAGCCCTGCCCGGCGTCATTTGCAGCCCTGCCCGGCGTCATTTGCAGCCCTGCCCGGCGTCATTTGCAGCCCTGCCCGGCGTCATTTGCAGCCTTGCCCGGCGTCATTTGCAGCCTTGCCCGGCGTCATTTGCAGCCTTGCCCGGCGTCATTTGCAGCCCTGCCCGGCGTCATTTGCAGCCCTGCCCGGCGTCATTTGCAGCCCTGCCCGGCGTCATTTGCAGCCCTGCCCGGCGTCATTTGCAGCCCTGCCCGGCGTCATTTGCAGCCCTGCCCGGCGTCATTTGCAGCCCTGCCCAGCGTCATTTGCAGCCCTGCCCAGCGTCATTTGCAGCCCTGCCCAGCGTCATTTGCAGCCCTGCCCAGCGTCATTTGCAGCCTTGCCGACGTTTAAATTTCCCGCAGCCGAGACAGACCGCGCATGCGCCGCCGAAAAAGACCAAGCCGACTGTTCGGCTCCGCTCAGAGTCCCGCCTCCCTGCTATTTCGGGAGCGAGCGCAGGGAGGCGGGACTACAAGCGCAGCTGAACAGTCGGCTTCGGTCTTTTTCGGCCGCGGTTCGGGCTTTTTCTGCGCCGCAACCAATTTTTGTCATTTTTTTGGGGGGTATCGGCGCATAACACGCACCCACGACTTTCCCCCGATTTTAAGGGGGAAAAAGTGCGTGTTATACGCCGATAAATACTAAATTATACACCACACTTTTTTTTTTTTTTAAAGGTTATTAACTGATTAATTGAAACAATAAATAATTGATGAAAATAATAAGCTAGAATGATTTTATATCTTTTTTGCATATTGTATATGGTTTGGTTGATTTTATAACAGCAGCCAATTGTGCATGAGCAATTTTACTCTTTTCTATGAGTGCTGGGATCAGGAACATTCTGTCACTGATATTTTGTGTTAATACAATTGCTGTATGAACAATTTTTTTTCTGAGCTGGTTAACAAAATGTATTGAGTTACCCATTTTAACCAGTGATAGTTATAATTCTACATATTAGAAACCTCAAATATATGTCAGACACTGTTCAAGCTCCAATTTTGTCAAATTTATATAAAGTTATTTCCTTTAATGTTATACTCTGATTACTGTGGGCAGATTGGCTGAGTCCTCCTGTTTTATACGAATGGAATTTTGTGGGCCACAGACTGGAATATTTGTCACTGAACTCAAGACCAGCAAGACATCTCCCTGCCCTCAGTTGTATTCCCACAGTGCTGGCACCAGCTATGCCAAGAAACAAAACAACACTTACCCTAAATGATCATAAAACTACCCACAGAGAGGTAAATAGTAACCTGATTAGAACAGTGTACAATTTAATGGTCTGCCGAAGCTCCAACTAAAAATAAGTTTTTCAACTTACACGGGACTGAGGATTCTTGCCACTCCCATGTAAAAGAAATGATTGGAGAAATTAGTAAGTGCTGCTTAGCAGAGGGGTTTAAAGAGGAATCTGTTGCTTTTCTGTGCCGAGTTTTAATTGTTTGATCATTCCACCAGTAAGCTCTTGAATATAGGCACTGAAAGCTGACATATGCATATTGAAATAAAAATGAAAGGAATAATTCTGCAGTCATTCACCTTCAGCCAGAGGTAGTCTTCTGTTTTATCAGCTACTTCACTATGATTATCTGCTATGTCACATCGGCCAATTAAACAGTATACTGCTCTTTTATAAGGGTCTGTGCTCGACCTTACAGCTCTTCTGTAATGGAGACGAAGTTTGTTCTCTGTCCCTGGGAGCAACCTAGAAAGCAAGAAACCTTATCTGGTAAATCTGTCACTTTTTAAAGAGGACATATCCTATTTAATAAAAATAATTTTCCAAATAAAAAAAGGGGGAGGGGAGGACATATCCTCCTCTCCTGTTTTAGATCCATTTCCATTTACAGACTTAATTAAAAACCAAGACGACAAGAAGACAAGAGACAAGAAACCTACTTACACTTGTGGGTTTTAATTTGATGCATTTCCCATTGAAATTAACAGTGTAACATGCTTCAGTGTGTGCACAGCATTAGATAGAATTTCACTACAAGGTATGTTTTGATTTTTCACTATGGATTTCAATAGAAAATGCATCTGTAAAAAACCCAGTGTAAATGGACCATAAATCAGTAAGTAATATCACCATCATTTTGGAAAGTAAACCTAAAAGATTTCAATTAATCTCAGAAATACCGCAACAAAAGACTGACAGCCGTATTCCACTACCTCCGCTCGTTGTGTACGTATTCTTGGAACCAGTTCTTAAACTCCCCCAGCTGATGCTGCAATCTGTTTACCACCTGCTGAGCTGCTGAGGTATCACCACAGCGCAAGCAGTAGTAGATGAGTGCCCAAACTGGATAGCCCTCCAACTCTCCATCCTGAAGGCATAAGGAAAGAATGAGAATTATTCTCTCTACAGACACATCACAACATAAGCAATTCATATTAAAGTGCAATTTACCCACCTGCAGACCAGGTATTGGAGCCGGCAGCCTGATATTAAGGAAGCTTCGCACTAAATTAAAAGTGGAAGGAACTCCTCCGAGTTGGGCCTGTTGTAGGTTAGCATATACACTCTTCATAGTGTAGTCCCGGTAACTACAAAATTTAAAAAGGACAAAAAGATGAGCAGTAATATAACAGACCCCGGATGCCATTAATGAAAAAAGTCGGTGTCTGGCCACCAAACTAACTTGTTGCAAGCGAAGTAACTCCTCTAAGGCCCCTTTCACACTGGGGCGGTGGGTGCGTCGGCGGTATCAATTTTGTGGCGCTATTCGGCCACTAGCAGAGCGCTTTTACCCCCCGCTAGCAGCCGAGAAAGTGTTAAAACCACCCGCAAAGCGCTGCTGCAGCAGCGCTTTGCCGGCGGTATAGCCGCGCTGCTCTTTGATTTCAATGGGCAGGAGAGCGGTATACACACCGCTCCTTCACTGCTCCAAAGATGCTGCTTGCAAAGCGCCCCAGTTTGAAAGGGGTCTTAGAGGCACATACTTTTTCTGAGACAGCGACTAAAAATAATAAAGTTAGATGATCAGCATGCCAGAAACTAGATTAAAAGTGCAAGTTCAAGTTTAGTGAGAGTGTACGGTTTGTACATCCTCACCTCAGTATAACTTGCCGTGTTAAATACTTGCCTTGTTCTCTGTTCCAACGATTTTCAGTATGTGGCGCTGCAAGCCTTTCTAGTGAAATGTCCTTGCAGAGCAATTTTTAAAGTGTGCATGGGCCCCATTCATTCCTATATGCAAGCCGTTTTCCAGCCATCCAATGATCGTTGGAATACGGCTTAAGGTACGCGATTAACCACTTCAGCCCCGGAAGATTTGGCTGCTGAACGACTGGGCCATTTTTTGCAATTCGGCACAGCATCGCTTTAACTGAAAATTGCACGGTCGTGCGACGCTGTACCCAAACAAAATTGACGTCTTTTTTTTTTTCCCCCACAAATGGAGATTTCTTTTGGTGGTATTTGAGCTCCTCTGCGGTTTTTAATTTTTGCGCTATAAACAAAAAAATTGTGACGATTTAAAAATAAAATAAAAAAACCACCCCCCACACACACACACACACACACACAACACAATATTTTGTACTTTTTGCTATAATAAATATCCCCATTTTTTTTTTTTTTTAAAACTATATTTTTCTCAGTTTAGGACTATGTATTGTTCTACATATTTTTGGTTAAATAAAGAATAAGAAAAAAAAAACGCAATAAGCGTATATTGATTGGTTTGCGCAAAAGTCATAGCATCTACAAAATACCTAGAGGAAATTACAGATCGTGGTTCCTAGCTATTAGGAACACACAATCCGTCAATCCGTCTCTCCTCACAGATCAGAACAGGGATTTGTGGGTTTACACACACTTCCGTGTTCTGTCTCTCGTGCCCGCGATCGCTTGTGGCCGGCAGTCATCGCGACCGTCGGTCAGAAGCATCGGCACACCTGCGCACTGCAGCGGGCGCGCCTGTTATCCCGATCCCATGAGCCGACGTATAGCTACAACAGCTCGCGGGATCGTGCCAAACTGCTGCAGTAAAATGACGGCGGCTGGTTGGCAAGCGATTAAGATACGCTCTAAAGTCAGCAGCCTCAGACCGACTTTCTTTAGGTATGATTTACTTTAAAGAAAAAGAAAATAATCAAAACAGCACTTAAAATATATTACCAAAACCCCTCTGGCTAAAACAAAATACTAGAAGTTCAATATGGCTAATGCTATTGACAGACTGCAGATAGCACAATCGGAGCTAGCCAAGACAGATGGATGCATACAATAGAGACAAAATATAGACCACTGTAGTAGAAGGCCGATTAAAAAAAATAAAAATAATAATATCTTACCTGTCTTCTAAAAATTTTAACGCTTGTCTCACAAATCCTATCTGCATCTTGACTGCGCAACGACTTTTCAGCGTATCTGTGGCAGGAACTAGCAGGACATCTGTCATCTGCTTCACCATCAACCAAACATCAGATACATTCTGTAGGTTGAGCCGGAGATAGAACGATTGACAATAAGATAAGAACATAAGCATGGCTGTTTACAATAATGTGATTTAAAAAAATAAAATAAAATAACCGTGGCATTAATACCACCACTCATCTTTGCAGTCTCTTAAGCCTAGTACACAATACTAGTTTGTATTTTGTTCAATCCAGCGGGTTACCGCTCAGAAGAAGCCGCTGTATTAACTATCCGATGTTGGTACAGCGATCTCCCCTGCTGTGCTATTGTGTTCTGGACACCGGGGCACCGGACCCCCCCCCCCCCCCCCCCATAAAAAGTAATAAATGCAAATTTTTTGCAGATAAAAAAATATAAAATAGAATTTACGATAATTTATTTTCTTTGGGAGCCTGGAAAGCATTGCAACAGTGATCAGAAGACCGCTGGCGCCATGCAGGACTCCTGCAGACTGTTAGTGTGAACTGTCTGCCCATACATCATACGGGCAGGCAGTTTGATTGTTCCTGTCATTGTAAAACTACCACAGTGCTCAACAGCGCTGTGGTAGTTCATGAAGATTAACAGGGAATCAATAACAGGGGCCATGTGGGTGGAGCCCCACACGACCACTCTGAATTGTGGCAGCGAGTGCGGGAAGAGGCTCCCTGGCACAAGGGGGGGGCTGCTGAACATGTTGTACGTTACACCCTAAATATGGGTGTAACATGTTCCGAAATGTGAACTTATCCTTTCAAAAGAGAAGTCTTCTTAAAGTGGAGGGGCACTGTCCTCCCAAATCCTAAATGGCCAATAAGGGCTCTTGGTTATAAGCAATTAGTGAAGTATGGCTAGTCTTACTAGAGGCTAAAACCAGATACTGCATACAAATGCCAAGAGTAATAAAAATCACCACCACTCTTTTCTGGTTTGATAAAGGGTAACTCTACTTTCGTGGGAAAAAATATAGCAAATAAAAATTATAGCATATACAATTGATACACAAGCCATGCTGTAATGGTCTGTAAAATTAAATGCAATACACCAATGGTGTACAGAACGCCCCCAGAAATGTCATTCCCTGCTTGTGCGATTGGCTCATGGATTTACTTAGAAGCTAAATTTTAAAGCACCTTGCAATTGGAATTTCAGTGTTGGTGGGATAATCACAACAGTTAAACAAATTCCCAAGGATGCATATCCTGCAGTTTTTCTCACTAAAACAGAGAGAGTGCACCAGCTGATTATAATCAACCAGACCCTCCCAATCGGAATCAGTTAGCAAAAGGACATAAAAAAAAAAAAAAATCAAACAGCTATTTCTTCAAAGCAAAAACAGGTAAGAATCTGCTACAAAGTTTGTTAAAATCTAATCAATAAACATTATGGTATACAACATAGGGTATTGTTTTTTTTCTCAAAAAAGTGGAGTTACTCTTTAAAAGGTATTGTAATTAAAGAACACATCTATTGGGGAGGTTGCAAAGACAGGTGGAAGAAATGGGAAATATAAAGCGTAGGTAGGGGAGACAGGAGCTATAGTTTGTTCCCGACCATGTCACACAGATATACTGCGGCAGAATGGCTCCCCTGGGCGAAATCCCATACGGGTACATCCATTCCCTTAGCCGCCACCAGGGGAGCGCGCGCTGCAAGGAAGAGGAGCCATATCGTTTGTTCCTAAGTAGGAAAAACGATAATGTCTCCTCTCCTAGTCAATCCCATCCCCCCACAGTTAGAACACACAATTAACCCCTTGATGGCCCCCTCACGTTAACCCCTTCCCTGCAAGTGACATTTACACAGTAATCAGTGCATTTTTTGTAGCGCTGATCGCTGTATAAATGCCAATGGTCCCAAAAAAAAAAGTGACAAAAAAAGTCTCCCATCTGTCCGTCGCAATACCGCTAAAAATTGCAGATCACTGCCATTACTAGTAAAAAAAAAAAAAAAGCCATAAATCTTTCCCATAGTTTGTAGACACTATAACTTTTGCGAAAACCAATCAATATACGCTTATTGCAATTTTTTTTACTAAGAACATGTAGAAAAATATATATTAGCCTAAACTGTTGAAGAAAGTTGTTTGTTTGTTTTTTAAATTTGGGGATATTTATTATAGCAAAAAATATATTGTTTGTTTTTTTTTTCAAAATGTTCTCTTTTTTTGTTTAAAATAAAAACCGCAGAGGTGATCAAATACCACCAAAAGAAAGCTCCATTTGTGGGATAATTTAGTTTGGGTACAGCGTCACACGACCGCGCAATTGTCAGTTAAAGCAACGTAGTGCCAAATTGTAAAAAGTGCTTTGGTCAGGGAGGGGGTAAAATCTTCCGGGGCTGACGTGGTTAAAGTACAATACACTCACTGAAGTAGTTTATATGAGAAGTTCACTTGTGACCTGTATAAAAGCACAAACCTGCCATCTTCAGCTATATACATTAACTGTAATTCGTTCTGAACTCTGAGGCGAAGCTGCTCTGAGAGTCTTACCTTGTCATCTAGCTTCTCAGCAACAGCTGTGAACAAATCCACCAGACTGGGCTGCAGGTTTCCACTCACAACCTTTTCATTGTACACATAAATCTGCACAGAACAAAAACAATAATAGTTTACATTGCTAATTATTCAAAATATATATGTAAACCCAAGTACAAAAAGTATATCGTAGCTTACAAGACTTTAGATGTGGTGGCTGCATCAGTTTTCAGAAGTACAGAAAATACTTGCCGATATTATTAGTCCTTGTCACTTCATGTTAGCTAAACTGAAATCTTTTTCTGCAAACTTCTAATCCTCCCACCCCCACACTATTAATACAGACTGCCCCTGCAGATACAGTGGATAGAGTGAAAAGTGAGTGTGCCTAGCCACTCAGGGACAGGATAAGGGTTATTTTTAGTATTACCAGTTGAAAATAAAGGGACCCTGGAGAAAAAAAAAAAAAAAAAAAAAAAAAAAAAAAAAAAAAAGAAGAAGGGGGGGGAGAAGCACTAACACAAACACCAAATCTAAGGCTGCAATATATCACATTCTTGTTTTGGGTTTGGATGTTCTGTAAAGTTATATACAAAAATAAGCATGCATAGGTAATTAGATACAAAGGATTGCCTAAGCAATTCCACTGGAAGTTTGCCTCCCCAGCCTGCCACGTCACAGTCCACAGGAGACTGCAGGACCAGCCAAACACGGCAGCTCACAGATGGCTTCCCACACTTAGCATGCAAGCACCGGTGACCCAAAGACCAGTGGAGAACTGGCTGAGGTGAGTACCGTGCTGGATATCTGGACAGCCAAGTGTCTTAAAGTGGTTGTAAACCCTTACAAACCACTTGGACCTACAGGCAAGCCTAAATTAAGGCTTACCTGTAGGTCAAAGAAATATCTCCTAAACCTACACGGTTTAGGAGATATTTGCCAAAGACAGGAACCGCTGTCTACGGCGCATGCGCCGTAGACAGCGGCGCGCAGGCACACTGAGAAAGCCGCTCTCAACGAAGATATGCCACGAGTGTCGTCATTGCCGCGGAGCCGCGAGACCCACCAAGAAGATGGAGGCTCCGTACACAAGGGGACAGCGGTGACTTCGCTGGCTCCTGTGTCAGGTAAGTGACACATAATGGACTACTATGCATTATGCTTTACCTTTGCAGGGAAACAAAGAGGAAGTAAACCCATTAGAGTTTACTTCCTCTTTAAGCCAGCAGCTATAGTATTAAAACATTTTTTAAAAGTGACGGGAGAACTGCTTTAACCGCTTCCCGACGGGCTCCGGTATATATACGGTGGCAGAGTGGCTGTCTTGCGCGAATCGCCATATTATATAAGGCGGCTCCTATAAGTGCCATAGCAGGTGCGCACCCGCTGCACTGCAGGGGGCCCGAATCGCGCGTGGCCGGCGTGGGCGATCACTGAGGTGATCAAATACCACCAAAAGAAAGCTCTATTTGTTGGGGAAAAAAGGACGTAAATGGGCGCACGACCGCGCAATTGTGCAGTGCCGTATCGCAAAAAATGACCTGGTCAGAAGGGGGTAAATTCTTCCAGGGCTGAAGTGGTTAACATAGCAGATTGAGAAAGGGAATAAGGTACACAGATGATGACATTCAAATGGCATTTACACTTAACCACTAAAGGACCGAGTCTCTTTCTGAGATTTGGGGGGTTATTTACGAACGGCAAAACCACTTTGCACTACAAGCGCACTGCAAATCTGAGGCGGACATGCAAGGAAACTAAAAACACAGCATTTTAGCTTGCACATGATTGAATGATACAATCAGCAGAGCTTCCCTTCATTTCAAATCTACCCCTCAGATTTACAGTGACCATTTCCAAATGCACTTGTAGTGCAAAGTGGATTTGCCTTTTGTAAATAACCCCCTTGGTGTTTACAAAAAAACTGTTTCTTTTTCTAGAAAATGACTTGGAACCCCCAAACATTATATATATATTTTTTTCTAACACCCTAGAGAATAAAATGGCGGTCGTTGCAATAGAGATAATGAGATAAGGACCCTTTCCCTCTAAGCATTTCCCCCAGTGATTAATCCATCATATGCTGGAACTTTAGAGGGCAGTTTCCACCCTGTTTCAGACTGTTAAAACTGCAATCCTTTTCGATTTGCCACTGTTCCGCTTTACCTGTCTTGCATATGCCATTTCCACACTATCGAGGGAACTGCGACCAGGAGGACCAAGCTCACTGATGTAACTAGTCTACGGAGACAAGAAAGACACAAACGTTGCATGCATAGTTCATTATCATCTAGGCAGGGGCAATTTCTGAGACAGGACAGGGAAGTGACAAACCTCTGCTTCCTGAGAAAAGCCCAAATCATCCTCTCCAGATGCAAGCAGGGTGTGGAGGATCCTCTGTTTCACTTGTTCCCATTCCACAAGCATAGACTCCCTGTGGTACTCCTCTGCCATGGCAAATGTCTACAGTACAAGAAGATGCATTTGACATCACTTCATCTTTGAAATTACTCTAAAGCTTAAGAAAACAGCAATAATGTTATTGATACATAAAACAGTCTCTTGTTTCAGAGAGATACTCACTCTTCTCCTGGATTCTTCAATTGCTGCAAATAGTGCATTGTCTTTTTCATTTTTAAGGAATCCCTGAAATAGAACCAATAAATGAGAGACCAGCCTTTAACTACGGCAACTCAGCTTATCGGTAAGATTAACTTCCTGACATATTTGCAATTAGCGGTGTTCTGGGCACCAAGGAAAGTCCAACGAAGAAAAATAAGCTTGCAACATTTCAAATATATACACATTTTTTCTCTCATTTAATTGCTCTCAGAGGCTGGGCGGAATGGATGTACAGGACAGATGGCATGTGTGTGCCTTGCACCAGAAGTGCGTCATTATCTGGTGCTGGAAATGGAGCCGGCGCAATTTTGGTTCTCCCTGGCAACTCACGATATAGCCGACACCACACCACCAGGAAATCTCGGGGAGAGACCCACCAGGAGGAACCAATGACCACTGCACACTTCCCACCTACCCATTTACAGAAGGGACAGCCAAAGCATTGGTCTTAGTTACATAGTTAGTTAGTAAAAAGAAAGTTTGGCCTAACTGTCAATTGTACGCAACAAGGGTTTTTCTCCTCCCTCTCCCCCCCCTTCTTCACCCCCATCATCCCATTTTTTCCTTCCTTCTTTTTTCCCCCCCCTTCTCTTCTCCCCCTCACTCCTGTCCAAACACACCTTCTTCACCATTTCACCCCCCATTCCTATTTCTTCCTCATCCTTTCCTTCTCACACCTGCCAATCGGGCACTACACCTACGGTTTTTTCAACTCGGGCACCGGGTCACGTCCAGGTGATATATCTAGCACCTTTACCTTTCATTGCCTACCCTTTTAGTCATAGACTATTGTATCACCCTTAGATATTTTGAAACAACTGCTGGATCCATACACCCTCCCCAGTCGCCGCGTAAGGCACCGTGGGGGGTGCGCCTTCGTCCCCACAGAGGCTTCCCAATGGGGTAAGAACTGTCCCAATATATACAACTATATATACCTTCTCCAGTTCATGTGAAATTAAAAATGAATGTTCTTCGTTTATAAAATGTCCTCTTTGTTTTTTTGCTTTTTCTGCAGATGTAAATTACATATTTCCTGATGAAGCTTTTTTAGCGAAACTAGTAGAAATTTTGTACATTTGTTTGATTTTATGAAAGCTGTTCAATTCTCTCAATGTGTGAAGAACCATCATAATAAATTGTTTTATTTTATTTATGTATCTCTTTTGGTGTAAAAATAATATTACCAATACTCTATGTACCGCAATAGTCCGACAGCTCCCCCTCTTTGGAGAATCTTGGCTGGAGACCAGATTCATTCCAATATTTTTTTCTACATAGTTAGTTAGGTTGAAAAAAGACAAGTCCATCCAGACTTGGTCTGCCCGAGTTGCCTGCATACAGTCAAGAAGCAAAAGTCCAGATATCACAGGGATAACCTCAGGTTAAAAAAAAAAAACAGGACCTATTCATCTGAGGGGGGCCTGACAAGAAACGAGACAAACATTATGTAGTGTATGCCAGGACAGTCAAAACACAAAACTGGAGCATGAGGGACTTTTTTTTTCCCCATATATTTTTGGTTTGTGTGTTGCCTGTTGAAGATGGAACCAATCACTTAGGTAGCCGTCCTGGAAGAGGATTTTGGAAAAATACTTTTAAAAGCAGATATTTTGCGTAGTTAGACCTTGGTCCTCTCAGCAACCTCCCTATGATACCCAGCTAACCTTGACTGTGGCCCCTTTTTCAAAGCTACTATGGCTACTTTCAGGCCCTCTACTGCACTCAGAGGTCCCTATTGCTGACCCCCATGTCACTACAAGGCACAGTAATGATGTAGGTGGGAGGAGCACAGTGTGGAAAATAGGAGTTCAACAGCCTTAGAAGGGACACTTTCTGAAGACTTCAGTCAGTGATGTTCACAAAAAATGATAAATAGAGCCATATCAACTAATAAATCTGAGATTAATATAAGTTAAAAACATACAAACATGTTTATATTAAAAATAACACACACACACACACACACACACACACCAGAGGACCTATACAAATACAATGTTACACAGTAACATTAGACATATAGGCACAGCCCACAAACTCACCTGGATATCTGTGTCCTTCACTGGCTCAAGAGGCTCAAATGTTGTTACTGCACTGAGACTTTCTAGTCTCTGGGATATGTGAGAGATGTCCAACCCTCTGGAACCCAGCAAAACTGACCTAAAGGTGGGATATAAGCAAAGCTTGAGACATTTTCTTATCACAACAAAATTACATACATATAACTTATAAAAAGACATCCTCCTTTGAATAAAGACAATGCTCATCTGCTGGCTGCAGGTTATGCATATTACAAGTCAGGTTAGTTCTTACGCTTTAACATTGGCTGACTCCTGGGAAGTGCGGGTCATAGTTCTGGAGCGGAGCCTCTCTCCAGCTTGCTGGATTTCCTGAAGATTTCTTTCCACATGAGGAAGCTCTGTGATTCCTTCTGTCTCTGCAGCTAGTTGTTCTGCTTGCTGCAGGAGCTCTCCAAAGCCCTCACCGTCCATTGTGAGGGAAGATCTGTAACATGCATTAAGTTAATAATAGCCACTAAAGTACATACTGTGTGTATAATATATAAAAAAAATTGGGGGGAAGAAGAAGAAGAAGAAGAACTCAGGTGAGCACATTGCTGGATCCTGGGACAGGTGAGTGTCTGTTTATTAAAAGTCAGCAGCTTAACATTTTGTAGCTGCTGACTTTTAAAGTGAAAGTAACCTTCCTCTGCTGACATTTACCTATAATAAGGCTTATCTATAGGTAGTGGAAATATCTCCTAAACGTGCACTGTTCAGGAGATATTTACATTACATGCAGCTGAAGACATCACCGGCGGATGCCATTCCTTCTGAGCCCTGGGCTGTGACTGGCGGCATGCATGGGAGTGATGTCATTGCGGCTCCCGACAGTCACAGAGCCCGAGCCCACCTTATTATAGGTAAATGACAATTAAAGTCCCGACCCCTTCTATATCAATACACTGAGGCAGGCTTGGGCTTTAATTTAATGGTCAGAAGCCGCAGTGCGGTAGATCACTCCGCCTGCACCTGAAAGTGGTGAAATAATCCCCATCGCATTTCGGGTGCAGGCGGAGTGATCTACCGCACTGTGGCTTCTGACCATTAAATTAAAGCCCAAGCCTGCCTCAGTGTATTGATATAGAAGGGGTCGGGAATTTAATTGTCGGCAGCCGCAGTGCGGTAGATCACTCCGCCTGCACCCGGAAGTGGTGAAATAATCCCTATTTCTGCCCAGAGTTGCGGACGCCCATGCTCCCAGTATCAGTTTAACCACTTGCTTACTGGGCACTTAAACCCCCCTCCTGCCCAGACCAATTTTCAGCTTTCAGCTGAATGACAATTGCGCGTCATACAACACTGTACCCAAATTACATTTTTATCATTTTTTTTTCACACAAATAGAGCTTTCTTTTGGTGGCATTTAATCACAGCTGGGATTTTTATTTTTTACGCTATAATCAAAAAAAGATGGAAAATTTAGAAAAATAAATAAAATCAGGTTTCATAGTTTGTTATAAAATTTTGCAAACAGGTAATTTTTCTTCTTAATTGATATGCGCTGATGAGGCTGCACTGGTGGGCACAGTTAAGGCGGCACTGATAAGATGGCACTGGTGACATTGATGGGCAGCACTGTTGATGAGGCACTGATTGTGGGCACTGATGGGCACTGGTAAGCAGCACTGTTGTGTACTGCTAGGTGGCACTGGCAGGTGGGCACAGATGATCTGGCGGCAGCTCTCCATCGTGACCGGAATGGAGAAAATCAATGAATGGTGTCGCGCTCCTAGACTGATGTCAGTATAAAAAAAATCGCATAAAGTCGCTGTTGTGTGAAAAACAGCGAACATGGAGTAATATGCAGATTTAAAGTGACTGAGTGCAACACGGGCTAAACCATCAGTAAAACAATCAAATGCATAAAATACGGTAAGCTGAGACCAGCTGTGGAGCAACAATCAATGTATCAGTCCATAAAATATATGTGTACAAGTGTATACATATGCAGTGACTAGTGTGCAAAAAACCGTGATGGAAACACACTAAGGTGCATAAATAAATTACTATATAAAACACAAGAGTGAATAAATAAAGTGACTCTAAAGACAAGTAAAATCCCTAGATCACTGTGAAACAATAAACCAAAATAGGGGTGATGATCAGTGGTTCAGGTTAAAAGTATATGTTATAACCATAAGGTGCGTCCTTTTATCCCTTTTGTTACGCACCTTATGGTTATAACATATACTTTTAACCTGAACCACTGATCATCACCCCTATTTTGGTTTATTGTTTCACAGTGATCTAGGGATTTTACTTGTCTTTAGAGTCACTTTATTTATTCACTCTTGTGTTTTATATAGTAATTTATTTATGCAGCTTAGTGTTTCCATCACGGTTTTTTGCACATTAGTCACTGCATATGTATACACTTGTACACATATATTTTATGGACTGTTTACATTGATTGTTGCTCCACAGCTGGTCTCAGCTTACCGTATTTTATGCATTTGATTGTTTTACTGATGGTTTAGCCCGTGTTGCACTCAGTCACTTTAAATCTGCATATTACTCCATGTTCGCTGTTTTTCACACAACAGCGACTTTATGCGATTTTTTATACTGACATCAGTCTAGGAGCGCGACACCATTCATTGATTTTCTCCATTCCTCTCACTGGGTATTGTTTTAACCCTTTCGGTGTTCGCTGCACCTCACATAGTTATCTACCACATTTTACCATTTTTTAGCGCGGGAATATTACTTCTATATTCTCCATCGTGACCGATGTCCCTTTGACAGTCGCCGGAGAGCAGCTTTTTTTTTTCTCCTCACACTAAATTAACTTGTTCAGATCCATGCTATAGCTGAATGACAGCTACAGCGCGGACCTACTTTGCCGGGAGTATGACGTCCTCTCGTGCCCGAGCGGCCTGCACACCCCTTGATCAGCGAGTCTATGAGATCAGATCCCGACCCCTTACTAGCCAATGACAGCTGATGACGCGTTTACATCACATGATCAGCTGTCATTGGCTAGTAAGGGGTCGGGATCGGCCCCTTACTCTGATCTGTGATCAGGTGAGTCTCATAGACTCGCTGATCAAGGGGGCGTGCAGGCCACTCAGGCACGAGAGGACGTCATACTCCTGGCAAAGTAGGTCACATGTATGTAGGCATAGGACACACCCCCTTAAAATGAAAGTTATACAATAAAATGGGGCCATGCTAATGGGCCCCCTCATTCCCATCTCAGAAAGTTGGCCCCCTCTAGTGACTCCACTGTTTATGGCAGGGCGGTTGGCGGGGAGTAAAAACATGGCTCAACCACGCATATTTGCCACCCCCCAGTCTAAACGAGGCTTAATGGCACTGCAAGCACAGCACATATCTCTCATAGGCTGCGATAACACACATTGTCTTAGGTGTGAATGGGACCTAAAGGAGCCCCCAGGAGTAATAGAGAGCGATGTGTGACCAGCTCAGGGCCTGTACACCTCCCTTCCCTCCTATACACTGAGGAGGAGGAGGAGGAGGCCGGCTATCACTGAGAGAACAAGCCAGAGACCGGCCGCTGTCCCCTCTACTTCCCCGTACACAACACACCCGTCCCCCGGGTCTCCCCGGCTTCCTTTCCCCTTCACATGTCTCTCACTCCCTCCATACCTGCTCTGTTCCGCTCTTCTCGCGCTCTCCGGCTCCTGCTCTCTGATTGGCCGGCTTCCTCCCAGCATGCTGCGCGGCCACGAAAAAAAACTTTATTCAGCATGTCAGAGCGCAGACAGTGGGGGACGGGAAGCGGTGTGGGGGTTCTGCTTCTAGATAATTAAAATGAGCTTCGCTGCATAATAATGTGATGTCACATGGACAGTCCCTCTCAGTGGGACCGCTTCACATACACATCTATGTCCTCTTCTGTTCTTCGGAGGACACAGAGAAGATCCATAGCTCCAAACTGTCCCTGATTTCTATGGACTGTCCCTCTTTCCTTCTCATGTGTCCCTCATTTAGATCTGATCTATATAGTTGTATATGAAATGCACTACTTACAGTATCTATCAAAAAGTATTTAGCTAAACCTTTCATCCTTTTGTGTTGTCTGTATGAAAAAGTAATAATAAAAAAAGAAGTGATTCAAAAATCACCCGATTTCTAAATTTACTGCATTTCAAAATTCCAAAAGTCAATTTAAAGAAATTGTAGAGGTTTAAAAAAAAAAAAAAAAAAAAACAGAACTTGTGGGTTTAACTAATCAAATTTTTTGTACAATTCTCCTTTAAGGGGGAGTGGCAGGGGGTGTGTCCTAGGGGTGCAACGGATCAAAAAACTCACGGATCGGATCGATCCTCGGATCAGAGTCACGGATCGGATAATTTTTCGGATCAGCAAATAATAATTGAATTTGCAAAAACCTGTGAAAATTCCGCCACCATATAGTCCCCACTGTAATATAAACGTCATCTCCCCCACTGTAATATACACGTCATCTCCCCCACTGTAATATACACGTCATCTCCCCCACTGTAATATACTCGTCATCTCCCCCACTGTAATATTGTCTGAGTATGGCCGAGTATTGGCAGGGTATGGCCGAGTATTGGCAGGGTATCGCAGAGTATTGGCAGGTTATCGCAGAGTATTGGCTGGGTAATGCAGAGTATCGCAGAGTATTGGCTGGGTAATGCAGAGTATCGCAGAGTATTGGCTGGGTAATGCAGAGTATCGCAGAGTATTGGCTGGGTAATGCAGAGTATCGCAGAGTATTGGCTGGGTAATGCAGAGTATATGCTGGGTAATGCAGAGTTTGTTTACAAGTGATCGCTTCGTCATTTGACGGAGCGATCACATTGTAAACAGCGGCCGGGTGTACCAAGATGGCCGCCGCTCTGGAGCTAGGCCGAGGCCACGGATCGCGGGGTGTGCCGGTCCGAACTGGGTGAACACGTTCGGATCACGGATCGGCAACGATCCGTTGCACCCCTAGTGTGTCCTATGCCTACATACTTTTGCTGATACATCATATCTCGTAACTTTTTGAGACGGGAATGAGGGACACTTATTAGCAAAGGTATGTAGGCATAGGACACGCCCCCTACCACGCCCCCTTAAAATGAAAAGTATACAATAAAATGGGGCCATGCTAATAGGTCCCCCTCATTCCCATCTCAGAAAGTTGGCCAATACGCCATGGGGTCACCCTCAGGAACACTAGACAAAAAACTCCCCTTCAACCTCTGCAGCAATGCTGGCAGCACTCATACATCTATTTCCCAAAGACAACCTCTGGATATGATGCTGAGCACGTGCACTCAACTTCTTTGGTCACCACGGCGAGGCCTGTTCGGACTGGGACCTGTCCTGTTAAACCACTGTATGGTCTTGGCCACCGTGCTGCAGCTCAGTTTCGGGGTCTTGGCAATCTTCTTATAGCCTAGGGCATCTTTATGTAGAGCAACAATTCTTTTTTTCAGATCCTCAGAGAGTTCTTTGCCATGAGGAGTCATGTTGAACTTCTAGTGACCAGTATGAGAGAGTGAGAGCGATAACACCAAATTTAACACACCTGCTCCTCATTCCCACCTGAGACCATAGGCGTGCGCATGGAGTGTGCTTGGGCACACCCTAATCACCCGGAGCTGTCTCCTGAGATCTGCTCTGAAATGTTACATTCAGGCATTGTGTAGCCCGCGCTGCCTGTGAAACATTGAGCAGAACGTGAGACGAGCGTCGCTCAGTGTGTGAAACTGTCAGCTAATGTAACGGCTTGCAGAGAGAGAGAGACCAGTTGTCACAACTCAGCGATGATGTCGGGTTGGAAGAGACCAAAAGGACAACAAACACCAGCCAATGGAATGGGGTCTGGGTGGGCCGCTACATGTATGTGGCCCACCCCTATTCTTAAGCAGCCCATCATTGGCTAGTGTTTGATAGCTGCTCGGTCCCGCCCACCTCGGGTCCCACCCACCCCCGACATCACCCCAGAGTTGTGACAGCTGATCTTCTCCCTGCATGCAGTTACATTATCTGACAGCTTCACACACTGAGCAGCTCTCTCCTCACAATCTCCTCACAATCTCCTCTGTCAGTTCATCTATCAGTGCCAATCAGTGCTGCCCATCAGTGCCAACCAATGCTGTAAATCAGTGCCGCAATTAGTGTCCATCAGTGCCAATTAATTCTTCCAATCTGCCCATCAGTGCTGCTATCAGTGCCAATCAATGCTGCCAATCAATGCCCATCAGTGCCGCAAGCAGTGCTACCCATCAGTGCCAATCAATGCTTCCAATCATTGCCCATCAGTCCCACAATCAGTGCCACTATCAGTGCCAATCAGTGCTGCCCGTCAGTGCTAATCAATGCTGCAAATCAGTGCCCATAAGTGCCAATCAGTGCGGCTTATTAGTGCTGCTATCAATGCCGCAATCAGTGCCAATCAATGCTGGCCATCAGTGTCAATCAATGCTGTCAATCAGTGCCGCAATAAGTACCCATCAGTGCCGCAATCAGTGCCATTAAGGGCTGCATAGCAGTGCCATTATCAGCGCCAACCAGTGCTGCTCATCAGTGCCAATCAATGCTGCCAATCAGTGCTGCCAATCAGTGCCCATCAGTTCCGCTATCAGTGACAATCAGGGCTGCCTATCAGTGCCAATCAATGCTGCCAATCAGTGCCGCTATCAGTGCTGCCAATCAGTACCCATCAGTGCCGCTATCAGCGCCCATCAATGCCAATCAATGCTGCCAATCAGTGCCACTATCACTGCCAATCAGCGCCAATCAATGCTGCCAATCAGTGCCCATCTGTGCTGCTATCAGTGCCAATCAGTTCAGCCCATCAGTGCCAATCAATGCTGCCAACCAGTGCCCATTAGTGCTGCCGATCAGTGCCAATCAATGCTCCCAATCAGTGCCCATCAGTCCCACAATCAGTGCCACTTTCATCATGCCTCCTTTTATCTTAACCGCTTCAATACAGGGCTTTTAAACACCCTTCCTTACCAGAGCACTTTTTGCGATTCGGCACTGCGTCGCTTTAACTAACAATTGCGCGGTCGTGCAACGTTACACCCAAACAAAATTTACGTCCTTTTTTTCCCACAAATAGAGCTTTCTTTTGGTGGTATTTGATCGCCCCTGCGGTTTTTATTTTTTGCGCTATAAACAAAAGAAGAGCGACAATTTTGAAAAAAAACACAATATTTTTTACTTTTTGCTATAATAAATATCCCATTTTTTTAAAAAAAAAACTATTTTTTTCCTCAGTTTAGGCCGATACGTATTCTTCTACATATTTTTGGTAAAAAAAATCGCAATAGGCGTATATTGATCGGTTTGCGCAAAAGTTATAGCGTCTACAAAATAGGGGATAGATTTATTGAATTTTTTTTTTTTTTTTTTTACTAGTAATGGCGGGGATCTGCGATTTTTTTTTCGTGACTGCGACATTGCGGCGGACACTTCGGACACTTTTGACACATTTTTGGAACCATTCACATTTACACAGCGATCGTTGCTATAAAATTGCAATGATTACTGTGTAAATGTGACTGGCAGTGAAGGGGTTAACTCTAGGGGGCGCTGGAGGGGTTAATATGTTCCCTAATAGAAGTGATTCTAACTGTGGGGGGAGGGGACTTAAGGGGAGGAGACCGATCATGTGTTCCTCCGTACTGGGATCACATGATCGGTCTCCTCTGCACTGACAGGACGTGGGGGAGTTTTTTTTAACACACACAGCTCCACGGTCCCGCACGGTCCCGTTGTTTTAACGGGCAATCGCGGGTGCCCGGCGGACATCGCGGCCGCCGGGCACTCGCACCGTGTCCCGAGCGATGCCGCGGCGCGCGCGCGCGCGCGCGCGCCGGCGGCGGCGCGCGCGCGCCCCCCAGGCGGCCGGGAATGCGAGGACGTCATATGACGCCCACCCAGGATGGTAGATCCACCTTGTGGGCGTCATATGTACATGGGCGGGTATTGAAGTGGTTAAAGACCCCTTTCACACTGAGGCGTTTTTAAGGTGCTTTAGCATTAAAAAAAAGCACCTGTAAAGCGCTTGAAAGAAGCCTCATCTGCAATCCCAATGTGAAAACCTAAGTGCTTTAAGAGCCCTTTCACACTGCCAGTGCCCGAAAAACGCTCGTAAAGCGCCGCTTAAACTAGCAGCGCTTTACCAGCATTTTTCAAGCGCTAGTGGGGCGCTTTTAATCCCTGCTAGTGGCCAAATAAAGGGTTAAAAGCGCCCACAAAGCGCTGATGCCAAAAGCGCTTTGCAGTCGCTTTTCATGCGTTTTGCAGGCGCTTCCTATTGTTTTCAATGGGAAGGGGCGCTTTAGAAGCTCCAAAAGCGCTGCAAAGAAAGCTGCTTGCAGGACTTTTTTTGACGCCCTGCCAGCACAGCGCCTCAGTGTGAAAGCACTCGGGCTTTCACATTGGGATTGCAGTTGCGGCTTCTTTCAGGCGCTTTACAGGCGCTTATTTTAACGCTAAATCGCCTGAAAAACGCCCCAGTGTGAAAGGGGTCAAAGTGGATGTAAACCTGATTCATGAACTTTTTTCATGTACTCTAATTCAACCAAGAGTCCTTTGGTGAAATCGATTGGCCAGAAGTGAAGATCTAGAGATCCTCTCTCCCATTCGCTGACATACTTTTGACCAATTGATTCCAAGCCTGCCCACCACGACAAGGTAGACTCTTCTAGGGCAGGACCTACACTAAACTACACTAAGCTACCCTACTGGATGCTAGTCATCATTTTTCTAATGTTGGATGTATGTTTGTAGTCGGCCTCATCCTATAATCTGTGTGTGTGATCTACTCTCTCCTAATTGGTTGTCTGTCTCCCCCTGGGGCACACAATGTTTACCATGGATAGGGCAATCAGACATTTCCTTTCCTTCAGCCCCTCCAAATCTTACAGTGTATCTCTATCTAAAAGTGGTTCTAAAGTCTTAAGTTTTTTCACCTTAATGCATTCTATGTACTAAGGTGAAGGACCTTCTCTGCTGAAGCTGTCCCCCTGACCCCCCCTTTACCTGAGCCCATCTGATCAGCTTCCACCGCTGTCTCTCTCTTCATTGGACAGACTGATAGCAGTGGGAGAGATTGGCTCCAGCTGCTGTCAATCAAATCCGATGACACGGGGCGTGGGGTGGGCCGAGTCCCGCTTTCTGTGTCAATGGACGCAGCAACAGGTCTCGGGAGCGAGCACGCACAGGTGCACAGAAATCCGCTTTCCGTGGGGGCACCAGGTGAAGAGGAGGGTCCTGGAGTGCAAGTGGGGGTACCCAGAGGGGCTGCTCTGTGCAAAACCATTGCATAGAGCAGGTAAGTATAGGCATGTTTGTTTTTATTTTTTTGTTTTTTGTTTTTTATAAAAATACCCAGTTAAAGAAAATATCTGTTATTTTATATACATTTTTTTTCCAAATCCTTGTCTATTAGGCCCCTTTCCCACGGGACGGATCCGCTGGACGGCTCCACTAGCTCAGTGGGAGATCCGGTGATCCTCGCTGAGCCGGCGGATGACAGGTCCGTCTCCACTCACTGTGCAGGACGGACCTGTCAGAGCCCCGCTGTTCTCTATGGGCAGATCGGATGAAAACGCACTGCATGACCGTTTTCATCCCATCCCATACCATCCGCTGGCAAAAGTATCGCCATCTGTCTGTTTTGAGCGGATCTTGTCGGATCGAAAGGCAGGCGGGTCTCAGCGGACACATCTTCACTGACATCCACCTGCCCATACAAGTCAATGGGTGGCCTGCTCAGATCTGACTGAAAAACAGATCCAAGCGGGTCAATCATGTAAAAGGGGCCCTACAGTAGTTTACAAACTGCGGCCCTGGGGCCAGATGCAGCCCTTTTCTTGCTTTTATCCAGCCCTTGAGGCATTTTTCCTGCCATTGACACCAATAATGTAGCACTTTTCCCCCCACTGACACCAATGATGGGGCACTATTCCTCCCACTGACTCCAATAATGAGGCACTATTCCTCCCACTGACACCAATGATGAGGCACTTTTCCTCCCACTGACTCCAATGATGGGGCACTATTCCTCCCACTGACACCAATGATGGGGCACTATTCCTTCCACTGACTACAATGACGAGGCACTATTCCTCCCACTGACTACAATGATGAGGCACTATTCCTCCCACTGACTCCAATAATGAGGCACTATTCCTCCCACTGACACCAATGATGAGGCACTATTCCTCCCACTGACTCCAATGATGGGGCACTATTCCTCCCACTGACTCCAATGATGGGGCACTATTTCTCCCACTGACTCCAATGATGCGGCACTATTCCTCCCACTGACACCAATGATGGGGCACTATTCCTCCCACTGACACCAATGATGGGGCACTATTCCTCCCACTGACACCAATGATGGGGCACTATTCCTCTCACTGACACCAATGATGGGGCACTATTCCTCTCACTGACACCAATGATGGGGCACTATTCCTCCCACTGACTCCAATGATAGGGCACTATTTCTCCCACTGACTCCAATGATGCGGCACTATTCCTCCCACTGACACCAATGATGGGACACTATTCCTCCCACTGACACCAATGATGGGGCACTATTCCTCCCACTGACACCAATGATGGGGCACTACTCCTCCCACTGACACCAACTATTTCTCCCCCTAATACCAAAGATCAGACTTTGTTTCCTCTTACTGCGCACAGTCCGCCCCCTAAATTCTGTACCTGTACCTCAACCGCAGGTCATCAATGTTGAGTGGAGCATCAATGGGCAGTCTGCAGGGCAGTGGTGGAACAGCAGCCGGCACAGAGGACAGGTCCTGCTCTGCTGCGCCCATCGCTGGATGCATTCCGCTTGGAATTGGTGACTGCAGGGCAGAGTCGTAGTGTCTTCTCCATCTTGAAAAGCTGAAAAACAAATGGTACATAATACCTGGTCCTCACCACCCGGCTGGATGGGTGGCGGTGGTGATGGGGGTTGTTGAGGAGCTCTGCCGCGGTCTCTAGGCGAACGGCTCCTATGGTCCTCCTGTCTCCTCCTCCGATGGGCTCTAGACCTCGTCCGATGGGCGATGGGTGACTCTCCGCCGTCCTGACGAGAACGCCTCTGCCGGGATCCGGGACGAGAAGGACGAGGCATCCTGATGGTATAGGGTGCCTTTTACCTGAAAAAAAGCTATATTATTATATATAAAATATATATATATAAAATTATAATATTAATAATAATATTATAATTAGCAATAAGATGGTAGAAATAGCGATAAGTATCAATTAAAATCGATAAAATCGCAGTCAGTCACGAGGAAAAGCAGTAAAACGCTGTGAGATCGCAGAGCAACTGCTCAGAGCAACTGCACTCAGCAACTCGTAATGAGAAGTGACCTGAGACAGGCTCAGCCTCATCCTCTTCTGGTAAGCGCCTCTCATTCATCTTTATTTTTTTTTTTTTAGGTGTTTTTTTTTCAAATGTTATTTATTTATTAAAAGGACACAGAGACATGAAATACAACATCCAAATGTAACAACAGGAATAAGCATATTAGTGTGGGTATGTTTGGAATGAATTTCTTTTTTTTTTTTCCTCTTTTCCCTTTTTTCTTTCCTTCTTTTTTCCTTTTTCCTTTTTTTTCTTCCTTTTACATAATTATAATCAAGAGAGACAACATGAGGATTAGACAGATCTTGACAGATATAAATATATTTAAACCAACATTTCATACCTTCAACTGTTCATTCGTCTATTTCTATTTTTATTCCTTTCCTCTAAATCTCCTCATGTTACCGCCTCATACTCCCCCCCTCCAGGTTAGCCAAATCTTCCCTTTTTACGTCTAGTTATCCCTCCTACTAACCTGGTATCTATTCTACCCCTAGACCTCCCCCCCAAAAAAAAAAAAAAAAGGATGAGAAAAAAAAAAAAAAGAGAACTATATCACCGAGTCAATCCATGGAGAATTATCCCTTCTATGTCTACCTCCCTCTGGACAGAGGTTGGTGTAATCTCTAGTAGGGATGAGCCAAACACCCCCGGGTTCGGCTCGCACCAGAACCCGCGAACGGACCTAAAGTCTGTGCGAACATTAGAACCCTATTAATTACAATGGACGCGAATATTCGAAATCAAAAGTGCTAATTTTAAAGGCTAATATGCATGTTATTGTCATAAAAAGTGTTTGGGGACCCGGGTCCTGCCCCAGGGGACATGTATCAATGCAAATTTTTTTCAAAAAACTGCAGTTTTTTCAGGAGCAGTGATTTTAATAATGCTTAAAGTGAAACAATAAAAGTGTAATATTCCTTTAAATTTCGTACCTGGGTGGTGCCTATAGTATGCCTGTGAAGGGGCGCATGTTTCCGTGCTTAGAACTGTCCCTGCACAAAGTGTCATTTTTGCAGGAAAAAAAGTTATTTAAAATCACTCGCGGCTAATGAATTGTCGGCTCCCGTAACACAGAGAACAGTCATTCATTGAAAGTCATTGATAAAAAAAAAAAAAAAAAAAAAGCGTAGGGGTCCCCCAAATTCAATTACCAGGCCCTTTAGGTCTGCTATGGATATTAAGGGGAACCCCGGCCAAAAAAAAAAAAAATGGCGTAGGGTCCCTCTCAAAATCCATACCAGACCCTTATCCGAGCACGCAACCAGGCAGGCCGCAGGAAAAGAGGGGAGAGAGCGCCCCCCCTCCCTCCTGAACCGTACCAGGCCACATGCCCTCAACATTGGGAGGGTGCTTTGGGGTCCCCCCCAAAGCACCTTGTCCCCATGTTGATGAGGACAAGGGCCTCGTCCCCACAACCCTGGCCATTGGTTGTGGGGGTCTGCGGGCGGGGGGCTTATCAGAATCTGGGCCTTTTTCACATGAAGGGTCTGATAGGGCTTCCCTATCAATTTTTCAGACGGACCCTCTATTCACCCCTATGGATCGGCGGGTGTAAACAGACTTGTGTCTGTTTACACCCGCCTACCTCCGACCCAGTTCGCTAAAGAAAATTGGAAGGGGATCCTCCATCTAGGTGGATCGGAAGGCAGTTGGGTTTAAACAGACAGCAAAATGTGTTTATACCCAGCCATCCATAGAGCAGAGTGGGCTCTGTCTATGTCTGCATAAACTAACAGACCTGTCATCCGGACTTGGTATCTGCCCAGTGTGAAAGGGGCCTAATGGATGGCACGTTCACGCATCAGCAGACTGCCCACATTTTCGCGTGTGTCAAACCCCAATTCTGTGCTGAGTGGTTTAAAAAAAAAAAAAACATGCAACATGACAGATTTTCCAAGTAAGCCTATATTGGATTTCAATCATAACCATTGTATGTATTGCTATTACAATGCTGATGGTATAAATTGAAAGTGTATGCTGTGACCATAGATCCCCTTTTAGGCTTGATTCACACCTATGCATTTGTCATGCTTTTTGCATTTTGCAGATTTGAAAATGCATAGGTGTGAATCAAGCCTTATGTCCCATACACAGAAAATCCGACCACAAAATCCATCAGATTTTTTCCGACGGATTTAGTCCCACACTGGTGTTGCATACACACGGTCGGACAAAGTTGTCGGAAAATCCAATCATTCTGAACGTGGTGACGTTTGTTGCCTACGACGGGACTACGTAGAGGCTAGTAGCCAATAGCTTTGGTCTTGTAATGTGATCTGAGCATGCGTGGCACTTTGTCCGTCGGAATTTGCTACACACGATCGGAATTGGTGTGATCGGACTTTGTTGTCGGAAAATTTTTAGAGCAGGAGATACAAATTTGTCCATCGGACAAGCCGATGGAAAATGTCTGATGGTGCCTACACACGGTCGGAATTTCCGACAACATTGTCCGATAGGACAGAATCCATCGGAAAATCCGACCGTGTGTATGGGGCTTAAAGCCCCATACACACGCTCAGATTTTCCGATGACCAGTTCCGTCGGATCATTTCCGTCGGACTTTGTCCGATGTTGGTGTTGCGTACACACGGTCGGACAACGTTGTTGGAATTTCCGGTCTTCAAGAACGTTGTGACGTAAGTCGTCTTCCACGAGACTAGAAAAGGGAAGTTCAGCACCACGTCCCGCACCCGTTGGGCTCCTTCTGCTGATTCCGTGTTTATCGCGAGTTAGTTGAAGTTTGGGGACTTACGATTCGCGCTTCTCAGTTTTGTGACTCAGATTGTTACTGCTCTTCAGTTTGTGCTTGTCGTGCGTATCTGTTTATTAGTGCGTGTAGTCAGTTCGCATTTGTTGGTCATTGCGGCCTATATCTTGATATAGGACTCTTTGATTTTCACTGCTTATTGACTGCTCGTTTCTGGTATTCATTTCGTTCTTTCAGGCCTTGCTGTTTATCGGTGCTTTCTGTTTGTCCGTTCTGACCAGCCGACCGTTTGTGAGCGATGTTTCCCGTACGTACTCGACGCCGAGTTCGTGCTGTACGCGGAATTGGTGTCGGGCTTTTAGCTTTGAGCCAAGACCCGTCCATGAACAGAGTGACGAGGAGTATGTGGACCAAGAATTGGTTGCTTCAGCGTGATCAGTTCTCGCACATACCTTTGCTTCATGAGAATAATCCTGATGATTTCAGGAACTTTCTCCGGATGACGGACCCCGTTTTTCACCGTCTTTTGGCTTTGCTGACCCCTTTTATCAGCCGGCAGGATACCTGCATGAGACAAGCCATCACTCCGGAGCAGAGGCTTGTTGCCACGTTGAGGTACTTGGCGACAGGGAGAAGCCTTCAGGATTTGAAGTTCTCTTCAGGTATCTCTCCCCAGGCCCTGGGAATCATTATTCCAGAGACCTGTTCTGCCATCATCCAGGTCCTGCAGGAGGACTATATTAAGGTAACATTTCTCCTTTACTATTTCCTTCTATGTATGCTCTGTTTGCTAATGTCTTCTATTTTTGACCTCCTTCCCTAATTACCATGATTGCAATATGCTCTAATATGCTGTGCCCCTTTTCTCCTTCATGCATTTTTCCCTTCACTTACCTCCCCAGCATGCTCTTCTGGCACAATAGACACCTATGGCCTAGTCCCTTAAGCAATGTATTTTGTCTGCTGCATAGTATTGTTTTCCCCCAAACACCCCCTAAAATATGCATAAATGTTTGCTGTGTGTTTTGCTTCATGCAGAGCCCCTTTTGTTTCCCTTTTTTGGGGGGGGGGGGGGGGTGGGTGCCAAACTCATTAGGAACCCCCTCCCCCAACTGCTCTGTCAGATGCTACCAATCCTCTATCTGCTGGCTTTCCCAAGGTCAATACACACTATATACCTACCTCTTTATAGTGGGCATCTTTAGGGATGAATTCAGCAAAGCACGTAGTGCAAGGGGCTGGCTCCATACTTTCCATTTCCTATTTTTTGGTGTTCTTTCCCTCCTATTAGCTTTCTAGGTAATTGCAGAATGTCAAAATGTGCTTCCATTATTTTTTGGGGTGGGGGGTGGTATTTGGAATGTTCTTTTATGTTTCCTGTGGGCTGCCAATAGTGTTAAGTTAAGGAGTGTCTGGCCAAACTAGCACACATTATTGAGACATTTGGCAATCAATGAAGTGCAGAGGGTTACCTGTCCAAAGCCCCCCCCCCAAACCCCTAGTTATTGTCAATGGCCCATCAGAAGTGGGGGGATTGATGGGGGGTGAGTAATCTGCTAGGGGGGCCCTCTACTTTTGGGTGCAAATACTTTCAAGCTTACAATTTAAAAGTCTGATCTTGTTCCAAGATGTTAGTGTCTAATCTGCTTGCAATGTTTATGTGCAAAGTGACTAATTTTTTTTTCTTGTTTCACTCCACAGTTCCCTTCCACGCCACAGGAATGGCAGACTGTGGCCTCCCACTTTACCAGCCGTTGGGACTTTCCTAACTGCAGAGGTGCAATTGATGGGAAACACGTCCGCATCGTCCCACCCCCCAACTCGGGGTCCTACTATTATAATTACAAGGGGTTTAATAGTGTAGTGATGTTGGTGGTGGTGTCGGCGACATACGAGTTTTTGTATGTGGACGTGGGGATGAACGGCCGGATCTCGGATGGTGGTGCCATTGCGCACACGGAGTTCTACTGGCGTCTCCAGAGTGGCAGTCTGTGCTTGCCACCTCCAGAGGAGAATGCTGAAGGACTCCCCTTCGTCTTTGTCGCAGATGAAGCGTTTGCGCTGACTCCCCATATGATGAGGCCCTTCCCGATGAGGACCCTCACCCCAGACCAGAGGGTCTTCAATTACAGGCTGTCGAGAGCCTGCAGAGTGGTGGAGAACACCTTCGGGATCCTGGCCAGCCGCTTCCGCCTGTTTTTGACGGCTATTAACTTGGCGGAATACAAACTCAACCACATAGTTCTTGCCTGATGCATATTGCACAACTTTTTGAAAAGACACAACAGCAACTATGTGGTGCCCGTTGGCCCAGATGTGGACGGGCCTTCCAATGCCGACCTCACAGCCCTTCAAGCGGCACGTCCAGGCTTGCCCCCTCTAAATGCCTGCGAGGTCCGCAAGCAATATATGGACTACTTTGTGGGTAGGGGGGCCATTGCTCTGCCTGACGATGTGTGAGAGGCATTTTTTAATAAATATATTGTTTAACCACTTCAGCCCCGGACCAATTTGCAGCTAAAGGACCAGGCCCCTTTTTGCAATTCGGCACTGCGTCGCTTTAACTAACAATTGCGCGGTCATGCGACGTGGCTCCAAAACAAAATTGGCGTCCTTTTTTTCCCACAAATAGAGCTTTCTTTTGGTGGTATTTGATCGCCCCTGCGGTTTTTATTTTTTGCGCTATAAACAAAAATAGAGCGACAATTTTGAAAAAAATGCAATATTTTTTACTTTTTGCTATAATAAATATCCCCAAAAAATATATAAAAAAACATTTTTTTTCCTCAGTTTAGGCCGATACGTATTCTTCTACATATTTTTGGTAAAAAAAATCGCAATTAGCGATTATTGATTAGTTTGCGCAAAAGTTATAGCGTTTACAAAATAGGGGATAGTTTTATAGCATTTTTATTAATATTTTTTTTTTATTAGTAATGGCGGCGATCAGCGATTTTTATTGTGACTGCGACATTTCGGCGGACACATCGGAAATTTTTGACACATTTTTGGGACATTTGTCATTTATATAGAATTCAGTGCTATTTAAATAGCACTGATTCCTATGTAAATGACAGTTGTAGTGAAGGGGTTAACCACTAGGGGGCGGGGATGAGTCAGTGTGACGTGTTGTGTTTATTTTACTGTAGGGGGGCGTGGCTGTACGTGTGACGTCATTGATCGGCGTTCCCGATGACAGGGAACCGCCGATCACTGACAGTCAGTGTAGGAAGCGCGGGGAGAGGTTTGTTTACATAGACCTCTCCCCGTTCTTCAGCTCCGTAACCCGATCGCGGGATACCAGCGGCGATCGGGTCCGCTGGTCCCGCGGCCGGGGTCACGGAGCTCCCGACCGGGTCGCGAGCGCGCCGCTAGCGGCGCGCGCGCGACCCACGGGCAGGCACATGCACGATCACGTACAGGTACGTGATTCTGCCTGCCCGTGCCATTCTGCTGACGTATATCTGCAGTGGCCGGTCGGGAAGCGGTTAAACAAACCTATGATTTCTTGTCATTTCCTGCCTGTGTTTTTTGTCGGTGTATTCTAGCTTATTTGTGATGTAAATTTTTGCCCTTTAGCTTCAACAATGGGAATGCACTTTCTGGGCAAAAGGAGGTAACAGTCTCTTCTTCCCAAAAAGAATCTTCTCATGTTGTGTGTGTGATACCTAATCTTTTGTCTATAGAAGGTTTGTAGTGCATAACTGACACCCAAAATACTCCTTTTCATCACCATGACAGAAATGTGTGTATTCACAAAAATGGTGTGCTACGTGTTTTCGTACAAAGCACTGTGGGTGTCATTTACATAAGCCAAATCCACTGTGCTCTACAAGTGAACTGCAAAAGTGCCCTGGAAAATACACTTGCAGTGCAAACTGGAATAGCCTTTAGTAAATAACACCCATTACCCCCCAAATCCTTTACTTTTGACATTAATAATGCTTTTGTGTTTTTAAAGAAGGAAGCCACACATTTTTTATATTAAAAAAGTTTACTTACAACACATTCACAAGTGCCTTTCAAAACTTTTTGGCAAAACTGACAAGATCTTGGTTCTTTCGAACATTGTTTACTAACATGCCGCATTTGTTAAAACCAGGCATGGAGCAAAACAGAACAGACTGAACATAGGAACTTGCAAAGTTCAACCTTCTAAAGTGAAGACAAGATTAGACATGACTATATGTTCAAAGTGTGTTTGATCTTGCCTTCATCACATGGGGGGTCACCCCTTGAAAATGGAAATTTAGAACATGCACACAATTTGGGTCTCAAAATGGACATTAGATGGTAAAACACATGCCTAGAATGTTCAAAAGTGCAATTTCCCATCATGGGGATCAATGGACGTGTTTTGGGGGTGCAACCCCTTCATCACACCCACTTTAGTGGTTAGTAAAGTGGTTGCACCCCCAAAACGTTGTCATTCATCCACCATGATGGGAGCTAGCACATGTTGACACAATGTGTGCATCTTCCAAATTTGCCACAGTTCTTAAGTTTCAAATGTTGTCACAAACAGCCACAAATGTGTGATGATAACTTTGTGCGTTTTCAGATTTTACCTAAAACATCAATGATGTTCTTCAATTTTTGTTGAACATCATTGACGTTTTTCTTTATCTCATCTAGATCTCGATTGCACACCATTATCTCCCCGATGAGTACGTGTGCACTTTCAGTGGTAAAGTGCGATTCTTCTTCCACAACATCCACGTCACCTAAAAACACAAAAAAAATAAAAAATGTCTCTTGGAAATGAGGCACGCATACATTGATTAGCTTACCAGTAGCTGTGTTCTCCCACACTCACCTGTTGTGGTGACAAGTTCTCCAAGTTCGATGATCTCTCCTTCCTCCTCCTCCTCCTCTGCTTCTGGTCTTTCCCCTTCTTTGGGTGGTGTGGGTTTCCTGGTGTCCTCAGACGTCCCGAGTCTTCGCTCCCCTATGAGAATGTACAAAAGGAAGATTTAGCACAACAATCTATTGAGGGCAGAAATAGGAAATGTCAAACATTGCTTGAAAGTGAGCGACAATATTTTTGGTTGGCCAGTTTCAAATGACAACAACATGAATGTAGTCACTTTGTAAAGGTGCTAAACTTACTACCTTTTTGGTAGAAGTTTGTCTGATGGAGACACCCCTCTAGTATCCACTGGAGCACATGTGTGGAACAGCATAAAAAAAAGGGCGTTTGGGTGTCCCAGCACTAGTGCTCTAGAGTCCAAATGGGTAAACAGCTACTGAGTGACCTCTCCTTTACATTGAATACATTTGCTTTACATTCTTGATGACATCTCTATTGAGAACAATCTTCCTTTCACTAAAAACTTCACCAAACCTCGTATTATAAGTGGCCGAACGATCGAGGTTGAGTACGATCGAATGCACAGACGAACATGAAAGTGGCCATTTTCAAAGGTACAACATTGAAAAAAATCCAACCACATGGAGCAGTATGCAAGCAAGAAATCAAACACAAAACACAACTACTTACTTTTTTGAAGAACTCGCTTGATCTTTCTGTACTGATCGGGCTCCCTCAGTTTCAGGTCTGACCAGCGTTTCCTCAGTTGCTCCTTGGATCGTTGTACCCCAAAATTATTGTACAGCCTCCTCACAACTTTAGACATGATCTTGGCCTTTCTGACATTTGGGTTGAGGTAAGGCCCATACTTCCCATCATAGTCGCTCCTCTTCAATATGTCCACCATCTCCAACATTTCTCCAAATGACATATTGGAGGCCTTAAATTTCAGCCTCCGGGATCGGGACGTTTCTGCCTCCGGCCTTTCCTCGTCCTCCTCCTCGTTGCTGCAATATTTGGGGCGCACCTGCTGTGTCCCCGCCATGTGCTCTCCACACTGCGCCATAAAGAGAAGGGGTGGGGAATAGACGAGAAAGATCGTCAGGGGCGGGCGTAGTTTCATGCATGCGCACTGTATATAAAACATCACACGCATGTGTCGTAGCGACGATCTGTGAGACGAGGGGAGAGAAAGCTCACGCACAAGACGATCGCTAGAACGAAGGTACAATTTTAACTTGGTACATAACTAGCCTAGACTGATTAGACCTTGAGGCTTATTTATGGAGAAGATTAGGAGAGTTTAGCCTGACATTATTTATAGTGTTTTGTGTGGTGTTGTGTCTTGCAGAGATTATGGAGGGCTTCAACCATGTGAGTTTTCTCCCCCTCTTCATTGATAAGTATAGGGAAATGCCCCTATTATGGCAGGCTAAACACCCAGATTACAGCAACAAACCAAAGAGGTACGCAGCCATGAAGAAACTTCTGGAATTTGTAAAGCCAATGATGCCCACGGCAACCGTGGAGAAGTTAAGACTCAAAATTGGCAGCCTGAGGAGTACCTATTTCAGGGAGCGGAATAAGGTCCTGAAGTCCCAAGCATCTGGAGCTGCAGCAGATCAGGTCCATGTCCCCACGCTCTGGTACTATGACAGGCTCCATTTTCTCAAAGACCAGGCTAATGTCAGGGAGTCACTCTCGACTCTTCCTTGCACGCATCCTTCCATGCACACCACCCCTGATGAGGCTTCCGAGGAGCAACCTGGGCCTTCCAGTCTGGAAGATGTGGAGGAGCCCAGCTTGAGCCAGGTATAGTAGTTTTGGAACCATTTTTATGAAAAATGAATTATGTTCACTTAATTCAGGATCCCCAATTGCTTAGTTCCTAACAGTGTTGGTCATCTTACTTTAAAAAAGTAATTAGTTACATTACAAATTACTTCTCCCAAAAAAGTAATTGAGTTAGTAACTCAGTTACTACATTGGAAAAGTAATTAGTTACTCAGAAAAGTAACTGTGATTTTTTTTTTTTATATTCTTAGGGGCGGGTCTAGTATTACTGTAAGCAAGGGGCGCGTTCCCCCCTGCACGTCTATTTCCCCTCTGCACCCCCCTGCACGTCTGTTCCCCCCAACACATATATCCGTTTCCCCTCTGTACCCCACTACACATCTGTCCCCCCCACACACTTATATCTGTTCCCCCTCTGTACCCCACTACACGTCTGTTCCCCCCCACACACATATATCTGTTCCCCCTCTGTACATCTGTCCCCCCCAAACTCAAGGATCGGATCGTTGCTTGGATCAGAGTCACGGATCGGATCATTTTTCAGATCAGCAAATAATAATTGAATTTGCAAAAACCTGTGAAAATTCCACCACCATAAAGCCCCCACTGTAATATCCACGTCATCTCCTCAACTGTAATATTGGCTGAGTATGGCTGGGTACGGCTGAGCATGGCTGGGTATCGCCGAGTATGGCTGGGTATTACTGTGTATTGCAGAGTATGGCTGGGTATTACCGAGTATTGCAGAGTATGGCAGAGTATTGGCAGGGTGTTGCAGAGTATTGGCAGGGTGTTGCAGAGTATTGCAGAGTATGGCTGGGTATTACCGAGTATTGCAGAGTATGGCTGGGTATTACCGAGTATTGCAGAGTATGGCTGGGTATTACCGAGTATTGCAGAGTATTGCAGAGTATGGCTGGGTATTACCGAGTATTGCAGAGTATGGCTGGGTATTACCGAGTATTGCAGAGTATGGCTGGGTATTACCGAGTATTGCAGAGTATGGCTGGGTATTACCGAGTATTGCAGAGTATTGCACAGTATGGCTGGGTATTACCGAGTATTGCAGAGTATGGCTGGGTATTACAGAGTATTGCAGAGTATGGCTGGGTATTACGGGGTATTGCAGAGTATGGCTGGGTATGGCAGAGTATTGCAGAGTATGGCTAGGTATTACGGGGTATTGCAGAGTATGGCTGGGTATGGCAGAGTATGGATGGGTATTACGGGGTATGGCAGAGTATGGCAGGGTGTTGCAGAGTATTGGCAGGGTGTTGCAGAGTATTGGCAGAGTATTGGCAGGGTATTGGCAGGGTATTGGCAGAGTATTGGCAGGGTATTGGCAGAGTATTACCTGGTATTGCAGGGTATTGGCAGAGTATTGGCAGAGTATTACCTGGTAATGCAGAGTATTGGCAGGGTATGTGCTGGCATCCATCTCCCCTCCACTGTACAGATCTGTACACAGAGGGGAGAGGAACCGGCGTCATCTTGACGCCGGTTTGTTTACAAGTGATCGCTCCGTCATTTGACGGAGCAATCACATTGTAAACTTCCGACGGGTGCACCAAGATGGCCGCCGCTCCGGAGCTAGGCCGAAGCCGCGGCCTTTCCTAAGGCCGAGGCCGCCGACGTCTCCGCGGATCGCGGTAAGTAATTGCGGTAACGCCGCCCCAGTAATGGGAACGGCGTTACTGCGAGGGGCAGAGTAATCAGTTAGATTACTCGTTACCCTTTAAAGTAACGGCGTTACGTAACGCCGTTTACTTTAATCGCGTTCCTTACATCACTGGTTCCTAACGTGTTTGACATATCAACGGACAGTAGTGTTGGAGACATTTGGGGCAAGAATATAAACTGCAGGGCTGAGAATTGTATGGTTTTCTATTTGTAAACATTTTGCAACAGTCACTAGATGAAAATTGTGTGTGTTTGATGAACAAATAACTCAAACTATGTCCCTTTTTCATACACAGGAAGACCTCAGCCAGGAGGTGGCTGTGGAATGTGGCAGTCAGGAGGAGGCAGGGGTTAGTGGCAGCCAAGAGGTGGGTAGTGGCAGCCAAGAGGGGGGTAGGCGTAGGAGCCTGAATGTCTTCCAAGTCCCTCCCCTCCGCCTTCCCTACAAAAGGGCGAGAAGGGGGGGTGAGGTGGGAGAGTCACACCCACCTACGAGGAGGCCTTTGGCTCCTTGGTTGCCACTAAAATGAAGGATATAGAGGCGGGGCAACGCAGCATGTGTGAGGATGTCACCCTCAAGGTCCTAAATAAAGGGATGGCTGGGGGGATGACCACACTCACACATGTGTGCGATAGTGACCTTGCTCCGCCTCCTCCTCCTCCTTCTGCCACCCCACCAGCACCACAGCCACAGCGTGCAAGGAAGCGTGGAAGGAAGACAAGAGAGTGACGACCTGGATTCAGTCTGGTCTGAGAGAAGATGGAGCCTCTCGTAGTACCAGAGCCTGGGGACCTAGATGGCATCTGCTGCAGTTCCGGATGTTTTTGACTTCAGGGCCAGATAGCACTCCCTTATTAATTAAGATAGGTACTCCTCAGGCCCCCAAGTTTTGAAGCTTAAAAAAAATGATGTTTGCCGTGGGGGTCCAAGGCTTTGCAAATTCCCCAAGTTTCTCCATCGCTGCGTTCCTCTTTGGTTTGTTGCTGAGACCTAAAAAAGGTATTTTTGAGTTCTAAAAATCATTGCCCATGTGTTTTACTTTTCTACAATGACAGTTTATTTTGTGAGTAGGCAGGTACATTTCACAAATCATAAAGTCCAATTAACAAGGGGCACCAACAACAAACAAACTCCTAGTAAATTTAAGCAACAAATACAAATGATAATAATGTTGTTTTGCTAAGTTGAGACACACAACCCCCCCTCAAAAATCTAAATAAATTATCCTGAAAATATGTATTACAAACCAAAAATAAAAAATGACAAATCATCCCAAAAATATAACAAACATTCTTTTACGATCTGACGAAAAATAAACATCTAGCCAAGAAATCCTGAAAAAGAATAAATAAATACGTTTGTGAGAAGTGAGTGTGAATAGGAGCAGCTAAAACACGTCATTCTTCTTGCATTGTAAAGAAAAAGAGAATGCGCTGCATTAAAGACATTTTAACATTGCAGCGTGACGAATGTGCTGTGTCGATTAGGAACTTAGGGCGCTTCCGTCACAAAATTTCTTCTGAGCATGCGTAGCACTTTGTCCGTCGGACTACGCTACACACGATCGGAATTGGTGTGATTGGACTTTGTTGTCGGAAAATTTATAGAGCAGGAGATACAACTTTGTCCGTCGGACAATCCGATGGAAAATGTCCGATGGTGCCTACACACGGTCGGAATTTCCGACAACATTGTCCGATAAGACAGAATCCATCGGAAAATCCGACCTTGTGTATGGGGCTTTAGAGTAATTGGTTTGATCACTCCAGATGTCAGATGCTTAGGCCTGGTTCACACCTATGCGTGTTTTAGTGCATTTTCAGTTTTGCAGAAACACACTACAGCCCATTTAACATGGATTCCTATGGATCACTTTCAAATCTGTGCAGGGCCAGTTGTGTTTTTGGTTCCATAGATTTCAATGGATCAAAAATGTGTGTTGAAAAACACAAAATGAACCTGGATTATGCATCAACTGCAACCTGCATAGGTGTGAACCAGGCGTTAATAATTACAGCTTGCATGCTTTATCCATTATCCATTTTTTGGCTCCCAATTACAATTCTTTAAAAGTGATTCTCAATTGTGACCACTAGGTGTCAGCAGCAACATACTAACTAAGCTGACAACCAAGTAATCGTTAATTTTGAATTGTGCAAAAAAATGTTGCTGGGAAATCTTCAGTCCAGAGGCTAACCATCAGGCTGGGTTCACACTATTGCGAATTGTCCCACCTAGGGTGACCAGACATCCCCGGTTTCCGGGGACAGTCCCCTGATTGAGGATACTATCCTCAGACCAAGTCTGTCCCCGGTTTTGTCCCCGGATTGGAATTTGAACAGGGGCTGGGGCAATTTCAAAGACAGCCCGTGCAGAATAAAAAAAAAAAATCTGAATTGCACCCCCCCTCCTCTGCCGCTCCTACTAGCTTATGGGGGTTTATTTTTTTACATTATTTGTGCCCCTTTCTGATGATCATGTTCCGGTCGGAGCGGAGGGACTATTTCTTCAGTTTTGTGCGCTGATTGCTGCCATTACTAGTAAAAACAAAATATGTCCCCGGATTTAATTTAAAAAATCTGGTCACCTTAGTCCCACCACTATGCTTGACTGTAGGCAAAGACACACTTGTCTTTGTACTCCTCACCTGGTTGCTGCCACACACGCTTGATACATCTGAACCAAATAAGTTTATCTTGGTCTCATCAGACCACAGGACATGGTTCCAGTAATCCATGTCCTTAGTCTGCTTGTCTTCAGCAACCTGCAGGCTTTCTTGTGCACCATCTTTAGAAGAGGCTTCCTTTTGGGACGACAGCCATGCAGACCAATTTGATGCAGTGTGCGGCATATGGTCTGAGCACTGACAGGCTGACCCCCCACCCCTTCAACCTCTGCAGCAATGCTGGTAGCAGTCATATGTCTATTTCCCAAAGACAACCTCTGGATATGACGCTGAGCACATGCCCTTAACCTCTTTGGTCAACCATGGCGAGGCCTGTTCTGAGTGGAACCTGTCCTGTTAAACCGCTGTATGGTCTTGACACGCGTGCTGCAGCTCAGTTTCAGGGTCTTCTTATAACCTTGGCCATCTTTATGTAAAGCAACAATTCTTTTTTTCAGATCTTCAGAGAATTCTTTGCCATGAGGTGCCATGTTGACCTTCCAGTGACCAGTATGAGAGAGTGAGAGCAATAACACCAAATTTAACACACCTGCTCCCAATTCACACCTGAGACCTTGTAACACTAACGAGTCACATGACACCGGGGAGGTAAAATGGCTAATTGGGCCCAATTTGGACATTTTCACTTAGGGGTGTACTCACTTTTGTTCCCAGTGGTTTAGACATTAATGGCTGTGTGTTGAGTGTTTTGAGGGGACAGCAAATTTACACTGTTATACAAGCTGTACACTCACTACTTTACATTGTAGCAAAGTGTCATTTCTTCAGTTTTGTCACATGAAAAGATAGAAGAAAATATTTACAAAAATGTGAGGGGTGTACTGTAGTGCCATAATATCACTGAGGTGGAAACATTTTTTATAGATTTTATATATATAATATATATATATAAATACCAACGACTTTTGGCATCAGTGATAATAATATAGTAAATGCAAAACCGTAAATGTTCATGTTGTTTCATGAATTATAAAATTAAAAAGTACCCAGTACCGTATATACAAGTCAGATTTGGCTGCTCAATGACCAGGCCATTTTTCACGATACGGCACTGAGTCGCTTTAACTGACAATTGCGTGGACGTGCGACGCTGTACCCAAACAAAATTGACGTCATTTTTTTCCCACAAACTGAGCTTTCTTTTGGTGGTATTTGATCATCTCTGCGGTTTTAGTTTTTTGCTCTTTAAACAAAAAAAGAGCGACAATTTAAAAAAAAAAAAAACACATTATTTTGTACTTTTTGCTATAATAAATATCCCCATTTTTTTTTTTTAAAAAGTGATTTTTTTCCTCAGTTTAGGCCGATATGTATTCTTCTACATATTTCTGGTAATAAAAATCGCAATAAGCGTATATTGATTGGTTTGCACAAAAGTTATAGCGTCTACAAAATAGGGGAAAGATTTATGGCCTTTTTATTATTATTATTTTTTTTTACAAGTAATGGCGGTGATCAGCGATATTTATCTGGACTGCAACATTATGGCGGACACTTTTGACACATTTTTGGGACTATTGGCATTTATAGAGCGATCAGTGCTATAAAAATGCACTGATTACTGTGTAAATGTCACTGGTAGGGAAGAGGTTAACACTAGGGGGGAGGGGAATGCATGGGTGAGGAGAGCGATCGTTGTTCATACTTGGTATGAACAACAGATCGCTCTCCTCACCCCTGACAGCACGGAGATCTGTGTGTTTACATTGACAGATCTCCGTTCTGTCTCTGTGTGGAGCGAACGTGGGCGGTCATGGCGACTGCCGGGCATGTGCGCCATGTGCGTGTGTCACTACAAAGTATTGACTCAGGGGGGCTGAATACACGCCACGCTTTTTTTTTTTTTTTCCACGCCACACTTTTCACATATTTATCTGTAAAAAATTTGAAAACAATTTATCATTTTCCTTCCACTTCACAATTATGTACCACTTTGTGTTGGTCTATCACATAACATTCCAATAAAGTACATTTACGTTTTTGGTTGTAATATGACAAAATGTGGACAATTTCATGAGGTGTGAATATTTTTTCAAGGCACTTTGGGGCTGAGTGACGGTGCTGGTCTCAGGCAACCGGGGGCAACCAAAACAAGTGCTGGGAGAATATCAAGGGGAAGGAGTGAAGGGGTATGAGTTTGGCAGCAAGAGGTGTGGGGGGGGGGGGGGGGACTACAAAGTAAAAACTCACTGATTTTGAGAGGTGAGCAAGGCACAGGTGAAACCTACAGCCCGACAAGTTTTACAACCTGTCAAAATCAATGACAGGTTGTAAAACTTGACAGTTGTACCCAGTTGGTTGCATAGTTCCTGCATTTGGGGCATATGTCTCTGAATGCACATGGACCCGTGGGAATAACGTTTGGAACAGCATCCAGCTTTCATGTATTTTAGCCTGTCATTGATTTTGACAGTCTGCTGGCAGCGGGCTGTTTGCTGCACTTGTGTCTATCTTGCACCCAAAAAGGCTGGGTTTTTAATACTGTTGTACGAGCCAAACCACCCGTGTGCCTGACCCTTTAAGCTTTACTTAAGCAGAGGATAAATGTAACAGTCATTCCATTGATGGATGGAAATGTTTCCAGCAAAACAAGTTTCACTTGATAAGGCAAACAATCTCGTACTTTCAGGGTAACTCTGGTGCTCAGTTGGTCTCTTTTGTAGACAATACTCCCGTCTTCCCCAAGTAAATATTTCTCTCATGTGGAGGACATCTTCTTCTACAAGGTAGCTCATGGAGCAATGCACCATCCCCTTTCCTTGACCATCTTAATGGGGAAACCTTCTACCGTTAACTCTGCAGGCCAAACATTCTGGCCCTTACTTCACCCACCTGTCTATTTAAAACCTATCCTAAAGGGACTAATGTGACAAGCCCGCCAACCAAAAGGTGGAACCCCCACTAAAAGGGTCCTACCGTTTATACTCGAGTATAATCCAACCCGAATATAAGCCGAGGCACCTAATTTTACATAAAAAAACTGGGAAAACGTATTGACTCGAGTATAGGGTGAGAAATGCGCAGCTACTGTAAGTGGAAAAGAGGGTCAATAATGCCCATTTGCAGCCTCACTGTGCCCATTTGCATGCCTCACTGTGCCCATTTGCAGCCATAGGCCCCCCAAACTTCAAACTTGGTAGTTAAGGGTTCCTAAATGCCCCCTAGCTGCTGCCAAAAAGGGTCCCGAAATGACATTGCTGCAGATGGACACAGTTGACCGACTTTGGGGCCCGTATCTTGGGGTCACTTAGTGCTAGGAACCCCAAATTTGGTATGCAAACCCAGTGGAACTATCACTACAACATATCCAAATGTGTTCCTATCACCAAGTGACCCCGAGGTACAGGGGCCCCAAAGTCGGGTCGGAAAATGTTAAGCACTTTTCTGCAGCAGAGAATGACATTTTCCGACCCGACGTTGGGGCCCATATCTCGGGGGCCACTTGGTGCTAGGAACCACAAAGTTGGGTTGGAAAATGTAATTCCCTGTGCTTGACTCGAGTATAAGCGAGGGGGGCATTTTCAGCACAAAAAAATGTGTTGAAAAACTCGGCTTATACTCGGGTATATATGGTACATGCTTTTTGGGGAGGGTTGCAGGAAGTGCATTTGTTGGGTTTGAGCTCTCTTATAAGGATGCTAAAAAATTGGTCCAAGTCCATCCCTGGTGGGATGGGACAGTGCTGTTGGGGTTGATTTACAAAAGGCAAATAGGTGGTTCACTTTACAAAGAAAGCTTAAAGCGGAGTTCCGCCAACTTTTATTTTTTAAATTTGACTTTTAAAATATGGACACTTGCCTGTCCAGGGCGCCCGCAATGTCGGCACCCAAAGCCGATCTGTCGCTCGTCACTCGGGTCATCTTCGGTAAGGGAATCAGGAAGTTCACTTCCCGGTTCCCTACTGCGCATGCGCGAGTTGCGCTGCGCAATCTGGATAGTCCCTGCTGTCTCTGGGACCCGTGTGTTTCCCAGCAGACAGCGGGGGGGGGGGGGGGGGTAGCGTAGATACCCACAGATTCTGCAGCTATCTATGCCCAGGAGTGGGTGCAAATACCTGTATTATACAGGTATCTGCACCCCCCCTCCCCCCTGAAAGGTGCCAAATGTGACACCGGAGGGGGGGAGGGTTCCGAAAAGAACAAATTCCATACAAATTATTTAGCACCACAAAATGATACTTGTGGCAGTACTGAAGGATAGGTCAGAGGTGGAACCAAGGCATGGTGCTCGGAGGAGGGTAGGGGGTGGAGACAAGGGAGGACTCAGAAGGGGGGAGTTCCCGCTCCTGTTCTCTGTTTTTATCACAGTAATCGGCAACTCAAGACATTTTCATTTTAATTTTAACTTTATTGGGAAATGTACAGCACTTAAAAAACAGGATTTCTTAAAAAACATAATAAATATAACATTTCTTGCTATAATACATATACTCAACTTTTTTTATTTTATTTCAAACATTCATTGAGACAACCTCTTTTAGTGCCATAGAGGTTACAACACAAATTCTCATATAAAATAATAGACAATTAGCATAGAAAATCTTACCAAATTGTATAAAACCCACTATGGATTCAACATACAGACCTGTCTGTATATTATTTTAATTTTTTTTATTATTTATATAACTTTTATGTACATTTTATGCCCACCTGCTATCCATCTTTCTTAAGTCGGGGCAAAATATGATTTCATATAGAACTATCTTCAAGGTACAGGTTTGGCACCATTTGAAGAAAATACAGTTTTATTATGTTGATCATTTTGTCACATTGATGTAACTGTTGTATTTATTTCAAGTGGACCAGAGTTCCAGTCAAAATGTTAAAAACAGCAAATGTGCATCGTGTAATGTTATGAATATTTTGCTGTTTTCTTTTTTTCCTGAATAAAGCTTCAGCAGTACCTGCACTGAAGGTCTTATGTCAGTTCCCTGCAGTTGAAGGTAAGTGTCTAATCATGATGTTTGGCACATTAGTAGAGGGGTTGCTGTTGTATAGAAATATATTGGGATTGATTTTTCTTATATCTGGCTTTATTCTAGGCATTGCAGCAACGCATGGTAAAACAGCCGTTATCGTAATGCAAGGGTATAGTGTAGCGCAGGGATATGCAATTAGCGGACCTCCAGCTGTTGCAAAACTACAAGTCCCATCATGCCTCTGCCTCTGGGTGTCATGCTTGTGGCTGTCAGAGTCTTGCTATGCCCCATGGGAGTTGTAGTTCTGCAACAGCTGGAGGTCCGCTAATTGCATATCCCTGGTGTAGCGCATTCTAACTGGCATGCCAACACACATATGAAGATGATGTTCATGTACCTGTGCTGCTCCCACCACATTGCAATGTGCTGCATTGACAAAATATTGAAAGCATGTTTTTGGCTGTGTTGAGGTGGGTTGCCAGCCCAGTCAAAATGCATTCAATGGGGACAAATTATTGCATTAAAGCTCATGCACTACGAGATGCTCATGTGTGAAGGGGCGCTTAAGCAAAACACTTCTCATTTAGAACAGTACAGTGGAACCTTGGATTAAGAGCATAATCCGTTCCAGGAGAATTCTTGTAATCCAAAGCTCTCGCATATCAAAACAAGTTTCCCCATAGAAGTCAATGGAAACAAAGATAATTCGTTCCACATTGACTTCTATTTTATGCAGTAATGCATTTGGCCAGAGGTGGGGGGGGGAGGCGCCGGAGAGACTCGGAAATACTCGGAGACCGATCGGAGCCGGATGGACTCATAAACCCTCAGAGAGGTTCGGGAATATTTCCGAGTGCATCTAAACGGCTCCGAGTGTCATCTGCGCCCACCCACTTCTGGCCAAATGCGGTACTGCACACCGCAGAGGCTTGAATCCTGCTTGTTTCATAGTTTCATAGTTAGTAAGGTTGAATAAAGACACCAGTCCATCCAGTTCAACCTGAGCGAGTTTCTACAACTGTCCCTATCCCTATACATTGCACACTCACATCGGTCCCTACCCTCAAGGAGCCCACAATCCAAGGTCCCCATTCATATACTAGGGCCAATTTTTGGACAGAAGCCAATTAACCTACCTGCATGTCTTTGGATTGGAGATAACACTCGCAAACCGAGTCAGGATTTTTTTAAAGTAATAGCTCGTATTGCAAAACGCTTGTTTTTACTAATCTAGTCATTGCAAAGAGTATTTATGTATATAGAATTTCAAAAAGCTCGTTACTCGTAAACCAAGGTTCCACTGTACGTTGCCTTGCCATATTCTTTAAAAAAATCTATATATTTTTACTTTAAGATCACACTTGTGATGTGCCTCCAGCATATCTGAATAAAATCCAGAAAGATTATTGTATTAAGGCAGCCCATAGATGTTGGGATTTTCTTTCGTATGACCTTGGGCTGCAGAAAAGAAAATAGCTTGATTCCCCCCATCAACACAGTCAGTGCTGATGGGGGAATTCCTCCCACAGAGCTACTGTTTTCCCCCCGGTGGGGCGCTGTGCCTACCAGGAGAACAGTGATTATTGCTGCTGCCAATAATCAATTGCATGTTAAAATCCAGCATACTAGTTGTTGTACCCAAGTCAATTGATGGATCAGCCTGCCCATAGATGTTTTGAATCTCCGCCAGTCATTCGCACCATCTATGGCCGGATTTACAGCTGTTCTTCAAGGTAGTGGAATATATTTCAAAGGTTGGATCATACTAAAGATTAGTTAATATTTGCTAAACAGCAATTGTATTAAAGTGAAACTTTAAATGGCAGCTCATAGAATATAAACCTATCAGCCACATATGTAAAAATTATATTTTATTAGTCACAACTTGTATAAGTTGATGAGGTCAATTCATTTCGTAGAAATATTCACTTCATCAGGACCAACGGTGAAAGAGGTTATGCAACATCCAAAGAGTTTACAATGGTGACTGGAGTTGAAGATCTTTGGTGTGCGGCTCTTTGTTTGAACGGCTCACTACAGTGGAGCAAGGAATGGACTCTAGTGCTTTGAAGCCCAGTTGATTGCAGCCAAAAAGGCTGGGTTTTTAATACTGTTGTACGAGCCAAACCACCCGTGTGCCTGACCCTTTAAGCTTTACTTAAGAGGATAAATGTAACAGTCATTCCATTGACAAATGGAAATGTTTCCAGCAAAACAAGTTTCACTTGATAAGGCAAACAATCTCGTACTTTCAGGGTAACTCTGGTGCTCAGTTAGTCTCTTTTGTAGAGAATACTCCTGTCTCCCCCAATTAAATATTTCTCTCATGTGGAGGACATCTTCTCCTACAAGGTAGCTCATGGAGCATTGCACCATCCCTTTTCCTTGACCATCTTAATGGGGAAACCTTCTACAGTTAACTCTGCAGGCCGAAAATTCTGGCCCTTACTTCACCCACCTGTCTATTTAAAACCTATCCTAAGGGTCTAATGTGACAAGCCCGCCAACCAAAAGGTGGGACCCCCACTAAAAGGGTCCTACATGCTTTTTGGGGAGGGCTGCATCCAGTGCATTTGTTGGGTTTGAGCTCTCCTATAAGGATGCAACAAAAATTGGTCCAAGTCCATCCCTGGTGGGATGGGACAGTGCTGTTGGGGTTGATTTACTAAAGGCAAATAGGTGGTTCACTTTACAAAGAAAGTTGCACTTAAAGTGGAGTTCCGCCAAATTTTGTATTTTTTTATTTTACTTTTAAAATATGGACACTTACCTGTCCAGGGCGCCTGCGATGTGGGTACCCGAAGCCGATCTGTCGCTCGGTTCTCGGGTGCTGCCGCCGCCATCTTTGTTAAGGGAATCAGGAAGTTCACTTCCCGGTTCCCTACTGCGCACGCGCGAGGCGCGCTGCACAAATTTCGGATAGTCCCTGCTGTCTCTGGGACCCGTGTGTTTCCCAGCAGACAGCGGGGTAGCGTAGATACCCACTGATTCTGCAGCTATCTATGCCCGGAAGTGGGTGCAAATACCTGTATGATACAGGTATCTGTACCCCCACTCCCCCCTGAAAGGTGCCAAATGTGACACCGGGGGGGGGGTGGGTTACGAAAAGAACAAATTCCATACAAATTATTTAGCTGCACAAAATGATACTTGGGGCAGTACTGAAGGGTAGGTCGGAGGTGGAACCAAGGGATGGTGCTCGGAGGAGGGTAGGGGGTGGAGACAAGGGAGGACTCAGAAGGGGGGAGTTCCTACACCTATTCTCTGTTTTTATCACAGTAATCGGCAACTCAAGACATTTTAATTTTAACTTTATTGGGAAATGTACAGCACTTAAAAAACAGGATTTCTTAAAAAAACATAATAAATATAACATTTCTTGCTATAATACATATACTCAACTTTTTTTATTTTATTTCAAACATTCATTGAGACAACCTCTTTTAGTGCCATAGAGGTTACAACACAAATTCTCATATAAAATAATAGACAATTAGCATAGAAAATCTTACCAAATTGTATAAAACCCACTATGGATTCAACATACAGACCTGTCTGTATATTATTTTAATTTTTTTTATTATTTATATAACTTTTATGTACATTTATGTATGTACAGACTCGGAAATACTCGGAGACCGATCGGAGCCGGATGGACTCATAAACCCTCAGAGAGGTTCGGGAATATTTCCGAGTGCATCTAAACGGCTCCGAGTGTCATCTGCGCCCACCCACTTCTGGCCAAATGCGGTACTGCACACCGCAGAGGCTTGAATCCTGCTTGTTTCATAGTTTCATAGTTAGTAAGGTTGAATAAAGACACCAGTCCATCCAGTTCAACCTGAGCGAGTTTCTACAACTGTCCCTATCCCTATACATTGCACACTCACATCGGTCCCTACCCTCAAGGAGCCCACAATCCAAGGTCCCCATTCATATACTAGGGCCAATTTTTGGACAGAAGCCAATTAACCTACCTGCATGTCTTTGGATTGGAGATAACACTCGCAAACCGAGTCAGGATTTTTTTAAAGTAATAGCTCGTATTGCAAAACGCTTGTTTTTACTAATCTAGTCATTGCAAAGAGTATTTATGTATATAGAATTTCAAAAAGCTCGTTACTCGTAAACCAAGGTTCCACTGTACGTTGCCTTGCCATATTCTTTAAAAAAATCTATATATTTTTACTTTAAGATCACACTTGTGATGTGCCTCCAGCATATCTGAATAAAATCCAGAAAGATTATTGTATTAAGGCAGCCCATAGATGTTGGGATTTTCTTTCGTATGACCTTGGGCTGCAGAAAAGAAAATAGCTTGATTCCCCCCATCAACACAGTCAGTGCTGATGGGGGAATTCCTCCCACAGAGCTACTGTTTTCCCCCCGGTGGGGCGCTGTGCCTACCAGGAGAACAGTGATTATTGCTGCTGCCAATAATCAATTGCATGTTAAAATCCAGCATACTAGTTGTTGTACCCAAGTCAATTGATGGATCAGCCTGCCCATAGATGTTTTGAATCTCCGCCAGTCATTCGCACCATCTATGGCCGGATTTACAGCTGTTCTTCAAGGTAGTGGAATATATTTCAAAGGTTGGATCATACTAAAGATTAGTTAATATTTGCTAAACAGCAATTGTATTAAAGTGAAACTTTAAATGGCAGCTCATAGAATATAAACCTATCAGCCACATATGTAAAAATTATATTTTATTAGTCACAACTTGTATAAGTTGATGAGGTCAATTCATTTCGTAGAAATATTCACTTCATCAGGACCAACGGTGAAAGAGGTTATGCAACATCCAAAGAGTTTACAATGGTGACTGGAGTTGAAGATCTTTGGTGTGCGGCTCTTTGTTTGAACGGCTCACTACAGTGGAGCAAGGAATGGACTCTAGTGCTTTGAAGCCCAGTTGATTGCAGGGAATGAGAGGGGCTATAGGCAGACCTGTGAGCGGTAAAAGGGGTTGGGTTCATCTAACAGTTTACAATTATTGGTTTCATTGCCTACTGCTACCTGGAGGAGGAGGATGGGGAGACTTCTTCTGTAATTTGCACCTTCTTATGACACTCGGAAGGCCTGGATTTCTCCACTTTCTCAGTTCCATATAAGCGTAACTACCGTATTTATTGCACTTTTTTCCCCTTAAAATCAGGGGGAAATTGTGGGTGCGCGTTATACGCCGATCCCCCGCTGTCTGGAGCCCCGCCGACATTTACGGAGCCAAGCCGAGTGTGCTGTGTACTCGGCTCCGCTCGCAGTCACGCCCAGTCCCGACTCCCTAGCCTTTATGTCCCGCCATTGGCCCGGTGTTGTGTCCATCATAGGAGTCGGGCCAAGGGGCGGGACGGGGGCGTTACTGTGAGCGGAGCCGAGTAGCCGAGTACATTTGGCTGGGCTTGGTTTATGTCGGCGGCGGCGGGCGTCGGGAGGAGCCAAAGATCTCAGCGGCATGGGAGGGGCCGAAGATCGCGGCGGCGGGAGGGGCCGAATATCGCGGCGGGAGGAGCCGAAGATCGCGGCGGCGGGAGGTGCCGAAGATCTCGGCGGTGGTAAATTTAAAACTAAACCATGCTGCAGTTTTGGGGAAGGCTGCAGGGGGACAGTGGAAGGCTGCATTAATGGGCATTTAAATGTAAGTTTTTTTCCTTAAACTTCCCTGCTAAACTTGGGGTGCGTGTTATACGCCGGCATGTGTTATACGCCGATTAATACGGTACTATGTTGATTAAGCGGTACACAGTTAACCCCTTGATCGCCCCCTAGTGTTAACCTCTTCCCTGTCAGTGACATTTACACAGTAATCAGTGCATTTTTATAGCACTGATCGCTGTATAATTGTCAATGATCCAAAAAATTTGTCAAAAGTGTCCGATATGTTCCCCTATAATGTCGCCATAATGTTTTAATCATAGTCACTTTTGACTAAAATGCCATTTTAGTTTTAGTCGTATTTTGTCATCTGAAATATCTGATAATATAAAAATATTATCTTCAACTAATTTAACACTGCTGGAAACCAGGAAGTAACTAAAGAAATGTAAAACAAAATAAGTTTGAAACAAGAAAATATGATCTACTTTCCTATCTATTTACCAATGGTAGCAGCATAAGGATTACAAATAGTCAATGTTGAATGAGCGGGTGAAGTTCCACTTTAAGTGAAACCATTATTGTAAAGTCTATGGATTCCGTGTAACCTTTGTCCGTGGGTGCTTATAAAGTGGGTTTTTCTACGAAACGTGTTGACCGCAGTTTACTGCTAGTGAAATGGGATATCCATCATGTTATCATATCTATATATCAACAAGTGTATTAGTGCGGTTGTTAGTAAAATGTCTATGTTGATCATTATCTTTCTACAAGCGGTTACTAATTATTATTGTATTCTAGGAGCGGCCTTTTAAATTCCCTTTAATATGAAGAGTTGTCAAATATTTCCAGCTGTATAGTTTCTTCTGTATTCACCTTTTTATGTCTCTGCAAACAAGCATGGGAACTAATGAAAATGTAAACAGTCCAAATTTTGGGCATAGCATAATCATCGTACTTATAGAGTTCCCCTTTAAGTCATTAACCTGGGCATCAATCAAAGCACTGGGATATACAAGAGTAATTCGAAGTATTATTGTGGCTCAAATCCTATACACACAGACCAGCCTACAGGAATAAAAAAAAATTGCTTTTTGATTTTTCTTACATGGTCACTTGAACTCACCACGGTCTAGAATTAGTGCCGAGTTAAGTAATCAGAGGCTTCAAAGTTACTTTTTTTTTGCTGCAACTAAATGGGACCTTGTAGGTATGTAGGATAACTGGTAGGATTAAATGGAGTTCCATAAATATACTCCTCATTGCCACGCCTCATAAAATTATAGTAGCACGTAGCCATGTCTGAGGCCTGCTGGGTTTGGCAGTAGCATTGGCTTTCTTTATTCCTTTGTAAGGAAATTTAAATAGCCACAATTATTATTATTTTTACACTCATGTCCTATTTTTTTACCCTTTCTTCTGAGGCCATGTTAAATTGGTTCTAATTGCCCTCTTCTATGCCAACACACACCAGTTTGCTGAGATGACGTAACGGCAAAGATGGGACTAGACTGCAATCTTAAGGGAAACAGAAGGTCTCTATATGTACAATTAAAATTTATCTTTATCTTTATCTTATCTAAACAATTTATTTTGGTTTGGATAGAGCCTAGAAAGGTTGGCGCCTCTCGGTTTTTGTTTGCTGGCTGTGGCCCTGCTAGGGAGCTTTTCATCTGCCACCTTTATTACCCTATTGACCCCTCAGCACCATTAAAGTGAGACTATCCTAACATAACATAGGCAGAGATCTAAGCAGCCATGACCAGTTATTACATTGTTTTCTAAAATGTTCCTTAGGTAACCTGTAGAGCACATGTGTCAAACACTATGCCCGTGGGCTGAATGAGGCCCACCAGGCCATTTCATGTGGCCCTCGCTCCTCTCCTGCAGCTGTTGCACCCCTTCAGCAGTTGGCAGCAGAGAGAAGGACAGAACTTAAGCCAGAACTTACGCTTCTCCATGCAACCACAGAGAGGCTCGCCTCTGACCCCCCCATCTCAGAAGTCGGCAGCAGAGAGAAGAACAGGACTCCTCCTACAGATCCTGCTCCTCACTGTGTAACCACAGCACCCCCCCCCCCCCCCGTCTCTGCCTCCCCTGGTCCCAGCATTTGGCTGACGCCAGCCCTCCTCCAGACTCTACACTTTATGCTTCCCTGCTCTGCCCCCAACTTCCCAGCAGCAGCACAAGGAAGAGGGGTTCACTGTGAGGTAAGGGAGGGTGGGGCACTCTTGACTTCTGATGTAAGGTGGGGTGCTCTGGACATCTAGTCTTACAGATAAAACCGGCACTTTGAGGGCAACCATAATGCTGATACGGCCTGCAATTAAATTGAGTTTGAAACCCCTGCTGTAGAGGATTCATATTTACTAGTCTAAAATAAAACGGAAATATTGGTTGTATATCTACTGCACATGCAGCTGTTGCTGAGTCTACAAAGCTAGATAGAGCAAAAAGTTTCTTTCATAACCCACATCTGGGTCTTCAGAACATTATTATTGATATGTTTTTTCACTGTTTGGAGCCCAGTGATAGGATGAAGGTGAACATAATATGTTTCCCCAGTTGCCCAGACATAACCTATTTCTAATCCCTAACACAAGGCTAGCATTTGACCTGACATTGAGTTGCAGAAACGCATAGTAACACATGTGTTTTACCATGTATTGTTACAACCCATACATGGGAATGGGCTCTAACCCTTCAAATTAACCTTTAAACACTTACGCTAACCCTAACCCCATCAATCTAACCCTAGCACTTAAAAATGCCCTTGAAACTTAACATTAACCTTAACCTCTTGTAAAGTATCCTTGAAACCCTTAATCCAGCGCCTTAGCCATTGACCCTAACATATGGATCGAATTTCGAAAGAATTTTCTTTCGAAAATCTTATGTACGGTAAGAATTTTTGTTCGTATTTCGCACCATTAGTGGGCTTGCTGCAATCAAATTTGAGTAATCAGACATGGAAGTTTTTGGAAAAACTAAAAATTTTCTAATCAATGATGGGAGAATCGTGCAAGAAATGTAATTGAAAAAGAAATGTGCATGTGCAAGAAAAGAAAATTCCCGGAAAGAAAAGAAGATTCCCAGATATGAAAATTCTTTTCTGTAGCAACATGAGGTGAAATTGAAGGCTTGGTTGGTCGAATTTTAAAAACCAATGGTGGCACCATCGGATCACAAAACGCACAAATTTTATGATTTTTAAAAGAAAATTCTTTTGAAATTCGACCATGTATGGCCAGCCTTACCCTTGTCTGACCCTAACAAAATCTGCTGTTAGCTTGACCCCATAAGAACCATATTTACTCAATCAGATGCCTGAATTAATGATGCAAAAAGCTACCAGTCCTTTGAAAGATCTCACAGTGCCAAGACTTTGGCACCAAAAATAACTCAGCCACGTTATTAATATTCCTATATTGTATCTGTCTGAATTGCACCGAAAGATCCAAAGAATAAACAAGCTGCATGCATGCTGATCCTAGACTGCTGTACCATATATGATTCAGCTATTTCCACAGAATGCAGAGTCTTCCTGCATAGAAAAGAGCGTAGCTGTGCTGCAACCTAGAAGCCAATGTCAGATGGAAGCAGACAAGCGAGTGCCAGACCGCACAACTGTTGAAACTTGAACCCATACAAATCGATTGGGAACTCCAGCAAGCTGCAGTTAAAATCTTAATTTTTAAGCGTTTCTACCCAACAGGGCCTTAGTCATTAGTTATGACTAAGGCCCGGTTGGGCAGAAACGCATCAACTTATCTGTGAGCTTTATTCCTGTGGTTGGTTTATTAAAAGGAAGATTCTAACTGCAGCTTTCTGGTGTTGCAGATAAATTTGTATGAATTCAATCTTGCCTTCTTTACTCCATAATTGTGTTGCATTGTGTAATTGCCAACAATGAGGTATACAATATATAATCCCTGTGATTGACAAGTATGGTGAGCTGCGGAAATAATGTAAAGTAGGGAACTAAAAATGTGAAACACACATCTCTGGCTGTAAGTTTAACTTTTAACAATCGCCTAGTAGCAGTTTTATATTTTGCATAAACCCATAGTTTAAGGTACACCTGCATGAACACATTTTAATATAGGACAATATAATGCAAACATCTGTTAGGGCCTGTACACCTTTAAAGGGTCTTCCTGCCCTGGTTCACTCTTCTGAAAATTTCAAGACTTTCCTGCATTGTTGAAGATCTACTCGCCCCTTCCTTTTGGTGGGATTTTCAGCATTACTACTAAACAAACGGTCAGAAAGTGATTTATAGGAAATAAATAGAAAATCACCTTACTTTTCCAGCAGTAAGGTGGAAAGCACCATGGATAGATTATGATCATATTAATACTTTACATTGTCCAGGTCAAATAGCATTGACCAACAGTCTCCATGAAGTAAGCACCAGAGCAGGACCATTGTTATGATCCGACTTTATCATGATGAGAAACTGTAGTAGAATGCATAAAGCTAGATCCTTAAGTCTAGAATTTAAAGTAACTGAAGATACAATCAATATGAATAACTGAAGGCTAAGTTTTGGTGGATGTTTATAGCTTTAAAAGTTCACCACTGAGGCAATCCTTTTGGTCCACTGATGTGTACGGTCCTTTACTGGGTTACTTTTATGGCTTGAAATACATATTTGTAGGATATAGTTCACAAGAGTTTCATCTCAGCTCTTGTCCATTCCTTAATAAATATGCACACCTATTCAGTGTTGCATGTGCAGCTATTCTTTCCTTTTACATAATATTTATTTTTCCTACCAGAAGCCTTCCAGTAGTATTCAAGTCTTGGACTGTTGTATTTTAATCAAAGAAATCCTTTAAAAAGCAGTTTCTCAATGCCAGTAACAAAATTGAGGTGCACGTTTCCTCTACGAGAAATAATCGGTGGTCACATTTTTCCATTAATTGGGTCCAGATATTATTTCATTAAGGACAGATCCAAAGCTGAAAACACTGTGTCCCATATAATATGGGGCTAAAAATCCCTGTATTGTTAATGAAAGAGCACCAGTTTAACAGTGTGGTCGTGAAGGACCTCCCGTAAGGACATCAACAAAGATGCGCACATTTAACTTCTTGGCATATCGGTTGGTGGCAGTTTCTGTTTCATGAAAGCATCTTAGAAAGCAGTTTAATGTTCTTGTTGCTTAAAACAATGTTTTCCACATAAAATGTGTCTGTAAACTCCATGTTGGCAAAAAGGAAGCATCAAATGAACTTTTAAATGCTCTTTCAGTACACAATGTCCTCTTAGTGTACCCTTGGGTGGCCATACTAATAATTCCTATATTCTAGTAAGTATGCTGTGTAATATCATGCTTCTCATAACTTTTGTGGTAGCAAACTCCATGGTGGAAGACAAAGGAGTACAGAGGGACACAGTCTATTCGTGATCACAGTTCTGTATAGACAATAATTAGGCATACATGTCCTCTTGTCGTACTTGTGGTTGGTCAGAATTGATGTTCATCTCCAAATCCAATTTGCAGTATATACGCTGCTGCATATTTTTTATATTATTTATGGTTGCATACTCAATACTGAAGAACAGTGGCGCACCATGTGATATAGTCCACACTAGATGGATCTACTGCTGCGACTTTCCATACTCCTCCATGTAAAAATAAGTAATTTTATATCCTGAAGCCACCTTGTGTAATTACTTTGCAGTATGAGTTGAGTTGTTATTATTCATGGAATGCAGCTACGGCTACACTTCAGTCAATTTAAAATCTGATTATCTAGAAGTTCTCGGTGCTTCAGGAGTTCTAGCTGGAGGATCAAACAACAGTTTGCTGATGATTAACTTCTTTCACTTTATGAATTTGTTTCACAGGATTTTATACAAATTTGCCTTCGTTGGGAGATCAGCCAGTATCACCAAAGTGCTTCTTCCTGGTGCATGACTTACAGCACTGCTTCCCATAGAATTTGTGGTTGCAGACTCCATGCTGGGGCACTAGGGAGCACCAGCTGAAATAGTCCACGCAAGACGGATCTTCTGTAAAACAAGACAATGTGCCCAGTTAGTGCAAACGTTGATTTTCACTAGTAAAAAAAGTTATACAACATATATCTATACAAAAAAATCACATGCTGCTGTCCTTGCTAGTAGAAAAATAGTGAGGGTGTCACTCCTCTGAATCATTCAGGTCACTGTTTACTATGCCTGCTTCTCTGATTTCAGATCCAATGCTGGATGCAGTGTGGAAAATGCAGTAGTCACAGGTGTGAATATAATAAAGAATCTATACAATATTCCATTAAAGCTAGCAAAGGAAATTAAAGAGCAGCTCAAGTCTCCCCCCCCCCCAAAAAAAAAAGTCAGCAGCTACAAATACTGTAACTGATGACTTTTAATAAAAAGACACTTACCTATCCAGGGATCGAGCGATGTCCTCACCCGAGCCTTCAATTGGCTTTGGGTAGAGGAGCCAGCATCTTAGGTAAGGGAAACCGGCAGTGAAGCCGTGCGGGTTCACAGCCAGTTTCCTACTGCGCATGTGTGAGCCGTGCTACGCTTTCTGAATAGTCCTACATGCTTCTGGCACCTGTGATGTGTTCCAGAAGGCTTCAGGGGGAAGGAGTAACCAAACTTTCACACAGATCGCTGCGGCGATGTGACTGGAAGTGGGAGCGCGTGCCTGTCAAAACCAGGTATCCGCTCCCCCTCAAAAAGTGCCAAATGTGGCAGTGGTTGGGGTATGATGCAAACAAGCGGAACTTCCCCTTCTGGGTGAGGTTCCGCTTTTACGGGTACACCAACATGCAGATTTCTGAATGCTTGAAGATTATTTATTGACCATGTATGTACATGTAACTAAAGAAAGGAGCAGGAAGCATGGCAGGGCATTTTAGGTACTCGCTTATCTTGGGGAAAATAAAAAAGCAATCAGAAATAGTTTTCTTGTTTATGGCCAACTTTAGGGTCAATGTTGATGGGCTTTTGTTTGCTTCAGAACTGCTTATTTCCCTATACAATGCTATGGGAATACAATACCAGCTTTACTCAGGTCAAATGCCAGTTTATAAGAGGTCAGGTGTAGGTTGAATGCACCTGCCAATTGAGATGTTTGAAATGCCTCAAACTCAAAATTGTAAAAGTAAGCTCATTGTCACAGCCCACAGCCCATCAACACAGGCCTTCAGGCTCTCACATTTCCAGCCAATCATTTCAAAGGAACTTCATCTTGGTAGGTGACTGGTTAACTACAACTATGCCTGTATTAAAAATAGAGGCTTTGGGCGGTTAGGCCAGGTTCTCAGTATACTGTGCATATTAAAGTTGAATGTCAGCTTCTTACAGTGTGCATTGGAAACCAGAACAAGTCAGATAGGACCAGCTACATTTCCTGGCTGAAGTGCATCCAGCATTATCTAGAACTTTCCTCCTTAGCCTTACTGTCCCTGGACCAATCCTTTCATTCATTGGATTTCAGTTCTTTGAATCATGGAAAATCAGCATCACATAGGGGTGTTATTTAGGACAGTCTGCAGGCAAATGCAACCTGCCTAGGAGCATCCACTCCACCAGACTGCCATCCACCCATCAATGCATTTTAATATTTGCATAACTCCTCTCAAGAGCCAGCCCATTGCTTGTAACAAGGCTGATGGCTCTTGAGAGGGGTACTGAGGCAGGGTGCTCTGGTGTTTTTAGACAGCACCCCATTGGCAACTCCAAACAGCCATGCCCTGCCTGCATTGCATGGAGAAGCTCAGAGGCCCGCTGAAGATCACCTATTGAGGTATGTAATGAAAAAAGAAAGGTCTTATTTAAATTAAACATTTTATTTGCATGTTGATGGAGGGCAGGGGAACAGGAAAGGCAAAGCACAAGCATATTCAACTTCAGCTTGTGATAAACTCAGATTTGATACCCTGTACCTGCAATGGTTCAAAGAGTTTCCAAAATTATAACAAGGATAGCCAGCATGTGCATCACACACTGTTGAATACTTACCATGAACTCCTGTAGAAGGGCAGAAGTGCATGTTGCAGGCTTGGGATGTTGGTGGCTTCTGATTAGGTAAACAGCCCACAGCAGGTCTACCTTGATGAAGGCACTGGACATTTCTGATCTGAACTCCTCCACCACAAGTCACAGTACACTATATGGAGACAGGTGACAAAGATTTCATCTACCACTGACAACACTTGGATTGGCATGATGTTGATATTTAAAAAAAAAAAAAAATATATATATATATAGATATATTACTAAATAATACGTTTAGTTAAAAAATATAGGCACTAAAAAAAAGCTTTTAATAAAAATATATATACTCAGCCAGATGGTTGCAGCACTGGTCCCAGCTGTAGCTGTCCCTTGCCGCCTCTATAGGCTGGTACACACTGGCCGAATATCGGCCAGTATCAGCTGGTTCAACAGAAACCAGCCAACATTTGGCCAGTGTGTACAGCAGCCTGTCTGGCTTCTGTCGGACGGTATGCTGGAAAACCAGCAGCTGATCTTCTGATCGGCGCTTGCAGCCAATGGCTGCGAACGCTGACCGGTGTGTTCTGGCTGGGAGGCAGTCCCCCTGTCAGAACACAATAGCTCAGTGAGTAGATCGCTATACTAACATTGCATAGTAAGTACAATGAGCTCCTCCCAAGCTCCTCAGTTTGTTTTCGCTCATCCGGCTGGGTTGTGTGGAAAAAAATGAATAGTGTGTACCAGGCTTAAGACCGAGAACTTAGCGATCAAAGACTGCTGATCGCTCAGTTTTCAGCATGCAGCGAGCTGGTGACTGTCAGTCACTGACTCTCTGCTCTGCCCCTCCAGCGCTCACCGGAATGCCGGGCTGTGGAGGGGTTGAGCAGTTGGCTCAGACTCCCATTTTGTAAATAAATTACCTTTCCACCACTAAGAATTTCTAAAATCATTAAAACAAAATTAAAATGTCCCTTCTTTGCAATACGGCAACCTGCAGGTGTAGATTGTATGTGTGCAGAGGTCCACCAAAAGCTTACTGCTTGTCTGATTGGCTCACTGCTTTTCTGGGAAGTCTCCACATAGCTGCAGGTTAAAATACAACTAGGTCCTGCTCCATAGGCCTGATGCACACTGGGGGTTTAGCTGCCAGCAGTGGCGGAACTATAGGGGTCGCTGCGATCGCCATGGCGACCGGGCCCCTTGCTGCAGGGGGGCCCCCTGTACACTTCGCTAGGAGGGGCAGCTGAGAGGAGCTCCCCCGATCGCCGATTCTAAACTGTAATCGGCGATGTGCAGGGAGCTCCTCACATTAGGCTAAAGTGAAAGTCAAAGCACAGTGTGTGCTGTGCTCTTTGTCTCCCCCTGCAGTGCAGTACCCGGCAGGAAGAGACAAGGTAAGAGGACTCGTTTTTTTTTTTTTATATACTGTATCTGCATGTGTGTGCATCATACATGTGTGTGTGTGTGTGTGCATGATGTATGTGTGTGTCTGTGTGTGCAATGCATGATGCATGTGTGTGCGCATGATGCATGTGTGTGTTCATGATGCATGTGTGTGCGCATGATGCATGTGTGTGCGCATGATGCATGTGTGTGTTCATGATGCATGTGTGTGCGCATGATGCATGTGTGTGTTCATGATGCATGTGTGTGCGCATGATGCATGTGTGTGTTCATGATGCATGTGTGTGGGCATGATGCATGTGTGTGTTCATGATGCATGTGTGTGCGCATGATGCATGTGTGTGTTCATGATGCATGTGTGTGCGCATGATGCATGTGTGTGCTCATGATGCATGTGTGTGTTCATGATGCATGTGTGTGTTCATGATGCATGCGTGTGTTCATGATGCATGTGTGTGTTCATGATGCATGTGTGTGTGTGCACGCGCATGTATGTCTGTGTGTGTGCGCATGATGTATGTGTGTGTCTGTGTATGCATGTGTGTGCAATGCATGATGCATGCATGTGTGTGTGTGTGTGCGCACGCATGTATGTCTGTGTGTGTGCATGATGCATGTATGTGTGTGTTCATGATGCATGTGTGGGTGTGTGTGCACATGTATGTCTGTGTGTGTGCATGATGCATGTATGTGTGTGTTCATGATGCATGTGTGTGTGTGTGTGCACATGTATGTCTGTGTGTGTGCATGATGTATGTGCAGGGCCGGGACAAGGGGTGGGCAGGAGGGGCGGTTGCCCTGGGCACTGTGGTATCATGTGAAGTGGGGGGGCACCACAAGGAGATTAGGGGGAGGGAATTTGTGTTAAAAAGGGGAATTTGGGGGGCTTCAGGGGGTAAGAATTGTTTTAGGAGGGCAAATTTAGGGAGGGTGTGCTAGGAGTTGTGATTTGGGGGGATTTGTGTTGGGAGTGGGGATGGGACACATAATGCCCATACATCTTGGGGGAGCAATTTGGCATGTTCGCCCTGGGCTCTAAATTACCTTGTCCCGCCACTGTGTATGTGTGTGTCTGTGCATGCATGTGTGTGCAATGCATGATGCATGTGTGTGTGTGTGTGCGCACGCATGTATGTCTGTGTGTGTGCATGATGCATGTATGTCTGTCTGTGTGCGTGTGTGCGTGCATATATGTATGTGTGTGTGCATGTATGTGAGAGTGCATGTATGTGAATGTGCATGTGTTTATCAGTGGCGGTGCTTCCAAAAGGGCGCACAGGTGCCACCCCCTCTCTCCAGCCACTTCCTCTATGACAAATGGATAGATTCACGCATAGCATGATTCTATCCATGGCCCCTGCTGCCACCCCCATATTTGGTTCCTTTATATGCAGCCACCCACTTGTGACCGGGCCCTGGTGTTCTGCCATCGGGCTCGGAGAAAAGAGCTTTGTCCGGAGGTCGGGGGGGGGGGGGGCCCTCCATGGTTTCTTGCATCGGGGCCCTGAGCGTTCTAGTTACGCCACTGGCTGCCAGTAGCCTATAAAAGTCTATGTAAAGCTGGCGACTGCTGCGTCTGGCACGGCTGAACAGTGCATTGAGGAGTACTTATATTTAGTGCATTATGTGCCCAGGAACAGATGCCCAGAATGCAAGCAGTCAGTGCTCTGGGCATTTGTCCTTGGGTGCATACTGCACTAAACATGAGTAAAGCTTGGTCTACCATACTGTCCCGTCCTGCAGCAAATGTAAGCCTCTCATAGACTTTTACAGGCTACCAGCAGTGGGGCTGTATGGTGCGCCTCTACATCCCTCCTGCACCTAAACTCTGGAGTTTACAGTGTGCACGAGGCCAAAGGAGTTTCCAGTTTGTTTAAATGCTGCTCCTTGGCTAGAAAGACACAGACAGTGCCGCATACAACACTGACATTGATCAATTGGGGATAACAAAAGGTAGATCCTCCCACTAGGGAATCAAATTGAGAAAGGACATAGTACGGCAAATATGAGTTACAGAACCAAGAAAAGGTATTAATCTTCAAAAACTTTTGCGAAACGTTTTCTTTAGCTCATGGGAAATTATAATTTACACTTTAAAGCAGGATTTCCTAGTAAAATATAGGAAAGGTGCACAAACATTTTGAAATGATGACAAGCATACATTCGTAGGGGGAGATTTACTAAAACTGGTGCACACAGAATCTGGTGCAGCTGTGCATGGTAACCAATCAACTTCCAACTTCAGCTTGTTCAAATAAACTTTGACAATAAAAGCTAGAAGTTGATTGGTTACTACTAAAGATGGGCTCGGACGTGTTTGCAACTCCACGTGCCCGCGTAGGGTTGCCACCTTTTCTTCAAGTCAAACCCGAACACTTCTGTGTCGCACAGCAATTTTTTTTTCATAGTATACATAGATAAATTATGCATAGATGTTGCTATTAAATAACATTTCTAATAATATGAAGTTAATCACGAGTCCCCCTTTACATCAGCGTCCACAGAGTTCCCCCTTTACATCAGAGTCTACAGAGTTCCCCCTCAGTCCATCATCAGTCCACAGACTATTTCCCTTTTACATCTGAACTCGCAGAGTTCCCTTTCACTGTAAGGGGGACTCTGCAGACTCTAACATAAGGGATGCTCTGGTGTACAAAGATGACTCTGATGTTAGGGGGAGCTCTGATGTAATGAGTGCTCTGAGAACCCTGATTTACCTTAGCGTACTCACTTAGAGGCAGGAGAGAGAAGGGGGAGACTTAGTCCAGTCTGAATAATGTGTCCGGGTCTCAGACAGTCTGAAACCCGGACGCATGATTCCAAACCCGAACTGTCCGGGTGAATCCCAAACAGGTGGCAACCCTATGCCCGCGCCCGCCAGGAAGCTTACACTGCGCATCGCTAATCACAGGCAGTGAGACATTTCCCGATCTGTGCAGCCGCGGATCAGAAAATGTCTCACTGCCTGTGAATAGCGCTTAGTTTTGTGTATATTATTCTGTATCTACATATTTAATTCCATGGTGGACCCTAGTATTTGATTTATTGATGACTTCTGTATACCTCAGTAAGTAATAGATGAAGCTTCCTCCTAATGCCCTAAGTACAAGTGAAGCAAGAACAATATGGTTTGAGGTAAGACGTTGCATGTAGCATTGAATATTTACCGGTTGCCACGGAGATGCATGCCACCCATTATAAACGGTATATGGTGTTTGTACAGGGCATGGCTTGTTATTGCATGGCTGTTCCAGGGGTACAGTGACTTTTCGGACACTTCGACACCTTCTTTGTGGAACAGTCACAATTTTGCCATGAATGTCCTTCTCGCCACATTTCAGTTCGCGCTTCCTCACACCGGGGCCACAGGTCGTTGAACACTGCACAAAGGGAAACATATGCATTAAATAACAGAAAAACATTTATGTGTGCCTGTCACTTCCAATTTACAACATACTAAAGTTCTCCAAACAAAAATAAAGTAAGTCAATTTTAGTGTAAGGTCAACTTCACCAAAGCGGGATCACATGCTCTCTTTATACATTTCTTAGGAATTTTTGTGGCACAACATAGCAATTATTCATTAGCATTTGTAGCAGAACAAATAAAAATGTCACATGTATCTCCAGCCGAATCGGGTGACTGCCTGCAAGCATTGAAATCTCTCTGTAGCAAGAGATTAAAATTGCCTGTGTGGCTTTCCCTTATAGGACTTTCACTTCCTGCAGAAGAGAGGAACTACCTGATGGGTTTGAAAAAAAAATAGAAATTGCAAAGATGGACTTTGCAGGCACACACATAAGATAAAAATTATTTGAAACTTTAATTGGATAAAGTTAAAAAGATTTTTTTATTCTTTTTAACTTTTATCCAATTAAAATTTCAATTTTTTTTTTATCTTATGTGTGTGCCTGCAAAGTCCATCTTTGCAATTTCTAGTTTTTTTCATATAATACCGGGATGTTGGCATACTTTTATTCAGGGGTCAGGTCCTGGGGAAAAAAGTGTGGGAACTCCCACCCAAGATCCACTCGCAAGTATGCAGGAGACTGGGGGGGGGGGGGGTAGATGAGGAGACAGAAAATGAGGAGGGGCTGGCGGGGAGGAGCGCATCACGAGAGGTCTGACTAAATACAATCTCTTAGCAGCAGGGACCTGATCTACCTGTCAGCTAGCTGTGATTGACAGGTAGATCGAAGCGGAAGCTGTCATGGGGCCCCCTACTGACAATGCCTGAATGGTCAGGTGTGCGGCACTTACTATTGCGAGCTGTGTCGGCAGGTGCTGGTGTAACACTTGCCACACAGCTCGCATACTTCAAAGTCTTGCAGGACACGGTTGCTAACGGGAACTGAGTTCCTGTTGTAGAAAAAGTACAGGAACTCCGTTCCCATGCGTTCCCGCAGGACTTGAGCCCTGCTTTTATTAGTGCATCCACAGTGTCACCCTGTGAGGATACACAGTAAATTCTATTTTTTTGACATATCTGATGTTCAGTAAGGCAGTGTGGAGCAATGATATAGTAACCTATAGTACTTCAAAAACAAATAGTTTATTGACTGACTTTTAAGCCAGTAAATTGGAATCTGGTTGGCTGCCATTTAAACAAAAGTATTGGGACGCCGGCCTTTACACGCACATGATCTTTAACCATCTCAATACAGTGCATTTTTCACCCCTTTCCTGACCAAGCCATTTTTCAGCTTTCAGCGCTGTCACACTTTGAATGACAATTGCGCGGTCATGCGACGTGGCTCCCAAACAAAGGGACCTACAAATAGAGCTTTCTTTTGGTGGTATTTGATCACCTCTACGGTTTTTATTTTTTGCGCTATAAACAAAAGAAGAGCAACAAGTTTAAAAAAAAAAAACAATATTTTTTTATTTATTTTTTTTTAAAACAAATTTTTTCCTCAGTTTTTTCAGGCCGTTACGTATTTTTCTGCATATTTTTGGTAAAAAAAAAAATCGCAATAAGCATATATTGATTGGTTTGCGCAAAAGTTATAGTGCCTACAAAATAGGGGATAGATTTATTGTATTTTTATTATTATTATTTTTTTTTTACTAGTAAATGTGGCGATCTGCGATTTTTATCATGAATGCGATATTGCAGCGGACATATCGGACACTTTTGACAAATTTTTGGGACCATTCACATTTATACAGCGATCCGTGCAATGAAACAGCATTGATTACTGTATAAATGTGACTGGCAGGGAAGGGGTTAACCACTAGGGGGCGCCGAAGGGGTTAACATGTTCCCTGGGAGTGATTCTAACTGTAGGGGGGGGGGATTGACAAGGGGAGGAGACCGATCGGTTTTTCTCTGTATTGAGAACACACCATCGGTCTCCTCTCCTCTGACAGGACCGTGGATCTGTGTGTTTACACACACAGATCCACGGTCCTGCTGTGTTACCAGGCAATCGCGGGTGCCCAGCGGACATCGCGGTCGCCGGGCACGCGCACTGAGTCCCCAGTAACATGTCTTTATCGACCTTGTTTGTACACTGGTGCACAGTCCTTTTGGAACAGGAAGTTGCATCCCCAAACTGTTTCCACAAGGTTGGGAGCATGAAATTGTCCAAAATGTCTTGGTATGCTAAGATTTCCCTTCACTGAAACTACGGGGCCAAGCCCAACCCCTGAAAAACACCATAATCCCCCCTCCACCAAATGATTTGGCCCAGTGCACAAAGCCAGGTCCATAAAGATATGGATGAGCGAGTTTGGGGTGGAGGAACTTGGCTGGTCTGCACAGAGTCATGATCTCAACTCAATAGAACACCTTTGGGATGAATTAGAGTGGAAACTACGAGCCAAGCCTTCTCGTCCAACATCAGTGCCTGACCTCACAAATGCGTTTCTGGAAGAATGGTCAAACATTGCCATAGACACACTCCTAAACCTTGTGGACAGCCGTCCCAGAAGAGTTGAAGCTGTTATAGCTGCAAAGGGTGGGCCAACTCAATATTGAACACTACAGACTAAGAATGGGATGCCATTAAAGTTCATATGCGTGTAAAGGCAGGTGTCCCAATACTTTTGGTATTATAGTTTATCTATACATTTGTGCACTAAAATAATCATTTTGGATGCACTAATATTAAAGAATATAGATTTTTAACCACCACAAATATTGCTACAGGTGCAGCTTGGTGGGCTGAGTTAGCCCCTGACTTTGTATATATCTTGAAAGCTACAGTAGTAAGATCTCCCTATCATAGTTCCCAACTCTATTCCAGCTGGGATTCTGGCTAATTGTGGCAAGATCTGATGCATTCCCTATATTATACAATAAATTCCAAACCAGATATAGGGACTTTCCCATCACAACAAACATGAAAACTCAAGAGCAGAGATCTCACCAATAGAGTCTCTGAGAAAATGGTAGGCTGGTTCAAATGCCCAGCAACTTTCAAAAATGTAAATTTTGGATGGACTAACCCTTTAAAATGAAGGTGCAGTGAAACCTTGGATTATGAGCATAATCCGTTCCAGGAGAATGCTTGTAATCCAAAGCACTCGCATATCAAAGCGAGTTTCCCGATAGAAGTCAATGGAAACAAAGATAATTAGTTCCGCATTGACGTCTATTGCATGCAATACCGCATGTGGCCAGAAGTGGTGGGCGCTGGAGAGCCTCAGAAATACTCGGAGTGTCACCAACGCCCCTGCGCCTCTGGCCAAATGTGGTACTGCACACCCCATTAGCTTGAATTCTGCTCGTTTTGCGAGACAACACTCGCAAACGGAGGCAGAATTAAAAAAAAAAAAGTTGCTCGTCTTTCAAAACGCTCGTTAACCGCGTTACTCATTAACCAAGGTTCCACTGTAATTCCCTTAAGCAGTAAATTTGATTAAAACAGAACAAATCAAAACACATTTTCAGTCTTTCTTTAGATGTGAAGGTTACCTCAGTCCATGCAGATATCACCCACTGCAGTTTGTCATTTTTCTGGCAGCGGGCAAGCATGCAGCTCTCAGTGGACTGTGGCTTGGAGCTTGCTGGACACAGGTCTGCTGGAAGGATTTTATACTTCTCCAAGTTGACACTTCTGCAATAAACCTCTCGTTTCCTAATTCCCTTACCGCAGGATCGGGAGCACTAGACCAGACAAGGAATGCAAGCTGTCAGACAGAGCTCATGTAGAATGCTTATATCAACATGACATGTATAGTGCTCACTTACATATATACATATACCAGAAGAGCTTGCGCTTAGTCCTTTGGGCTAGTAATGGGCCAAGGCTGCATTTTTTTTGGATTAATATTTCTCCTCATTTTGCCTCTCAATCTACAAATTAGACATTTTGGCTGATACATCAGTACTTATTAAGTGACAGACATAAGATCTGGCTTGTTACAAGACCAAAGGGACCAGCAATTTTGTTGTCATGTGTATAATATGAATTTAATAGGGTCCATTGTTCCTCTATAATAGGCTGCTGTGGAAATTGTAACTTACAGTATGCTAAGGGAGAACTTTACAGAGACACATAAAACATTTTGTTGTTTTTTTTAAGTGGAACTCCAGACAAAATGTGTCCTTTGCTTGTTTAAAGAGGGAGTCCGGCGAAAAATTTTTTTTTTTTTAAAGTCAGCTGCTACAAATACTGCAGCTGCTGACTTTTAAAATATGGACACTCAACCGTCCAGCGCGCCCGCGATGTAGGCACCCAAAGCCCGTTCTGTTGATCGGCTCTCAAGTGCTGCCGCCACCATCTTCGGTATGGGAATCAGGAAGTGAAGCCTTGCGGCTTAATTTCCTGGTTCCCTACTGTGCATGTGCAAGTCGCGCTGTGCAATAAGGACGGTCCCTGCTGTCTCTGGGATCCGTGTGGTTCCCATCAGACAGCGGGGGCCCCGCAGGTATCTGCGGCTATCTATGCCCGGAAGTGGGTGCAGTTACCTGTATTATACAGGTATCTGCACCCCCCTCCGCTGTGAAAGGTGCCAATTGTGGCACCGGAGGGGGGGAGGGTTCCCGATGAGCGGAAGTTCCACTTTAGGGTGGAGCTCCGCTTTAAGTTAAGCCTCGTAGACACGATCGGACTTTCCGACGAGAAATGTTCGATGACAGGCTGTTTCGCGGTAAATCCGACCGTTTGTACACTTCATCGGACAATTGTTGTTGGATTTTACGTGGACAAATGTTGGATGGCAAGTTTTAACATTTTCCGCGGACAAATGTCTGTTGTCAGATTTTTCGAGCGTGTGTACACAAGTCCGTCAGACAAAAGTCCAAAGTACAAACACACATGCTCAGAAGCAAGGACGAGCCAGAAGCGGTTGGTCTTGTAAACTAGCGTTCGTAATGGAGAATTAACATTTGTGACGTGGCAAATTATGAAATCTCGAAATGCAGCGCACATTCTCTTCTTCTTTAATGGGATAATAATGAAGCTGCTTTGCTGGTGATACTATCTATCACCTTAGATAGTGGGTTACAGTTGGAGACATGGGTGGGTGGGGGAGTTTGCTTTGAATATTTAAAATGCATTAAATAGTGTTTTTGATTTGTGGTGCTCAGATGCAGTGTAGCTCTGCTTTAATAAAACTGGATTTTTTTTATGGCGGACTGTTCTGGAAGTACATATGTTCCTTTGGCATTTTACTTAGAGAGAATAGAGAGACAACCAACTATTGCCACACAATTGATGAAGCAGCTGTCCCCAAAACAACTACTCAGCCATGCAGCGCAAAATAGATAGGGGAAAGTATACCCCAAAAGTAAGGTAGTGGGATACTAGCTCTCACATTGGGGTTGATTCACTAAAACTGGAGAGTGCAAAATCTGGTGCAGCAGTGCATGGTAGCCAATCAGCTTCTAACTTCAGCTTGTTCAGTTAAGCTTTGACTAAATACCTGGAAGCTAACTGGTTTCCATTGCCGAGCTGCACTAGATTTTGCACTATCCAGTTTTAGTAAATCAACACCAATGCATCACGAAAGGGGGAAGATGAGAGAACACCAAGCCTGCAAAGGGATAGGTTATATAGTGGAACCTTGGATTACGAGCATAATCCGTTCCAGGAGAATGCTTGTAATCCAAAGCACTCGCATATGAAAGCGGGTCTCCCCATAGAAGTCAATAGAAACAAAGATAATTCTTTCTGCATTGACTTCTATTGCACGCAATACCACATGTGGTCAGAGGTGGGGGGCGCCGGAGAGCTATACTCAAGAACAGCTCGACTGAACTCGAAAACCCTCGGAAAGGCTCGGGAATTTCCGAGTGTTTCTGAATATTTCTGAGTATTTCCGAACGGCTCCGAACCGTTCCGAGTGTCACCGGCGTCCCCGCACCTCTGGCCAAATGCCATTCGGCACACCCCATTAGCTTGAATTCTGCTCGTTTTGCGAGACAACACTCGCAAACCGAGTCAGGATTTAAAAAAAAAACGTTTTTCGTCCTTTAAAGCGCTCGTTAACCTCGTTACTTGTTAACCAAGGTTCCACTGTACTTCTTCCCTTAAAGAAAGGACAAAGCAGCATTTAGATCAGTCTAGTAGTGTCATCACAGCTCTTTTATGCATTTTTAGATTTACTTTATGTAGAACATTCTTTCTCGTTTTTTTTGCAGAAGGCTTCTTCCACTTTCCCAAAAATAATGGGTGTGCCTTTGACCCTGGCTTGGTATAAAAATGAAATCCAAAAATAAAAGAGATTGACTTATTCCATGGATATATGTTATTATATTCTTTATAACTCTGTTGACTGTTTGTTCTGAATACAAGATATTATTTAAATTGTAAAAGTGTTCCGGTATAGTGACAACGCCAACCTGCAATGCAGAAGGCCAGTTAATACCTGTGACCAAGGCCCTGTGCTCCATTCAGCTGGACAGTCCTGGATATGGCACTTCTGGACTTGAATGGGAGTGCTTACTGGACAGTGTGAATGCCCCACCAGCTCTTCACCTTGTGCTGTCCTCTGTACACACAGCACTGACCGAGTCTGTTCACCTCCACCGCAAGACGCGCTGCATGCACTCCAATCACTGGCAATCCAACTGTTGGCAGAAAACAATCTTTATAGCACATGATGCACTTCATAATATAAGACCCTAATAATGAGCAAAGTCACATATTTACAGCCTTAATAAATCAGAGCAATGATGCACAATGGTCCTTAGCAATCATATTTAGAGGAGAAGCCCATTCAGGATACAAAGCACCATTAAAGTCCAATTGATGTTACAGAAATAGATTTGCAGCCAGATAGACATTGTACCGGCAGCCTCCATTTTTATCCACTTTCCCATTAACCATCTGATTACTGGGCATTTAAACCCCCCTCGTGACCAGACCAATTTTCAGCTTTTGGCGCTGACGCACTTTGAATGACAATTGCGCGGTCATACAACACTGTACCCAAATGACATTTTTATCATTTTTTCCCCACAAATAGAGCTTTCTTTTGGTGGTATTTGATCACAGCTTGGGTTTTTATTTTTTGCTAAACAAACAAAAAAAGATGGAAAATTAAAAAAAAAAAAAATCATGTTTAATAGTTTGTTATAAAATTTTGCAAACAGGTAATTTTTCTGCTTCATTGATATGCGCTGATGAGGCGGCACAGGTGGGCACTGATAGGCTGCACTGGTTGGCACGGATAGGCTGCACTGGTGGGCACGGATAGACTGCACTGGTGGGCACTGATAGGCTGCACTGGTGGGGACAGATAAGTCGGTACTGATGGGGACAGCAAAGATGGCACTGATGGGCACGGATGGGTGGCACGGATGGGTGGCACGAATGGGTGGCACCGATGGGCACTGATGGATGACACTGATAGGTGGCACTGATGGGCACTGATGGGCACTGGTAGGGGACACTGATGAGCACTGGTGAGTGACACTGATGAGCACTGGTAGGTGACACTAATGTGCAGCACTGGCACTGTGGGCACTGACAGATGGCACTGTGGGCACTGACCAATGGCACTGTGGGCACTGACAGATGGCACTGTGGGCACTGACCAATGGCACTGTGGGCACTGACAGATGGCACTGTGGGCACTGACCAATGGCACTGTGGGCACTGACAGATGGCACTGTGGGCACTGGTAGGTGGCACTTTAATTGGGCAAAGGTGGGCACCATGGATTGGGCACATTGCTGGGCACATTGCAGTGAGAGGGACTGATGTCCCTATCACTGCCACCGGTGATCGGCTTTTTTTTTTTCTCTTCGCGCTGTCAGCGCGAGGAGGAAAAAAAGCTGATTACCGGCTCTGTTATTATCACATGATCAGCTGTCATTGGCTGACAGATGATCACGTGGTAAGGGGTCGGGATCGACCCCTTACTCGGATCTGTGATCCAGCGAGTCTCACAGACTCGCTGATCACAGAGCGCGCCGTGCGTGCCCTTCAGGGGGCGCGCAGGCAGCTCGTGGCCGGGACGACGTCAATAGGTCAACGTCGTCCCGGCATCTTAGATCCGCGCTGTAGCCGTCATTCGGCTATAGCGCGGATCTCAGGTAGTTAAAGCAGTTGTATGAGGTGTCTAAATAGGACTATGGAGTCTGCACCAGAAAATAACTTCCCACAGATATTGTCAGAGAAGCCTCCTCCTTTTCTCTGCAGTACAATGCATTGTAAGGATGCTTGAGCTGAGGGGTGTGGCTGTTACTAAGCTCTGCCAGCACAGACCACTCTAGAGAAAGGCAGGAGCCACCAGAGAAAATAATATTGTAGAACATTTCTAAGCAAAAAAACAGTCATAAATCACATGTTGGAGCACAGGACTATAAAGAAAAAGAGGATTAGCGACTTCAACTGAGCTTTAAATCACAGAACATGAATTGTGTGCATGTAATGTGTCTTAATCTGACTGTGAGCTGTAGTAGTAACTATTGCAAAGTTCTTGACTACATCTGAAAGCAACATGTAAGAGGAAGAATAAAGAGAAACGTGGATTTATAATGTGTCTAATTGCTACTAGGCTGTTGGGCTATGTGGGAGGGATGGGGTTTCCTGGGTAAACGTGGGAAGTGTAAATTATTTTCTTTTTCCTGTAAAGTCGCTTCAATATAGATGGAGATCCGACTTGGAGGCAACTTCCATTGAAATCTATGGGAACAAGTTGCCTAGAAGTCGCCTTGAAATAGTACATGAACCTTTCCTGAAGTCGGAGCAACTTGAGTACTGTACATTAAGACGGTTCTCATTCACTTCAATGGAATTTCTTATGTCCAGCGACTTGGGGCAACTTGAGGTTTGACAAGTCGGATCACCGAGTCTCCTGATTGTGCCTTTAGTGATCTTTATTATGACTAATAGAGGGTCTCGGAGGTTGAAGGAGGCAAAGTCAAACTTGTCTTTTTACAACAAAATCGTGATTTATCTAAAAATTTTAAACCTACTGTGTATCTCTGGTTCTACTGATAATTGTGGCATGCAGTTTCCCCTGAAGGTAACCTTCACTTATTCATAGTATTATCATATACTCAGTTTATACACTATATTGTCAAAAGTATTGGGTTGCTTGGCTTGCACATGAACTTTAATGGCATCCCAGTCTTAGTCCGTGGGGTTCACTGTTGAGTTGGCCCACTCAACTCTTCAGGGAAGGCTTTCCACAAGGTTTAGGAGTGTGTCTATGGGAATGTTTGACCATTCTTCCAGAAGCACATTTGTGAGGTCAGGCACTGATGTTGGACGAGAGGGCCTGGCTCGCAGTCTCCACTCTAATGCCCCGTACGCACAGTCGGAAAATCCGACCACAAAATCCATCAGATTTTTTCAGACGGATTTTGTCCGACACTGGTGTTGCATACACACGGTCGGACAAAGTTGTCGGAAAATCCGATCATTCTGAATGTGGTGACGTTTGTTGCCTACGACGGGACTACGTAGAGGCTAGTAGCCAATAGCTTTGGTCTTGTAATGTGATCTGAGCATGCGTGGCACTTTGTCCGTCGGAATTTGCTACACACGATCGGAAAAAGTCCGAAAGGTATACGGTATAAGGTAGAGTACTATACATTAAGACGGTTCTCATTCACTTCAATGGAATTTCTTATGTCCAGCGACTTGGGGCAACTTGAGGTCTGACAAGTTGGATCACCGAGTCTCCTGATTGTGCCTTTAGTGATCTTTATTATGACTAATAGAGGGTCTCGGAGGTTGAAGGAGGCATAGTCAAACTTGTCTTTTTACAACAAAAACTTGATTTATCTAAAAATTTTAAACCTACTGTGTATCTCTGGTTCTACTGATAATTGTGGCATGCAGTTTCCCCTGAAGGTAACCTTCACTTATTCATAGTATTATCATATACTCAGTTTATACACTATATTGTCAAAAGTATTGGGTCGCTTGGCTTGCACATGAACTTTAATGGCATCCCAGTCTAATGCCGCATACACACGGTCGGAATTCTCGTCGGAAAAAGCTCTAAAGGGTTTTCCCTTCGGAATTTCGCTCAAATTGTCTTGCCTACACACGGTCACACCAAATTCTGACGGTCTGTAACACAGCGCCATAAAACGCGTTCGACAGCACTATAAAAGGGAAGTTTAATGCTGAAGTTTAATTTGCCTGTCGGAATTACATACACACGATCGGAAAATCCGATAGAAAGGTTTTCCGTTGGAAAAATTGAAAACAGGTTCTCAATCCAAAGTCCGTCGGAAATTCCGACAGAAAAAGACCGATGGGCATACACACGGTCGGAAAATCAGTTGAAAAGCTCCCATCGGACTGTTTCCATCGGAAATTCCGACCGTGTGTACGCGGCATTAGTCTGTGGGGTTCACTATTGAGTTGGCCCACTCAACTCTTCAGGGAAGGCTTTCCACAAGGTTTAGGAGTGTGTCTATGGGAATGTTTGACCATTCTTCCAAGAGCACATTTGTGAGGTCAGGCACTGATGTTGGATGAGAGGGCCTGGCTCGCAGTCTCCACTCTAATTCATTCCAAAGATGTTGGAATGAATTAGCTTGTGAGTTTAGCTACACTTTAATAACCATAGATAAATATGCAAACATATAAGGAGTCCTTCAGAAAGTAATACAAATAAATGATGCATAGAGGGGACAATAATTTATCAAAAAAATTACTTCTGGTCCAGTCATCCTACAAATAAATACTGTTAAAAAGACAGATGCACCTTTAAAACTTTGGTACAAAATAAACGGAGAAGCCCCTTGGCTGGTGTTTTCAGTCCCTACCAAGCACCCCCACTCCAGATATTAAAACTACATATAGATGGGTGCCTACCTGACTTTATATGCAATATCTGTTCATACCAAACCATGCCCATAAACAGTCCTCCAGTGTGCACTCTCCAAGGAGAATGAAAGAAGCACCGACCCAACAGAGGCTGAAACAACATGGTGCTGGATGTGATGCACCTACCATCCATGTACCCAAGGTACCCTAATACATATCACTGGATTTCACCCACTATGCACTCTGCCAGATGGGTGGAATCCATTCTAAATTTAATTATAAATTAAACCTCACTTTTCTGACTCTTGCAAAGTCAAGTTTACAATCCCCAGGCTCCCTAGAGTCAACTCAACATTCCTTTTCTTTGGCACTCTTAGCCTGCTTTGAAATTCAAAGAGGGATCTGGCCATAAGGAGTACTGGCCTTCATCTCTAGCCTGGTGATTGCACCTGGAGCAACCATTATTTCTATTTCTAGACCCACCACATGTTTTATTTTTTTAATTAGATGGAGAGTGCCAGAAGACAGCAGCACTGTGCTGGCTGTGACTGTGAGCAGCGGAGGCAATGTATATTTTACTGTGTGAAAATCACAGATATGTTGTTCTGTTTAAAGGTGGTGCTGAGGGCACCGAGCAGTATGAGCAGGAAAAGGTTGGGATTTTCATATAACGGTCTATATTAGCAAATCTGCTCACATGTGGTTGTCCTAAAAGGTAACTTTTGCTTATGAACTTTTAACTGATACCTTCAGTTTTGGCCTGGGTTCACACTATTGTGAACACAGACATAGCATGTGATTTGCACCCGCACTTGTGTGCCGATCACATGCGATGTCTGTGCAATGCGAGTTCAGCCATACAGTTGTATGGCTGAATTCGCACTGGAATCGCATAAATAAGGTGCAGGAACTTTTTACTCCCACACTGGAATCGGATCGCATGGGTGTTTACACCCATGAGATCGGATTCCTGTCCGAATCCACAGTTTGCACTGCGATCTGTGAACCGATCTGGGGGTGTCATTACCATTGTATTGACACCCGCAGCGGTTCGCAGAGGGCAGTGTGAACATCCTGCGGGAAAATCGTCCTGGTTCCCGCATCGTTATAGTGTGAACCCAGGCTCACTTACCAAATATAGTGACAGATTTACTTTAAACCTCAAATGTAGACATTTGGGGCCAATCAAACATTTAATCTGGTCATTCAAGTCACTACCTTCATTGGTAGCCTAAGAATATGATTCAGTGTATTGTTTGAGAAGTGGAACATTTGGAGATACTTACTAGGCTGGACATGATTGGGTATTGCATGGTTTTTGCTCAGGGGAAGGCTTGTTTAATGAACTGCACAAGCTGGAGTTTACTTGAATCTGAAGGTCTTGAAGGCATACAAACTTCACAGTCATAAAACCTAATAAGGAAATCATAAGACTCATAAGTTCAAAATGTATATTAAAAAATAAAAATATACAATACACATTCATTAAAGAGGAAAACTTGGGAGTGGCTAATCTCCCTGAAGACGTCATTCTCTGACGAAACGCGCGTCGGGTGTGGCCTATACGTGACGCCATTACACTTTCAGCTTCAAGGCAATTTTATCATGGAGAATATGTAAGTGTACTTCTGTTATTAAAGACATGGATTTTGAAACATATTGCGCTATGAGATATTGTTTCTTTGCTTTACATTCCGTTGCTGGGTGAGCTTGTAGCAAAGGGATGACAAGTGACAGGAGGATATCCCGATTATTCTAATACATCGTTGGCCTTTTTATTACGGTCCCCATTGTCTGGTAAGAAGCCAATTTAATCTTTTGCACGGAGTGATATCACGGTGGTGATTAGCACTGAATGCACGTTCTTTTGGATTGTTTACACATATCAAGCTTCTTATGACCTCTATATTTAGACAAGAACTTTTCTCATTTGGATGTGGGATTATACACTTTTCATTATGTTGGACATTGCACATGAATTATGAACTTTTATCTGTTCACTTCATGAAGTGGGAATTTTGTTTTTAACTTCATATGATCTTTGAGGATTGGGTTATTGTTTTTTTATTTACACTACATATGTGATTTTATAATTTCACCATGCTGGAGATTACATATGAATTATGAACTTTTATCTACTTTCACTTTTTCACTTTATGAATTGAGAATTTTAGTTTCATGCACATTCAGTTTTGTGGATTTTCTATCATGACCTATTGATTTAGCGCAACACTATTTGATTGGTTTAAATACACATTCATTAGTAAACATAACACAGGCCTGTTACGACATTGTGAATAGCTAAGGAATGTTTAAAGCCCAACAGCAGCAAAACTTTTTATTTAATTTTTAAACAGAATGAGTTAAAACCTTTCACTGTAGCCTGTGTCCTTATTGGGTAAACCCTATTGGGTAAATTTTCCCTCACTTCCTGTCAGGATCAGAAATAATAGGAAATCCTTCCATGTATTTGAGGAGAGCTTAAAGCATAACTAAAGGCAAAACTTTTTTTTTTGTTTTGGACAGTGTGGAGAGGAATTAGAGCCCCTGTCAATTTTTATTGCTGTCTGTGCCCCCATTAAGGAGATCCCCCCTCTCCATTGTTCCTGCTTACTATTATAATTAAAAGTGAAGATAAAAGAAAAACCCAAATTTTGGGTTGTCCCCAGAAAAGTAATAGAGGAGAAAACTTCCAATAGGGACTGGTGGCCTGGGGGTCCCCAACAAATTCCAATGGGACAGAGATGGCGGGAAAAAAAAATCGGACAGGGGTTATGACCCTCCCTTGCTCTACGTTTTATTGCTGTCCTTGCCCTACTAGCCCGGTTACAACCTAATGTTGTATGACTCTCATAAAGGCAGTGGGTAAGAGATATCTCTCCAAACAGAAATAAAAACCTGGCAGAAATTATATTATCCTCTCTATCCAAAACCAAAAAAAAAACGATTGGAGTTGGACTTTATCATTATTTCCTTTATAAGCAAATGTGTAACTAAAGCCACTGGGGCCCGGAAGCATACGGAGGAAAAGAGTGTGTGGCTAAATAGTGATTTATGCAGGTAGAAAAAGTGTTTGGAAAATACATCTGGATAAAAGGAATGTATATATAATCTGGTAACCTCTTAATACTCTAAGGAAGCCATTAGTATTCTGTATAAATAGATGAATTCAATTTTGGATGGAAAAGCGAGATAGATGGGGACAAAATGTGGGGAGGGGGAGAGAAGCACAACAACCATAGTGTAGCATGTAAAGCGGAATTTTAATAGAAAATATAAAAAAGCACTCAAAAAGATAAAATATAGCTCTGCATGACAGTCGGGCAGCCTCTGGGACAGAGATCAGACACGCAACCAGGATGCCTTGCCTTGGCCACTGGCGAGGGAGCAGAGATGAAATGGAAGCAGGGAACCGCTGTCACTGGAAAGCCAGAGCCATGGATGGAACACAGGGCGCATGGTATGAAGCCACATTATGTAGTAGGAAAATACTAGCGCTGGAACCAAAACACGTTTCAAAGCAACCTTGCTTCTTCTTCAGGCCGATTTTCTTCCACATAAGGTGGCGTCATGCTCTGGGCCCTGTGTTTCATCCATGGCTTTGGCTTTCCAGCATCCTGGTTGCGTGTCTGATCTCTGTCCCAGAGACTACCTGACTGTCATGCTGAGCTCCATTCTATCTTTGTGAGTGCTTTTTTTATATTTTCTATTAAAATTACACTTTACATGCTACACGATGGTTGTTGTGCTGCTCTCCCCCTCCCAACTTTTCCTCTCTTACAGCCACACAGCACACCCATGCTGGAACGAAGCAGCACTTCTAGCATTAGATTAGTAGTGTGTTGTATATCACATCACTTATTACATAAGCTTCATCTGTCATTTTGTTTCATATTGTATCATACAGTTTTATATTGTTTCACATTGTTTTACATTGCTTCACACTGTGAACTTACATCTAGCTCCTCAGTGCACAGATTTATGACCGGTGCATCTGTGTATGGGGGTGGTTTCAGTTCAAGGGGTTGGTGATCTGTGATTATTCTGGGTGTTCCCACCTTTGATCCGTTTTCGCTTAATGCTTTTGCTATGGGGGGGGGGGGGGGCATCACTCTTTATTCAAGACTTTTGTGCCAGGATGAAAACATACCACTGCTTAAGACTTCTCCATTAAGCAACAAGACAAGTACCTGATCTTTGTCCTGACTACTCGAAGCAAAGATGTCTGTTGCAATTGTATGGAAGGCAACAACATTGATCATTTCCAGGTGGATTGGAAAGTATTGTCAGATTTTATTTTCATTTGATTAAAGAGAAACTATTGTACAGAGAGATCACCTAGCATGTGCTAAATTGTGGATGTGTATAAAAGGAAAATAAAGTAGTCTTTGATTTATTCTTTATATTTTTTTAGTCACCTTGTTTATTTATATTAGATTAAATCTGAACTCCAGATACATGCTCACAAGGCTCTGTATTCATTAATAAATTGTTATATTTTACCAAATGCAACTAGCATATGCACTGCAACAAAATGGTGGCCGTCTGGACACTGACTTCCTGTTGCATACATGTGAATGAGATCGAAAAAAAAATGGCTTCAGTTCCTGTTCTCTACCTGTAAAGAACTCCCCAGACACGTTTCTCTCTTTTCGTTTAATTGTATCCCCAAAAAAGGGCACAGCAGAACCCAGACTGGGATAGAAAGGTGCAAGACTGGAAGTCAATCAGGTATGCCTTATGCATTTGTGTTAACAAGAAACTTACTTTCAGGAGGAGATAGAAGAATGTACAGAGGAATGAACTCATCAGTCTACTACTGCTTGTTTACTGCATAGTCAAAAGGCTGGCAGTATAAAGAGAGAACCACTTTATTTCCTAAGTTAAGTAATGTCATCCACCTGGCTTTGCTGTATGGAAGGGCTTTGTAAATAGATTTTGGTGGACAGTAAAACAAATCATCCGGAAGGTTTCTGTGTGTTTAGCTGATTGCCTGGAGTTTCACTTTAAAATCTGAATCCATAAACATTTTAAAGGATTGCTTTACGTTCTTTCATCTCTTTCTGAAAGTTCTTTTTCAGACTGTTATGCCACGTACACACACGGTCGGAATTCTCATCAGAAAAAGCTCTGATGGTTTTCCCGTCGGAATTCCGACGGAATTTCGCTTAAACTGTCTTGCCTACACACGGTCACACCAAATTTCGACCGTCAAGAACGCGGTGAAGTACAACACTACAACGAGCCGAGTTCAATGCTTTTGAGCATGCGTCAAATTGTTTCCGAGCATGCATAGGAATTTTGCACGTCAGAATTTCTACAGACGATCAGAATTTCCGATAGAAACCTTTTCCGTCGGAAAAATTGAGAACATGCTCTCAATTTTTTGCTGTCGGACATTCGGCCAGCAAAATTCCGATGGAGCCTCCACACGGTCGCATTTTCCGATGAAAAGCTATCATCAGTCTTTTTCTGGCCGGGATTCCGATCGTGTGTACGTGGCATTAGTCTTCCTGAATTGTGACGATTCCCATTCCTGGCAGTACAATAATTGCAATGGGTGTCGTTTAGTTGGAATTCATATTCAATGATGGGAGGTCAACAGGTTAGTCAAATCTGCTAAGGTCTTTATATACAGTTAAAGTCAAAAACAAGTCAGAAATCAGCCATTTTAATAAAAAAAAAAGAAAATTGTTCAACTCACCACCGCCACACGTGACAGAGCAATCTGTATAGACAGGAACCCAGGAATAGCTTGTCTTTTTTACAGGGTTCTCTTCAATAAGAGAATATTGTAATGTATACTCCCATGTAAATCCTCCATTCTTTCCTTGATAAAGTATCTGAATAAAGACATATATCCAAGTATTACGGGCAGTCTATTGTAATTATTTTATTATTATTAGGATTTTTCCCTGAATAGTTTAGCCTTTTCCAGTTAGAAAAAACACACATTTGCCACCATGTAGTTTGAGAGATACACATTTCCTACATAGGATACCCAATAGTCATTAGTGACTTTAGACTTGACCTACTTGTAAAAAACAAACTCAGTTAATATCAGTTCAGAAATCCAATGTGCCGTGCCTATTATTTAAAGAAGAACTTCACTTTTGGTTTAAAAATAATATTGTAATGAGCCTAATGCATTTGATAAAATAGCAATACAAATGATAGCATGATAGATTTTGGTGTAAATAACTTAACACTTTTGATGAAATCTTCCAAAATGGTGGCCACTTACAGCATCACTAACCCCTCGGGCTCTTGTGTAGGAACACGTACACAGGAAGTACCCTCCTGTGCTCTGCAAGTTCACTTATTCAATGCACCTAACATAACTCCCTCCTGCCCTCTTCCCTCTGTATGGCCTAGTTGGCCTGCCCATCTGTTAGCCTATTTAGTTGGCTCAGCATGAGGTTTTAAAAAGAAAGAGAAAGTCTGAAAGAAAACAGCTCTTTCTCAAGTGCTTTGTGAATGTGGAGTCAAGGGTGAAATACACAAGAACGGCAGCTTTCGATCATCCGGACTATCAGAGCTGGATTACCAATGCTCGGGCTGGGGGAACAGCACACCCAAAAGGTGCTAGACTAATGCCGCGTACACATGGTCGGACTTTCCGACGGGAAATGTTGGATGTGAGCTTGTTGTCAGAAATTCTGACCGTGTGTATGCTCCATCAAACATTTGCTGTCGGAATTTCCGCACACAAATGTTTGAGAGCAGGTTCTCAAATTTTCCGCCAACAAAACTTGTTGTCGGAAAGTCCGATCGTGTGTACACCAGTCCGTTGCACAAAATGTCACGCATGCTTGGAATCAAGCAGAAGGAGCTGCACTGGCAATTGAACTTCCTTTTTCTCGGCTCGCCGTACATCTTGTACGTCACCGCGTTCCCACGTTCTGAATTTTTGACCAACATTTGTGTGGCCGTGTGTATGCAAGACAAGTTTGAGCCAACATCCTTCGGTAAAAAAATCCACGGTTTAGTTGGCGAAAAGTCCGATCGCGTGTACGCGGCAAAAGGCTTTCTAGCCGAAAGGTGTAAGCCTGCCCTTCCATTCTATTTTATCATGTAACCAATAAAGTATCTACACTTTTGGATTGTACCGAGTAGCTGATTTCTTTCTTTTTTTTTGTAAAAATGCATTTACACTTAGCTAACATATGTAGCCGAAGAAAAATTTGACAGTGTCTCTTTTCTGGACTTTTATAGGTTTTATCTTCCCAAAGATTCCCTTCATGTCATCGGTTTTTGGCAGCACCTATATTTGAGAGTAACCATTTTCAAGGATGAGGCACACAAAGGGCAAAATTAGAACCAAAATATCGGATGTGAACCTTGAGAATTCATTGAGAATTGCTACTACATCCATTAAACCAGATACTGAAGCGTTAGTTTATCAAAAACAGTGTGAAATATTGCGCTACTTTTATAATAAAACTCATACCATAAAAATGTATTACTCAGATAAGTAAATCATCTATATCAGTGATCGTTAACTTGTGATCTGCTCAACTTTTTATGCTCATCAGCTATCCTTATTATTAATTTATTTTATGTATGGCCTAAGACAATTCCTCCTCTTCCAATGTGGCCCAGGAAGGTCAATAGGTTGGACATCCCTGCTATACAGAAAAACTATGCATAAATCCATAAATATTGTGACATCAACACAATTCTAATCTTTTTGGCTCTATACACCACCACAATGGATTTGAAATTAAACTAATAGGAGTTTGTATATGTGCCTCCCACTTTTTAAGGGACCAAAAGTAATGGGACAGATTAACAATCATCCATCAAACTTTCACTTTTTAATACTTTTAAATCCTTTGCAGTCAAATACAGCCTGAAGTCTGGAACGCATAGACATCACCAGACGCTGGGTTTCATCCCCGGTGATGCTCTGCCAGGACTCTACTGCAACTGTCTTCAGTTCCTGCTTGTTCTTGGGGCATTTTCTCTTCAGTTTTGTCTTCAGCAAGTGAAATGCATGCTCAATTGGATTCAGGTCAGGTGATTGACTTGGCCATTGCATAACATTCCACTTCTTTCCCTTAAAAAACTCTTTGGTTGCTTTCGCAGTATGCTTCGGGTCATTGTCCATCTGCACTGTGAAGCGCGGCCCAATGAGTTCTGAAGTATTTTGCTGAATATGAGCAGATAATATTGCCCGAAACACTTCAGAGTTCATCCTGCTGCTTTTGTCAGCAGTCACATCATCAATAAATACAACAGAACCAGTTCCATTGGCAGCCATACATGCCCACGCCATGATACCTTTGGATGCTTTGGATCATGAGCAGTTCCTTTCCTTCTCCATACTCTTCTTTTCCCATCACTCTGGTACAAGTTGATCTTGGTCTCATCTGTCCATAGGATGTAGTTCCAGAACTGTGAAGGCTTTTTTAGATGTTGTTTGGAAAACTGTAATCTGGCCTTCCTGTTTTTGAGGCTCACCAATGGTTTACATCTTGTGGTGAACCCTCTATATTCACTCTGGTGAATTGATTGTTGACTTTGACACACATACACCTACCTCCTGGAGAGTGTTCTTGATCTGGCAAACTCTTGTGAGGGAAAGAATTCTTCAGTCATCCACCACAGTTGTTTTCCGTGGTCTTCCGGGTCTTTTGGTGTTGCTGACCTCACCGGTGCGTTCTTTCTTTTTCAGGATGTTCCAAACAGTTGATTTGGCCACACCTAATGTTTTTGATATCTCTCTGATGGGTTTGTTTAGTTTTTTTCAGCCTAATGATTGCTTGCTTCCCTGATAGTGACATCTCTTTGGATCTCATATTGAAAGTTGACAGCAACAGATTCCAAATGCAAATAGCACACTTGAAATGAACTCTGGACCTTTTATCTGCTCCTTGTAAATGGGATAATGAGGGAATAACACACACCTGGCCATGGAACAGCTGAGCAGCCAATTGTCCCATTACTTTTGGTCCTTTAAAAAGTGTGAGGCCCATATACAAACTGTTGTAATTCCTACACCGTTCACCTGATTTGGATGTAAATACCCTCAAATTAAAGCTGAAAGTCTGCAGTTAAAGCACATCTTGTTTGTTTCATTTCAAATCCATTGTGGTGGCGTATAGAGCCAATATTTATGGACCTGACTGTATATAAAAAAAAAAAAAAAAAAATATATATATATATATATATATATATATATATATATATATATATATATATATATATAAATGTATGTACAGTACGGGACAAAGACTTTTTCCACAGCTCTTTGTATAGCTTTGACATATTTTTATGCACTTTATTAGGTTTGTGGTAATCTTCTAGCACAGGTGAATGAAAAAAGTATAACAAAACAAATATAAAAATAAAATATAATTAACTATCATAAATATCATCTGAGGCTGTGGATAGTTACTCTGTATTGCTCTTGTTTAGGAAGTAACAGAAATCCCACTGGATCCCGCTGAGGCAGCTTAAGGCTTCGAACCAGGCCAAAATTGTATGCTTACATCTTTTTATGATTGGGAAAATGAAATAAAACCTGTTTAATTAACCCAAGTGGGATTGCAGGAATGCAAAAATGTGTCTGATGGACAGTAAAAAGCTTTCATATGCACTGCTGCAGGAAAAAAAAAAAAAGGATCTTTTAATTCGATGTTTATGTCAAGGTCACTAACGCAGTGTTACAGGAATTACATTTCACAATTTTCTCTTCTAAACATGAACATTCTTTTTCATGTATTTATGACAATAGGAAAGTATTTCGGTAGGCACACCCCCAGGCTTAGCATACATTATTTACAATCTTTTGGCATAAGGATGAAAACATTCGATTTTTGGGGAAACTGGCTGCAGAATGAGAGGTGTGTCCTAGCTTAGTGTGTAGATGGAGCATCTCTTGAGGATGAGGTGGAATAACTTGAGAAGTGCACAAGGCCAATTGCCTTAGGCCACAAAAAAAGGGAGGAAACATAGATCAGGGGGCTCCATAGCAAAATTTTGATGGGGCCTCCCGGCAACTTCTCTCTGTGGCACTTGACAATTTCAGCTGTGACGATATTGAAGATAAAGTAAGATTGAAATAAGTACAGCAGATGGAGAGCAGTCAACAAAGTCAGTACACTACTAGGGACCAGTGCAGGGGATAGAATTTGTCATGGAACAACAGGAAATTCACTTTAACCACTTGCTTACTGGGCACTTAAACCCCCCTGCTGTCCAGACCAATTTTCAGCTTTCAGCGCTGATGCACTTTGAATGACAATTGCGCGGTCATACAACACTGTACCCAAATTACATTATTATAATTTTTTCCCCACAAATAGAGCTTTCTTTTGGTGGTATTTGATCAGCTCTGCGGTTTTTATTTTTTGTTAAAAGAATTGAAAAAAAAATGAATTTAAAAAAAAATTATATATTTTTTATATTTTGTCATAACATTTTGCAAACAGGTAATTTTTCTCCTTCATTGATGTACGCTGATGAGGTGGCAGTGATGGGCACTGATAGGTGGCAGTGATGGGCACTGATGGGTGGCAATAATGGGCACTGATTTATTACACTGATAGGTGGCACTGATTGGCACCACTGGTGAGCATTAATAGGTGGCACTTGTGGGCATTGATAGGTGTCCCTTTTGGGCATTGATAGGTGGCAATTGTGGGCACTGTGGGCACTGGCAGGTGACAATAACAGGTGGCACTGGCAGGGGGTACTGATTGGCACAGATGAGGTGCCTGTGTTGCTTCCTCTTTGGGACTGATGTCCCTTTAACATAAGCCTGTGATCGTTTTTTTTTTGCTCATGCTGTCAGCGTGAGCAGAAAAAAAAAACGATCACTGAGCTTTTGTTTACATCATGTGATCAGCTGTCATTGGCTGACAGCTGATCACATGGTAAGGGGTTGGAAACCCCCTTACTCGGATCGGTGATCACCCAAGTCTCAGTGACTCGGTGATCACAGCGTGCTCCCCGCGTGCCCTACAGGGAGCGTGCACAGGGGAGGGTGTCCTATGAAGGCCTCCCGGAAATTGAGGTCCGCGCTGTAGCCGTCATTCGGCTATGGCCCGGACCTCAAGTGGTTAAACCTTAATTTTACTCTTTCCTCAGTAGTTCACCAGTAATTTTGATATCAGACCTGTGACAGAACCCACTGTCACTGTGTGTTTTGGAGGGTGCTGTGGGCTGGCCTTCTTCCCACAGATTTTGGCCCAGAAGAGACAGAGAGACTTGGGGACAAAATGGCATTGAGATAATGTAATGTATTGCTACATCCCTTCTCCCCACCCCACCCCCCCTCTTGTTGCTGTGTTTAATTGTGTTGGGTCATGGCACATAGACAAAGGTCTGCAGACACCTCCGAGCAGGGGGTGTGTAAGGAGGGTCTGCCTGCTTATCTTAATCCCTTTATGTGTTTCAACTGTAGTTTTTTGAATATACAAGTGTTGAGTTTTCATTGGTTCTTTCTTGTCCTCTATCCCCTCTATGACAAGGCTAAGGGGAGTGTCCCTAACTGTGTTTAAAAGTGTATGTTTGGTACTTAATAAAAAGTTTATGCTCTGCATGTTTAACCCTCAACACCTGTGTGGCTTGTCTTGTGATTGAGGGTTTAAGGGCTGGTTATGGCGAGTCTGCAGGCTGCGGGTACGTTTGGAGGACAGGAGACACAGGTCTGGCGGAGGTTCCCATACGGGGTATCCAAGATCCATCACAAGACCTACCTCACTAAGTTCACATTTTCAGAAAAAAATTTAAACAGACTGTATGGCTCTGAGGAAGGGAGTATACCCTTTGAAATGCATAAGCCAGATAGGATCCAGGTGGTAACCTCCCATGTTAAGGAGCACATGGAGTGGAGCAAGCAATATTGATCTTGATACTTACTCCTTTGTTTATCACAGTGTTTGCAAGTATATTTATTTGGGGTTTTCAAGAAATGATCTATTGTGATAATGCGTTAGGCTTGTGCGCCCTCTCTCTGTTTTCTGTTTCTTATAGCAAAATTTACAATACTATATTTCGTTTTCGTTTGTAAAGTTCATTCACTCCAAAGCAATATAAAAGCAAACAAAATTTTGAACTACTTTTGAAAGACATTCGCCAAACTGTCAAATTTACTTGAATTTTCATACAAATTTTCAGTTGAAAAGTTGTATAGCCAGCTTAAAGAAGACTATTGTAGGTAAACATGGTTAATTCCACTCCTGGGTAAGGATTACAGCGATAAGACAGCTGAACTTATAGCGCCAGAAGATAGCTACTCAGGACAATACCCAGCAGCTATCAAGGAGGCAATGAACAAGAAGCAACCGCCTACAGGTAATGGAATACACATCATTATACACATAACTAATGTTTAGTGTTGTATCGACAAAAAAAATGTTTCAGATAACGACTTAAATAATAAGTCAGAATATGTGCACACTAAAAATATTTTCCTTTAATGACTCATATTCCAATAAAGCCCCATACATATTATTTCTGATAATGTAAATGGCCTTTAGTCATGTCAAATCTGATTCTGGTGACCGTTCTGGACCTTTAAGTAGAACTACCATTTCCACAAGAAGAAATCAGACTGGATTGGGACTAGGGTCAATCAATCAACAGTTTTCGCAGCCCTTTACAACATGGACAGTACACTTACAAATCAAATCAATACAGAGGGATCAGAGGGCCCTGCTCGTTAGAGCTTACAATCTAGTAGGGAGGGTAGTTTAAACTAAACCTACAATTAAAAGACCTCAAGGAAAAAATGGTGATACTAAGTGCAGTAAGACTATGTTTATAGTGTAAGTAAGGATAAAATGACACTCACAAGGATAGTAGTAAACCAAGCTCTTAAATCCAAACAGTAATGCTGGCATAGGGCTCTCCTGTCTCGGCTCCTCTCCGGACCTTCCTACTGACCAGCAGTCAAAAGGGGAGCAGAATTACAGGCAAGATGGCCGCTGCACTTTCGAGAACCAGTGTAGAAATCTGAAATTCTGCCTGTGATCCCAAATTGCATGCTTTTATGTGCCATTATTCCTTAAAGGCATCTTAAAAGTGATGCAATTCTGCAATGATCTTTTCATCACACAAGTTTTAAAAACGTGCTATGCTTGTCACCCAAAAATGAGCAGGAGCTCCACGCATAGGACAGCCCATGAAGTGAATGAGCTGCCCTATGTATGACCCGCGAAATTGTGTGCAAATTATCCAACAGAATTGCTTGTTCCCTCTGTGCGAAAGTGTGAATGCAGCCTAAATCACATATGAAATGCAATTACCTTTTGACTTTACAATCTAAGCAATCTATAGTTTGCTACAACTAAACACATATTTAAGAAGAATGGTGAAATTTGCCATCAGAAACTACTGAAACAATTCTATTTTTAAGGCTGAAATGGAATATTTCCAGCAGCAATTTTAACATTTCCTTAATAATAAATGAAGCTATTTTCTAACAACTCCACATTAAAAGTCTGGATGCAGAGCAAGTAATTTAAACCCTTCAAGTTGGAAGGACCTCCAGGGCTACAGCCTACTTATCTGGCTTGGATCCAGGACCTATTCAGCCAAGTGGAAATAAGTTTTAGATTTAAAGTTGGTGAAGGAGCTCAAAGAACGCCCAGGCTCAGAATAGAGTTTTTAGGTCTACCGCGTACAAATGCGCCACCTGACTTTAAAGACACAGCTCTCGGCAAGCCTGACCACAGGGCAAAGACTCATAAAATTTACAGTTAGTTCATTTCAAAACCACAGACTCCAAGCCTAGGATTTGCCAGAGTCACTATAATGAACCATAAAGTTTGGTTATTCAAGCAGTGGCAAACCTAATTCTCTCTATAGTGTAAACTATTGTCACTGAAGCCTCTAAAATAAATGCTGAATTGTGGATGAGGGCATGAAGTAGCAGCAAACTGAAATAGATATATTATGTTTAAAAAAAAATGTTAAATTATGTTAAATATGTAAAGAAACAAGACTGGTCTAAATAATCCTATCAATATCCAGCAATGTTTTTTAACCCCTTCCCGCCTAAGGGTAAAACAAATGTGAATGCCTAATCACAATTTTGCAACTTTGACGTGTTAGTAAAACTGTATATATCATCACAACTACTTTGTGTATCCAGGTGGATTATAGATTTATTTTTTTCTGGAAAATTTTAGCTTTTTTTGTGGTAAATGGTAAGGGGTTTTTTCCAGATTTTATTTTTTGTTTTTTACTATCAAAAGAAAACTGGTCCATAATAGTAAAACAAATCATGTTTTTCATTTAGCTGTATATTCCTTGCTAATACCTTAATTTACCACCAAAGAACAACCCAAAATAAATTCTCCTTGCGATCGCAGCAATATCACATATGTGTATGTTAGTTGTACCCGTAGGGCCTAGAAACAATGGTGCACATTTATAATTTCTTTAATCCTGCCTAAAACACACTTATACCCCGTACACACGGTCGGAAAATCCGACCACAAAATCCATCTGATTTTTTCCGACGGATTTTGTCCGACACTGGTGTTGCATACACATGGTCGGACAAAGTTGTCGGAAAATCCGATCATTCTGAACGTGGTGACGTTTGTTGCCTACGAAGGGACTACGTAGAGGCTAGTAGCCAATAGCTTTGGTCTTGTAATGTGATCTGAGCATGCGTGGCACTTTGTCCGTCGGAATTCGCTACACACGATCGGAAAAAGTCCGATAGGACTTTGTTGTCGGAAAATTTGAGAGCAGGAGATAAAACTTTGTCCGTCGGGAAATCCGACGGAAAAAGTCCGATGGAGCCTACACACGGTCGGAATTTCCGACAACATTGTCCGATAGGACATTTTCCGTCGGAAAATCCGACCGTGTGTACGGGGCATAACGCTAACTGACAAAAAAAAATGACCCAAAATATGTTGACCCTGACCTTTGACCCACACCTTAACACTAACGCTGGCAAACATTGATCTTGTCATTTTTTCTTTTTTTTTTTTTCCTCTTTATTTTATATTCTTCATATAAATTTTTAAATGTTTTTGTTATTTACACACACTTGTCTGTGTATATCATGGGTGCTCAACCTGTGGCCCTCCAGCTGCTGCAGAAATACAATTCCTATCATGCCTCTGCTTTTGGAAATCAAGATTGTATCTGTCATGTTTTTGCAATGCCTCATGGGACTTATAGTTCCGCAAAAGCTGGAGGACCACAGGTCATAGCTCCCAACTGTCCCTGATTTCGAGGAACTGTCCCTGATTTGGAGCGATGTCCCTCTGTTCCTCTTTCCTCCTCATTTGTCCCTCATTTTGGTCTGATCTCTATAATTGTATATAAAATACACTTTGTTATCTATCAAAATGTGTTTTACAGCGCTAAACTTTTCATCTGATTTCTAAATTGCTGCATTTGTAAATTCCAAAAGCCAATATACAGGAATAGTGGTGGTTAAAAAAAGCACTTGTGGGTTTAACCAATCTTTTATTTTTTGTACAATTCTCCTTTAAGGGGCGTGGCAAGGGGTGTGTCTTATGCCTGCATACTTTTGCTGATAGGTGTCCCTCATTCCCATCTCAAAAAGTTGGGAGGTATGCCACAGGTTGAGCACCCATGGTGTATATCTTCCTCTCCTGCAAGAAGAGAAAGATATAATGTATCTTCCTCTTCATTCAAAAGAGGAAGTAAACACAGAGGGCAGGCTAATCACTGTGATAGCCAATCAGAGGCTATCACAGTGATCAGGTGACCCGCAACTGGGAGTCCTGGGTCCCAATCGTTAGTACAAGACCCAGGGCTCCCGGTGAGAGCCTGGTCTTTGTGGTGCGCTCCCAGCACAAGGAGAGATACACATATATGCAGCCCCACACAAAAAAAGGCTGCCTATATGCGCACGGTAGGCAGGAAGAGGTTAAAAAGTGTGTTTTGTAATTATATAGTTACATAGGGGCAGACATATTTAAATATTATTCATGCAGTTTCTGCTTCATGCTTTGCAGTGCTACATGGTGGTTATGCTTTATTGCTCTCATTTTCACAATTAAAACCTGTAGGACATCTTGCGGCTTCACGGCCAGCTTCTCAATGCGCATACGCGAGCAGTGCTGCGCTTTGCAAATGGTTCCTCAGCCTTCTGGGACCTGTGACATGTTCCAAAAAGCTGTGGGCAAAGAGAGGGGGCCAAACACCTCCCCCCCCAACAAAAGGTGTCCAAAAGTGGGCGTGGCAGGGTGGTTTTGGGGTGACGTTAAGCTTTAAAGCGGAGTTCCACCCAAAAATGGAACTTCCACTTTTCTGGTTCCTCCCCCCCTCCAGTATCACATTTGGCACCTTTCAGGGGGGTGGGGGGAGCAGATACCCGTCTAATACAGGTATTTTGCTCCCACTTCCGGGCATAGATACCCGAGCCACCCACGGGTATCTACGCCACTTCCGGCGCCTTTTCCGCCCCCCCCCCCTGTCTTCTGGGAGACACACAGGTCCCAGAAGACAGCAGGGACCAGTGGGATAGCGCAGCACGAGTCGCGCATGCGCAGTAGGGAACCAGGAAGAGGGATAGATTGGCTTCAGGTGCCGACATCGCGGGCACCCTGGACAGGTAATGCCGCGTACACACGGTCGGAATTCTCGCCGGAAAAAGCTCTGATGGTTTTCCTGTGGGAATTCCGACGGAATTTCGCTCAAACTGTCTTGCCTACACACGGTCCCAAAAATTCCGATGGTCAATAAAACCGTGGCATACAACACGTTCGACTGAAAGGAACTTTAATGCTTCCGAGCATGCGTCGAATTGTTTCCGGAATTTTGCGTGTCGGAATTGCATACACACGATCGGAAAATCCGATAGAAAGGTTTTCCGTCTGAAAAATTAAGAACAGGTTATCAATCCAAAGTCCGTCAGAAATTGCGAAAGAAAAAGACCGATGGGCATACACACGGTCGGAAAATCCGATGAAAGGCTCCCATCGGACTGTTTCCATCGGAAATTCCGACCGTGTGTACGCGGCATCAGAGTCCTTATTTTAAAAGTCAGCAGCTGCAGTATTTAAAAAAAAAAAAATAATAATAATAATAAAATCGGCAGACCTCCGCTTTAAGTACCTATGTAAGTTATTTAGCACAGGGCTACTGGCATTGCCTGCATAATTCCACACGGGCTCTTTTGTGGCCACTGAGTTTTGCGCAAAGGAGAGGATTAAACACATCAGAGTTCTATTGGAACGTTTGCATACATCAGTGAGAAGCTGTTAACAACACAACTCATTCATTAAACATTTCCCTAGTGGGACTCGGTCAGTCTAGATTATAATTAAGTGTTTATATAAGGTCAGATCCTTCTGGCTTGTTGTGCTTGGAACTTTGATCAAAATCAAACCACACATCGTCCTAACCAGATGGATTAAAGATATCTTGTACTTGACGAAGTGACTCACATTTTCAACATGTACAGCTCGCCCTTCAAGGATCCCGAGACCAATGTCTTCTGAACCTCAAATTAATAGGGTGGCTAACTGTATTTTTAGTTATGAACATGCTGATTATGACCCTTAGAGAATGGTTTATCTCAGACAAGCATGGACTTCGGAAAGTCCCCCATTGGTTAGAGAGTCTTGCTGCGTTATTTATATATTACACCCCTTCATACAGGCACCACCCTTACCCTTTAAGCGTGTAATGCAATTATTACAAGTGCAAACGGAGCAATTACATTTCCGCTGGAAAATTATACATGCTATCAGTTTTACCTGCCAAATTATTTAAAATTCTGGTCAGCAGCTCTTGTTATTTACACGTGTTCTATCTGATTGTGGGGAGGACTCTGCGCAGGCCAGTCAAGTTCCTCCACCCCAAACTCGCTCATCCGTGTCTTTATGGACCTTTTTTTGTGCAATGGTCCAAATCATCTGGTGTAGGGGGGATTATGGTGTGGGGTTGTTTTCCTAGGGTTGGGATTGGCCCCTTAATTCCAGTGAAGGGAAATCTAAGGGGGCCGCATACCAAGACATTTTGGACAATTTCATGTTCCCAACTTTGTGGGAACAGTTTGGGGATGGCCCCTTCCTGTTCCAACAGGACTGCGCACCAGTGTACAAAGCAAGGACCATAAAGACATGGATGAGCGAGTTTGGGGTGGAGGAACTTAACTGACCTGCAGAGAGTTCTAACCTGAACCCAACAGAACACCTTTGGGATGAATTAGAGCAGAGACTGCGAGCCAGGCCTTCTTGTCCAACCTCACAAATGCACTTCTGGAATAATGGTCAAACATGCCCATAGACACACTCCTAAAACTTGTGGACAGCCTTCCCAGAAGAGTTGAAGCTGTTATAGCTACAAAGGGTGGGCCAATTCAATATTTAACCCTATGGACTAAGACGCCATTAAAGTTCATGTAAAGACAGGTGTCCCAATACTTTTGAAAATATAGTGTATCTGACACATGTTTTAGCTAGGAAGTGATACTACTACCACTAAGTGATACCAGGGCCTGATTTTCTAATAGGCACTATAGGCATGTGCCTACAGGTGCCCTTCCTAGAGGGGCGCCTCTCTGTATGAGTTTTTTTTTTTTTTTTTGCTGGCAGATCCGTAAGCCACCAGGATTGTGTGTAAAACTGATAGGCAGACTCCTGCCTGCCAGGTGGAAGCATACAGGCCTATGTGATGGATTTTTTTTTAGCAAAAAATATATATATTTTTTTGGGGAATAAAATTACACCCAAGCCTATAAATCCCCCCCCCCCACAATTTTTTTTGGAGACCCCCCCCCCTATATACGCACGTATGAATGTAAATGCAAGTGTCTGGGCGCCTACAAGTGAAAAGGTTGATTGCGATACACATAGTACATATCGCTGCACACGCCAGACTCAGAGCAATAATTCTAGCACAAGACCTTCTCTGTAACACTAAACTGATGACCTAAAGTGGGCTTTTGAATTGTCGCCTATAGAAAATATAGGGTACTGAAGTATATCTCCCAGTGGCAGCTGGTGGCTTTTGCTGGGGGGGCGAAAGCAACCACCTCCCCGCGGTACCTTAACCCCCCCCCCCCCACTGTGTGCACTTACTCTGTCGGCGGGCACATCGGGCAGGGGGACAGGCATCTTGCAGCATCTTCCATGTCCTTCTGAGATCATGGCGGCTTTCACTGTGAGTCTCCTCCCCTCCTCCTAGGCGTCCAACAGGATCATCTAACCTTTTAGCCAATCGGGAAACAGGTAACAGACTCACACTTCCTGATTGGCGGAGAGGCGATTCAGTGTTGGAAAGCAAATATGCATTTACTTTTCTAACACATCTGGGTGGACTCTGAGCACAATGCTTCCCGCTCCGAGTCCACCCTGTTTTGAAGCCTATGGCTCTAATCAGGTGCTTCAAACCCCCCCCGTCCCCCCCCCCCCCCGCCACTGTAATTCAGGCACCCGGCATCCGAAAAGGGGCCGGACACCTGAATAGGGGGTGGCAGTGGCTGTCATGGATAGATTCATGCAATGCATATAGGGGGGGGGGGGGAATACCCCTAATGTCACCATTTCACAGGTGCACACAAATTTAGGGTTTGACATGTTGGGTATCTATCTATATTTTAACAAAAATGTGGGTAGTTTATTGCGTTTGTTTTGAGATGAAAATCCGGCCCTGTTTGGAGTCTATAGCAATCCAACTTCTGCTGCACTTCCATGTATGCATAAACATCAGCAGATTTTTGAGTTTGTCCCTATCCTATCCCCTCCTTCAAGCTTCCAGCTCCCTGCATCCTCTGGCACCTGAAACGTGTTAGGATACCAGCATTCTATAGTTCAACATAGCCCGTTTAGCTTGGGGCCTATTCAGACGTGTGCATTATAAGCAACACACATTGAACAGACACTTTATAATATGCACTATTGCAATGCACATCAACGCATCTATTTAAATGTAGTATGTTGATGTGGCATTTATTGTGAATGGCACCCAACACACTCTATGATACCAACCAGCGCTCATACCATGCATTGTGGTATACTGGTTTGTAAAAAAGAATGGTCATGCGCATTGTTGCGTCTGTTGCCATGCATCATTAAGAATGGGCTGCTCATATTGCCCTCATATATTGCCTCTTATTGTCTCATACCTTCAACCAATTTTTATATACTTATTCCCTATTGCCCCATTAATACAATTCCAATAATTAGTTTGTTCTAATAACATTTTTTAGACATCAATAGTCCCAATTTTTTTTTTTTTTTTTTTAATGTTAATATCAATTTCTCCTCTACTTTTTACTAGTCACCTGTGAGTATATGGGTATTATTGGCCATCATTGGTTGTTTATTTGTTCTAAAGTGCCTATTTTATCTATGTATGGATCCATGTTTAATGTTTAATGTATTATATATCATTGCATTTGGAGAGATATGTATATACATATTATTATTAATTATAATATTTTATGATTTTACGGTTCTTTCTCCCATTTTCTATTTGATTTTATCTTTGCCATCATAGTTGTAAATCTCTATTGCAGTATAGAGTGTAGTTACAATTATCCCCATTAAGTGGCCATACCACAGAGACACATAAAAAGGCTGTTCGCAGCCTATTCTGGTTAGCTCGAAAAAAGAAGCGCGCAGTGTCACCATCTTTCCACTGCGCAGGCTCTGAAACGCGTCGCATCCTGTCCGTGACATCATCCCTCCAGACGCTGCGTTCAAGCCCTCTCCTGAGACCTGCTGACTGTGCTCCAGACCTCATTCTGGATTGCGCCCAAGAGCCGGATTCCTGGTGGACAGGACACCGGCTTTGCATTATACAGCTCCACAGGACGAGATAAGTGCTGCTAGCTGAAACGGAGACTGGCGCTCTCACTGCCTCTATAAAGATACTTCTATGTTAGTTTTTTAATACACTTTGTTTATTAAACCAATACCGTTTTACTCAAGCGGCGCCTATTTTCTGTTTCTCTTTTCATATGAATTTTTACAGTAAGACCTGAACAAAATAATGGAGTGGGCAACTACATGGCAAATGAGGTTTAATGTGGATAAATGTAGGGTAATGTACTTGGGGCTAAACCCCAAGGGAGAACCTCTGGGGGAATCAAGTACGGAGAAAGATCTGGGGGTCCTAGTAGATGACAGACTGAGCAATAGCATGCAATGTCAAGTTGCAGCTACCAAGGCTGGCAGAATTTTAGCATGCATAAAAAAGTGAACATACTCAAGAGATAAAACTATAATCCTGCCACTTTATAAAACTCTAGTCAGGCCACATATGAAGTATTCCATCCAGTTCTGGTCACCAGTCCTCAGAAAGTATGTGCTGGAGCTGGAGAGAGTCCAAATAAGGGCAACAAAATTGATAAGGGGACTGGAGCTTAATTATGAGGAACAACTGCAAACACTAAATTTATTCTCGCTGGAGAAAAGACACCTGAGAGGGGACATGATAGCAATTTACAAATACCTCAATGGTGATCCCAGCTTAGGAAAAAAAATATTCAGTCCCAGAGAGTGTAAGAGGACACGGGGCCACACAATGAGATTGGCGGAGAAGCAGTTTAACCTTAAAGAGGTGTTCCAGCCTGGGGAAAAAAAACAAATACTGTAGCTGCTGACTTTTAATATTAGGACACTTACTTGTCCAAGAAGCCCATGATGTCGGCACCCCAGCCAATCTTCGGATCGCCTGTCGAGTGCTGCCGCCACCATCTCCCTACTGCGCATGTGAAAAGCTCGCTGCACTTTCTAATTGGCCTGGCGGTGCAGGAACGAGGAGGGGGGCTGAACTTCTGAAGGATGACGCAGCAGCGCCATCTCCCGGAAGTGGGGACAGGGACCTGTCAAAAACAGGTACCCTTTCCCACCTGAAAGGTGCCAAATGTGGCACCGGAGTTGGGAGGAAGCAAATAAGCGGAATTTCCACTTTTGGGTGGAACTCTGCTTTAAGATGCACAGGGGGTTTTCACTGTCAGGGCGATAAGGATGTGGAACAATTGGTGGTGTCAGCGGGGAGTATTGATATTATTAAAAGACTCTTGGATGTGCATCTTAAAGAACACAACATGCAGGGATATGGGCAATACAATTATAGACACTGACATATGTACACCTACACAGGTTAAACTGGGTGGACTATTGTCTTTATTCAACCTTACTTACTATGTAACACAAGTCACCAACTTGGGCTTCAGTTCCTTATCTAGGTATTGCTGTGGAGCACCAATACACCCAATTTTGTCAGCAAAGCAGTAACTTGTGCGACTTCAAAGTCGCGCAATTTTACAGCGATTTTGCCTCTTTCACACTTATATGACTTGTCCCATGATTTGGGACTGCAAAGTAGCATGACAAGTCGTTCCCCATGATTTCCAATGACAGCCATTCATATTGGTACGACTTCAAGTCTTTCCGACTTCAAAGTAGTCCCTGCACTACTTTGATCCGATTTTGATGCCACTTACACAGGCGTTCCTTGAAATCACGGCGAAATCGCTGCAAAAATCGTGGCAAAATCACGGTAAAATCGTGTGACTTTGAAGTCGCACAAGTGTGAAAGGGGCCTTAGGCTGGGTTCACACTGATACGACATGACTGTTGTATGACTGTCATCCTACTTTGCCCTGCTACATCTGTCCTACATCGTTCCTACTTCAATCCGACTGGAATGAACAAGATAAGATTTTGCTCCAACTTTGAGATAGTACGACTTGTCCTTTGACCAATCAAAACAACCCCAGAGTGACATAAATAATTTTTACTGCTGCTGTAAACATGTTGGATGTCAAAAGTCGGATGGTTAGGACAAGGATCCTACTTCGATCCAACTTCAATGATATTCAATGGGTTGAAGTAGGACCAAAGTTGGACCAAAGTAGTGCAGGGAGCATTTTCAAAGTCGGAACGACTTGTGTGGGACTAGTTAAGACGGCTCTCATAGGGAATCATTGATTTGCACACATCATGCAACATGAGCTCCCAATGTCGGAGCGTTTGTCGTACCCGGCCTAAATTTCTTTTCTTCACCTGTTAATTAATAAGGAGCGGTACTCCAAAACACACATACTATAGTTTCGTTTCCTTCTTACAAGCCTCAAATTTACATTGAAAATGTGTACCTGATTGGTGATGCATTCTAAATAGAATGTGGAAGCACAGATTTAGAAAATAGTCCTACTGCACAAGTGGGGAGTTCTATGAAATCTTTTTACAGTGGATTACATTGAAATCATATGAACGTAAACTTGATAAAATTGTAACTTTACCACAGTCGTAGAGTTTAGAGCAACCTTTCCCAACCTTTTCAACACAGAGGAAACCTTGAAATCACCTTTTAGTTTCAGGAAACCCCTGATAAAAATTACTATTTTTACAACTCATGATAGATTAGAGTGATGGTCAGTGGGAAGAATGCTCCTTACGCTTGTGGTCATTGGGAAGAATTACCCCCTTACAGAAAGATCAGTGGTGTCAATGGGGACTTATCTGAGAGGCAGAAATTACTCATTGCTAAAGGAAACCCTAGCAACCTCTGGAGGAACCCTGATTGAGAAACCCTAGTTTAGAGAATAGCATTAACAGAACACTGTTGGGTTTTACTTGTCTTCTAAATGTTGCTGATCTAATTCTAAATAATAACTGTTAGATGAGATACCTGGTGAGATCTAAGAAACCTAATTTCATGTTTCAGATGTTATTTAAAATGAAAATTGATATTAAATATAAGATCTTACTTCCAAAACCAGTGTTTCATTTGTCGGTCCAGGTGCATAAAGGCTCTCAGTCTGCTGAAAAGGTCTTTGGTAGTTGAAAACAGTCCCAGCAAATGAAAACTTCCCAGGCCAGTCGATGGTCCAGTCTCCAGTTAAATAATACTTCTTGTTTAGGTTTCTTACGGCGAGGTAGCTGGTTGAGACTTCGATCTCTTGAAAATGGATACTTCTGGCACCTGGCGGTATGGTCACCACTGTGTAATAATCTGAACAGTAATGAGGACTGATGAGTATATGCTAAGTTTATTTCTTGAACACATGTGCTAAATCAAGAGGATAAAAGTCAAAATGTATATGCTTCATATGTGGACAGGCCAGTGGTAAACAGTACACATTGGGGGTTATTTACTAAAGGAAAATCCACTTTGCACTGCAAGTGCACTTGGAAGTAAAGTCGCTGTAGATCCGAGGGGGACATGCAAGGAAAATAAAAAACAGCATTTTAGCTTGCACATGATTGGATGATAAAATCAGCAGAGCTTCCACTCATTTCAGATCTACCCCTTAGATTGAGAGCGACTGCACTTTCAGTGCACTTTCAAGTGCACTTGCAGTGCAAAGTGGATTTGCCTTTCGTAAATAACCGCCATAGATTGTCAACACATTAAACCAATTGTTTGAAAGTAATACACAATAGCAAAAAATTTTATTTTTCTACATATGCCTAGAGTTTGACTTTAAGTTTACTACATGGCATTGGGTCTATGATAAATGGATTTTCCACAGGAACGGCTGTGTCTTTGCTGAAATTACAATGAGGTTATGTTATGTAGATAGCTTAGATGTAAATGATGCTTAGCGGAGAACAATTAGGTACATTTTCTAACACCGGTGTGGTGGCAACGTTCTCCCAAAGCATTGATTCTACTTGCTGTCTGGAAGCTGTTAAACTATTTCTGCACAGAAGGATCATTTGATATGCTAGACTGATTTATAATGTTCTGCCATATGTCATAATGGATCAAAAATGCCCCTGATAACAACAGAAAATCTATGGTGAGCTAAGGGAAACATTACACAGAACAAATCCATGTTCCACTTCATTGACATCTCCTTACCGTTAGTTTTGTGATGGCTCAGATACTGTCCACGGTAAAACTTGCATGTTGAATTATCACCTTTACAAACCCCGCAGGCATCCAGAGCTGCTTTTGATCCAAGAACATAATCGCAGCCTACAAGCTGGCACCGGAATTACAGAAATGAAATATGCATTAGAGGAGTGTGACTGTCGGAAGGTATCACATCACAGGATGCTGACTCTAAGCCAAGCTGAAATTAAAATCCTCTTTCTCGCTTTTATTGTACATTCAAGAAGATATTTTACACCCCGGAGATAATAGAATTTTGAATGCAACCAATTAATTAAGGAGTCGGTTAAGAAATCTTCTAAGGTTAGCATGAATTAGCGGTAATTGTTTTCTGATGGATTACAATGGTTTTGTGTTTTCCTGCCGGATAGACTTCACTGTGAACTTTAGTGGAAGTTATGACAAAGCTAAGAAACTTCTATACACAGTTGGCTTATTTGATAAGGCAGTGCAAAGAGCAATCATGATCGACAAATTGAGGCATCTCATATGATTTTACGTTGCTTAGTCGGGTAAAGATGAATTTGAGTTACATATTTACATTTTATTCTTTACGATATTGAGTGGTCAATCCACCAAAAGCAGATACATTAGTTATCAGTGGCTGCTAGTGAACTAAGCATCTCACTGGCTTTCTGTATCTTGCAGGGACTTACTGCTGGAATTTTCAATTTTGTCCTCCTATGCCGTTAAGGATCACTATGTTAAAAGCTCATCTAGAATATGCAGTTCAGTTTTGGACACTGGTTCAAAAAAGGATATTGAGGAACTGGAGAGAGTGCAGAGAAATGCAACCAAACTGATAAGAGGCATGGAGAAGGAAAGATTCGCTGAATGGAATTTTTTCTCGCTTGAGACGAGGAGATTAAGGGGGGATACGATCAACATGTATAAATACATACAGTGCTCATAAGTTTACATACCCTGTCAGAATTTATGATTTCTTAGCCATTTTTCAGAGAATATGAATGATAACACAAAAACATTATTCACTCATGGGTAGTGTTTGGCTGAAGCCATTTATAATCAATCAACTGTGTTTACTCTTTTTAAATCATAATAACAACATAAACTACCCAAATTACCCTGATCAAAAGTTTACATACCCTGGTTATTTTGGCCTGATAACATGCACACAAGTTGACACAAAGGGGTTTGAATAGCTATTAAAGGTAACCATCCTAACCTGTGACCTGTTTGCTTGTAATTAGTGTGTGTGGATAAAAGGTTAATGAGTTTCTGGACTCTTGACAGACCCTTCAATCTTTAATCCAGTGCTGCACTGATGTTAGTAGATTCTGAATCCTGGGGAAAGCAAAATAATTGTCAAAGGATCTGCGGGAAAAGGTAGTTGAACTGTATAAAACAGGAAAGGGATAAAAAATTTCCAAAGAATTGAGAATGCCAATCAGCAGCATTCAAATTCTAATCAAGAAGTGGAAAATTAGGGGTTCTGTTGAAACCAAACCATGGTCATAGACTAACTAAAATTTCAGCCACAACTGCCAGGAAAATTGTTCTGGGTGCAAAGAAAAAAACACAAATAACTTCTGGTGAAATACAGGACTCTCTGAAAACACGTGGTGTGGCTGTTTCAAGATGCACAATGAGGAGGCACTGGAAGAAAGATGGGCTGCATGGTTGAGTCGCCAAAAGAAATGCCACAAAGTATCCAGCTTACAATACGCCAAACAGCACAGAGACAAGCCTCAAACCTTCTGGCACAAAGTCATTTAGAGTGATGAGACCAAAATTTTGCTTTTTTCCCACAACTATAAACGCTTCATTTGGAGAGGAGTCAACAAGGCCTATGATGAAAGGTAAACCATTCCTACTGTGAAACACGGAGATGGATCGCTGATGTTTTGGGGATGTGTGAGCTACAAAGGCACAGGAAATTTGGCCAAAATTGATGGCACGATGTATGCAATATGTTATCAAAAAATACTGGAGGAACATTTGCATTCATCAACCAGGAAGCTGCGCATGGGATGTACTTGGACATTTCAACCTGACAATGATCCAAAACACAAGGCCAAGTCGACCTGTCATTGGCTACAGCAGAATAAAGTGAAGGTTCTGGAGTGACCATCTCAGTCTCCTGACCTCAATATCATTGAGCCATTCTGGGGAGATCTCAAACGTGCAGTTCATGCAAGACAGCCCAAGAATTTACAGGAACTGGAGGCTTTTTGCCAAGAGGAATGGGCAGTTTTACCATCTGAGATAATAAAGAGGCTCATTCACAAATACCACAAAAGACTTCAAGCTGTCATTGATGTTAAAGGGGGCAATACACGGAATTAAGAACTGGGGTATGTAAACTTTTGATCAGGGTCATTTGGGTAGTTTCTGTTGCGATTATGATTTAAAAAGAGTAAACACAGTTGATTGATAATAAATGGCTTCAGCCAAACACTAACTATGAGTGAAAGAAAAGTTTTTGTGTTATCATTCATCTTCTCTGAAAAATGGCCAAGAAATTATTCTGCCAAGGTATGTAAACTTATGAGCACAACTGTAAGTGAGCCATTTAGTGAACTTGGTTTAGAGTTTATCCATTGTAAGGTCATCACAGAGGACAAGGGGCACTCTTTACATCTGGAGAAAAAGAGATTTAATCACCAAATATGGGAAGGCTTCTTCACAATAAGAGCTGTGAAAATGTGGAACAGACTCCCTCAAAAGCTGGTTCTGTCCAGCTCAGTAGTTTGTTTTAAAAAAAGGCCTGTAAAGGATTCTTTCCTAAATACACATAATATAACAGGATACTAATATTTTCAAGTAAAGGTGATCCAGGAAATATCTGATTGCCTGGGGGATCAGCAAGGAATTTTGTTCCCCAATTGGATTATGCTTTATTGGGTTTTTTCCTTGATCTGGATCAACAGTGGATATAGGATAGGATATTGCATATGGAGGTTTTCTATTTGCGTGTGTCTGTTTTTATTTTTTTTGTTGGATTGAACTGGGTGGATTTGCTATGCAACTATAGTGGGACCTGCACTGCAGTGCATGGACAGTCTACTCCAAAAGAATAAACTGCCTTAACACAACTCAAGCTAATAGACCACAACAATGTGGTTCCATCCTAAGGAATTATTCAACTTAAAATTGATATTTCAGTTTTTAGTAGATGCTGTAGCCACCTAATATTTTATTTTTTCTCTTCAAGATTCTACTGGTGGATCTTGAGCTCAAAAAGGTGGGAAGAACACCTAAAACTCCCAGGTAGACAGAAGTATATTCTGGAATTATGGCAGGGATGTCTTACTGTTGGAGTTTCCAAGACATATAAGAAGCCTACTGGGCTCTGCCAATAACTAAAATATAACTTCTGTGGGAAATTGACCCTTAATATGAATTAATGTCATATTCATCACAGTAGTTATTACCTCACAGCTTCCATCAATACAAACATCGTATCCACTAGAAGAACATGGTGTTCCATCTTTCACTTTGTTGGACAGTGCAAAGAAAAAATCAAAATCCTCAGCCGTGCAGTATAACTTGCAGATATTCTCCTCTGAAACACAAACATGAAAATCAATACATAGTTAACAGCTAGTCTCTGTATTAATATAAACTAAAAGAAAGTAATGACAATAATAGACTGTAAATTTAAAAAAAAAATAGACAAAATAAAATTAAATTAAGTAAATGGTCACCAGAACAAATAGAAAGGGTCAATCACCCAAGGAAAGAGAGATGGCAATAGAAACTTCGGAACTAGGTAGGTGGAGCGTGAGACAACTGTCTGGCTGCCAAACAAATTTACTGAGTGAGCTTCAAACTACAATCTATATAGAAATTCAGATTTAACCAACTGTCCAGATTACTTTCACACTATAATTTCAAGTCCTGAGGAAGAGGAATTAGCGTATAATCCGCAAAATGCATTGGCTGTCATCTCTTAATGGACCCTTTTATTGTGACAAATTACAAATTAATAGCTGGACCAATCCCTAGGTTTGGTGCTTTCATCCTTTCTCCCCATACATGCAATAAAAACTTGACAAAGGGTCTATTTATCCCCACTTTATGAAAAAGGAGAAAAATACGATTTTTATTCTGATCATAAAATCCGTATCTTGGAGTGCAGTGAGGGACACAAAATGTCTAAAACCTTCAGGTTATACTGCTACCTACAAGAGGATTAGACACTGACAAATGTAAATCTGTAGGCAAGCCCAGGATGACCCCATTACCAGTATGATTATATTTTGCAGAAAAGTAGTACCAACATAGGGGGTGAGGCCTGTGTACCTCAATGGACTGGACAATTTGGGACATAAAATCTTGAATGACTGTGGTAAAAGCCTCAGCCAGGAGCAGGGAGGGCCCAGAGGAGTTTGAGGATGGAAGAGACTCCTAACCTCTTTACCTCTGAATGTTTTTACCTTTCATGACCAGGACAATTTTTGTTAATTAGCAATGTGCTACTATAAACTGCCAATTGCTCGGTCTTGCAACACTGTACCCGAATTACATTTATATAATTTTTTTTCACACAAATAGAGCTTTCCTTTGATGGTATTTGATAGCCACTGTTTTTTTTAATTTTTTATTATATTATAACAAAAAATATATACTTTCTTCTTTCCGTTATAAAACATAACCAATAAAATCAAATTTCTTCATATATTTAGGCCAAAATATATTCTGCTACATGTCTCAAGCAGTGATAGAGACTGATCCTGCCAACACTGCATTTTTGGGAACAGTAATACCATTGGGGACACGAGTATAGTTCTGACCATGCACAGAATACGGACCCGGATGGACACAATACTAGTAATAGCAGTAATCAGCGACTTATAGTGTGATTCTAATAATGTGGGGGCAATCAGGGACTAGCACTGACACTGGCAGGGAGGAACACTAACTGACCCTAGCTGACGCTATTTGAGTTCGCTAGTTACATTATTACATTGTGGCGGCACCGTGGTGTAGTGGTTAGCACCTTCACCTAGCAGTAAGAAGGGTCACTGGTTTGAATCCCAACCACGACACTACCTGCCTGGAGTTTGCATGTTCTATCTGTGCCTGCGTGGGTTTCCTCCGGGTACTCCGGTTTCCTCCCACAATCCAAAGACATGCAGGTAGGTTAATTGGCTTCTGTCCAAAAAAAATAAAAAATAAATTGGCCCTAGTGTATGAATGGGGACTTGGATTGTGGGCTCCTTGAGAGTAGGGACCGATGTGAGTGTGCAATGTACAGGGATAGGGACAATTGTAGACACTCACTCAGGTTGACCTGGATGGACTGGTGTCTTTATTCAACCATACTAACTATGAAACTATAACTATGAAACATTGATCAGTGATAAAACTGTACACTGACACTATACTAAGAACATTGGCTGGGTGACAGAGGTGATCAGGAGGGCAATTAAATAGTTAACTGTATGCCCAACAGGTAAATGTGTGCTGAATTTACTCGCTGGCTGCCTTTTCTTCCTGATTGTCCATAGTCATCAGTAAGTTCACAGACAAAATAATTGGCTGCGAGCCTGTTGATGAACTCACGCTATGTCTAACCACACATGGGAAGCAGGAGGCGCACGCACCTGTAAACCAGGAAGTTCACTGAGACATAGGGGTATGTCACAGTGCCTGTGGAGCATCGGCCAGCAGCAAAATTACTATGGGCCTGTCGGCAAGTGCTTAAATCAGAGCAAAGCAAGATTCAAGGCTGCAGGTGTTAGTACCATGAGAAGGTACACTGCAAGCAGTCCCAGGACCACTAATAGAATGTGAGCTGCTGTCACCCATTTCAGCAGGACTGTCATCCCCCCCCCCTGTTTAAAAGAAAACATGTTGCAGCTGTGTGGTGAATAGGCATTGTATAGGCTCGTGATAAACAGCAAGACCTCAAGTACTGGCAAAGCCGGGGCAGCTGAGGTTTGGATGGCCAGAGGTGACCTAAGTCACTGTAGGAGGGCAGTAGGAACACCAAAGCTCTATGTAGCTCCTATTATACAAAAGCAGAAGGTGGAAGATGCTTCCTCAACACTCCGCACAGGAAAGAGTGCGGAGAGCAACCTAAGTAAGTGAAGTAGCTCCCAATGCTTGACCTGACTCAGGGACAGGGCAAGTGCTGAGGTAATGCCAGTGGCTTCGTACCTGAAAAGAATGGAGTCTGGATAGCACTCTACGAAAAACACAGAGACAGAACTCACTTTCAGGCTGTCCCGGCACATCCAGCCCACTGGGGTCCAGATTTATCACTCCAAAATCCAGTTGGAAAATGACCACACTGTGAAGCTGCAAATGAAGAGAATAAGCTCCAGCAGCATGTAGAGAAGAGTCTTGATTGAAGAAAATAAATCAAAGCAGAAAAAAGGGTACTAGCAAAAAATGTGTACTAACACAGGAAAGCTTTAGAGAAGACATCCACTAACAAAAAAAGGAAGCAAGCTAATAGTGGCATGGGTTACCCTGGACTGGACTACATTTATTTTTTGTTTCCTCTTGTAGTTGGCAGTAAAAAAAAAAGGTTTAAGACTCCCTAGATGATAAAGAAAAGGTGTAATCTTTACAGTAGACTTTAATATTGGAGTTAGCAGAGTATGATAGTAAGTTTGATGTGCACAATCATCTGTCGACTGACAGTCTGTTCATTTACAAGAAGATTTGTTTTTAAAATGTATAATGATTTAAGTGAAGTTGACAACCTAGAATGCTGTTGTACAAGCATTCCATAAACTGGAGACAGCTGCATTTAGACAACATGGCTTCTGGTAATAATGGCAGCATATCCATCTGAACACAATGGCTAGCTGGGTAGCATATAATGGCATTATCCAACAAGCCATATCATGATGAATACTATTTGTAGAAGTTGATAATCTCACTCACAACATCAACTTTGTCAAAATTTTGAACAAAGGCAGAACAACACCTGAAATAATGAAAGTGAGTTATATTCTGTCTCTGGATATTGCCTAGAATGATTAGCAGTGGTTTCAGGACATTGTATCCCATATCCCTCTCACCTTCCACTGTAGTGTAGGGTTTCCACTTGTAATACCATCCTCTGAATGGTTTGCTGTTGTACTCTGCGCATTGCTGGGCACGGAAGTCCGGAGTGTTGGAAGGACAAGTCTGGGCATTGCAAATCTGATAAATACGGTTGGATCCCTGGCAATATTTTCCTCCATACTGAGGTCTAAACAACAAGAACAGCAGAAAATGGGTATTAACACCTTGGCAATGCTGGACATGTTTTATTACAGGGTCAGTAAACCAAAAATGCAAGTTTTCATCATGCAAAATGGCTTAAATTAAAAAATTTACAAAATGGCTTGAAGTAAAGCTAACAGTAGAGTTACAAAAAAAACAGGTAATTTGTGCTAGTTTGTCTACCTACAGTCTATTTTGGGATTGTCCCTTCCATCTTTAAAAACAATTCTATTAGTCCAGGAGAAAATAAAGGTTTTACCTCCACCTACAGAAAGGGCTGTAAAAATGTGGCGCCTTCCACAGGAAAACTGTAGTCAACGCTCTAGATTTCTTCAAAAAAAGGGCTTGATGTGTTTCTAAATAGGCAAACTAAATTTGTTTAAACAGGCAGTCCCCGGGTTACGAACACAATAGGGACTATAGGTTTGTTGGTAAGTCGAAGTTGTTCGTAAGTCACAACACTGCATTCGTTAGTGTAACTTACTGTGGGAACACTGCGTTCGTAAGTGTAACTGCCACCTGTGCATGGATGTGGAATGTTCCGTGCGCTTGTTATGTTATCTGGGGCGTAGTACGGCAGTGTGGGATGTGTCCGGAGGTGCGCAAAAGGTATCAAAAGGTATCCAGGACCAGCATGGAGCACAAGTGGCCAGCATTTGAGGCCATTTGTAAGTAGGAGTCGTTCGTAACTCAGGGACTGCCTGTATAACAAACAATACTGTAGGTTTTTGATCGAGGAAGTATCTGATTGCCTTTGGGGATCAAGAATTAATTTTCAAATTTTCCCTTTTAGAGTAAATTGCACTATGCTTTTAAAGGGTTATTTTTCCTTCTTCCAGATCAGTTTTGGGTTCTAAAGATGCAAAAGGTAATTTTTTCTGTATGTTTTTGTATGTTTGACCCTTAATTAGACTCAATGAATGTGTGTCCTTTTACATGTAACGTGGCATTAGCAACTACAGTAAGTATACAGCCACCACAGAGGGCAAGGGTGGAAAGAAATTTTTTTCAGCTCTGCCGGTGCCCAATAAAGGAAACAGAGGCCTCTTCTTTGTGCTAAGACATCAGATGACCCTCAAAGTCAAAAGTTAGGTCAATGATATAGTAATATCATAATAAAGTTGAAGTCATAGCTTTATTTAGGCACATGTCCTATTCTACCACCTATTGAGCCTTTAGCCAGCACCACTGCCTCTGCATGCCAGCCCACTCCTTCTTTACTAATAGCTGGCAATCATGCAATAAAAGTTGCTGATCCTTTTACATTATAATGTATTTTGGGGGGAAATCACATCACTTCTGATACACATGATGATGTACATTCATTGGATTAAAAAAAAAAAAAAACACACTGCATTTTCAATGATGTTACTTTCTCTTGTAGGTAAGAACTCATTAGATCCATCAGTTTGACATTGTATTTATATTTACAGTACTATGAAGTTTAGAGAGCCTCAAAACATGAGATGACAGTTACATGATAGGAACATTTTAGGGTGACAATCTCCTGCCTATGGAGACAGTGATGGTAAAGTGATGTACACCGTGAGATGTCAGAGAGCATTATCTATGTTATCAGCTGACGTATACCCCGTACACACTGTCGGAAATTCCGGCGGAAAATGTCCGATCGGACCATGTTGTTGGAAAATCCGCCCGTGTGTGGGCTCCATCTGACTTTTTCCGTCAGAATTTCCGACGGAAAAAATTTGAGATCCTGCTCTCAAATTTTCCAACAACAAAATCCGATCAGACTTTTTCTGATCGTGTGTACAGAATTCCGACAGACAAAGTGCCACGCATGCTCAGATCAAACTATGAGACCAAAGCTATTGGCTACTAGCCTCTACGTAGTTCCATAGTACGCAACGAACGTCACCACGTTCATAATGATCGGATTTTCCGACAACTTTGTCCGACCGTGTGTATGCAAAACCAGTTTTAGACAAAAATCGTTGGAAAAAAGCTGACGGATTTTGTGGTTGGAATTTCTGACCGTGTGTACGGGGGCTTAGGCTAAAGAATATTTGTCAGAGGTTGGCTGCAGTGTTCCTTCCTGGGAACAAGAATTATGTATAACAAATGCACCTCCCCAAGGCAAGAACTAAACCAGTTTCTATCCTGATAAACGATTAAAACGTCTTTATACTTTGTAAGGAGGAAAGGCTTAATTGGTATTGGCAGTGGTAAGCCATGCTTGAAGCAGGGACACTCAGGAACAGTCCAAGCAGGTTTGTCCTTCACTTCTATTCAGCAAAAAAGTGTGTTAGTTGCAGGAAGGCTTTGTATAGCAAATCCATAGCATAAAACAAACAAAACATTTGGTTGCCCAAGCCACTACCTAAATTCAGGTGTGTTTCTGACTAACAGGGTGTACCAAAGCAGACAGCTAATGTACCTTTTTAGTGTTCTGTCAGCACTCAGCCTCTTCACCCAGCAGCAGGTTGCCACAGAAAGAGCCCTGAACCTGAATCAGTATATATATATATATATATATATATATATATATATATATTGCATACAGTGCATCCAGAAAGTATTCACAGCGCTTCACTTTTTCCACATTTTGTTATGTCACAGCCTTATTCGAAAATGGATTAAATTCATTATATATACAGAGTATACTGTACATAAATGCCTGTGCACAGCTGAGGCTAACAAATAGGGGTAACTACCAGATAAGCTGTTATTTTAATGTACTGGCCTTTTTTATTAACAAAAAAATAATAACTTTCCACACTGAAGGAACAAATTTGGGCCTTACACCGGGTTGTTGCAGAACCGCTCTTGATACATCACTCCACCTCCACAGGTTCTGGAACATTCTGACCAGTCCGTCCAATCAGACCACCCTCCAACAACTGATCTTGGTCCATGGTCTCCAAACCTGACGCACTGCCCTCTTCGACACCACTATTTAAACACAAGGACAGGTTCTAAGTTTAGTATGCTCTTTTTTATCACAATTATACCAGCAGTTTGTGTAGGTATTTGTAAGGTGGCTGCACAAACCCCAATTAGTGCAAGCAATGTGCCCAAATCTATGCACTGCTGATGCAATCAGAGGGAGGATTTGATCCAATAGCAGTTCTACAGGCTAGAGAAAAAAATGCTATTGACTGTTGGAGGCTGTTGTTTTTACAAAGATTTGCCAGCTTGTTGGAAAATATGAGCAAACAGGCAGCAATAGCCATTTTTGTTCCTTGTTTTCTTTCTTGCAAAAAAATGAATGAAGCTTTCACTAAGTCAAGAATATCTTGATGTATTCTACCAATGCAATACAATAATGCTCGTTTTCATTGTAAGGTATTTATTTTTCTATAGGCTTGATGGACTACTGATTAGAGTTAAAAACTGGCTATATTTCTTAAAGGAGACCTCTACAGAGAAACAGATCTGCAGTTAATTTTCTAAATGGATAACAAGAATGAATGACAGAACAGTCCCACTCTTTTCATTACTCTTCTTCATTGTTACTATAGTCATGAATACACACTATATTACCAAAAGTATTGGGCCGCCTGCCTTTATACACACATGAACGTTAAGAGAGCGTAAGAGAGCAAATGCATCTTTTTTTTAAACTTATTGCCCAAGGATTTGCTTAGTGTGATTCCCTTTGGTGGTATAAACCAGCAGTATCAGTACCAGCCAGAAGTACCCGCCAGCAGTACCAGTCAGCAGTATAAACCAACAGTACCAGTATCAGCCAGCAGTACCAGAACAAGCCACCAGTATCAGTACCAGCCAGCAGTACCAGTACCAGCTAGCAGTACCAGTCATCAGTACCAGTACCCACCCGCTTTGGAGTTTCCCTTCATAAGGAGAGGTAACACGCACGTTTGACCATACTACTGTATATGATGGTCTACAGGATCTGATAAGAGGCTTTAATACTTGGAGTCACCTAGTGGTGGAAGCACTAAGAATTATAATTGCGGGGACACTGGTGGAGCAAGTGAATCGTGGATGATTTGTTTTCTTTGGACTTTCTTGTTTCACATATAAAGTGCCTTGAAAAAGTATTCATAAATTTTCCTCATTTTGTCATGTTACAACCAAAAACGTAAATGTTTTTCATTGGGATTTTATGTGATAGACCAACACAAAGTGGCACAGGAAAATTATAAATGGTTTTCAAATTATAATTTTTTTACAAATAAATATGTGAAAAGTGTGGCGCCCATTTGTATTCAGCCCCCCTGAGTCAATACTTTGTAGAACCACCTTTCGCTGCAATTACAGCTGCAAGTCTTTTTGGGGATGTCTCTACCAGCTTTGCACATCTAGAGAGTAACATTTTTGCCCATTCTTCTTTGCAAAATTGAAGCTCTGTCACATTGGATGGAGAGCGTCTGTGAACAGCAATTTTCAAGTCTTGCCACAGATTCTCAATTGGATTTAGGCCTGGACTTTGACTGGGCCATTCTAACACATGAATATCCTTTGATCTAAACCATTCCATTATAGCTCTAGCTGTATGTTTAGGGTTGTTGTCCGGCTGGAAGGTGAACCTCCGCCCCAGTTTCAAGTCTTTTTGGGTAAAAACAATATTACAAATGTAACATGGGTCACTCGCTCCTTTCGTGGCTGCGTGACGTCACATGAATGGCACCACCTAACTTGTTTCCAGCCAATGCTCGTCCTCAGGGGTGTTTCTTCCTTAGCTTTTTCAATTTATTTTCATGATTTCCTATTCTATGAGATTTTCATTTTTGGTTCATTGCTGTATTCTGTAAAAGGGACACTAACACACGTTATCAGCTCCCTCTGAAGATCTACATAGGTACCTATAATTCTATAAGTGAGCAAGTTGTTTTTCCTTTTGGTGAGTGGTCATTTCTTCCATTCCTTTCATGTGAAGGACGTTTGCACATAATATTTATATGGACTATTTTTGGACACAATTTTCCAAGCTGCGATATTTCATAATTTATGGAGGACTGTTTATTTTTGTTGTTTTCATTAGCGCTGTGATTGTTTGTTTATCTGTACACTAGAGGGTTGTCTGCATACTTAGATTTGCCTCTTTTAACCATCAACCATGTGAGTTGCTAAATGTTGTCCCTCCATTAAATGTAACCATATTACTACACTTAGAGGCGCCTCTGTTCTCTTTTATACTCAGTTGTGACGTGACTACTTGAATATCAAGACATCGCTTGTTTATAAAGTAAAAATGTAAAAAAATAATTTTGCTTGCCTTGCAAAACGCTCTCAAATGAAGTTACTCTCAAACCAAGGTTTCACTGTGTGTGTGTGTGTGTATATAAATATGTATATACACACAGTATATATCTATATACCTGTAGATATATGATTTATATGAAATAAATAAATACATGAAACACATATCTATATAATCTCACCATATTCAAACCACAGACAGTACCCTCTGCTGCTGGCATGAATTTCGTCTCACATCTGTGGCCGGTTTTTTGACACCAGAGTGACTTACATATATCCTGCAAAGAACACAGAGCAAAGTAAATCCCGCAAAATGGTCACATTAAACAGACAAAAATTCTTTCCAAAAAATATATATTTTTTTTAATTGTTTTATTGATACTTGTGCAGTAATGGACCCCTCCCCAGCAACACATGCCCACCTTTCCTTCAACCCCCCACCCCTCCCACCACCTCCTCTATCTGACAGCCCCGGTGACTGGCCCAGAGCTGTCACATGCGTGTGTGTTTTTCACTTTAACAATTAGAAAGCATCACTTTTAAAAAGAGAAACGCCTTGTAATATGTTGTTTTGTTTTTTTATACAATATGAAATATGTTTTTATTTCTGTCTGTGACCCCATTGGGGAGATCTTTCTTTACTTTCTATCTAGTCTTGAGTTTAAGAAAAGTTCCCCAATATGGATCCAGATAGAAATACAAACCTGACAAAGGTTCTAACTTTGTTCTGCTATATTCGGTACAAAATAAAATGTTTTCTCTGGAATTAGCTTTATATTAATCTATACTGAGATCTATTGGTTAGTTTGAAGACCCTACAACATTCATTGAAAAATTTTATGTAATTTTCATAGTCTCTTGCCTATTACAGCCCTCAGAACTCAGCACATACCTTCACGAAGCTGCATTGCTTTGCCTTTGGTCCAAACTGCCATTTACACTGAGTGTCTGCATCATAGATCTGTCCAGGCAACTTTTCGGGATACTGGAAGTTTCCTAATTGTTTTGGCTCGTCAATGAGACAGGAGGATTGAGCTGTGCTGTGATAGAACTCAGTGTGAATCATTCTCATAGACAACTGGCTTACATACAGCAAAGACATGCTTTATCATTACACTTTATAGAGGAGGGATGTAATTGAGAGCAATAATACAATGGATGTTGGTCAATTTGAATAAACTAATAGTTTAGAGATATTTGATAATTGTATAAAATCTTTCTTTTACAAACATTTAATACAGGATGCAGTCATGACATTGAATCATCATGCTGGGCTAAACTTTTTTGAGTCTGTAGTAAATTGCTGATCTGATTGGAGCTCACCTCCTTTAGGATGAAAATAGTCAAAAGCAAATATACATAAGCAATATTTTACTTTACCCAATAAAAAGAAAAATAATAAAAGAATAAAAGTAAATAACATTTCCACTCATATATATATATATATATATATATATATATATATATATATATATATATATATATATATATATATATATATATATATATATATATATATATATATATATATATATATATTTTACATTGTAAAAAATAAACTAAAAATTATATATGTATATATATATATATATTTTTGTATTTTTTTTTTTACATTTTCTCTTTAGAAAAAAAAAATGTGATCACTTTTATTGCTGTCACAAGGAATGTAAACATCCCTTGTGACAGTAATAGGTGGTGACAGGTACTCTTTATGGAGGGACCCCAAATCCCTCCTTTGCATTTCAAAGTATTCAGATCACCAAAAACGGAGATCCTGAATACCGTAATTTTTATTACGCGGTGTTTCACCTTAAAAAAAAAAAAAAATTTAAAAGTCAGCAGCTAAAAAAAAGTAGCTGCTGACTTTTAATAAGTACACTTACCCTCCCAGGGCGCCCGCAAAGTCGGTCGTGGAGGCCGAGATGTCCCTCTGCGATCCGGTTCCAGCGCCGCCATACTCAGTAAAGGAATCGGCTGCCCGTTTTCTACTGCGCATGTGCGAATCGGCGCGTGGCCTACTGCGCATGCGCAAGGCTAATTTGTGAATCGGGAACGCGATGTGTTGTGGGACACAGTTTCCATAACACACCACGCCCCATTCACTAGAAGACGGTGCTCAGAGCAGAGGAGAGAAGATCACCGCGGAGCTGGAAGAGGCAGATTAGGACAATCTGCCTAGCAACAGCCGTTTCTGGTAAGTAAAAAAAAAAAATTTTCTTTTTTTTCATTTTAAGTTGTTATTAACATTTTTTTAAAGTTTTTTTTTTTTCAGGGTGTCCCACCACTTTAAATCGCCGCCATCAGCAGCCGAGTAAACTGGAAGTGACATTGTGACGTTGCTTCCGTGTTTACACGGAACAAAGCCATTTCTGGCTTCCTTCCAGTCTTATTCTAGCCGGCGGAAGTGCCGGATTGTGGCTCGGGTATCCTGGTGGGACGGGAGGACCGGGAAGAGCAGTGGAAAGCAGCGGGAGGGGGGGGGCCCTCCCGCTCCTTCGGGATAACAGCCGATCGGCTTTTAGCCACATGGGCGCTAAGGGGTTAAGCTTCACAACCACTTTAAGTAATATTTATTTTATATTTTTAGACATTTACAATGTTTTGCTTAATGAATGGTGAATTTCTGACCAGGTAAATTAAATGGATGGATAGATTGTCAGTGGAGCTAATTTTCACAAAAAAATAACCTGTGAGAACATTTGCACTGGAACGGTTAAAATCTATTTTAATTTTTTTTCTATTCAGTACAGAAAATGTTTCTTTCCTATTTTTATCAGGTGCAGAGGTCTTGAAAGATATAAGAAGTGTGATGAAATCTCTTGGATCTACCCAAAATTAAAATATAAGTTTTTATGGTGGCTTGGCCCTGTAAATGCAGCAAGAAATGCAATAAGTTACTTGGAACGTGACAATAAAAGAACACATAGGGCAGTAGGGGTCAGGGAGAATGTTTCAGGTTCATGACTGCAGTCTGTTACAAATGCACACAGTCCAGTCGCGCGCAGTGTTTCAACACGCTCAGAAATGTATAACCAAATCACTAACAGGAAGCAGAAGCCGAGACAAAGGTGTTGGTTAACACCAACACCTGGAGACTGAAACAAAAAGGTCAGTTTTGGAAATGCTACAGCTTTACAAAACAAGAGGAACATCTGGTTCTCTCTACTACGAAGGGTAACGTAACGCTGGCTTGGGAGCTTGTTAGACAGAAGCGACACTTATAAAAACCAATAAACCTGCCAGTAAAAGTCCTGAAAGGATTCTTGGAAGTTATTATTATCATGCAGGAAGGGAAAGCAGCAGAATAATTACATTCCAGAAATGTACTGTCTACGGGACATTTCTGATGGCAGATGTCCACCTTGGCTCTCACCTGAGAAATTCTTTCAGATATTGTCTACTACAGGCTGACCAGGAAAACACCCCATTGTTTCCAGATAAGGTGGGAGACATGATGTTCCCTTCGGTCTTCCTGCAAGGATTCCCTTCTCCATCGTGGACCATTCCAAAGCTGTCACAAGAGTATACATTCAATTGTTTTCAGTATGATACATTAAGAGAAATCAAAGCCAAATGATTAGCTTGACCCAATATTTCAGTCTTAGGATAATTAATAATTAGCTAATGTTTTCCGAAAATAATAGCAATATGATCTCTTAAACAAAGTTCCAATAATAAAACACCACCAAATAATTTCCCTTTCTCATAAGAAGATATATTGAGGAGAAATGGTGGATGCTGAAGTCTCATCTAGCGAAGCAGATGCTTCACCATCCATTGGTCTCTCAGGCCAACTTAACATCTTCTATAATATTAATGTCTAACAGAACTTAAAGTGATACTAAACACACACTGTTTAATTTACATTATCCCTTCTCTTTCTGTATGTGGATGATGGCGTTGAGAGCGGCCTTCTCAGTGCGCCTGCGCGCCGCTGTCTAGGCGTAGACAGCGGTGCCTGTATTTTGGCAAATATCTCCTAAACCGTGTAGGTTTAGGAGATATTTCTTTAACCTACAGGTAAGCCTTAATCTAGGCTTACCTGTAGGTCCAAGTGGTTTGTAAGTGTTTACAACCACTTTAAACTTTCCACAGCCCCCTGCATAGTACACAGGCCCCCTGCATAATACACAGCCCCCTGCATAATACACAGACCCCTTTCATTATAAAGACCCCCAGTCTCCTGGGACAGCGCTGCCAGCATACTCTAAAGTTGAGAAAACATCACTGCCAGCTCTTTCTCATACACCACTACTCCTGTGTCACTCATTGTAAATCAAAGTTTCTAAATACCTCCATTAACGCCGCTCTTTCATGGACCCGATCATGTGACTGCTCTCCTCTCTTTCATTGACAGTCACGTGACAGCTCTTCTCCTCCAATCAAAAGCTACACTCGAGGAGTAGGCGGAGCGGGAGGAGAAGAGCGGCCAGAACAAGCAGCGTTAATTTAGCAATTTGGAGGCTTAGATTTACATTGAGAGTGACACAGGAGGAGCGGTATATGAGAAAGGGCTGGCAGCAGGGGCGGACTGACCACTCGGGCACTTCCCCGAGCCACTAGGGGGCACCATCAGGGTTGCCAGCCTCAGTAAAACCAGGGACAGTATGTAAAAATCTGTGTTTTTTTTACATCTGTTTCTGAAATGTCTCTTACCGACATCCTTTTCGTCTAAAAATGCAGAGATTGTAGCTGCTCCACCTCTCCTGTACCTTCTCAGCCAATAGAAACATGTCTGTGTATACTGTGTGTACATGTATGTGTATACTGTGTGATTGTATACTGATTGCCTGGGGGCCCCATAATCTCCTATTGCCGGGGGGCCCTATGAGTTGTCAGTCCGCCCCTGGCTGGCAGTAATGTTTTCTGAACTTTAAAGTATGCTGGCAGTACTGTCCCAGGGCCAGGAGAGGCAGGGCAGCTGGCCTGACACCCTCCCAAATGGGTGGCACCCGTGGCGGACCGCCCGATCCCCGCTCCTCCATTGATAAAAAAATAACAGATATTGGTGTATAACACGCAGGCATTGTGTATCTATGTGATGGAGTAGCAAAGATCTGCAACCCAAACATGACTATAACACACCAAGGTATAACCTTGGTTCAATGTAATATAAAATAAATAAATATATTCAGTATACAGGGCAAAGTTCATATTAGGTTTAGGGAATGAAGATGGGAACCTCACCACTGGGATCCTGTCACTAAAGTTTCTACGACATACAGGAACCCACTTACTGATTTTACTAGGTTGGCATCTTCCCAAGCTTTTTTCCTTTCCACCCTAAACTGTTAATAGTATTACACTTTATTATTTTCAGTGATTATATTTACTTACTTGTGACCCGATTCATGAGCGATAGTAAAAGCCAACCCCAGACCAGTGTCTTCATTTATGGTACAACTGCGGAATTTGCTGCACATGCCATTTATTGGCGCAAAACCTACAGATGAAATGACAATTCCAGTAAACAATGCAAAATTTTCCAGATCTATGTTATTTCTTGGATCTGTCAATAGTAATATCAAACTGTGTTTACTGATTTCAACTGCTCCTTCTTCTAAAATCATATTCTGCTTTTTAAAAAGACTACATTCTTTTTCAAGTGCATTGTTTTATGGTGTTTTTACTTATATTGTAAAGTATTTACCTAAGGTGTCACAAGGTTCATTTTTCCATGAGCAAATGTCCAATCCTGTTAGAAGAATGGCATGATCGTGTCTTTTTCCATTTTTACCCACATAGGATGACTGCCACTGGCAGAAATTATTCAAGGATTGATCAGCATGATGAGTGATCTTAAGTCCAGACTGTGGAAGAAAAATTTGAATAATATTTGTATATGTAATTAGCAAAATTAGCAAAAAAGAATGGATTTACAAATATGGCCAAGTTTGTGGATGCATGACATCTATACTATGGCCACCTACAGTCCGATGGGAGCTTTTCATCGGATTTTCCGACCGTGTGTATGCCCATCGGTCTTTTTCTGTCGGCATTTCCGACGGACTTTGGATTGGGAACCTGTTCTTAATTTTTCCGACGGAAAACCTTTCTATCAGATTTTTCGATCGTATGCAATTCCGACACGCAAAATTTAGACTCATGCTCAGAAACAATTTGACGCATGCTCGGAAGCATTAAACTTCCCTTTTATAGTGCCGTCAAACGTGTTGTATGTCGCGGTGTTATTGACTGTTGGAATTTGGTGTGACCGTGTGTAGGCAAGACAGTTTGAGCAAAATTTCATCAAAATTCCAACGGGAAAACCATCAGAGCTTATTCCGACGAGAATTCCGACCGTGTGTACGCGGCATTAGAGTTTAGAGGGTTTCCAGTCAATGATACGGATACTGCTACATAATACAAAGACATTTTAGACAATTGTGCGCTGTTCTCTGATAGTGTTGCGGGCAGTTGAGGACCCAGGCTTATATTATGATCCTGGTATGAGTGATTAATCTAATAGCATGTTTGGAACCCAACAATTTAACCCAAGATTAAAACAAGCCACCATTTTTAAACTGTTTTTAAATACTCTCTTGAACAGTTTATATAAGATATAATAGTTTTAGGGTCTACTTGCCTTCTATTTTTGCATAGGTACCCTAAAGCTGCAGCGCACAGTAGTATTTAATTACTCCCATTTACACTGGATCTTTCTGCATAGAACTGGCAGAGGCGTAAACATTTTTTAAAAAGGCCTCTTAAAAGTTAGCTTTTTCTGCCTGTATGCATGAGAGGTTAGGGTTAAAGAAACAGTCAACATAAAAGTTATACAGTATTTAGGTTATCAGTTTTATCTGATGGGCTGTATCTGGCAATGGCTATTATTATGTCTTGGATACTCCAACAGTGAGATCTTCCTGCCATAATTCTGACTGCTGCTATCCAACTGGGATTTTTGGATGTTCCCACCCAACTTTGTGTGTTCAAGCCCCTCCTGTTGCATTTCCCAATGTAAGATAAATGCCTTTACTTTGGTGAAAACAGAATTCCCTTGTAATTAAACTGCAACTGTCAAGCTGCAACTGCATGACTCTCACTAGAGAATCAATACAGTATTACCTGGACTGTAAGATAATTGAATAAAGTATGACTAAAGGCTCCAGTACGATAGTCTAAACTGGTGTTTCTGAACTAGGGTTCTTGCCAGTGACAGCTGGTGAAGCTTTAGGATTGGGGGCACCAGACCCCGTCTTTCCTTTTTGACCCCTCACACTTCTCATAAGCCCCACCCCTTATATAATCCACCCACTCTGTCCTCTGTATTCCACTTGCTTCCACTCATAGTGCCAAGAGTATACAGCTCAGCATCACAGGGCAGAGTATATAGATCAGGCTCACAGATCAGAGTATATAGCCCAGCAATACAGATAGTGTATATAGCCCAGCAATACAGATAGTGTATATAGCCCAGCAATACAGATAGTGTATATAGCCCAGCAATACAGGTAGGGTAAGTAGCCCAGCAAAACAGATAGAGTAAGTAGCCCAGCATTACAGATAGGATAAGTAGCCCAGCATTACAGATAGTGTATAAAGCCCAGCAATACAGATAGTGTATATAGCCCAGCAATACAGATAGGGTAAGTAGCCCAGCATTACAGATCGGGTATATAGCCCAGCAATACAGATAGTGTATATAGCCCAGCAATACTGAAAGGGTCAGTAGCCCAGCAATGCAGATAGTGCGGCACTGACTGCACACAACCCCCCCCTGGCATGGGCTAACAGCACCACTGACTGCATCCCTGACCCCGCCCCCCCCCGGTGCGGGGCTCGTGGCACCAACAGCATCCCCCCCAGGTCCAGGCATTTACTGGGCTGTGGAGAGAATCCTCCTGTGTCTCCACTCTCCTCCATTCCTCCACAGTGCGGGCAGTAGCGGCGGCAGAGGTATCCGCTCCTCATGCTTCCTCCGCTTGCCAAAGTGCCACTAGGTATCCAATAGGATCGCCTGCCGCTTTGGCCAATCAGCAAACAGGTCTCACCAACCTGCCTCCTGATTGGCAGGGAGGCACTGTAGTGTGAAAATAGCGAAAGATAATTTGCTATGGTCACACAATTGGGTGGGATAAGGGTGCACTCTCTGCGCCCCGAGCCCACCCTTTTTTGAAGCCTCTGGCACTTATAAGCTGCTTAAAAAAAATGCATGGATAGGGAGGCGGTGGCAGGAATAGGGGGGGTACACTGGTTCCTGCAGGGGTTGCTAGGGGTTCCTTGAGCAATGAGAGATTTCTGACTCACAGATAAGTTCCCATTGACACTATTGATCTTTTTAGCCATCTGTAAGGGGTAAATTCTTCCCAATGATCACAAATGTAAGGAGCATTCTTCCCACTGACCATAGCACTAATATATTATGAGTTGAAGATATAGTAACTTTTAGCAGGGGTTCCCTGAGACCAGAAAGTTATATCAAGGGTTCCTCCATGTTGAGAAAGGCTGATCTAAACCAATACCAAATCCAGTTGTGATGAACAAGCCTCATAAAAGTAGACAAAAACTTTCCGGAGGAGCTAAATCCATCTTCATTTGTGTTTCCTTTATATAAACTTTAAAGCCCACCCCTTTGCTGCAGATTTCCATAGTAGTGCTGGGAGATTAGGTTTGGGAGAACTCGAAAGCCAATGTTGTCTGTAACATTGACATATTACTCACCCCAAAAAATTATTCTAGCACCATTATGGCCAGTAAAAAAATGGGTAAGGCTTTAAAGTTTCTATAAAAGGAGACACAAATGAAAGAGGATTTGGTTCAGAGTAAATTTGTGTTGTTCCAGCTACACAGCAGGACTGGGTACAGGTGTAAGTAGAATGGTTGTTACTTACTGGTTCATCTTCCAAAAGCAAAAGACTCACAACAACAATGTTTATGTCACTTCCAATTGTTCCATCCTTAAAGAGACTGGAAACCTGCAGAGAGATATAAAGCATTTACAATAGTGCAACTGCATTGTACCCACAGTAGGGTCTGTCCCTTCTCCTATGTGTGCAAGCAATAATTTACTAAAGGAATTTTTTTCTCTGAGCCAAGGTAACCGGTGTTTACTTTGAACAGCCAATCATTTGCAGAGGACGTAAATACCGGTAGATAGAACTTTCTATGTACATGATTGAATAATTAAAGTGAAAATATTTTCATGTAGCTAAGTAAAAAAAACTCCTTTAATAAATCAGTGCGATTTGTCAAAAGTGATAATGCAAAAATATTTCAGTTTTAAATCTGAATAAAAAGTCTTGGGTTCCTTCCTCCTAGTATAACTGGTATATCTGCAGAACACACAGTGATGGCCCGTTTGTAGGCAGGTAGTGGTTGGTAAAGTTCCCCTAAAGGCTCCTCCTTCTAGTGGAAAGTTTTTTCAGTATCCCTACATGAGGTATGTGGAGCTTTGGCTCAGGGCCCATTTCAGCCAGAAGGGGAAGGCCTGCTGACGATGTTCAGGCACTCCCCTTCAGGGGAGGGGCTAGGGAAGGCTCCCCTTGTAGTTGTCTGGTAGAGAAACTGGAAGTAAACGTTCAAAGAGGAGGCTTTGTTTTTTTTTACAATAATGAACAGCCGGTCATTGAGTCCCACCTTAAGAAAGAAAAAAGGGAAAAACATTCAACCCCTTTTTTTTTCTTTTTAGATTTATATAAACACTTCTTAAATTTTACTGGGGACTCTGATATGCCCTAGCAGACATACCTTTTTTTGGTTTACGAAATATAATCTACGGGTTATTGCTTTTTTCTTGTCTTTTTGTTACGGCCTGGACTTGAACCTGATACCTCTGCTGTGTCTAGCAATGACTCTTCTCACTAAGCTAACTGAGATGCTGGACAGCACCCTGTCTGGTCCATTGGACAACCCTGCCTTGTGCCTAGACTTCTGCTGAACCTTGAACTTTTTGCTACTCCCATGAACGTCCTGATTTAAGCTATGTCTCTGCACTTCTTGCTTGCCAGATTATTGTGCTCTCTCAGCCAATATCTTGCTCTTGTCTTCCCTGCCGCCGTCCATATTTTGCTACACTTGTTACTGACCTTTGGCTTGCTCCTCAACTACGCTTCTGCCTGATCCCAACCGGCAACCATTTGTTACCGACCCTTGGCTTGTTTACTGACTACACTTCTGTCTGATCTTTACCTGCTATATACACTACTGGACCTCGGCTTGCTCACCTCCTGGTGGGGCAATCCTGAGGACCTGTGACCTGGCACTAACATGCAGCAAAACCTATCTTCACCATCAGAAGCTTTGTTGAACACTGGTTAGTATTGAGACTTTGCACCTCAGGTGAGCCGGTGTCATCTGCCAGGGTGACCTGCTTGTATACCTATCCTGCTGGTCAGTGGGAGTCCCCCTACGGCTATAGCTACTGGTCTCTGAGCCTGACCCCTGATCATGACAATTTCTCTTAATCTGCTTATATTAGATGTACACTATTTCTGTTTTGCGTATCACAACCCAAACAAACTTTTTTGTTGTTATATACTGTGAAAGAGCCTGCTATGTTTATTATCTGTATAACTCTAATTGGTACACCTCTTGAGATTTCCACCTGATTAGTAATGTTATTCAATGCGATAAGAGACGTTATCTCGTCCCCGCCTATATGATCTTTTCTTATGCACTGGTTCTTTAACTTTTTTATTGCTTGTGTGACTTTTGATATAATCTAATAAAAATCTATTGATATAATATAATTTATTAAAAAAAAGAGGAGGCTGTTTCCCGTTGTTTCCTCCCTTTGGAAGATCTGTAGGAGTGTGCAACCAGAGGATGGAGAGTAGATAGGATAATATCTGGGTGACCCCATATCTGGGAAATGCCAGTGCTAGTATTTTCACTGTTATGTGTAATTCCTTGAACTGTTCCAGCAAAGTTTGGCTGCATCAAGAAGCCTCTGTTTGAAAATCTAATGGAGTGAAGTGTTTATCACAACCAAGTCCCAGAAAGTGGAGTGAGAGCTGTGCTTACTGGTGCAAGCCTGACATCTGGGTCCTGGAAGCTGACGCATGGACCAGGTGTGTGAGTACTCCCAGGGAACAATGGGTTAACTTTGTAGGGGCCAGGAGGATGAGAAGTCTAGGCCTCAGGTCATCATCCGTGCATGTAACGTATTGGTTTGGGCTGAACAACCCGTGACACCCTGCGACCTTCACATAGAGGCTGACACACAGCTGCATGTGAAGGTCACGTGAAGCCGAGATGCCTACTACAGGATTCAGTCAGGATGAGGGGACATACAACACAAATTAGAAATGAAACATACTGTTTAAATGTTAAATATTTTCTCCTTGTAATTACGAAACCTTTGAGCATGTTCTGTAAGATGATCTTGTACAGAACATCACTGTACTGTAGCTGATTGATTGACAAACTGCATTTCCCATCAGGTTTTCTCCTATTACAATCCATGGATTGATCACCAGTCTGCTAAAATTCTGACAATGTATACAGCTGGAGAAGATTGGGGACTTTTCTCAACAAAAGTAGAGCTTGACTGCAACTTGTAAAAGACTTGTGCTGAGAGAAACATATAGACTGTCCTTTCTAATCTCCCCTGAAAATGTTTGGTATAATTTATAGAGCTGGAACCCAGCAGTCAACAGCAAAGTCCATATCTGTGACTCAGGAAGTGTGGATTAGCAAATGTCCCTGGCAACAAGTACCTTCACCTTAGGCCTGGCAGCCTATGACATTACCTCAGCACATGTTTTGTTTAATCGGTTAGAACGACTTCATATTTCTGAGTTCCAGATATACCAGATTGTGGCCTGACATGCAAATCCAATTTACTGATAAGTCTACAAAGTAAAGGATAAACAGATAGTACCTTACCATGTTCATCACAGTGAGTATGTATGTGGTGACACTTTCTTTGCCATGTTTTTCCACCATTTTCTTATCAGCCACCACAAGGGTCTCAACAACCAAACTGTTGGACTGCTGGAATTTTGCAGCAGAACGCTTCAATCTTGGTGGGTGGGAATGTTCATCGGATCTTATACGGGTGTCTTTTGAAGTAAAGTCAGATGAATCTAGAAATAAAGATACAACATTTACTTCAAGTACAATTTACTTTGTAGAAATACATTCAACTATTTAGGAAAAAAAATAAGAAAGCAGGGTTCGTATACAGTACATTTGGGTCCAAGTTGAAGCTACATCTTTCACACAGGCCCCAGCATACTGTACATACAGTGTGATGTCAAAGCATTCCCAATGATATCCCCAAAGATGTCTGCATTGTGGACTTTGGGGAGGGCACTTTTTAAAGTTTAATCCCTGGCCAAACTTTTTTTTAGTTTTTGTTAGCGAGGGTTTTATCAGTATAAAAGGTTTTATCCGTTGTCTGTATCCCCTTTGGAGAGATTTTCCCTCTGTTGTCATGAACAGCAATAAAACCAGTCCAAAGTATCTCCTGCTCACGTGTCTATGCAAAATAAGATGTTCTGAATAGACTTAGGTAGGTGGTAAAGAGGGTCACCCAAAACTACAGCCATTGGGGTCAGCCAATAAAGTAATTTATGATGTATTGGGCATTACAAGGAACATCTCCACCTGAAGATACCAACCTTGCTATACCATTTAACCATACAGTCAACCCGGAGGGGAATGAGAGGAGGGATAAAAAGTTGGACTTGTACGAATCAAAGATAACAAGCACACTGAAAGTAAGATAAACCCCAAATGCATTCCAAAAGTAAAAAAAAAAAAAAAAAAAAAAGCAATATGTAACCATCAATTGGTGATTGAGACAGAACAATATAAATCCACAGACTATATTTTTGTGATACAGTGTCTTTGGGTTGACGTGTTTCTCTGTCAGTTCACTTCCTCAGGACCTATGCTACCTTTTAGTTCTATGATAATGATGGTCCACTATCTCAAAAAGCACCAAGCAAAATCCCCAAACCACCAACATCTGGAATCTTAGAAAATAATCTCCATTTCACAAACCACAAGAGAGAGAGGAGTTCACATCCCCATAAATGTAGGTGTAGGAGGCGGGGGGGGGGGGGGGGGTGACAAGCAATCCAGATTCCAGAGTCCACAGGGAGTCGGAACGGACTATATATTCAATATAGCGATACTGTTAAATCTCCTGTATAGGGAATATCCAAAGCCCCCACTTCTCCCAGCCACTATTTCAAAAAGTGTTTACACCCCCCCCCCCCAGGAGGAAATGGGGCAAGAAAAATAAATAACCACTGTCTACCCCTTTGTGGAATGATGACGTTCCAGCCTTGCTATCCCAATTTGATACACAACTTAATTTAAGTTAAGCTGACCGCGGAAATTAAGATGACTGCGCAATTGTCATTCAAAGTGCGACAGCACTGAAAGCTGAAAATTGGCCTGGGCAGGAGGAGGCAAAACTGCCCATTATTGAAGTGGTTAATTTAATGTAACTAAAATTACCTTTCCAATCTGCAGCTACTGTAATTTTATGCAAAATGCAACACAGTCTGGCAAACTGGAGGCATTCTGTACACAGTTGGTATACAAAACGCCCCCAGAAATGTCAATGTGTTATTGGCTCACCGACTTTTCCACAGGCATGCTCTAAGATACAAATTTTAGGCAAGAGGAATTTTTTACCATGTTTCTAGATACTGGGTAAATTCATATATTATTTTATTTATTCTGTTGAGTCAGTTTTTTTTATCATGTTCCTTAGAAAAAAAAATTGTATTATTTACTGTAGGAATGTTGCCCTTACAGCTTACAAACAAGGGTAAAACTTGGCTTAACAGCTCTGGGTGTTGTACTAGAATAACCAAGGTCTCTATAGTGCAGACACCCTACTATACAACCCTCTCCCTCCTATTTGCCTGAAACACACCACAGATGATTCCACCTTTAACTCACGTTTCCTGGGTTTTCCACAGAAATGCTGCTTTTGCGAACTTAGAGGTGCCTGGTGAATGGAGCTTGAATGAGAGGTTTTCCTGTCCAGAGTAATTGTACTCTCTGCTGACCGCTTATATAATACATGAGGGTGATGTCCACCTGGAGCCGTAAAGTTGTGCTTTTCTGCAAGGTGCTCCGGCAATGGTGATATGAAATATTCACTTGTGAGCGTCCTTAAGAAACCTGACTGGAAAGAAGATATTTAGTTAGCTCAGTTTATTAAAAGGTTCTTATGCAGTAAATTCCCCAGTTCCTTCCGAGCTGTATGTGAAATATAATCAGCCTTATGGCAATTTCCAAAATGCTCTATTAGTTTAGAACGGCTTTTGTTCTTAATTTTTAAATTATATATGTATATCTATCTAATTTTTTTCATTAATGTGCTGCTGCTTAAAAGAAAAAAAAAAGTCTGCAGTTATGAAGTAGAGATGGGCCAGGGCGGAAAAATTAGTTTTATTTCAAAGTTAATCATTTCGTTTGGTTGTATTCGTTATGTTAGAATGTAAAAAAGTTGGGTGGGGGAGCTTGTGCAAATAGAACAGAGCGGCACAATCCCCGAAGGTCAATATTTAATGAGCATAGGGTATCCCTGAGTTTCCCACGAGGGGAGACACATGAGTATAGGGGATTTTTAAACGTTCCACAGCCAATAGTAAACAAGATATGTAAAAAAACTAAAATGTATTAATCCATAGAAAAAGTGTAATGCCCCGTACACACGGTCGGATTTTCCGACGGAAAATGTCCTATCGGACAATGTTGTCAGAAATTCCAACCATGTGTAGGCTCCATCGGACTTTTTCCGTCGGATTTTCCCACAAAATCCGTCGGAAAAAATCCAACGGATTTTGTGATCGGAATTTCCGACCGTGTGTATGGGGCATAAGAAGACATTCTAAAAATGTCTACAGTGCTGCCAAAATTTGCCATACAATCGACAGAACCCAGGATAGTTGTGGGATTGACGAGTTTCACCCAAATTGGGCTTCTTTAGGATCCACTTGAGATTCACATAACATATTAACTGGTAAGTAAACAATACATAATTATTGCACAATATACCTGCAGAATATTCACCACATATAATAAGCGACAATAAGAACAAAAATAAACATCAGCACCCGGAAGCAGGAATGGAACCAAAAAAAACAAAAAAAAAAGGAAAAAAGGTGAAGAAATGCATAAGTAACTCTGGGGGTGGCAGGAAAGATGGACAAGGAGTGTGGGGAATAGGGCACTCTGGATAACAAGGAGACTTTAACAAACAGTACATGACTGGCTCTTAAAATGTGAATAATGCACCACAGCAGCACTTCAGAAGAGGGAAGCACACGCTATAGGAAAAACAAAGCAGAGAAAAAGGCGCTTCTAGTGCAGTAATAAAATACTTTAATGACAAGTAAGGGTTAGAAAAAACGTACAAGATGGAAGTAAATAACAGGCATATCAATGAATCCATAAAAGCCAGGGAGTAAAGACAGCTGCAGGTGGAAGTTCCAAGCGACCAGCGGTGGGAAACATCTCTGATCCAAGATGGAGAGCCGTACTATCAGGACCAGCATGGAATATAGGCAACTGGAAGTGATGTCAGAGTGGGCGGGGCATGATTTGGAGCATGCCCAGTCGTTCCTTCTTTAAACCAATGGACTTTGAGTCTATTGGTTTGAAGAAGGAGTGACTGGGAAAAGTCCATTTGTTGGAAGAAGGAGCGACTGAGCATGCTCTGAAACATGTCCTGCCCCCTCTGATGTCATTTCCGGTTGCCTGTATTCCATGCTGGCCCTGACAGCACGGCACTCCATCCTGGATCAGAGACACAGTTTCCGACTGCTGGTCGGCTGGAACTTCCACCTGTGGCTGTCTTTACTCCCAGAAGGCATCCCGCTGGATGTTAAGGATTCATTGATATGCCTGTTTTTCACTTCCATCTTGTAAGTGTTTTTAACCCTTCCTTGTTATTAAAGTGTTTTATTACTGCACTTAGAAGCACCTTCTTCTCTGCTTTGTTTTTCCTATAGACAGGATGGAAAAACTGGGGGGGACAAAGACTAAATCATAAGAGCACAAAAATTACCTGGACACACCCCAAAGATGCGTGCATAGCTAAAGATGGATACAAAGGCTGATTTACCATAAATGTACCCCAAAAATGGTATCGTGCGTTAGTGACGCACCTCATTTAAAGCACCAACCCTTTCCTCATATAAATAGGGATGGAGGCACATGGTGTCATTGGCCTCTTTTAAAGTCCCAAACCCTTCTCTCCATTGCAAATTGTAAGGGTAGGTGAATCAAACATTTCTGTGCATTACTTTACAAATCTTTTGGCATGTAAAATATTTCCTATGTATTCCGCTGCTTATCTGGAGCTGCCCTTTAAGGCATACATTTTAAAGAACAAGAACTATATGGCATTAAATCATAGTGTAATACTACACCTCATGTCATCTACTGGAGCTACATAACTATTTGTTCAGAGATGAATGGTTGTCAGCGCTTTGCCATTCCACGTGAAACTACACTGCTGTCTTTTAAACATTCAGCAAGTAATTTATTACAAACGTTAAATATAGAAGGGTGTTTCAAATGTAACCTGCTTTGCTTTCAAGCTTTATTTTATTTAACTCACAAAACAGCTACTGAATTTGTCTCCTGTAAATAGTAGCACAAAGTGTTGATACAACCAATTAACAATAATGTTGCGCAGAATGTATTGTATGCAACAAGTATCCCTCCTAGACATCTGGATAATGGTGGGCCGTCTGAGGCTACCTCAGAAGAGCTCGGCCCTCGGACTTCAACTTTTTCCTAGTTCAGCCCTATGTCCAGCCTGTAAAGCCAGCTATTGGCTGGGAGAGTAGTCAAAAGAGGTACTTCCCATTTCTAAAGAAGCAGGTTTCCTTCTTTCGGCTCGGTTTCCACTAGTGCTTGTCATGCGACTTGGGGCTGCAAAGTCGCATTACAAGTCGTACCCCCAATGAGTACAGTTTATCTGTGCGATTTCAAGTCACAGAGACTTCAGAGTACAGTAAACCCCCCTCCATCGCTGGGGTTATGTTCCGGACCCACCCGCGAAAAGTGAAAAACCGCGAAATAGAAAGACCCTATTTAAATACATCCTAGGCATGTTTTGTTAATTTTTTAATAGCATTTAAAGGTCTTTAAACACACTTTTACCCAATAGAAACGCATAAAAGATAGAGAGAGAGATCTAGAGCATTTTTAAAACATAAAAATATTGTCTTAACAGTACAGTATACTGTACAGTACAGTAAAAAATAGAGTACATAACTGCAAAATGGCGAAATATTAGTGCAATATCAGAATAACAGGTCCTAATTAAAATACCGCGATATACCGGGACCGCAAAAACTGAACCGCGATAGAGCGGGGGTTTACTGTAGTCCCACTTGGTCCCACTTTGATGTGTCTTGAGCTCCATAGACCTCAAGAATACACAGGCATTGTTTAAAGTCGCATTAAAATCGTGACAAATCGTGCGACTTTCAGGTCACAATAGTGGAAACACAGGCTTACTCTGATGGATGATATAAGAGACATTGTTGAAGAGGAAAGGAAAAAATGAAATAAAAAAAAATAACAAAATTTTCCCTCTCAATTGCCCAGGAAAACTTTATCCGCGGTCGGAACAAGATTCTGCAAAGCCAGGCGGTCCGACGGAGGTAGACGCGGCAGTGGTTCGTAATAAAAAGAATTTCATCTCACCAATCAGATTCAGCCTCAATTGAGGATCCTTTATGACCCGTACACACGATCCGAATATCGTACGAAAATGATCGTCCGAGGAAGGATCGTACGATTTTCGGATCGTGTGTACACTACTTCCGCCAGCAGATCACGACCGTTCATCCGATATTATTCGATTGGACATGCACGGAAATTTTCCTCGTATGATTCCAGATCGTATGATTTTCGCTTAGTCAGTATAGTTGTCCTCCGAAAATACAATGCAAATACATTACAACACATGACATCACTTCCGATTTTTTTTCCTATCGTACGAGAATTTTCGTGACTTTATTGGCTATTCAACTTCTACTTGCGATTATTAACCGAAAACCAGTCGTACGATATTCGGATCGTGTACGGGGCATTAGACAGATGAATAGACCCCAACTTAAAGGAGCTTACCAAATGGCGAGTAATCGCCTGGAAGTCAGCAATTGCCTTATCTGTATCCAAAGCCCTGTGGGCATGGACCAAAAACATGGAAACAGTGATTCATCAAAATGTTCTTAGGGAAAATATAGTCAAGGCTTTGGACGAATTATGGCTCTCAGCAGACTTCACTGGTGAGACTCGTGGTCACTGGTGAGTAAGGATGGGCCCGGTGCTCGTGGCAGGCAGGCAGAGCTCCTATATTTTGTTACCAGAAGCACCTATAGGACTTGTAGTGTGTTAGTGGCAGGCAGGCAGAGCTCCTATATTTTGTTACCAGAAGCACCTATAGGACTTGTAGTGTGTTAGTGGCAGGCAGGCAGAGCTCCTATATTTTGTTACCAGAAGCACCTATAGGACTTGTAGTGTGTTAGTGGCAGGCAGGCAGAGCTCCTATATTTTGTTACCAGAAGCACCTATAGGACTTGTAGTGTGTTCGTGGCAGGCAGGCAGAGCTCCTATATTTTGTTCCCAGAAGCACCTATAGGACTTGAAGTGTGTTAGTCCCATTACACACACAGAGCTATATTTTCTTCCCAGAAGCACCTATAGGACTTGAAGTGTGTTAGTCCCATTACACACACAGAGCTATATTTTCTTCCCAGAAGCACCTATAGGACTTGAAGTGTGTTAGTCCCATTACACACACAGAGCTATATTTTGTTCCCAGAAGCACCTATAGGACTTGAAGTGTGTTAGTCCCATTACACACACAGAGCTATATTTTCTTCCCAGAAGCACCTATAGGACTTGAAGTGTGTTAGTCCCATTACACACAAAGAGCTATACTTTGTTCCCAGAAGCACCTATAGGACTTGAAGTGTGTTAGTCCCATTACACACACAGAGCTATATTTTGTTCCCAGAAGCACCAATAGGACTTGAAGTGTGTTAGTCCCATTACACACAAAGAGCTATATTTTGTTCCCAGAAGCACCTATAGGACTTGAAGTGTGTTAGTCCCATTACACACACAGAGCTATATTTTGTTCCCAGAAGCACCTATAGGACTTGAAGTGTGTTAGTCCCATTACACACAAAGAGCTATATTGTGTTCCCAGAAGCACCTATAGGACTTTAAGTGTGTTAGTCCCATTACACACACAGAGCTATATTTTGTTCCCAGAAGCACCTAAAGGACTTGAAGTGTGTTAGTCCCATTACACACACTGAGCTATATTTTGTTCCCAGAAGCACCTATAGGACTTGAAGTGTGTTAGTCCCATTACACACACAGAGCTATATTTTGTTCCCAGAAGCACCTATAGGACTTGAAGTGTGTTAGTCCCATTACACACACAGAGCTATATTTTGTTCCCAGAAGCACCTATAGGACTTGAAGTGTGTTAGTCCCATTACACACAAAGAGCTATACTTTGTTCCCAGAAGCACCTATAGGACTTGAAGTGTGTTAGTCCCATTACACACACAGAGCTATATTTTCTTCCCAGAAGCACCTATAGGACTTGAAGTGTGTTAGTCCCATCACACAGAGCTCCTCTATTTTCTTTGCATAAGCACCCACAGGACTTCTAGTGTGTTAGTGGCACCACACAGAGCTCCTCTATTTTCTTTGCAGAAGCACCCACAGGACTTCTAGTGTGTTAGTGGCATCACACAGAGCTCCTCTATTTTCTTTGCAGAGGCACCCATAGGACTTCTAGTGTGTTAGTGGCATCACACAGAGCTCCTCTATTTTCTTTGCAGAAGCACCCACAGGACTTCTAGTGTGTTAGTGGCACCACACAGAGCTCCTCTATTTTCTTTGCAGAAGCACCCATAGGACTTCTAGTGTGTTAGTGGCATCACACAGAGCTCCTATATATTCTTTGCATAAGCACCCACAGGACTTCTAGTGTGTTAGTGGCACCACACAGAGCTCCTCTATTTTCTTTGCAGAAGCACCCACAGGACTTCTAGTGTGTTAGTGGCATCACACAGAGCTCCTCTATTTTCTTTGCAGAAGCACCCATAGGACTTCTAGTGTGTTAGTGGCATCACACAGAGCTCCTATATATTCTTTGCATAAGCACCCACAGGACTTCTAGTGTGTTAGTGGCACCACACAGAGCTCCTCTATTTTCTTTGCAGAAGCACCCACAGGACTTCTAGTGTGTTAGTGGCACCACACAGAGCTCCTCTATTTTCTTTGCAGAAGCACCCACAGGACTTCTAGTGTGTTAGTGGCATCACACAGAGCTCCTCTATTTTCTTTGCAGAGGCACCCATAGGACTTCTAGTGTGTTAGTGGCATCACACAGAGCTCCTATATATTCTTCTCAGCAGCACCCACAGGACTTCTAGTGTGTTAGTGGCATCACACAGAGCTCCTCTATTTTCTTTGCCGAAGCACCCATAGGACTTCTAGTGTGTTAGTGGCATCACACAGAGCTCCTATATATTCTTTGCATAAGCACCCACAGGACTTCTAGTGTGTTAGTGGCACCACACAGAGCTCCTCTATTTTCTTTGCAGAAGCACCCACAGGACTTCTAGTGTGTTAGTGGCATCACACAGAGCTCCTCTATTTTCTTTGCAGAAGCACCCATAGGACTTCTAGTGTGTTAGTGGCATCACACAGAGCTCCTATATATTCTTTGCATAAGCACCCACAGGACTTCTAGTGTGTTAGTGGCACCACACAGAGCTCCTCTATTTTCTTTGCAGAAGCACCCACAGGACTTCTAGTGTGTTAGTGGCATCACACAGAGCTCCTCTATTTTCTTTGCAGAAGCACCCATAGGACTTCTAGTGTGTTAGTGGCATCACACAGAGCTCCTATATATTCTTTGCATAAGCACCCACAGGACTTCTAGTGTGTTAGTGGCATCACACAGAGCTCCTCTATTTTCTTTGCAGAAGCACCCATAGGACTTCTAGTGTGTTAGTGGCATCACACAGAGCTCCTATATATTCTTTGCATAAGCACCCACAGGACTTCTAGTGTGTTAGTGGCACCACACAGAGCTCCTCTATTTTCTTTGCAGAAGCACCCACAGGACTTCTAGTGTGTTAGTGGCATCACACAGAGCTCCTCTATTTTCTTTGCAGAAGCACCCATAGGACTTCTAGTGTGTTAGTGGCATCACACAGAGCTCCTCTATTTTCTTTGCAGAAGCACCCACAGGACTTCTAGTGTGTTAGTGGCATCACACAGAGCTCCTCTATTTTCTTTGCATAAGCACCCACAGGACTTCTAGTGTGTTAGTGGCATCACACAGAGCTCCTCTATTTTCTTTGCAGAAGCACCCATAGGACTTCTAGTGTGTTAGTGGCATCACACAGAGCTCCTATATTTTCTTCTCAGCAGCACCCACAGGACTACCGACTACAATGGCTGGAAGACCGCCAAGGGGAGGCAGAGCGTGCAGAGCCAAGAACACAGGGCAGGCAGGCTCTGTTTCTAGTGGACGTGGCCGTGGACGTGGACGTGGTCGTGCATCGTCATCAGCACGTGGCCATGGGACACGCGCGTCTTTGTTTTCGGCAGCTGGACATGTGGAGCCGCATCATGCTGAAGGCTTGGTAGAATGGATGACCAAGCCCTCCTCATCCTCCTCATCCTCTCTCACCCAGGCTCAGGGTACTGACAGAGCATCATCAGCCACCCCTTCCCTAGACCCACCATGTCCTCCTGAGGAGTCCCCCGAACTCTTTGAGCACAGTGTTGGGTACATGCTCCAGGAGGATGCCCAACGATTCGAAGGCTCGGATGACGATACCCAGCTTGAGGAATCTGGCAGTACAGTTCCACCAGCTGCAGCTTACTGCCAGGTTTGCTCTAGTGGTGAAGAGGGAGGGGATGATGAGGTCACTGACTCCACGTGGGTGCCTCAAGGGAGAGAGGATGAGGAGGAGGACGAGGAGGAGGAGGATGCGGCGTCACATGTCCAACGAGGCAGGATGCCCCCTGGAGGCCAGGTAGAGGCCAGCACAGCAACTGTACAACACCGCAGAGCTCCGCCTGTGCAGGGCGCTGCCTCTGCACGTTATCAGAAAAGTTCTTTGGTGTGGGCCTTTTTTGAGACGAGTGCAGCAGATCGCACCACTGCTATTTGCAATATTTGTCTCAAGCGTATCTCGCGTGGCCAAAACATCAGCCGCTTGGGCACCACAAGCATGACCAGACATATGGCGACCTGCCATGCAGCTCGTTGGCAGGCACACATAAAAGACCCACACCAAAGAACTAAGCGGACCTCTCCTTGCTCCTCCTCAGCTGGGATCTCCATCCCCACTACACCTTCAGTCCTCTCTGAAAGCTGCTCTGAGAGGACTGAAGGTGTAGAATTCGGTGTGTCACAACCAAGTACTTGCAGTACACCGACGTCCGAATGCAGCAGGCAAATTTCCCTGCCCCAGCTGCTGGACCGTAGAAAGAAGTACACTCCCAGCCATCCACATGCCCAGCGGTTGAATGCTAGCCTTGCTAAATTGCTAGCACTTCAACTGCTGCCTTTTCAGTTGGTAGACTCGGCCCCCTTCCGTGAGTTTGTTCAATGTGCGGTTCCTCAGTGGCAGGTTCCCAAACGCCACTTTTTCTCGCGGAAGGCGATTCCGTCTCTCTACCGGCATGTGGAGGGCAATGTCCATGCCTCGCTGGACAGGGCGGTCAGCGGTAAGGTGCATATTACCGCTGACTCATGGTCCAGCAGGCATGGACAGGGACGGTACCTTTCTTTCACGGCCCATTGGGTCACTCTATTGGCAGCTGGGAGGGATGCAGGACAAGGTGCAGTAGTGTTGGAGGTTGTTCCGCCACCACGCCTCCAAAACGCGACTACTGCTACTGGTTGTGACACACCTCTCTCCTCCACCCCCTCCTCTTCTTCTTCCTCCAGTGCTCTGTCCTTGGAACCAGCGGTGCTCCGTAGGCGTACAAGGGGCTACGCAAGTACGCAGGCAAAAAGATGCCATGCCGTGCTTGCGCTGGTGTGTTTGGGGGACAGGAGCCACACTGGGCCAGAGGTTCTGGCAGCTCTGCAGGGGCAGGCCGAGAGGTGGTTGACGCCACGTCAGCTTAAGCCAGGAATGGTCGTTTCTGACAATGGCACCAACCTCCTCTCCGCCCTGCGACAGGGGCAGCTCACCCATGTGCCCTGCATGGCTCACGTCCTCAACCTGGTGGTGCAGCGGTTCTTGGGCAGGTTCCCAGGCTTACAGGATGTCCTGAGGCAGGCCAGGAAAGTCTGTGTGCATTTCCGCCGATCTTATAATGCCAGTGCTCGGCTGACTGAGCTGCAAAAGGAGCTGAACCTGCCCAAGAACCGCCTAATATCTGACATGCCCACCAGGTGGAACTCAACGTTGGCCATGCTGCAGCGACTGCACACGCAGCAGAGGGCCATCAATGAGTACCTTTGCGACTACGGCACCAGGACAGGGTCAGGGGAGCTTGGTTTTTTTTCCCCACGTCAGTGGAGCATGATCAGGGATGCATGCACTGTCCTCTCACCATTTGAGGAGGCCACGAGGATGGTGAGCAGTGACAGTGCATGCATCAGTGACACTGTCCCTCTTGTCCACCTGTTGGAGCATACGCTGCGTGGGATCATGGACAGGGCACTTGAGGCAGAACAGAGGCAGGAAGAGGAGGACTTCCTTGCCTCTCAAGGCCCCCTTTATCCGGACAGTGTTCCTTCTGTCCCACCCATCACACAGGAAGAGGATGAGGAGGAGGAGGAGGAGGAGGAGGAGGAGGATTGTGTGAGCATGGAGGTGGAGCCTGGCACTCAGCATCAGCAGCAGCAGTCTTTTAGGGATGATGTACAGTCCCAACAAGCCAGTGGACTTGTACGTGGCTGGGAGGAGGTGGCTGGCGATCATGTCATCCTCAGTGACCCAGAAGACTCCGGACCGAATGCCTCAGCTAACCTACGCTGCATGGCCTCCCTGATCCTGCAAAGCCTGCGGAAGGATCCTCGTGTTCTTCGGATCAAGGAGAGGGACCATTACTGGCTGGCCACTCTCCTTGATCCGCGGTACAAGGGTAAGGTTGCGGACCTTATCTTGCCGTCGCAGAGGGAGCAGAGGATGAGACATCTCAGGGAGGCCTTGCAGAAAGGTCTGTGCAACGCGTTCCCAGAAACTGGGAGGCTACAAACTCCTGGTCCTGGGCGACGAGTTGCTGAGGCTTCGGTCAGTGGCAGAAGGAGCGGTGGGGAAGGTGGACGTCTGACCGATGCGTTCAGACAATTTTTTAGTCCGCAGCCCCAAGGTATGATCGGTTCCAGCAACCATCGCCAGCGTCTGATATACATGGTGCAGGAATACCTTGGGGCAAGGTCAGACTTGGACACCTTTCCCACCGAAAATCCTCTGGCTTACTGGGTCCTGAGGATGGATCACTGGCCAGAGCTTGCACAGTATGCAATTGAGCTACTGGCCTGTCCTGCCTCCAGCGTTCTTTCCGAACGCACATTCAGTGCTGCTGGAGGATTTGTGACTGATCATAGGGTGCGCCTGTCCACCGCCTCGGTTGATCGACTGACCTTCATCAAAATGAATCAGTCTTGGATCACCACCAGCTACCAGGCACCTGAGGCGGATATAACCGAATAATTTTTAATGTCACATCCCTTCAAGACTGCCTATGCTGATGCTGAGTGACTGTCCTCTTATGTTCACTGACTATCCTCTTCCTCCTCCTCAATGATCCATGCCACCACACCAGTGCCTAAGGCACAATTTTTCAGCCCCTGTTTAACAGGGGCGTGTACTTACAATTTTTAAAAAAAATGCTTCGCAACACGTGTGACTGCTGTGCTCCAAGTACAGTCTCTGTGAGGGCCGTGTTGCAGTGTTGTGGCACCAGCACCAGTGCCTAAGGCACAATTTTTCAGCCCCTGTTTAACAGGGGCGTGTACTTACAATTTTTTTTAAAAATGCTTCGCAACACGTGTGACTGCTGTGCTCCAAGTACAGTCTCTGTGAGGGCCGTGTTGCAGTGTTGTGGCACCAGTGCCTAAGGCACAATTTTTCAGCCCCTGTTTAACAGGGGCGTGTACTTACAATTTTTTAAAAAAATGCTTCGCAACACGTGTGACTGCTGTGCTCCAAGTACAGTCTCTGTGAGGGCCGTGTTGCAGTGTTGTGGCACCAGTGCCTAAGGCACAATTTTTCAGCCCCTGTTTAACAGGGGCGTGTACTTACAATTTTTTAAAAAAATGCTTCGCAACACGTGTGACTGCTGTGCTCCAAGTACAGTATCTGTGAGGGCCGGGTTGCAGTGTTGTGGCACCAGCACCAGTGCCTAAGGCACAATTTTTCAGCCCCTGTTTAACAGGGGCGGGTAATTACAAATCTTGATCTAATAGTTCACAGCAGGGCCCATTCCTGCGCCCACCAAGAGTAACTATGAGGGCCTGCAGTCTTGTGGCAACACCGTCCACCACCACCGCCAAAGGCCCAATTTTTCTGCCCTGTTCATCAGGTGCTTGCAATTACAAATCTTGATCTAATAACTCACAGCAGGGCCCATTCCTGCGCCCACCAAGAGTAACTATGAGGGCCTACAGTCTTGTGGCAACACCGTCCACCACCACCGCCAAAGGCCCAATTTTTCTGCCCTGTTCATCAGGTGCATGCAATTACAAATCTTGATCTATTAACTCACAGCAGGGCCCATTCCTGTGCCCACCAGTCTTGTGGCTACACCAACATCTAATAGGGCAAATTTCTGCAGAGTATATACGCCAGGCCCCTACTTTCAAACATCCAACTTACAAACGACTCCTACTTGAAAATGGAAAGAGAAAACAGGAAGTGAGAGGAAATCTACCCCTAGGAAGGGAAATTCTATCCTGTTAGATTTAATTTGGGAAAAAGGTATCTCCTCTCTACTGATACTTTATCACCAATCCTTGTTTCAATTAAAACCCCACTTTTTCCAAAAACATTTGTCATTGGGACGGAAAGTGAGGTGACATGTTCTGAACAGATGTGCAAAGACAGCAAATGTTACAGGGGTGATAACCCCTCCCTATGTTCTCCAAAAAGCTTAAAAATAGATTTTTTTGGGATGGAGCTACACTTCATAATGTACCTGTTCAGATTCTACTTAAGATCAAACCTAAAGCCGCAAGTGGTTTTAAATGGCTTCTTTTTTTCACTTTACAAATGTCATTTTGTGCCAGGACAGTTCGGCTCATCCCTACTGGTGAGACTCGTTTCTTCACAATATCAATGTCACTACTTGTGATAGCTATATGGGTATTGTGGTCAGAACTACACAGCTGACACTGTGTCAAAACAAAATCAGTATAAATAACTTTTTCTGATGGTAAATCACTCTTTGCAGAAAGGTTACAGAAAGCCATTTCCCGCGTCACAGGAGGAAAGTCAGACTTGATTCCCCAGAACTGCAGAGTTGGATGTACCCGGGGATTTAGGGATGCTTACTTGCACACACCCATACTACAACTGTTACAGAAGTATCTGAGATTTTCGGTCAACCAGGCCCATCTACAATTCCAGAGTCTCCCCTTCGGGCCCTGCACTTCCCTCAGAGCCCTCACGAGGGCTTGGATCACTATCCAAGCTTCTTTATGAGAACTGGGTCTCAGTTCTTATCACTAACCAGACGATATCCTCCTTTTATTAAAAGATCCAGCCCAGCTAGTGGAAAACAGGGCAGCTGGGGAGCCATAGTTTGCAGATCCTTGCTCTAGTACAATAGTTTCATGGATAATCAAGTTGGTTAAGAAGGTGTAGAGGGATAGGGGACTGGAACCCCCTCTTCAGTTGGGCTGTATGCCACCCGGTTTTCTGCTTCTTGGATGGCCAGAACAGACGTATCCATCAAAACGATCTAAAGGGTAGCATCATGGTCATCCCAACATGCGTTTACGAGACGTTACAGAGTAGACCCGGCAACTTTCTCATCTATAGAAACTGGCAGACAGGCTATCAGGCCACCTTTTGCCTATTTTAAATTCTTTTTCAAATAAATCTTTTACTATGCATCATCCCACTCATTTCTGTTAGTTAGTTGTCACAGGTATGCTGCCCTGGTGCCTATCCATGGCAGCATACAATCCCACCCTCGGTATGCTATATTACGTAGAATGCTGGGAGTGCACTAATCCTTTTCTTTTATAATATTCACTGGTCCTAAGGTAGGAGCTTGTCACAGGTATGCTGCCATGGATAGGCACCAGGAAAAGAAAATTGCGGTAAGTATACAACTAATTTTCTATTTTTAGGGTGCAACTTGTGGTATTCATATGCTGTGTGTGAGAAATAACTTGTTATGATAATTTTGTGAAAAAAAAAAGAAAAGAAAAAAAAAAATCTTAATTTTCCAAAGAATTGTGGGAAAAAAATGACAAGTTCAAAAACCTCACCATGCCTCTTTCTAAATACCTTGGAATGTCTACTTTCCAAAAAGGGGTAGTTTGAAATTAAAAACTGATCACATCTGATGTACTGACGGCCTATCTAAATTCTTGAGACACTAACAAGCCAGGAAAGTACAAATACCCCCTTGTACTTTCCTGGCTTGTTAGTGTCTCAAGAATTGAGATAGGCCGTCAGTACATCAGATGTGATCATTTTTTAATGATTGACACCATAGCTTGTAGACTTTAATAACTTTCACAAAGACCAAATAATATACAGTTATTTGGGTTATTTTTTACCAAAGATATGTAGCAGTATAAGTTTTCGCCAAAATTTATGAAGAAAATTTCCAAAGAAAAATTACTAATTTGCTAAATTTTATAACAGAAATGAAGAAAAACTTATTTTTTTTTTTACCAAACTTTCAGTCTTTTTTCATTTATAGTGCAAAAAATAAAAAACCCAGAGGTGATTAAATACCACCAAAAGAAAGCTCTATTTTTGTGAAAAAAAGGACAAAAATGACATATGGGTACATTGTTGCATCACTGAGTAATTGTCATTCAAAATTTGAGGGCACCGAAAGCTGAAAATTGGTCTGGTTAGGAAGGGGGTTTAAGTGCCCAGTGGGCAAGTGGTTAAAATCTTACTTCTCAAAAAGGGTGTACTTATTTATGCTGAGCACTGTATACTGACAGTGTCAGTAGATCAGAGATTGGTGTCAGTAGGGCAGTGGACAGTGTTAGTAGTTTTAATTTTTATTTACATTTCTTTTAATTTTTTGGAAGCCCCATTAGGGGGCTTGGCTGAAATATCTAAAATGTCTAGGGGGGGATCTGCACCACACGGGGTGATTAGGGTGTGCCATGGCACACCTGATACATCCTGTGCACAAGTCTATGGTGGTATTTCATTGTAGGCTTATATTGGTGGTCGGAGCTGTAGTGTGAACTGAGGTTTAAATATAACTCCCTTACAACAAATTACATAAAATAATAGAATGGGACTCCTGAAGCTACCCTCCAACCACTTTGCATATTATTTTATATATATTGTGATTCTGTACTGGCCAAATATGCTGCAGAAATCTCCCTCCACTGAGTCTGGCTGCAACCATTTTAACTGTGGGCAGCTGAAGCTGCTTCCTGTTCACTTCCTGGATTTACACAGACACACAGAGGCACACCTCCAGCTCTGATTGGCCCTCTTATGATTCACCCCCCCCCCCTCACTTTCTGGCAAATACTCACGAGAGTGAGAGAGAGCGCTGTGCATGATGTCATAAGCCTAGGCTTTTTACCCAAAGCAAAATGTTTTACTATCCAAAGTTAAAACAACAAGGGCAGAAGATTTAATAGATGGAAAGATGAAAAAAATACTGAAGGTCAGCTTTAAAGTGGTTGAAAACCTCTGAAATAAAAAATAAACCAAGCATGTTCATTGACAGTCTCAGCTGTGCCTGTTTCACTACAAGACTGGGTAGAGGGAAAGGTGTTCACTCCCTCCACTCAGGTCTCAGATTACACTCAGCTCAGCTCTCTGTGCTGTGCAATGTGTGACATCAGATCCCCACCCCCTGCATTCAGGAGCTCAGAAATGCTGTGTAAACTGTGCACTTTGAAAGTTAAAAAATAGTCAGAAAATAATTAAAGGGATTGTAAAAGGAAAAAAATGTTTTAACCACTTCAGCCCCGGACCAATTTGCAGCCAAAGGACCAGGCCCCTTTTCGCTTTAACTGACAATTGCGCGGTCGTGCGACGTGGCTCCCAAACAAAATTGGCGTCCTTTTTTTCCCACAAATAGAGCTTTCTTTTGGTGGTATTTGATCGCCCCTGCGGTTTTTATTTTTGCGCTATAAACAAAAATAGAGCGACAATTTTGAAAAAAATGCAATATTTTTAACTTTTTGCTATAATAAATATCCCCAAAAAATATATAAAAAAACATATTTTTTCCTCAGTTTATGCAGATACGTATTCTTCTACATATTTTTGGTAAAAAAAATTGCAATTAGCGATTATTGATTGGTTTGCGCAAAAGTTATAGCGTTTACAAAATAGGGGATAGTTTTATAGCATTTTTATTAATATTTTTTTTTTTTACTAGTAATGGCGGTGATCAGCGATTTTTATTGTGACTGCGACATTATGGTGGACACATCGGACATTTTTGACACATTTTTGGGACCATTGTCATTTATACAGAAATCAGTGCTATTTAAATGCAGATTCCTATGTAAATGACACTGGCAGTGAAGGAGTTAACCACTAGGGGGCGGGGAGGAGTTAGTGTGACGTGTGTGTGTTTTTTTTTACAGTAGGGGGCGTGGCTGACGTCACTGATCGGCTTTCCCGATGACAGGGAACAGCCGATTAGTGACAGGCAGTGTAGGAAGCACGGGGAGAGGTTTGTTTACACAGACCTCTCCCCGTTCTTCAGCTCTGTGACCCGATCACGGGACACCAGCGGCGATCGGGTCCGCTGGTCCCACGGCCGCGGTCACGGAGCTCCCGACCGGGTCGCCACCCACAGCTGGGCAATTAAAGGGGACGTACCGGTACGTGCTTTTGCCCAGCCATGCCATTCTGCCCTGATCCTCCTCTTCTCGGGTCCCCCACCGGCACTGTTGGCTTCTCCCCCCCTGTCCAGTGCCCCCACAGGAAGCTCGCTCCTGAGCCCCGCTTCTGCGTCCATTGACACAGACAGTGGGACTTGGCCCTGCCCCCAGCTCCCTCGTCACTGGCTTGGATTGACAGCAAATGGCTCCCAGTGCCCCAGCAAAGCCAGTGAGACCAGGACGTGAGGAGAAAGAAGAGCTATAGATGTGCATAGATGTGCATAGTGCTGGATTGAATGAGGGCTCAGGTAAGTATAAGGGAGGGTGAGGGGTAATGATCAATGCCTAAACATTTTTGACCTTATTGCAAGGAATGCATTAAGGTAAAAACAAATGTTTAGGCTTTAGAACCACTTTAAAGTGGTTGTAAACCTCACACATGAAATATGAACTAAGCATATCCCTACATAGTGTGTATTTGTCTCATTTCTGTCTGCTGCTTTGTTCCTCTGTTATCAGCATGTGTCACTTCTGACAAGTTTTCCTGACACCAAGAAAAAAATGGTGACAGGGGAGGGATCTCCAGCACACCGCCTGTGATTGACAGCCTCAGCTCTGTTTCTGTGAACTGTGTGAAGGGGTATGTCCCTTCACACCAATCAGCACTTAGAGCTCTCTCGCTGAGCTCTACAGAGTGTCATTTTATCTCTCCACCCCTGTTTTCTGAAAGCTCAGACAAGCTATATAAATGTTGGACTTTGAACAGCTGAAGAGAAAAGAATACTGCAGATAAACAGGTAAAACGTATGTAGGAGGATTTTGTTTAATCTCTGTGTATCATCTGAGGCTAGTAACTTCAGTGAGTATATGTAAAGGTTTACAACCACTTTAAAATGTTGGGACCATTATAGATATTAAGACCAATAATGGGGGTGAAAATCCACATCACTGGCAATGAAACCTATAACATAGATTCTAACTTTTGCACATTCTATCCTACGCTAAAATAAAAAAGTTTGGACTACGTTAAAATGGAACTTGGACAATTCTGGTAGCAGCACACTTTGATGCTTTGACAGAGCTGTCTACCTAACTTATATCATCATACCTGAATATTTTACCTTGGGTTTAAATTCCAGCTCTATTAACAACCACATTTTTTATTATAAGTATTTTTTTTTTTGTTTATATCTTCCAGTTTAGCAGCTGCAGTCACACCCTTTGACTCCATATGACCCATGTCAGAGAAGTAGTGTGCATACAGCCATAGTTCACTGTACTTTACTTACCTAAAAAGTTGACCAAACAGATCTTTCTTTTTGTTGTGTCCAATGGTCATTTGATATGCAAGACTTTTTTTTCATGTAAAATTAGATAAACTGCACCATGCATACAAATCTATAGGCAGTGTGAATGAATGAAAGTCCTTTGAACAAGTTGAGACAACGGTCTACACGCTCATCCTCAAGATTACTCTGTCACTTGCATTCACTAGAACTTCCTTATGCTGATATTTAAGCCATGAAAATCCTTCATCCTTTTAGTACTAACCAGAGTTGCAGATCTGCTTGGCGCAAGAGAAGTAATTTTGTGTTAACTGTCTATGGCGTCCAAACAGCACCGACCCTAGTTCAAAAAAGGTGTGTTTGAACTTGATACAGTTTTTTTTTATTTTATTTTTTTTAAATTAGTGGCTAAGCAGGGGCGTTCCTAGGTCTACTAAAGATCTGGGGCTAGAGCCCATAGCAGCGTAGTAAAGAAAGTCATATGCTTGGGCGGGCATACACATGTATATACAGTAATATACGTGTGTGTGTATATATACCCAGAGAGCCCCCCACTTACATCAGGGTCCCCAGAGAGCCTCCTCCTTACATGATAGTCCCCAGAGAGCCTCCCCCTTGCATCAGGGTTCCCAGAGAGCCTCCCTTACATCAGGGTCCCCAGAGAGCCCCCCCCTTACATCAGGGTCCCCAGAGAGCCCCCCTTACATCAGGGTCCCCAGAGAGCCTCCTCCTTACATCAGAGTCCCCAGAGAGCCTCCCCTTGCATCAGGGTTCCCAGAGAGCCCCCCTTACATTAGGGTCCCCAGAGAGACTCCCCCCTAAATCAGGGTCCTCAGAGAGCCTCTCCCTTGCATCAGGGTCCCCAGAGAGCCTCCCCCCTAAATCAGGGTCTAAATCACCCTAAATCAGGGTCCCCAGAGAGTCTCTCCCTTGCATCAGGGTCCCCAGAGAGCCTCCCCCTTAAATCAGGGTCCCCAGAGAGCCTCTCCCTTGCATCAGGGTCCCCAGAGAGCCCCCCCCCCACTTACATCAGGGTCTCCAGAGAGCCTCCCCTCCCCTTGGGGACCCCTGCAGAGACTTGGGACTACGTGCTCCAGATTCAGGGGTTTTGGCCCCAAAAGCCACCCCCTAGCGACGCCACTATTTACTATTAATTTACACAAATAAACCCCCACGGAGCTAGTAATGCATAAATGGTAAATAATGTATTTGAGTGCATTCATGTATAAGTATTTACCATTGCTTCTAGAGTATATATATATATATATATATATATATATATATATATATATATATACACACACACACATTATATTGTCAAAAGTATTGAGACACCTGCCTTTACATGCACATAAACTTTAATGGCATCCCAGTCTTGGTCCGTAGGGTTCAATATTGAGTTGGCCCACCTTTTGTAGCTATAACAGCTTCAACTCTTCTGGGAAGGCTGTCCACAAGGTTTCGGAGTGTGTCTATGGGAATGTTTGACCATTCTTTCTATCCCAATACTTTTGATAATATAGTGGTGCCCAACCGCTGTAACAGATGTAACTACTGGACTCTACGCTGTCGGTGAATCACCACAGGAGCAGGTTTTTCATTACAGGGGAATCATTACACTAAAATGTAATCCAAAAAATCCAAAATAATTTGTCTCAAAACAATTTGTGATGCTAAGCAATAACGAAAAAGTGATACATTAACTTACACATAAGTTTGCTGTTCACTGTACACTTTGCTTTTTACAGCAACTCAGATACCTGGGGCGGTACCCCTCTGTGCTCTGGGGTCCCATGCACCTGCCTCTACATCACAGGAAACAGTAACATCAGGAGAATAGTGACAGGACTATAAGAATGTTGACGAGAAGAGCAAGAAGAAGCAGAAAATTCTAATGCCGCGTACACACGGTCAGACTTTCCGATGGCAAATGTGAGATCTGAGCTTGTTGTCGGAAATTCCGACCGTGTGTAGGCTCCATCGGATAGTTTCCATCGGAATTTCCGTTGCACAAAATTTGAGATCTGGTTCTCAAATTTTCTGACAACCAAATCCGTTTGCTTAAATTCCGATCGTGTGTAGACAATTCCGACACACAAATTGCCACGCATGCTCGGAATCAAGCAGAGGAGCAGCACTGGCTATTGAACTTCATTTTTTTCGGCTCGTCGTACGTGTTGTATGTCACCGCGTTCTTGACATTCGGAATTTCCGACCAACTTTGTGCGACCGCGTGTATGCAAGACAAGTTTGAGCCAACATCCTTTGGAAAAAAAACATGGGATTTTGTTGTCGGAATGTCCGATCGTGTGTACGCGGCATAACACTACTTGGATTTTTCTGATTTTGGCCCATTAGAACAGAAGACAAGCTATAAAGTAAATGATTTTCTGTCCCAGTCCGTGCCTCTATACTGTAGTATCCTCCCTTTACTCTCCTGGCATTATACTGACACTCATCAGCAGCACAAAATCAGAAGCTAAGATTATGTATACAAGCTGTCACAGACCTTTTAATTACTTATAAAAGGAAATAAAAATGGAATTCCTTAGGCGGGGATAAAGAAAGTCACTCGACATAAGATCAAAGTTGATATTTTCGTGAATTAGATTGCACAGATTGCACACAGAGCTCGTTTTAAGTTCCCGACATCTGGCTAAGTAAGCTATGAAGTCCTAAATGGATTTTAATAGGGTTATTTATGGAGACTGGCAGTGAGGTGCACCTGGGTGAGAAAGGCAATAGGTTCAAAGGATTGTCAAACTGCAGGGAAGATTTAGGGGAAGAAAAGATAAGCCATTCCAAAAAAAAAAAAAAATAAATAGCATATGAAGATCAGAGGTATTAAAAACTAAGAGAGTTAAAAATATGAGTTGAAAGAGACCAGCAACCTAGATGAGGAAAACCTAGGACCTTACAATGTAATTTAATTACTCACTTGTATATCAGAGTGATAATTTGGCCAATTCATAGTAAATAAACAGACCATATTACCCTGAATTTAGGAGACCTTATCTTAGCAATTTGCTGTAGGCTGTGCAAATCAGTAAACGCATATTTAGCACAATCAAGTTTTGATTGGACACTGTGAGATTTGATCTATGACTGACTCTCCAATAAGTGGCGTTATTTTTTTGGGCAGGGGCTAGATCATACATATTAATTGGGGGCAAAAAAGTTTGGGAAGTCTTTTGAACTTCCTGGATTTCTGCAGGAATAGCCCCTAAAATGTGGTCAGATCTAAGTCATGATAATAAATAATGACAATCTTTAGTAAACATGTTCATCTTTAAATAAATAAAAAAAATCCTCCTAGCCCTCTAAATACACCATCCTTTGATCCCCCCCTTACTTACCTCCACCAATGACTGTGGCCTCCTACGCTGCCTGCAACCCTGCCGTTACACGTGTAGTGCCAGGCTGCCCATGCCTGCATCCTAACATCCCATAGGGGGTTGATTTACTAAAACTTGAGAGTGCAAAATCTGGGGAAACTGTGCATAGAAACCAATCAGCTTTCAGTTTGATTTTGTCAAATGCCGCGTACATATGATTGGAATTCTCGTCGGAAAAAGCTCTGATGGTTTTCCCGGCGGAATTCCGATGGAATTTCGCTCAAACTGTGTTGCCTACACACGGTCACACCAAATTCCGACGGTCAATAACACTGAGACATACAACACGCTCGACGGCACTATAAAAGGGAAGTTTAATGCTTCCGAGCATGCGTCAAATTGTTTCCGAGCATGCGTCGGAATTTTGCGAGTCAGAATTGCATACACACGATCGGAAAATCCGATAGAAAGGTTTTCCGTTGGAAAAATTAAGAACAGGCTCTCAATCTAAAGTCCGTCGGAAATGCCGACAGAAAAAGACCGATGGGCATACACGGTCAGAAAATCAGATGAAAAGCTCCCATCGGACTGTTTCCATCGGAAATTCCGGCCGCGTGTACGCGGAAAAAGCCTGATTGAACAAGCGGAAGTTAGAAGCTGATTGCCGATCATGCACAGCTGCACCAGATTTTGCACCAGCTCCAGTTTTAGTAAATCAACCCCATAGACTTGATTGGGATGTTGCCCTTCTCCAGGAGAAAATTTTATAAAAATTTTGCCAAATTTTTGGAAAAGCAAAATTCTCCCAAGTTTGAATATCTCTGTATCTCGAATTTTCTCTTTTTGTGAACATCCATATCCTGTGAATATCTCCTTGTGTATCTACTTTATGAAAATCTATTTTCTCTCCATTTGACCACTTTATGAAAATCCCTTTTCTCTCCATTTGGCCAATTTTGATGCAGTTATAACTATTCTATAGATTGGTGGGCAAGATAGAATTTGTTATACAATGTATTTGGATTTCAGTTTGAATCTGACTGACTGTCAGGCTTCTTCTGGTGGTCCTGTCAGTTTCCTGGCAAGTTTGAACTTTGAGTATACAATTTACACCCATGACATAACTGAGATGAGTAATAGTGTGTTAAAGTGCTCAGCCATTTAGTATGTCAGTCTGGCAGATAATGAAATCATAGCTCTTCTGTATTTTGTTTGGCATGCTCTTGGCAGAGATGTGACCTACATCTAAACATCAAAGTGAGACATATCAATTCATATGAAAGCACTCAATTTAACCACAAGCTAATAGTTAGACTTTGAAATGTGTTTTAAACATCACAGATCTCACCAGGATCACACCAGGTGTAGTTTTTGCAGCCATTTGTTGTGCAGCGTGATAGCAACTAAGATTAGAACGCATGTGTAGGCCCAGCTGTAAAGATTCTAGCTTGTGACTGTGTTATCTAGTTAGTGAAACAGGTTTAACTCCCAGACCCTTCAACAGCACATATATCCAATTTCGCAACTGTTAAGCCCCCGGAAGTAAAATACCCGGTACTTCCAGGTATAGAGAAGCAGGTGACTCAATGCCCTTCCTCTCATGTGAGTGGTACAGAGCTGTTAGGAGGACTAGAAGGCAGTCCCCAGCCCTGGTTAAGCTCTCACTAGAGCAGGGGTCCCCAAACTCTATGAACAATGAGCCAGTTTACTGTTCTTCAGACCTTGAGGCCAGACTGTGGCCAGTGACAGTAGAAAATGTCCTGGTGTCAATGGGAGTAAAGAATGCCCCATCATTGGTATTACTGGGAGGAATATGGCCCTATTGTTGGTATTAGGGGAAGACATTGTGTCCCATAATTTGTGTCATTAGGAGGAATAGGGCCCCATTGATGACACCAATGATGTGCCCCATCATTGGTGTTAGTGGGAAGAATAGTGCCCCTGTCATGTACCTGGTGGAGCTCGAGCTCTAGAGGGGGCTTCTCTTGCACCTCTTGTCCAACAACCCTGGTAGTGAAGACAGGAGGTGTGGGAACATGGAGTGGCACGAGGGCTGGTATAATAGGCAGAGCCAGCTGAGGTTTGCAGGAAACAGATGACTGTGGATCACCAGGCAGGAACCAGGAACTGGAATACAGTGAAGCTTGATCAGTAGGCAGGAGTGTACCTGGGACACGAGCCAAAAGATCATCAACAGCCGGGCAGCTAAGGTACAGGAACATAAGACAGAAGCAGAGTCAGGATACAGGCGGGAGATGGTACACAGTCAGGCAGCAGGGCACAGAAGCACAAGACAGGAGCAGAGTCAGAGTACAAGCCAAGGTCATAATAGGCAGGCGGGAATCCAGGGATAGATCAAGGGAAAGCCGGGTCATGCACGGGTAAGCAGATATAGCAGGTCAAAGCACAGGTAAATAGGAACTAGCTAAAGACCACTCAGCCATCTGTTCATGCCACAGTACAGCTTAAATAGGCCATTTGGCTCCAGTTCGTGCACGTGTGCACAATTCTTCTTGGGCACACGCTAATACGTTGCACACGCCAATGCCTGTTCTGTATTGAGCACTTGCTCATAATTACAAACATGAACATGTAATGGCCTTCTGGTTCCAAATTAGCTTCTCTTACAGCCCCATCATTGGTGCCAGTGAGAAGAATAGGGCCCTGCAGTCCCATCATTGGGGTCAATGGTAGGAATAGTGCCCTGTTGTTGATATCAGTGACAGGAATTATGCCCCATTGTTGGTGTAGAATGAACAGTGCCTTGTAGTAGTGGGAGGAATAGTGTCCCAAGGGCCTGATAAAGGCAAGCAAAGAGCCACACCCAGCCCCCAGGCCGCAGTTTGGAGACCACTGCACTACAGCAACTTGGAGCTTATCCAGGGCTTTCTTGCCTTGCTAGTGGTGTTTAAATGGAGCAGCAGGGTGGCAAAGTATATTACGCTTTACATGTTGTGGTTGGATAAATCTCCTGTGCTGGTTTTGTATATTGACAGCCACTGCCACTTAGAAAACCTAAACAATGACTTCATCAGTTTGGTTGCAGTCCCTACTTGTCCGAGAGTTTCTGCTCAGCTCCTTTGATTTCCAAATCGAAGTTTGTAGTGCTGGATGGTGCCGTCAGGGCAACCCACAGCTCGGATACCGTAAGAATCATCAAAAAGTTCAATTGTGTATGGCTAGCTTAAAGCAATCATGTTAGCTCACATTAAAACAATGGGCCAAAAAATTGAGAGGACTAAATTGTAATGGGGGCCAATAATGTCCTCTGTGGGCAGCATTATGTCTACTGAGGGTTTCATCTACATAGTTCCAAAAAAGTTTATGGCATTTTTGACCTTAGCAATATAATGAAAATGGCAATTTATATATAATCCCAGAGAAGTCAGCCATCAAACAGTTCCTGGAGTATTTAGCTGCTAATTTATGCAAGGATTTGGAACTTGGAGGGCAACTGGGAGTGCCTTTTTTTCTACCAGTAGCAAGAAGGCCACATGTGGACCAGTTTCACATGCCTGGTCTAACTCAAACCTGTACAATGCAGTGCTCACTGGCTGAGTGGACAATCACCAAGTGCAAGCAATGTCGAATTGGAGAAATGTGGCATAGAGTTTGCAAAATTGGAGACAAAGCAAAAATTCACTTGTGCACATGCTTTACCTCCTACAGGGTGCTTTTCTATTCTAAATCTTGGTACTATAGGGCGTCCATCTTTTAATTCTCAGGAACCATGAAAGTATTTAGCTGTGACATAGGGAACTAAGCAGAATGCACCTTTGTCCTCACAAGCAATAAAAGCAGCAGGCCAATAGTAAATGTATTAGCGTGATTAGAATTTACCTGCTGTGAGGGGTTTATTTAATGCCTATACAGTAATCCTGCCTAACATAGCATATCCTTTATGTTACTTTGATAATTATCCAAATCAAATAAGCAGTTAAGGAATGTTTGCTTTTATCTGATTAAGAAGAGGAGCTAGAAGTTAATGTCCAGCTTAGTTAACAATTGAAAAGCATTCATGCAAGACAATGGAGAAAATTACCCCGTAACAGTTTAGGAGAATGCATACTGGTTTTGCCAATATTTTATCTATTAATTTCCTATAGTCAGGACTAAGAAATACAATTAAAGAAATGTTTTTATTAAGTCAGGTAAATATGAAATATGCATAGCTCCCAACTGTCCCTGATTTCAAGGGGCAATCCCTGATTTGGAGCAAAGTCCCTTTGTCCCTCTTTCCTCCTCATTTGACCCTCATTTTGGTCTGATCTATATAGTTGTATATAAAATGCATTATTTATCTTTCAAAAAGTGTTTTCCAGTGCTAAACCTTTCATCCAAATTCTAAATTGCTGCATTTGTAAATTTCAAAACCCAATATAAAGAAATAGTAGTAGTAGTAAGTAGTAAAAAAAAGCACTTGTGGGTTTAACTAATATTTTTCTTTAACCACTTCAGCCCCGGACCAATTGGCAGCCAAAGGACCAGGCCCCTTTTTGCGATTCGGCACTGCGTCACTTTAACTGACAATTGCGCGGTCATGCAACGTGGCTCCCAAACAAAATTGGCGTCCTTTTTTTTCCCACAAATAGAGCTTTCTTTTGGTGGTATTTGATCGCCCCTGCGGTTTTTATTTTTTGCGCTATAAACAAAAATAGAGTGACAATTTTGAAAACAATGCAATATTTTTTGCTTTTTGCTATAATAAATATCCCCAAAAAATATATAAAAAAACATTTTTTTTCCTCAGTTTAGGCCGATACATTTTCTTCTACATATTTTTGGCAAAGCGTTTACAAAATAGGGGATAGTTTTATAGCATTTTTATTAATATTTTTATTTTTACTAGTAATGGCGGTGATCAGCAATTTTTATTGTGACTGCGACATTATGGCGGACACATCGGATATTTTTGACACATTTTTGGGACCATTGTCATTCATACAGCAATCAATGCTATTTAAATGCATTGATTCCTGTATAAATGACAGTTGTAGTGAAGGGGTTAACCACTAGGGGGAGGGGAGGGGTTATGGGCTGTGACGTGTGTGTGTTTTTTTTACATTAGGGGGCGGGGCTGACGTCTGACGTCATTGATCTGCTTTCCCGATGACCGGGAACAGCCGATCAATGACAGGCAGTGTAGGAAGCGCGGGGAGAGGTTTGTTTACACAGACCTCTCCCCGTTCTTCAGCTCTGTGACCCGATCTCGGGACACCAGCGGCGATCGGGTCCACTGGTCCCGCGGCCGGGGTCACGGAGCTCCCGACCGGGTCGCGAGCGCGCCGCTGGCAGCGCGCGCGACCCACGGGCAGGCAATTGCAAAATCACGTTTATATAGGGGATTTTGCCTGCCTGGGCCATTCTGCACACGTATATGTACATGGGGCGGTCGGGAAGTGGTTAAATAATTATCCTTCAAGGGGGCGTGGCAGGGGGGTGTGTTCCTTTGCCTACATACTTTTTCAAATAGGTGTCCCCCGTTCCCATCTCAAAACGTTGGGGGGTATGAATATGCTTTGGGCTTACTTTCACATGACTTAAGACTCTCCTGGCTGATTTGATTTTAAAAAAAAAAAACCGTTGTTGCAGGCAAATGCTGTTTGCATGCTGCATTTACAAAGCAACTGCAACAGCAACAAGCAACTGAAGCAAATAGCTGGACCTGACCGTGAAAGTGACAGCGGGTCCTGGTGATTTTGCCATGCAGTGCACTTGTGGTGGGGCATGCATGGGCCCCAGGCCTTTGTCTGCATCACTCCAATCCACCATTGACAGCCACCACCAGCTGTACAATCTCCCATAAATAAATAAATCTCATAAATAAAACCTTGGTTTGAGAGTAACTTGGGTTGAGAGCATTTTGCAAGACAAGCAAAATTTATAAATAAAGTTTAACTTGATATACAAGCGATGTCTTGATATACAAGTAGCATCATGTCACAACTGAGTATAAAAGAGAAGAGAGGCGCCTCTAAGGCTCGGTTCACACAGGGGCAACTCGACTTACAGAGCGATTTTGCAAGGCGATTTGGAGGTGACTTCAGCGCGACTTTAAGCAACTTATAACACGAATTAAAGCTGCCTCCAGGACAGGCGACTTTGGCTGTGGCCAATCACAGAATAATAAGGTCTCTGGGAGGGAGGGGTTTGCCTGGGTAAATCAATTTATTTTTCTGTAAAGTCGCTTCAATATAGATGGAGATCCGACTCGGAGGCAACTTCCATTGAAATCTGTGGGTACAAGTTGCCTAGAAGTCAGCTTGAAGTAGTACAGGAACCTTTTCTGAAGTCGGAGCAACTTCAGTAGTGTACATTAAGATGGCTCTCATTCACTTCAATGGAATTTCTTATGTCCCGCAACTTGGGGCCACTTGAGGTCTGACAAGTCGGATCCCAAGTTGCTGTAGTGTGAACCGGCACTTAGAGCTGGTTCACACAGGGGCAACGCGACTTTGCGAGGCGACATGGACACGACCTGAGCTCGCACCACAGCGCGACTTGGGGCGACTTACAAGGCGACTTCAAGTCACCTCCAGGACAGGTGACTTTCCAGTGGCCAATCAAACAGCAATCAGCTCTGTGGGAGGGAGGGTGAGGGAGGGGTTTTCCTGTATTGTTGCTTCAGTTAAGACACAATCTGACTTTGGAGGCGACTTCCATTGAAATCTATGGGTACAAGTCGCCTAGAAGTCGGATTGAAGTAGTACAGGAACCTTTTCTGAAGTCGGAGCGACTTCTGTAGTGTACATTAAGACGGGTCTCATTGACTAACATGAAATTTGACATGTTGCGCGACTTGGGGCGACTTCAAGTCGGATCCCAAGTCGCCCCTGTGTGAACCAGCTCTAAGTGTAGCAATATGGTTACATTTAATAAAGGTACAACATTTAGCAACATATTGCTACACTTAGAGTCGCCTTTCTTCTCTTCAATACTCTGTAGCTCCTGTTGAATTTTGCTTCTAATCTCTTGTGGATGGACATTTTGTGGTTACACAACCTGGTCACATTGCTATAATCTTTTTATATGGACTTTAAGCTGAAGGACCTATGAATAAATGGTTGTGGGACGAATCATTTGAGTTTCCATTATTTCTTATGGGGAAATTTGCTTTGATATACAAGTGCTTTGGATTACAAGCATGTTTCTGGAACGAATTATACTCGCAATCCAAGGTTTTACTTTGATGGCACCATAAACTAATGGTGATAGTATAAGGCCCTATTTACACCTGCTTCTAATGCCGGTGTGAATAGGGCCTTATACTATCACCATTAGTGATTTTTTTTTTTTTCAATTGATAATATGGACAGCACTGCGTTGCTGCACTTCAAAAATTAAGCCTCATGTGGAGTTTGGAAAGAGCTGAAGCATCTCAACTCCTTCTATTCAAGTCTATGGTTACGCACCATAATGCGCCGGCATGCATTTGCAGCATGTTTGCAATGGCCTTGCAGCACCTTAGACCTTGTTCATCACAACCCAAAGAAATAGGCATCTGTAGTGAGTTTTTAACATGCGTAAAACTCATGTCAAACATACATAGGGCATTTATGTAGCGTTTCTAACGCACCTTTAACTCGTGTTAAAGGTGTGTCAAACTCAAGGAACAACTTGCGTTAACGCTATAGGTGCGTTTGTTAAGCCAGTATTATTATTATGTCAATATTTTGAGCACATGTTAACAGGGTCTAATGGAGTAACACAATCAATAAAGGCACTTGTGCAGTATCGCCTAACGTGAGAAGAAGTGCATAGGCCTTGACTCCTGCATCTAATTCAAAGAAGAAGTATGGATTTTTTGGTCATACTTCTCCTAAGTATCACAGGAGCGCAGTTCGTTCTTCACTCCTGTGACCCGTTTTCAGCCAATCGTGGGCTAAAGCCTCATCCACTCAGCTGGTCCAGGCTTGGGAAATGGTCTGGATCCACCCAGATGCCTGGATCGGCACCTGGCTCAGCCTCTCAGTGATCCACTGAGAGGCTGAACCAGCCCATCCCACCCCCTCCACAGTCCAGCACTCCAGTGAGCGTTGGAGGGGACAGCAGAGAGCTGCCGACTGACAGTCACGGCTCTCTGCTCAGAGCAGAGGGGAGAACTGAGCGATCAGCGGTGTTTGATGCTCAGTTCTCATTGCAGCAGACAGATGAAGCATCGGATCGATGCTGCATCCTATAAATGTTTTTTTTTTTTTAAATCGCAAACTTCTATTTCAAGTTAAAGGGGCTATAGTTAGCATGAAAGGGGTTCATGTAGTATTCCATTTTTAATCATTGGCATTTTTTACTTGTTGTAGAATGCTGTGAACTTCACTAGTTCAACCGTTTTTTAACTCGGTATAACTGTATCTTGCCATCAAACATGAAATTTATGGGTGAATCTTCTGACCTTGGCCTCAATCTCTTGCAAATGTGAAAATATGACCTTTGGAGCAGGGCCGGGACAAGGGGTGGGCAGGAGGGGCGGCTGCCCTGGGCACCGTGGTATCATGTGAGGTGGGGGGGCACCACAAGGAGATTTGGGGGAGGGCATTTATGTTGGGAGAGGGAATTTGGGGGGCAGTAGGGGGTAAGAATTGTTCTAGGAGGGGAGATTAAGAGAGGTGTGCTAGGAATGGTGATTTGGGGGGATTTTGTGCTAGGATGGGGGAGTGGAATTTGTGCTGAGAGGGGGGAACCTGGAGTTAGGTGGAGAGGATTTGTGCTCGAAGGGGAAATTTGAGGGGTAGAAGATCTGTGCTAGGATAGGGGGGGGGGGGGGCATTTTTTGGGCAGGTGGTGGGGTATTTGTGCTGGGGGCATACTGAGAGAGAAAGAGGATGTGAGGTGAGGGGAATGGGGGGGCAAAGATTTGTGCTTTTAGCAGGGGGGCGGATTTGTGCTGGTAGGTAGGTTGCTCATACATCTTAGAGGGGGGGTGCAAATTGGCATGTTCGCCCTGGGCTCTAGACGACCTTGTCCCGGCACTGCTTTGGAGTACATAGTTGTGCAAATAAAGTAAGTCGATTGTACAACACTGGTAGCCCTATTAGCGGTGATCTGCTTAAACGCATCTTGCTATCGGTGACAAAGATCTTAAGAGATAAGTGATGCATTAGGCTTGAAGATTCAATCTGTGCAAAGCCATTACTGTAAAACTTTGCATTCAACAGAATGATGTAACTTGTGATTTCATTGTCCCCTGTCAGCTTTGTACATTGAATACAGAGGGGGCAAACTCAAGACATGAAGAGACAAGTGTCAGAGACGGTCGGAAGTACTGTGTATATGAAAGGAGCCAAAGAGTAAAAACATTGGATGAAGCCATCCGTTAGTTAATCTGTAATAAGCATGCCACTGATACAATCTTTGCTTCTGTGTTACACATCATTTTTATGAAACAGACAAAACCTGTTTCTTTTAGCCTTAAAGCTGAACTCCAGGTAACCGGTTAAAGCGGAGCTCCGCCGATTATTATTTTTTTTTTTTAAAGTCAGCAGCTACAAATACTGCAGCTGCTGACTTTTAAAATAAGGACACTTACCTGTCCAGGGCGGCCGCGATGTCGGCACCTAAAGCCGATCTGTCCCTCGGCTCGCGGGTGCTGCCGCCGCCATCTTCGGTAAGGGAATCAGGAAGTTAAGCCTTGTTTCTTCACTTCCTGGTTCCCTGCTGCGAATGCGCAACTTGCGCTGCGCATTCCCACTGGTCCCTGCTGTCTTCTGGGACCTGTGTGTCTCCCAGAAGACAGCAGGGGGGATGGAGAAGGCACCGGAAGTGGCGTAGATAACCGCGGGTGGCTCGGGTATCTATGCCCGGAAATGGGAGAAAAATACCTGTATTAGACAGGTATCTGCTCCCCTCTCCCCCCTGAAAGGTGCCAAATGTGACACTGGGGGGGGGGGGGGGATCTGAAAAGCGGAAGTTCCATTTTAGGGTGGAACTCCACTTTAAATACACCCTTTACATATATATATGGAAACTATTAAAGTGGTTGTAAACCCTCACATATACCCAAGTGAAGTGACTAGCCTCAGGTGATACACAGATATGAAACAAATCCTCCTACATAAGTTGTACCTGTTTATTTGTGGCACCTCTCTTGTCTACAGCGTTTTAAAAACACACAATTCGGAGACTCCAGCAGGCAGGGGGTGGGGTTTTGATGTCACGCACAGAACAGCATTGAGCTGAGTGTAATCTGAGACTTGAGTGGAAGGAAAGGACACTGCCCCTCTACACAGTCCTATAAGGAAACATGCACAGCTGAGACTGTCACCTTCTGTTTGCTGAGGGGGTCTCTCTCTGGAAAATCTGTCAGAGAGAATCTGTGGTGTTGGGATAACCTGTCAGAAGTGACTAATGCAGATAGCAGAGGGAAGGGAGAGAGACAAAAATCTGGCCAACAAACAGGGTGGCTGGTGGACTAGGACCAAGCTCAATGTTTGCATTTATAAAATTCAGATGTGTATACAGGTGCATATCTACCACCAGGCAAACAAGGCATTTGCCTTGGGTGGCATTTTTCAGGGGGGGCGGCACCTGTACTGAGATTATGCCTCCAGCTGCAGGCATCACCCCTTTTTTTAGAGCCGACGGTCGGCTCTCTTATAATAGGAATCGCATCGGCTTACTACTCGATCGCTATTACAAGCATCGGGAGGGAACATCCCCCTCTCCTGCCACCTTCTGTGGCTCTCTCCTGCTCTCCCGAGGTATCACAGCGAACATCAGATCAGGGGCAGTAATTCCAGCACCAGACCTCCTCTGTAAATCTAAAGTGGTAACCTATAAAGGTTTTTAAAGCATTGCCTATGGATAGTAAAATTTACTTTGTCGCCGTTTTGTGGGCGTGCGCAATTTTAAATTGGCTGGGATGGGACAAATTTAAATGGAGGGGGAACCTGATTTTAGTCTTGCCTAGGGCAGCACAAAACCAAAATACACCACGGTGTGTATATATGTTAAAGCGGTATTAAACGCAAAAGCAAACATTTATTATATTGCAACTTACCAATTCTTAGATGTGATGACCGCATTTGTTTTTTAGGCTTTCTTACTTTTTTTTTTCTTCACCAGGTGATCTGGCCAGTAAGGCTGCTGTTTTTCAAAAGAACAAGCTCTCCAGCATAATGTATCAGTTACAGAGAAGAGACAAACCATTTACCACTCACAGAGGTGCTTTGTCTGGTCGAAATTTCCGACAACAAATGTTCGATGTGAGCTTGTCGTCGGAAATTCTGACCGTGTGTAGGCTCGGACATTTGCTGTCGGAATTGCTGACAACAAATGTTTGAGAGCTGGATCTCAAATTTTCCGACAACAAAATTTGTCGGAAATTCCGAGTGTGTGTAGACAATTCCGACGCACAAAATTCCTCTCATACTCGGAATCAAGCAGAAGACTATTGAACTTCATTTTTTTCTTGGCTCGTCGTACGCCTTGTACGTCACCGCATTCTTGACGTTCAGAATTTCTGACAACATTTGTGTGACCGTGTGTATGCAAGACAAGTTTAAGCCAACATCTGTCGAAAATAAATGAACGGTTTTGTTGTCGGGATGTGTGATCGTGTGTACGCGGCATTAGAGTTGTAAAAACATGGAATAGACTCCCTCCAGAGGTGGTTCTGGCAAGTTCAGTAGATTGCTTTAACTTCCCTGGCGGTATGATTATTTCAGATTTTTTGTGCTGAAAGCGGTACCATTATTTTGCATGGAAATTTGGCGTTTTATATTGTAGGCCTGTAATTCTTAGAAATAACTCACTTAACCTCCCTGGCGGTATGATTCTGTCCGGAATTTAGTGCTGAAAGCGGTACAATTATTTTGCATGGAAATTTGGCGTTTTTATATTGTAGGCATGCAATTCTTATGAATAACTCACTTAAATCTGTCCGAACCAGAGTCTAGTAGACATCCCGGGTATGATAAAGTTTGAAACACAAAATAATAAATTATAATATAATAAAAATATATATAAAAATGATTCAATAATGTAATCAAATCAAAAACACAGAAATTTGCTCAGTTGCAGAATAGTCGCTGTCATTAAATTTATTGTTTGATGATAAATTGTGATTCTAATTTTTTATCGGTGTTTTCTAGCTGGTCTAAAACCACTTTTGACATAAAGGGACACTTTTTGGTTGCTATGGACAATCTCCAGTTTCCAGGCAGAAAAAAAATCTTTTTATTATATAAAATGACATGCAGGGCACTGGGCAGACCACTAGGGACAAAGGGGATGTGTATTTTTTGTATACAGTACTGTAATCTGTAAGATTACAGTACTGTATGTGTGTTGTGTTTTTAAACTTTTTTAAATTTGGCGCCGATCTCCGCTCCCGTGCGTCGGAACGTCGCAGGGAACGGAGACCGGCACTGTGTGAATCGAGCGAGCGGACGGCTCGCTCACACAGCGGGGAGACATCGCAGGATCCAGGGGAAAAGGTAAGTAACTTCCCCCCTGCATCCTGCACGCAAGCCCGAGTCTGGCTCGGGGTTACCGCTCCCAGCAGAAAAAGCTGGACCCGAGCCAGGCTCGGGGTTACCGCTAGGCAGGTTAAATCTATCTATCAGAGTCTAGTAGACATCCCAGGTATGATAAAGTTTGAAAAACGAAATCATAAATTATAATATAATAAATAACTATAAATAATTATACCAAATAATAATATAATAATAATAACAATTATTCAATAATGTAATCAAATCAAAAAACACTGAAATTTGCTCAGTTGCAGAATTGTCGCTGTCATTACTTTTCAGTGTTTGATGACAGATTTCCCCACAAATCACTATCGCTCAATTCTGCAAGTGATTCTAAATTATTATCGCTGTTTTCTAGCTGGTCTAAAACCACTTTTCATGTAAAGGGACGGTTTTGGTTGATATGGACAATCTCCAGTCTCCAGGCAGAAAGAACAGTTTTTATAATATAAAACTACATGCAGGGCACTGGACAAAGCACTGTGGACAAAAGGTATGTGAAATAATTTCATACAGTAATGTAATCTGTAAGATTACAGTGTACTGTATGTATAGTGTGTGTTTCACTTTTTGAATTTGGTGCCGTTCTCCGTCCCCGTGCGTTGCAACGCTCGCAGGGAACGGAGCCCGGCTCCGTGATGAACTCAGTTCCTGAGTGTTTCCGAGTTCAGCCAAGCTGTCTGAGTATTTCCAAGGCTCTCCGGCGCCCCTTCACCTCTGGCCACATGCAGTATTGCGTGCAATAGAAGTCAATGCGGAATGAATTATCTTCGTTTCCATTGACTTCTATGGGGAAACTCGCTTTTTGATATGCGAGTGCTTTGGATTACAAGCATTCTCCTGGTACGGATGCTCGTAATCCAAGGTTCCACTGTATATGGGATTGTATTATTATTATTATTTTTTTTTTGTATTTTTTTGGTTCAACTAGATGGACTTGTGTCTTTTTTCAACCTGACTAACTATGTAACCATCTAACACTTCCCTCCCCTCAGATTGACAATGCTGCTGTCCAAAAGTGCCCCCTGTGACCCTTCATCCAGAGTAAGTACACTCTAATAAAAGAGGTGTGTTACTGGCCAGATCACCAGAAAAAAACTGAGGGGAATAAAGAAGAAAAGAAAATGAAAGCAGCCATTATAAATGATGATTGGTAAACTGCAATATACCGTATATACTCGAGTATAAGCCGAGTTTTTCAGCACATTTTTTGAGCTGAAAGTGCCCCCCTTGGCTTATACTCGAGTCAAGCACTTTTCTGCAGCAGAGAATAACATTTTCCGACCCGAATTTGGGGCCCCGTATCTCGGGACCACTTGGTGCTAGGAACCCAGTGGAACTAACACTACAACATATGCAAATTTAGGGTTCCTAGCACCAAGTTGCCCCCGAGATACGGGGCCCCAAAGTCGGTTCGGAAAATGTCATTCTCTGCTGCAGAAAAGTGCTTGACATTTTCTGACCCGACTTTGGGGCCCCGTATCTCGGGACCACTTGGTGCTAGAAACCCAGTGGAACTAGCACTACAACATATCCAATTTAGGGTTCCTAGCACCAAGTGGCCCCGAGATACAGGGCCCCAAAGTCGGTCAACTGTGTCCATCTGCAGCAATGTCATTTCGGGACCCTTTGGGTCCAGAGACCCCAAATTGGCTGTTGACCCTCTTTTCCACTTACAGTAGCTGCGCATTTCTCATCCTAGGCTTATACTCGAGTCAATACGTTTTCCCATTTTTTTGTGTAAAATTAGGCTTATACTCGAGTATATACGGTATAAAATGTTTGATTTAGGGTATATTAAACTGCCTATAGTGTACATCTGAATCCACTGATCGTGCGCCATATGAACTGTTCAAACTTGTGACAGCCAGCCTATTAGAATGTATAATTGCTGACCACATCATGGCTGTAATGAGGATATTGTCAGAATACTCCTCTGCCTATAAAGGCACTGAGGCCCCCAAAAAATTCCTTTTTTTTTTCCTGTCCATGGTTTTAGCTAAATACAAAAAAAGCTGACAGTTAGGATTAGAAGATAACAGTTTTAATCCCCTCTTGGGAAATGGATTGTCACTTAATTGTCGGCAGTCCCAGTAAATGGTTGCTAATTTATGCCTCTAGGCTGTATCTCTTGCCATTCAAAGGGTATCATCTTTTGTCATTGCCAGTGACTGATGTCATTTGTCAAAAATCAGTGTGTTTAAACTGGTGTCATTTTACACTTCTTTTTGTTGCCAAGAGCACTTGATAGGAATCTGTGATTGTGCTAGTTAACCCCCTATATTGCTGTGTATTTAGCACAATGTCTGCATTTAAAGGTGTATTCCACTGTGCTGGAGCTGTAACATCTGCTAGATCAATTGGAATGGAGCCTGGTTGGGAAACCCCGAACTAGAGGAAGCACAATGATGACAAACTAATGTATGGTTAAAAATTGGTGTATACTAAAGCGCTGATATATAATTTAAAAGCCCCAAATCTAATAGAATAAAATAAGATTACTAAATGAAATGCTGCTACCATTAAAAGTGTTCCCACATGCATCACAGGTCACGTGACTTTTTCAAGGGATCTTGAAAAAGTCACGTGACCTGTGATGCAACGCGTCGGGAGGAGGAGCTTAGGTGACGCCGTGTGATACACAAGCTCAGCAAAGGAGGAGAAGGGCTGACAGCCCAGGAGCAAAAGCCTGACCATTGACACTTTTTATCTGCACTATATCCACCTGGTACACGTGAGTGCATACAACTTGAGGCAACTCATGGGGAGTCTATAGTTAGCAATATTGCGCAATGGTTTTTGTTTGTTTTTTTTTCTCTTTTTCATGTTAAAACCGGCTTGAGCATCAGGAAGATTTCAAAGAATCACCTATAATTGTACCGGCAACATTAAGGGAAGTTTTTGTTTCTTTCTTCCTATATATTTATAAATACCAATAGCGAAGTGGCAACATTTTATATTTATATTTTCCAAAATAGCAGTCTTTTTTGCTTTTTGTTTCTCTAAACAGTGGGAGTTTAAACCAGCTGTCTTAATTGCTATATCAGTAATGCACCACTGCACTTTTAAAACACCAATCGCCTGGTGTATATGTTTATCTGGTTATCGAAGCATATAGATTGCATACAATAGGATTGTATGGTGTATGGCACCAACCTTGCAATTAGAGTAATCGCCTGGTGTATCTGCATATTGTTGCAATTAGATTGTATTCAACACTAATTGTCTGGTGTATGGTACCAATCTTGTAGTCAGAGCACCTGTTGCTACGCCAGAGTTCCTTCAATCTTTCTAACACAGCACACAATTCCCAATCATCTTGATTGCTATCACTGAATCGTCGTTCAACTTTTTTTCATTTTACCAACACAACAAATACTTTCACCTATTAAATAAGATTTTATATGCACGTTTGGCATTTCTTTTATAATAAGGATCACATACTCACATATCAATTTATATACAAGGATTGTATATTTTATTTCACACACCTCCAGCACTCTATATACGGAGTGTATATATATTTTAGTTTATTTTTTTCACTTGTGCACTATTGACCACAATTGACATTGTGGCAATAATTATTTTTAAAGATCTATGCTCACATAATTAAGGTTGAATTGCGCACCATTTATACGCTATTTGTAAATCAAACTAATGTATGGTGCCATTTCTTATTTTGAAAATGCTGGTCACCTTGCTCTCTATAGTAAATGCGATTTTGGGTCACTGAACCAAAAACTCAGCCCAAATCAAAGAGAACTTATATAAACACTGTGCACACAAAGGGGTTGATTTACTAAGAGAAATAGACTGTGCACTTTGCAAGTGCAGTTGCTCCAGAGCTTAGAAAATTAGGTAAAGTTTCACTTTGCAAAGAATCCCCAATCACAAGCAAGGAAATTTTGAAAAACAGCATTTTTGCTTGTACATGATTGGATTAGGGGGGAAAGCCCTGCTGTCTGTGTCCATGGTCGCAGGCAGTGGGGCTTGGGAGCGAGCACGCACGAGTACAATCCCCCCCCCCCTAGCAAGTGGCTTGCTGGGGGGGTGGGGGGGGGGTCTAAGAAGGCAGAAGGAGACAGGAGTGTCAAAGGAAAACCCCAGAAGAGGAGGATCTGGGTTGCTCTGTGCAAAACCATTGCACAGAGAAGGCAAGTAAAATATGTTTGTTATTAAAAAAATATATACAAAGGTTTAGAATCACTTCAATTTTTTTTTTTTTAAGTCAGCAGCTACAAATACTGCAGCTGCTGACTTTTAAAAATCGGACACTTACATGTCCAAGGGTCCAGCGATGCGGGGGAACGAGGCCCCCCCTCGTTCCCCGAGCCGCTCGCGGCGCCAGTATTCCTAATGTGGGAACCCGGCTGTGGCTTCACAGCCGGGCACCCACTGCACATGCGCGAGCGGCGCCATGTGCCGTGATTTGATGCTCAGTATGTTCCAGATGACTGTGCAGCGCCGAGGGGAAGTGACGTTTAGCCCTGGCACTGAAGGTGGCAGACTACGAGGGACCCCCTAGCAACAGGCATTTAGAGGTGAGTAAAACATAATTTTTTCCAATTATTTTTTTTTTTAATGATTTTTAAGCTAATTAAATTTTTTTGGTGGGAACACCACTTTAAAGGTAAAAAACTTTTAGACTTTAGAACCAGTTTTCATGAAGTTGGGAACGCCATTCACTAAATGACAATATATTTTTAAGTCTTATGCCCCGTACACACGATCGGACTTTCCGACAACAAAACCGTGGAATGTTGTTCGAAGGATTTTAGCTCCAACTTGTCTTGCATACACACAGTCACACAAATGTTGGCCAACATTTACGAATGTAGTGACGTACAAGACGTACAATGAGCCGAGAAAAAGGAAGTCCAATAGTCATACGCCACCCTTTGGGCTCCTTCTGCTAATGTTGCGTTTGGTGAGCATTGATTCCGAGCATTCGCGTTTGTACTTTGGACTTGTGTACACACGATCGGAAAGTCCAATAACAAAAATTTGTTGAGAACCTGCTAGCCAACATTTGTTGGCGGGAAGTCCGAAAACAAATGTTTGATCATACAAACGGTCAGACTTTCCGACAACAAGCTCACATCCAACATTTGTTGTCGGAAAATCCGATCGTGTGTACGGGGCATAAGAGTGGATATAGATGAGCAGATCTTTTCATTAGAAGTGACTGGTGTCTGCCATCCTTGCTGAAATCATTGTCCCCCCCAGCCAAAACCTGTTGTGATTCCCAAAATTTGACCAGCACTGAAGCACTTACAATAAAAGAATAATGGAATCCCAGGGTTTAACTGTAAGCATGGTCCCCTGCTCTTCTTTGCAAGTTCTTTGGGAGCCAATTACGAAAAGTTAAAGCTTTACAAAGCCTGAGTACAGATTGCCCCTACTGAAAATCAGCAAACTGCAACTGCAGCCCAATTGGCAACAGACACGTGGCACAAAGAAAAAGGCCCAATCAGTCAAATGTCCACAGTAAAACAACAGCCTGCATCAACAGGTTTTTATTCATGCCAGAACGGCTTCCTCCCCCCATAAAAGTCAATGGGAAAGCAAACACAGCTTAAAACAGATTGATGGAGCCAAGAGTGAGGGCATTTGCAGTTTAAATGCACCTGTCATGAACTCACCCGACAGCAAGCTTCATTTGCCCATCAACACAAGCCCAATGCCCCTTGACAAAGACCCCTAAGGCAACAGATCTTAGAAGTTAGTGTTCAAGTAAGAACTGAAACAGAAATACTGGTGATGTGATCCCCACCAAACTCCATTTACAGTATGCTAATTACATGGGTGGGTTGATTGTGGTATAGTGAACCTACTACCAGGATAGCAGCAAACACTGGCCTCACCCCTCTGGTTGGTCTTTCCAAAAGACTCCCGAAAAAGCACCATTAGCTCAAATAAGGTTCATGCCCCTGTGTTTATGCTATTCTAAGGTCTCTGTTTGCTCCATCCACCACTCTTCCCCTTCAACAATTCTGCTTCCTCGGAAGACCTACGCATATAAGAGCACCTCCCACACAAACCCAGCTACCCAAGGTAACCACCAATGGTGGATAAAGTAAGCAATAAGCTCCTATACAGAAATTATGTTTGTCCCCTCACCCCCAACTAAGCTATAACAATCAATATTTTTAGCAATAAAGGTCAATGGGAGCTGAACACCAATATAGTTACACAACACATAGTTAAAAATACCCTGAGTAATGGCAAGTAACACATGCTAATATAGCTAATATAGGCCTTTAGGAGGGACAGAATGGCTATTACATTGGTGATCAGTGAAGTGTTCCAATTGTTTTGTGTTTTGTGAGAAAAGGCTCCATTACAGTATATTGATGCCATTGGATGAGGGGCCCCTTTTAATTGGTGAGAAACAAAAAAGCTGCGCTAAACCTGTTTGATAGACCTGGATGACGGCCACACTAGGCGACCAAAAAGAATACCCAAAAGGGTTCACCACACTGCCAGTAACCAAGTGAGGTTGCTAACTGATAAAATACTCCTCAGTGATGTGGTGCAATTGATATAAAAAAGGGCATAAATGCCATATAAATGTGTAAACAAAGAAAACTTTTACATAAACAATTGCCAACAGTGAATGTTGAAAAAATTGCAAAGTGATCAATTAAATGTGTGGGTTAAGGAAACATATAAATAAATTTACCAACAGTGAATATTGAAAAAATGCAAGGTGATCAATTAATGATTAATTGATTAATACGATGATCATTTTTTTTAAATATGATGCAAAAAATAAAAACCAATATCCGATGATATCAAAACAAAACACCCGTGCAATAAAATAAATGTCCAAATCAAAAAACAAAAGTCCATTAATCAAAACTTTGAATGATTCCGAAGTGTATAGATCGTATGAACCACCATCAAACTGTGTGAAGTCACTGCTTACCGGAAGTCTATGATCCCCCGTCACAGAGGATCATAGAAAGCATGTAGTGGGATTACTGTGAAAAGAAGTCACGGATGGTGCTGTTGTCTGTGGACCTAAATCTCTATAATGGGAGCTGAATGTTCCTCCAAAGCTCATACGTCATTGGGACTCATGCATGGATAAGGACCATATAGAAAAGATAGAGGCTTCCATTATCAAAGGGACTTATTTAAAACATGAAAATAAAATACACTTACATCAGAGTAAGAACAATGGAGCCTTAAGTCCGGTGTACCGGCCGGTTACACAGGGACAAACCCGAAATCCAAGATGCTGCGACTAACTTGCACGAAGTGACGTCAGCACGTTGCTCCGCCCTACGTGTTTCGTTATAAATAACATCGTCTGGTGCCAGTATGAAAAGGGCCCCATTCATTGTTGGTCAGTGGCTACTTTTCTTGAAACAGAACTCCTCTGTGTATGCAGATTCCTGAACTTCTATAAGTTATACTACAGAGCCTGGCCGGGGTACTTTTTTCACTGAAAGTGCCCTGGATATTATCTGACCACAGAAATTCTGGGACCCAACAGAGGCAGCGACAGCATCTACCTATAAAGGGACCTGGGACCTCAGTGGCCCCTGTGCACCTGCACAGGATTCACAGGTGATATGTGAACCCGATGGGTTGAATGAAAAAAAAAAAAACTAGTAGTGTGCACCAGGCTTTAGATTCAACAATGAAGCAAATGCATTGCTTGTGAAGTTGATTAGATTAGTCATTTTTTTGCATGAAACCAGTGAGTTGAACAAAACAAAAAATTACTCGATTCCCCTATCCACACACTGGATGTGGATCAGAGAATCCTCCCCACTGAGCTAATGTGTTCTGATGGGTGGCATACTTCCTCACCATCAGAATACACTGATCAGCAATGCCGGCACTGATTGAGCGGGGAAAATCCAACAGGCTGGTTGTACAGAAATCAATCGGTAGATTGACTTCTGTACAACCAGCCTGCCCATGCATGGATCAAAACTTCAGCCAGTCCCTGCTGGACTGGCTGAACTTTAATGTAAGTTTACTCTACCAAGATGTGAAATTTGAATGACCTATGTAAGTTAATAAAAAAAGTTATGCCCACTTTTGATACATCCTTCGTAAAACACTACAAGGCTTCATCGCCGGCAGTATTCTTAAAATTGGTTAAATGACATGCAGTGTTTTGATTTCATATGACTATTCTGGCCTGACCATACACAGACATAGAAATAACAACAGAATATCATAGCTCTTTTTCCATTCATGTCTCCATCCACAGAAATTCATAGTTACAGCTTAGGTGTACTCAAGCCGAATTTATCACAAGCATCTTCATGCTCATTTAAGATGCTGACGTTACAGATGCAAACGTTTTTATAGCTTAGGAAATGATCCATTATGTTAACACAAAGCAAGCACTTAAGTTAGGCAGATATTCAGATTTTTCTGTTTTCAGAGATTGCCAATTAACTTTATGTCCCGCAGACAGAGCTGTAAAACGTTATGGGCTTTGGTCTTGCCGACACTTTATTGATTTTTATAGTATCGAAGTGCATTGAACCATTGTGTAGACTTAAACAGAACATGAAGGAAAAACTTTTTTCACGTGTTGTATCAGGGTAAAAATCACCAGGAAACCAACAGGTTCTTATTATTACTGATGATTTTATATGCAGTGTAATGTTTTATCCATGGAGGAAAAGTAGTGAGAACTTCCTATGCAGATGGTGGTTGGAGAGCCTGAGGTCTTGCATACACAGAAGAATTAGAAGTTAAAGTGGATGTAAACCCACTTTGAAAAAAAAAAAAAAACTAACACCAGCAAGACAAAGGCATAAAGAGCTAGTATGCATAGCATCATTATGTAATACTCACCTGAGATCGACGCCCTCGCTGCGGTGCCCCGTACACCCCCCCGGCCAGCGACATCACACCCGGTCGTTAGTTTCGGGTATCGTGGCTCTGGCGCTGTAATTGGCTGGAGCCGCGATGACATCACTCCCGCGCGCATAACGTCCCATACGTGCCATTGCTTCAGTTTGTGTCAGTGCGCATGTGCTGATGATGTCAGGTTTAGGAGATATCCTGATTAGCTATAGGTAAGCCTTATTATAGGCTTACCTGTAGCAAAAAGTGGTCCGTAAGTGTTTACAACCATATACAGTGGGTGCCGCCGATATTGTGTCAATCTCGCCGCTGTTAGCGGCGAGATTGACACGCGCAAGCCCTGTCACGGGAGCCAGCGCCGAGCTATGTCGCTCCTCCCACTCGCCGCCCCCAATACATTCCTATGGATGCGCGGCATCTCGTGGGGGTGGCGAGCGCGAGAAGCACAGCTCGCAGCGGTGATTTCCAGCACGATCCCATCCCACACAATATCGGCACCTACTGTAAAGGGTATCTAAATCCAAAAACTAAAAATGTAATATAACTGCTGCTTACTAGTCCTTAGATTCGGAAACTGCATTATTTTTCTTTCATGTTAACCTGGTGATTCTGCCAGTAAGCTGGCTTCACACTGATCGCAATTTGGCCCATTCAGCAGGGACCGGCCAAATTCCATTCAGCCGTGTGACCACCCTTGCTCAAAAGAAGTCAAACATTTGATTGACTGCTGCTGAAGTAATATGTTGCTGCTGATCAGTGTATTCTGGGGGCAACCAGTCCTGCTGTCAGAACACAATGTCCCTGCAGGGGGGAGAAATTCCTCCATTGACCTCGCTTTGTGTATGGAGGAACCAGTTAGTTAAAGTTTTACTAAACCCACACTATGTAAATGCAGTATGTATATGTATATGCAGTAAAGCTTGATTGTTATAATCACTGTAGAACCTAAGGGGTTAATCCTCCGCATTGTGTAAAAAGGCTGTTTGATCCTGTCTTCTCTGATACTCCCCTTCTTTTACCGTCCCCAATCCATCTGCTGATAGAACAGAGCCCTAGGAGGCTCATGCTCAGTTTGGTGTGTATTGCTAGAAAGTTTTTTTTTTTCTTGGGCGGGGGGCATGTGATCAGTACAAGGCCATTCAGCACTGTCCAGACAGATGGTCAGGGGTCATGCAGCCTCATAGGACAGTCAGAGGAGAATGAAAACTCCTACTACAAGCTTTTAACCAGACACTGATAGACGTCACAAGACTGCTATATACTGCTGATGAGAAAATGTATTTAGCATTTTATATTTACTAAAATAATTGCATTTCCATGTTCTGTGTACTGTGGGAGACAAGATATAGTGAATGCAGAGTCCTGGGTTTAGTAACACTTTAACTGTGTGTAGCGGCCATAACCTCCTGGGCGGCCTTGATTTTCTGGGCTTACCAGTTACCTCCTCGTGGCTTGTCGGTTGTTGTCTAGGGGTTCCCAGGGTTAGTACCCAGTGACTTCAGATCCTGACACATAAAAGTCCTTTTCAAGGTTTTTATTTTGCAGTGGTAACATCCAACATAACACAGTCTCTGATGGGAATAGAGGGCACGGGTGATAAAACTCAGGCACTTTGAACTGCTGACATCCACTGAATGTCTCTAATCAACCCAGAGAGTAGCCACTCGCAGCTGGGTGCTTCACTCTCGGATAAACCTCTAGCCAGAGATCTAACAGCCAACATGTGATCCGAAAACTTTGCAAAGTCTCTGCCACAGACTAAATTGTAACTGAAGATAGATAGGCTTCAAATGCCCACAAGCAAGATGACATCAGCCGGGAATTAGTTTTTTAAACTATGGGTTAGATGGAAAAACGGACCTGGATAACAAGCATCATCACTGCAAGTGAGTATGATGTTAGCAAGACATGATTTTTAGACATTAATAATAAAAAAAAAAAAAAAAAAAAAAAACGTCAGTGCAGAACGGCTTTAATCAAAAAACTAAAACTAAAGCCACCCATGTAAGGAAGAAAAGTTAATCCTACCATTTCTGTCAGGTGGTATGGGACATCTTAGCTGTCTTTACACACTGGCACAGTGGTTTTATCAGATATTGAGGGTTATTTACGAAAGGCAAATCCACTTTGCACTACAAGTGCAAAGTGCACTTGAAATTGCACTGAAAGTGCACTTGGAAGTGCAGTCGCTGTAAATCTGAGGAGTAGATATGAAATAAGGGGAAGCTCTGCTGATTTTATCATCCAATCATGTGCAAGCTAAAATGCTTTTTTTTTATTTTCCTTGCATGTCCCCCTTGGATCTACAGCGATTGCACTTCCAAGTGCAGTTTGCACTTGTAGTGCAAAGTGGATTTGCCTTTAGTAAATAACCCCCATTGTGTTCGAACAATGAACCTTGTAAATCCTTCCCTCTACACCTACGTTACTACTGTAGTGCATTGATGGTTTTACAGCCTTGATTGTGAATGCGTTTAGGTTTTTGGTTTGCTTTTGAAGTGCATTTACCATGCATTCATGCTGCATTACCTTTGCCTTGTTAAGAGAAAGAAAAAAAGCAGTTCAAAGGCAGTAGACTAGGACAGAAAAACAATATAAAGCTTGCTAACAGCAACAATAAATATATGTCAATACAGCTCGATACGATGCAGTTCTAAATTCAAGCTCCAATTAACAGTGCTGCTTGGGGCAGGAGAGCACTGCTGATTAGAGCAGTGTTGAGGGGCGTGTCGGGCAGCTGGAGAGCCATGCCTCTGCATTGTGTAATAGAGCCGTGGTCCGACTTTCCTATATGCTGGCAGCACAAGATATTTTAACTCTTGCTGTAGCACCTATCGGTGTAAAAAAGTTAAATAATCTGATATTTATATCTCTCTGCCTGCAGGGTTCTTTTTTTTTATAAACGGAAACTCCACTTTACAATTTTAAAAAAATGAAGCTCTCCATGCAATATTCACCTTGTCTCCAGCTCTGTTCCCCACAGTAAGTGCTCTCTGATGATAGCCAGCACCTTCAAACATGTTTCTTGTGCTTTAACCCCCCTGGCGGTAATCCCGAGTCTGGCTCGGGGTGGGAACTTCAGTACCAAACACGGTAACCCTGAGCCAGACTCGGGCTTGCGTTGCAGGATACAGGGGGGGGGGTTACTTACCTTATCCCCTGGATCCTTCGATGCCTCCCCGCTGTGTGAGCGAGCCGTCTGCTCGCTCGATTCACACAGTGCCGAGTGCCACTGATCTCCGTTCCCTGCGACGTTCCGACGCACGGGAGCGGAGATCGTCGCCAAATTCAAAAAAGTTTAAAAACTCAGTACACATCCAATACTGTATACAAAAAATACACATCCCCTTTGTCCCTAGTGGTCTACCCAGTGCCCTGCATGTCATTTTATATAAAAAAATATTTTTTTCTGCCTGGAAACTGGAGATTGTCCATAGCAACCAAAAAGTGTCCCTTTATGTCAAAAGTGGTTTTAGACCAGCTAGAAAACACTGATAATAAATTAGAATCACAATTTATCATCAAACACTAAATTTAATGACGGCGACTATTCTGCAACTGAGCAAATTTCAGTGTTTTTGATTTGATTACATTATTGAATAATTTTTATTTATGGTCGGAGCCCTCGGTCCATAACGATGTGAAGGAGCAAACATAAACACGCCACAAGACAGACAACAAACTAGACCTGAAGTGTGCCCTGGTCTACCGTAAGGTAAGCCCTGGTGAGCTGGGCCGTGAGGCCCTTACTGCTAGGAGAGTAGTTAAGAAAAGGGCGCTTACCTGAGAAGTAATGGCTGTTTCTGTAGAGAAACATATCAGAGTGTTCTGAGAAGGGGAATGGGTGGGCGGGTACGGCGCGCTAGAACCGACACCAGCCGCGTGGAGAGGTCTGGTATATATACCCTCCGGGCTCCTCCCATAATTGCAGGCCACCATGCTGGCCTTCCTATTTATGGTCGGAGCCCTCGGTCCATAACGATGTGAAGGAGCAAACATAAACACGCCACAAGACAGACAACAAACTAGACCTGAAGTGTGCCCTGGTCTACCGTAAGGTAAGCCCTGGTGAGCTGGGCCGTGAGGCCCTTACTGCTAGGAGAGTAGTTAAGAAAAGGGCGCAAAGGCTTGTTTTTAGGGAGGTAATGATTTATTTGTTTGGTAAAGGCAAATGCTACAAGGCAAGGTTACTGAAGGCCCGGGACATTTCGGTCTGGGGATCGGGAATGTAACGGGCAAAACAGGTGGACTTCCACCGTCCCATCATCCTGATCACGTGATCGGGGACTCCATTGCGGGAGGCCGCGGAGGCTGCTCCGATGCGAAAGGAGTGACCTGAGAATTTCGCTGGGTCAAGACCTAAGTTGCGGAGGAGGATCCTGACGTGCGTGACGAATTGATTGCTGCTAAGGGGTCTGACCGGAAATGGTAACAACGGGCTGTCAGGTGAGGGATCAGGTAGGTGTGCTAGTAGCTGGTCTAGAACTGCCACGGGGCACCAGGCATTGAGAGTTTCGAACAGTTTGATGTCGGTGCCTGGGCCAGTCTGCTGCGTTTTGGATGCCTCGAGGTGCAGGATGAAAAAGGTCTGATGGCGTATGAGATGCCGCCTGCGTAGCGTCTTGCAGCTAGGGCCGGTAACTAAAAACTCGCTGGGCCGTAAGAAGCCGTAGAAGGCCAGGTACATGGCTGCCTGGATGACCAGGCTGGGAAAAAGGCCAAAAGGGGAATGCGAAAGCATGATCGATAACTCCCGAAAAATGGCACCGGTTACTGGGAGGCGTTTGGTATTGACCTGCGGCTGTTTTTTGAGGATGCCGCGCAGGATTGCCTTGACTGCGTGGGAGGTGAACAAAGATGGTTTAGAAGGGTCTTGTAAGGAAATGAAATGCTGGATACCGGCTAGATAAAGTTTGATGGTATTGTGTGATAACGCCAGCCGAGTGTAGCAGTGAGAAATGAAGGCTAGGATATGGTGGAGGTCCCCTGGTGACCCCCCGTGGCTTGTGTCCAGAAACCGTAGGTACGTCCTCCAAGCAGCTTGGTAGGCTTTCAGCGTGTTGTGTGACAATGAGAAGTTTATGAGACTGGTGGCGCCGTGAAGGTGGTGACTCAGACTAGGGTTAGTTGAGACCAGTGAGGGATAGCGGACATGGTCGGATCGGCTCCGGGTTCCTGTAATGCATGGTGCGGGGGTGGCGGGGGCGACAGCTGGTGGAGTGGGGGTAACTTGCTGGAGCTCCAAGGTCCCCACTCTGGCCTGGACGTCAGAGATGGTAGTTGATAGGGAGGAGACCAGCGTGTGTAGCTGGGACACTGCCGAGGCAATTGATTGTAGTGATGCCTGAGTGTCTGGTGGGTTTGGTGGGGATGGGCTTGGGAACAGTAGTCTGAACAGTTCAGCTTTCCTGGCCGTGATGGGGAAGGGGATGTTCCTGCGCCTCAGCTCGGCTGAGAGTCTGGGGATGGTCCAAACTCTGAAGGCTTGTGAGAAGTTGTCTGCCGGGCCCGCTTCGGGAGGTGATGGGGCGGGGGTGAGATCGTCGCTGCCGGCCAGAGACATGGCGTCTGCTAGAATAAAAGAGGGGGGGGAGGGAGGGGGGGATGCATGTTTCTCTCGTTTACTCTTTTTTTTTTTTTTTTTTGAGTTTTGAAGGGCAGGAGAGGATATATTTGTGTTTGTAGATTGTGGAAATATGAAGAGGGGAGGGGGGGCAGGGCGGGATACCTGTGTGACAGGTATGGGGACAAACAGGTTGCGCGCGTGTGCTGAGTGGGATGTTCCATGGGCCTATATGTAAACTCGGAGGATGCGTGACACCCGAGGTGAGCCAGGAGGTGACTGGCCGGGTGGCTGATGCTCGGGTGTCCGTCTGTGCTCGGCACGGACTGGTTAACCAGAGCCCCCCCAGGGCGGCGCTGGGGGGAGTGGCTACTGATTGGTTTGCTAAGTAGGAATGTTTCGATCTGTAGTAATTTGACGTGGGTTCGGTCAGCTAATACTTGCACTGCCAGCAAGTCATGAGATTAGGTGACCTTGTCTGCGTAGTGAAGGCTTGTGCTTCGAAAAATAGAGTGACATGCATAGAAGTATGTGACAGTTACTAACGCCTGGAGATTTTAATCAAAACTATGGTGTTCTGCGTGGATGGGAAGGGGAGATGTGTGAACGAAGCAGGATACCGTTCGACGGTATGGTGAGAATCGGGGATGCGCGTGAGCGCTGGGTGAGTTTGTTTCTTTGGCCTGTGGAACTCAGAGAATGCGTGACAACCGAGGTAAGCCAGGAGGTGACTGACCAGGTAACCGATGCTCGGGTGTCCGTCTGTGCTCGGCACGGACTGGTTAACCAGAGCCCCCCCCAGGGCGGCACTGGGGGGAGTGGCTGCTGATTGGTTTGCTAAGTAGGAATGTTTCGATCTGTAGCAATTTGACGTAGGTTCGGTCAGCTAATACTTGCACTGCCAGCAAGTCATGAGATTAGGTGACCTTGTCTGCGTAGTGAAGGCTTGTGCTTCGAAAATAGAGTGACATGCATAGAAGTATGTGACAGTTACTAACGCCTGGAGATTTTAATCAAACTATGGTGTTCTGCTTGGATGGGGAGGGGAGATGTGTGAACGAAGCAGGATACCGTTCGACGGTATGGTAACAATCGGGGATGCGCGTGAGCGCTGGGTGAGTTTGTTTCTTTGGCCTGTGGAACTCAGAGAATGCGTGACAACCGAGGTAAGCCAGGAGGTGACTGACCAGGTAACCGATGCTCGGGTGTCCGTCTGTGCTCGGCACGGACTAGTTCAACCAGAGCCCCGCCAGGGCGGTACTGGGGAGAGTGGCTGCTGGTTGGTTGCTAAGTAGGGATGTTTCGGTCTGTAGTAGTTTGACGTGGGTTCGGTCAGCTAATACTTGCACTGCCAGCAAGTCATGAGACTAGGTGACCTTGTCTGCGTAGTGAAGACATGAGCTTCGAAAACAGAGTGACATGCATAGAAGTATGTGACAGTTACTAACGCCTGGGTGCTGAGCCAAATAAGTATGTGTGACAGGGATATGTAGTGAAAAGGTGTGTGAAGAGAATGGAAAACTGAAACAACAACAACCTACGCACCTGCTTGCTGCCCTAGTGATAAGGTCTCTGTTGGGGTCAAAAACCTGGGAGACCTGGTGCCTATGGTGGGGTGACATGAAATTATTTGTGAGAGATGGGTTGCAAGAGCTGATTTGGGGCCGTAGTTGACCCCCTGGTGAAGAGATGCAAGCCCTCAAAATTACCTGAAAAAAGAAAGGGGTGGTCCGATCCTGTTGTATAGGAGACCAGGGACGACTTACTGACCTACGGAAAAGGTGAAAAGGGATAGAGAAAGGCGTGAGTAGCTGAGTTTGCTACTGGGGAAGTTGTGGCTGCGAGGCCAATGGAGGTCGAGCTGCAACGATTGCAGAGGTGTAGGGGAGGGTGGATGTGGGAGCCGGGCCCAAACCTGCGGTGAAGCAAGGTGTGCGGGGGGCGGCTGTGCCTCACATTGGCTGGGTTGCCGTGAAAGGCAAGGAGTGGAGTGTCTTGCTGAGGTTTGCAAGGTGTGGGGGCCCATTTACACGGGCTTGCGGTGACTACAAGAAGTGTGTGGGGGGGGACAGTGACAGATGCTCTGGTGGGTTGGGGGGGGGGGGGGCTGCGGTGTATGTGTGAGTGAGGGGGTGCTTGCACTGGGTAGCGGTGCGTAACGACCAGAGATAGTGGGGTGAATTGTGTGGTAGGCAACAAACAAAAAAAAAAAAAAAAGGCATGGTGGTCGAAATGACACAGTGGGAAAAACAGGGGTTTCGATGTAACGACGAAAAAGCATAAATCCTACCTGCGACGCTGAAGCGGAACGAACTGGGGGTGCGATCGGGAATCGAATCAGTAATCTGGAAACGAGGAACGTAGGACAACTCAGGAACGTGTACTGAGTTGTTTGTCGGCCTGGTGACGTGGAGTACGGCGCGCTAGAACCGACACCAGCCGCGTGGAGAGGTCTGGTATATATACCCTCCGGGCTCCTCCCATAATTGCAGGCCACCATGCTGGCCTTCCTATATATATTTTTATTATATTATAATTTATGATTTTGTGTTTCAAACTTTATCATACCCGGGATGTCTACTAGACTCTGGTTCGGACAGATTTAAGTGAGTTATTCATAAGAATTGCATGCCTACAATATAAAAACGCCAAATTTCCATGCAAAATAATTGTACCGCTTTCAGCACAAAATTCCAGACAGAATCATACCGCCAGGTTAAAGTGTTACTAAACCCAGGACCCTGCATTCAATATATCTGGTCTCACACAGTACACAGAACATGGAAATGCAATTATTTTAGTAAATATAAACTGCTAAATACCTTTTCTCATCAGCAGTATATAGTAGTCTTGTGACTTCTATCAGTGTCTGGTTAAAGCTCGTAGGAGGAGTTTTCACACTGCACTGGCTGTCCTATCAGGATGCAGGACCCCTGACACACTGTCTGGACAGTGTTGATTGGCCCTGTGCTGATCACATACACCCTCCCAAGAAAAAAAAAAAACTCTCTAGCAATACACACCAAACTGAGCATGTGCAGCTTGACTCCAGTAACTCTGTCTTATCTGGACACATTTATGAGTCAATGGAAGAAGAGGAGGCTCTGTGCATACAGGATCAAACAGCCTTTTTACACAATGCAGAAGACTAACCCTTAGGTTCCACAGTGAGTATATCAAGCATGCTTTACTGCATATACAGACTGATTTTACTGTTGTGGGTTTAGTAACACTTTAAATAAAAGCAATTTTGCTTTAAATGTATTTTATATACTATTTGATGCAGAACTATACTGATACATTTTTAATATTCAAACAATCTCATCTATACATGTCTCCATGCTTTATGTTGCTAAGAAATCACTTTGAAAAACACCCCCTAGCATTTCTGACCATTGCCATCTTGATGTAGCATTTACTTCCTGGAATCCATCTGTCCTTCTCTCAGGCTTTTATGCAGGTGGGTCTGCATAGCTGAGAAACACCCTCTTACCCTCTTAGAGACTCCTAGGATGTAAAACTTCCTTTTGCCTCGACCTAGAAACCAGGAAGTAACTGAAGAAATGTAAACAATGTACTTTCCTATCTATTTACTAATGCTAGCAGGATAAGGATTAAAAATAGATGTAGCACCCTGGTGTTTAGGCGGGGTTGCTCCTAAATTGATCTGCCAGGTATAGCTAGCTACCTTGGCTAATTGTTGAAGATCAATTGATTTCACTCTAAGTCTGTAATCTCTGCACTTCTCTCTTTTGCCACTATGTGGCCGGGTAACTGGTGGCATTAGATAGGAGAAGGGCACTGCAAGGTCAGATTATGGGTGTATGGGGTATCTGAGCCAATGGGCAGGGGTTTTCTTAAATTTCTTGGCCTGCTGGGAGAACCTATATATTTGGGTGGAGTCAGGTGATCAGTGTTCTGTGCCACCTGGACGGCTGTCTGGGTGGATGTGTGTTGTACTGCCCGGGCTGCTAGGACAGAGATTGGGCCTATTCCAGGCACATCTGGCTGCTAGGCTGTCTGAGCGCCTATCCAGAAGCAAGAGAGCAGCGCAGGGTTGGGATTGCAGCTGGGGTTCTGCTGGCTGGAGAACCTGTCGTTGTCAGAGGTAGAGGGGAAGCTGTCACCACAAAAGGGGCCATCCAGCTTCTTACAAGGAACCACAGTGAGTAACTAAAGCAAGTACCAGAGCAGTATTCTCACCAACCGGGGATGGTGAAGAATTCGGGAAACTTCAGTGGTTACCAAGCAAGGGACCCAGCCAGCAGAGGTGACGCTTGCAGAGCAGCCTTGTGTGTCAAGCCAGGAACCAAGCAGGCCAGTGGGGTGAAGCTTGAGAGGTATCTTGAGTGCCAAGCTAGGGACCCAGCAGAAAAGCCGGGGTGACGCTTGAAGAAGATACCACCGTGAAGAGTGGAGGAGCTCAAGGGATTCAGTGTCAGTGAATCATCTAGTCTAGTGAGAGACTGGGAGCTCAGTGGGCTGAAGAACTACAAGAAGTGAATGTAGTGGAAGTGAAAGAACTGTTACGCTTTGTGTTAGGAACTGTTAAAGACTATTGCCATAGGAGATAGCATTCCTGAACATGCAGATGTGGCGCTTTGCTGGATGCCTTTTACTGCATGTCTGTTCTACTGTTGAAGTCTCGGAGTCTGTCAATTAATCTTGCAACTACCCAAGGGTGTCCTGGTCCTAACCCCCTCTCCCAGTGTCTAGCGCCCAATAACTTTAACTAGCTTGCACACACAATGCCTCGCAACCCACCATATTCAGAAGGATGTCAGCTATCTCTGGCCCTGGAGGTTCTCATCAGACCAAAAAAGAGGCTTGGGACCTCGCTACATAGTCGATGTTGATTAAGAGAGTGAATTTCTGCTTTAAATAAATGGAGCTGAGTAGCTGTGTTTATATACTTCTTTGAGGATTCCTTTGGTAATCACATAATAAACCTATACCGTGCAAAATGGAGACATTAAAAAGTGATGGGAATGTCCTTTCATTGGTCAGATGAAAGTACCGTCGTTTGATCGGAGATCAGTAAGTATTTGGTGAAATTAGCAGAGAGGAAAAGATTCAATAATTTACAACTTGTGAATTGGGCTATCAAGGAAAAGAGAAAAAGTAACATTTCAGTGGGACTAAAGACACAAAGCTTTTCTTTGATGGCACAAATCGTAAATCTGTGCTGTTCACAAAACCTTTTATATCACGCGGCTCGTAAAATGGCCGTAGAAGATCTGTTAGCGCTTCTTAGAGTCCTTTTCCCATATTCGCAACACTTATGACACCAGCTTGTTACTTGTCATATGACCCATAAAGTGTTACTACAGGTGCACATGGTACTGCCACGCAGCCACCAACACACATTTGAATAAAACACCCAGAAAATAACTTTATATGCAGCTGGCCTTTGGAAAGTCAGACCGATTCTCATGTGTTCATATATCTTTTTAGATATATGCCTTATAAACAGGGACGATCTTTAATTTCTTATACCCAATAAAAAAATATACTTTGGGGTTGGGGCATCACCATTTTTGCAGTAATGTAATATACTTGAACACAATTTTATACACACACATATTAATTTGATAATTCAAGGTTGTAAATTTGCGCATGTTCTCACAAAAAAAATCTGGAGGTATCTTTCTGTGGGAGGAAATTATAGTGGCCAACAAAGGGGCAACATGGCATGTAATAGGCATCACCATAGATAGTTTTATTGCTAAAGTGTATTGAAGCTCAAAGACTTAAAGCATATATAACTCAAAGTGTTCCTTCATTTAGGCTAGAATGAATCCATCAATTATTCATTTGAATGCCGCGTACACACGGTCGGATTTTCCAAAGGGAAATGTTGGATGTGAGCTTGTTGTCGGAAAGTCCAACCGTCTGTATGCTCCATCGAACATTTGCTGTCGGACTTTCCACCAACAAATGTTGGCTAGCAGGTTCTCAAATTTTACACCAACAAAACTTTGTTGTCGGAAAGTCCAATTGTGTTCACACAAGTCCATCGCACAAAAGTTTACGCATGCTCGGAATCAAGCAGAAGGAGCCGCACTGGCTATTGAACTTCCTTTTTCTCGGCTCGTCGTACGTCTTGTACGTCACTACGTTCGTAATTGTTGGCGAACATTTGTGTGACAGTGTGTATGCAAGACAAGTTGGAGCCAACAACCTTCGAACATAAATCCACGGTTTTGTTGGCGGAAAGTCAGATTGTGTGTACCGGGAATTAGTCATTTCTCTGCAGTGTGACACGTACACTCAAAGCTAACAAGAGGTGCAACTTAAAATTAGCACATGGTCCTCCTTCAAAGGGAAAGAGCCCTGACCCTGGTCCCCCAGGCTGCAATACTCCTGATGGAGACTGGGGTACTCCTGGTCCACCAGGCTGAAACCAGGTGGATCCCATTCTTCAGGGGACCCAGTGAGGCAAAAATAATCTGGGATTGGTCAGTGTTGAACCCCTAATTATGCACACCATAAAGCAACACCCTATCCGTTGTGCCATGGCACAGTTCCTATGCTGCATTTCACACCAACCACAGGCTGACAATGACGCCATCCAGTACTGCAGATGCAGGAGAGTGTACATGAAGATGACAAGACCTACCACAACATTGTTTAGCATTGTCACCCTTTCAGACCTTAGGAAGAAGAAATTGACAGGATCACTAAGCATTTATTAAACATTTTGCTCATATACTTAACAGCACATTGGACCTTAATTAAATGCACCAATTTTGATTAAAAAAAGTGCATTTATTATTTTTGTAGTGGATCCTACAAAGCACTGCATCCATGATCACTGGATCACATGTGCATTGCACAGGCTCCTGTTGGCAAGTCCATGCCTCTGTACAAATCTTCGGCTGTAGGGCTTGAAGAAGTATCAATGAACTACAAACATTGTTACCTCACTCCACTGAGATCTACGAGTCCCTTTGCTGCAGATGCAGATGGGATTTGCAGGCTCCCTATTCACAGATCTCTGCAGGCTCCCTATTCACAGACTACATAGCCTCAATACATTTAAATGATAGGAGCCTACAGGGAGAATAATCCCTGGATTCAGTGGACATAGCCTTTAAAAGGCAAGAACCAGCTATTTTTGGGGTTTAGATACACTTTTTACAGCAAATCTACCCAAAGGGTAAGAGTGTTGGGACCCTATTCTTTGTTCCTCCTCTTTCCGCTCTATTTATTACCATATCTATGGTAAATTTACATTCTATTACAGAAATACCCAGGTTACATCTGCTCCTGATGAGTGGAAGCTATCCACGAAACGCGTCAAGATTTTTTTTAATGTTATGTCACAGCAACAATGCGTTACTATGTGATTATTACCTTCGAGAATCATGAATCAATTATCCAGTACTTTGGCACTTTTATCATGTTAACCATGTTTGTAGTCAACTGGGTCTATTACCATTTTATTATGTCTACATTTGGGTACAGTGATGCATATTATAGTTATTATTACTTTATTATTTAGTAATTTTTACCAATCATGTTTATATTATATATTGTATTCTATGTATTATGATGACATTTTCATTGCCCAATATGCTCATTTGTATCCAATAAATTTTCAGTTAAATTTATTAATTAATTCATCATAGTCCAGTGGTGTGTTTCATAAAAAGTCCCAACCCCCCCCCCCCCCCCTTTTTCCCATATTCCTCTCCTTCTTTACAAGTAACAGGGATGGAGACAACGGTACTTTTATAGCCGTTGCCTCACTTAAAGTCCCAAGATTTATTTTTTCTTTTAGGTACACATTAAGTCAAATACGCTGCTTCACATCATTCTCTAATGTAGGGAAAGATTAATCCTTTTTTTTAAATATTTTCTGATAAGCCTAGCAGCAAGGTGTATGCACAGGTGTATGCACAGGTACTTTTCTTAGGTGATAACGCACATTTAATTCAGCTGCAGGGTTGTCACCCTTTCCTGTGCAGCCCCAAGACTATAAGCAGCCATGTCAATTAATAGTGGGCTGGTCATTCCATTGAAATCCTGGCAATAAAACTGCAACATTCAGTATATGCACACATACACTGCAAGTTCATAGAAATAATTTACAGGATGTGCACCGTACCGGGAGAGAAAACATGAACAAAGTACAGAGAAAACTTTTTTTTCCCCAGAAAACAAAATATAATAATACTAATAATAATAATACAAGCCTATTTTACTTGGAGTGCTTTAAAAGGCTAGGGGGTTGATTTACTAAAGGAAAATAGACTGTGCACTTTGCAAAGTGCAGTTGCTCCAGAGCTTAGTAAATGAGCAGAAGCTCAGCAGACTTCCATCATCCAATCACGTGCAAGCAAATATGCTGTGTTTTTCATTTTATTTGCATGTCATTGGGTATTCTTTGCAAAGTGAAGCTTTACCTCATTTACTAAGCTTTGGAGCAACTGCATTTGCAGAGTGGACATTCTATTTGCCTTTAGTAAATCAGCCCCCTATTATTCTATTATGAGAATTTAGTTCTGCTTTACGGCGTATGCTTTATTGTGCCAGAATAAGCCCCAGTCTGCATTGCTTATAGGCCTGCTAACATCTGAAATTTTGATACCCACAGAAATTTTCAGTTGCTCTTTTTCCCCATTTTTGTTTTCTCCAATTTTATAAACTTAAAATGTAAGTAAATTGAGCAATATAGAAAGCCCTTCTTCATCATGTTGTGTCACGGGGACAAGAAATTAGGAGAATCTCGCCAGCAGGAATAGAAAAAGCAATAAAAGTGCTTTATTAATATTGAATGAATGATTTGTATAGCACTGCAAATGCAAACTGAATCGCCTCAAGGCGCTTTGTCTGTCCTTGTTGTTCTGCTTTATTAGAAGAGGTGGGTTTTGAGTTTTTTCCTGAATGCGCAATGGTTTTCTTCCAAGCGGATGTTGTTTGGTAGATCGGTCCATAGCCGAGGTCCCTGTACTGCGAATCTTCGTTCTCCCTTAGATTTGTAGCGGGCTTTGGGGTTGAGAAGGCGGTTTTGGTTTGTTGATCCAAGGTTGCGCTTTGGTATGTATTTTTTTATTTTCTCACATATGTATTGAGCAGCGTTTCCTTGTGTACATTTGTGGGTGAGGCAGAGGGTCTTGAATGTGATCCTATCTTTTACCGTGAGCCAATGGAGGGTCCTCAGCGATGGGGAGATGGATTCCCAGGGTTTCTTTCCCGTGACTAGTCTTGCTGCTGTGTTTTGGACGACTTGTAGGCGTGCAATCTGGTAATCTGGTAGTCCTATGTAGAGGGAATTTGCGCAGTCGAGTCGCGAATTGATGATAGTTCCCACTACTACTGCTTTCTCCTTTTCCGGGATGAATGGGATAAGTCTGCGAAGCAGGCAAAGAAGATGATGGGATCCGCTGATTACTGATCCTATTTGTGCCTCCATGGTCATCTCTGAATCAAAGATGACTCCAAGGCTTTTGGCTTTGGTGCTTGGAAGGATGGTCTGTCCAAGGATGGTTGGTGGTATCCACGGGGTCTTCGTTTTTTTACTTCGGTTTGCGTTGAGGAGCAGCAGTTCTGTTTTTGATCCATTGAGTTTGAGGAAGCTAGTGGTCATCCACTCATCTATCAATGTGAGACATTTTTCTAGTTCCTGGTATTGGTCTTTTTGTCTGGTGATACGGAAGTATAGTTGAGTGTCGTCAGCGTATGAGTGGAAGCAGAGATACGATTTGCTAATAATTTTGACGAGTGGCCGGATGTAAATGTTGAAGAGTACTGGTGACAAAGGTGATCCTTGAGGGACTCCATAGGAAATTGCCCGGGTTTCCGAAGTGAAGACTCCTAGTTTCACTGTCTATGACCGGTTTCCTAAGAAGGAAGCGAACCATGGAAGATCTACATCTGTAACTCCTGCCAGTTCCTTGAGGCGGCTGAGAAGAGTATTGTGGTCCACTGTGTCGAACGAATAGGATGGGGATCAGTTCTGTCAAGCTTTCATTGCTGACTGTTTGCATTTAAAAATACATTTTTAACACGTACTGTACATTACTACATTAAATTTGTGTATTCCTATGAAATATTAAATGTATTTTTGTGTGCAGAAAAATGTATGTACCCAAGTCTGTCTTTATAACAGCCTCCGACTGGGATAGGGAGGTCCGGTCCTAGCAGCCTATCAGGCTCTGCTGCAATGTGCACATGCTATTGGTGAACATCCTGATAGGAGAAGAGATCAATGTCAGCTGACTGATGACTTCATCTTTTCTCTTCTACTCATTCATTGTCCAATCAGTAGACCAGGAGTGTATTCTTGACCAGCCAATAGTGGTGAAGGATTTGGCAGTGCTGTCTGGCAGCTGACTGCCCACACCAAGCTGCAAAACCTTTGAAAAGTAAAAAAAAAGTTCCCATGTATGTATCTGAACTGTGAATTTAGCTTCTTGAGTGAACTGAGTTTTGTTGCTAAGCTTGTACATCACCAGGCCATGTTGAAAATGTGTCAATAGTAAAAAAAAAACACACAAGCCAGCCTTTATTTAGCAAAATGTTGATTAACAGTTAGATATATGTGTGAGTATGTGCTTGTGTGTGGTTCCTCTGTCAGTCGAAGATCACTCAACCTAGCAACTCCTTCTAAATGAGCTCTTTCACCACACAAGCCTCAATACAAGTATTGGCAGGCAAAGGAGAACTGAACGACTGAATCATTTGGGTCATCCAAAAATTAGATCAAAGAGACCCTTGCAGTCTATTGAAATGCAATTTCTTCCAAGTCCCCATTGTGAGGACTGGAGTCTTGAAAGACTAGGGTCGTCGCTGTTTTATTGTTGTGAAGCTACTGCTAATGAAAGCCACAATGGAAAGATAAGAGCTGCCAACTGTAGAGAAAGAATCACCACTTCCACTTTAATTGCACTGAACAAAGCGAGCTGGAAAGAGGTGCATCCAAGTGACAAAAGTAATTGGTGTAAAAAGGATATGGAGGTTATTCAGTCCCGGAGATATTGTTCGGCCTGACAGTGTGATGGGTAAACTTGGCCTCTGATGGTATAGGCTGATGTACTGATCATTTACCAAGTGCTAAAAAGATGCTTTTAACCCTTGCTTCCCTTATCCCGTCTGGAGTTAAGCCACAGGCAGGGTTTGGATAGTGGAAAAAAGTAGCTCACTACAAGGTGACAATACCGGATGCTTTTAATTACTTTTCTTCATCAGCATCCAAATTAGCAAGGACAATCAGATACAGCAGATTATTAAGTAATTAGCAGATCTGCACTGGGCACCCTGGGGAGAAGATTAGTGGGATTATGTCATAAATAGACTGAGACACGTAGGATTAAAATACATACTGAATATACTCAGAGGAAGGGTGAATGTGCCCTCATGGTCCAAACATTGATTAGTATTGTGACACATGAGTATTGCCCCGTACACACGGTCGGACATTCCGACCACAAAATCCGTCAGATTTTTTCAGACGCATTTTGTCCGAAACCTGTGTTGCACACACGGTCGGACAAAGTTGTCGGAAAATCCGATCGTTCCGAACGAGGTGACATACAAAACGTGCAACGGGACTACGTAGAGGCCAGTAGCCAATATCTTTCGTCTCCAAATTTCTTCTGAGCATGCGTGGCACTTTGTGCGTCGGAATTCTCTACACGCGATCAGAAAAAGTCCGATCAGATTTTGTTGTCGGAATATTTGAGATCCTGCTCTCAAATTTTTTCCATCGGAAATTCCGACGGAAAAAGCCAGCTAGAGCCCACACACGATCGGATTTTCCAACAACATAATCCGATCTGACTTTTTCCATCGGAATATCTGACGTGTGTACGGGGCATTAGTGTTTCTATGAAGCAGGAATTATCTTAAGTAGCCTGCTTTGTGTACATTTTTTCCTCGACAGATGTATTTTCTTTTGGCAATCCTATAGATACATAGTTAGTCTGGTTGAAAAAAAAGACACAAGTCCATCTAATTCAACCAATAAAGGGTATATATATATATATATATATATATATATATATATATATATATATATATTACACACACACAATCCTATACATACAATCCTATACCCACAGTTGATCCAAAAGATCCAAAGTTCAATAATAAGGCCAAATGTCCAAGGTGGCCATACAAGTCTTCAATGCATGCACATTTCCCCATGTTTTAGCCACTTAAAAACTCTGTCAGTCCAAAAAAATAATTGTTGATGTTCAGAAATTAGGTGTGCATCTACCATCCTCTTTGACATGACAACAAGGTGTGTTAAAAGAGAAAAAAAAAAAATCATACAATAACATATACCCAATCCTATTCCCACAGTTGATCCAGAGGAAGGTGAAAAACTCCAGCAAAGCATGATCCAATTTGCAACAGCAGGGGAAAAAATTCCTTTCCGATTCCCAGAGAGGCAATCATATGTTCCCTGGATCAACTTTACCTATAAATGTTAGTACCCAGTTATATTATGTACATTTAGGAAAGAATCCAGGCCTTTTTAAAAGCAATCTACTGAGCTGGCCAGAACCACCTCTTATGCCGTGTACACACGACCGGACTTTGACGGACTGAATTCCATCGGACTTTTCGAATCGGACTTGTCTACACACAATAACACCAAAGTCTGACGGATTTGACCGTAATGACGTACGACCGGACTAGAATAAGGAAGTTCATAGCCAGTAGCCAATAGCTGCCCTAGTGTCGGTTTTCGTCCGTTGGACTAGCATACAGACCAACGGATTTTTCGACCGGACTCGAGTCCGTCGGAAAGATTTGAAACATGTTCTAAATCTAAATTCTGTCTGATTTTCGACAGAAGAGGTCCACTGAAGGTCCGATGAAGCCCACACACGGTGGAATTGTCCGACGGATTCGCTCCTTTGGACCAGTTCGGTCGAAAAGTGCGGTCTTGTGTACACGGCATCACTGTGAAGAAACCCTTCAAGATTTGGAGATGAAATCTCTTTTCCTCTAGCTGTAAAGAGTGCCCCCTTGTCCTCTGTGATGACCTAAAGTGAATAACTCAACACCAAGTTCACTATATGGACCCCTTATGTATTTGTACATGTGTCAGCCCTGCCTACTTAATTTCTGATAGATTATAAAAAAAGGCCTCTCCTTACATCCTCCTCCCTCCTCATCTCTGTAACCTCTTTGTATCTTCTTCTCCCTCCTCATCACGCCCTCCCATCCTCGTACACAGGCAGAGAGCCCAGGAAATAATCAGTTTACAAGACTTCTGGCAAGATCAGTGGATTTTTTTCACTTATTAAACAGATATAACAAAACTAATTTGATGATATATTTAGCAGACCAAAAGGAAGAAAATGAGAGACATTTTTTATTAAGATTTAGATCAGGAGTTTCCAACCTGCAGCACACGGGCCAAATGTGGCCCAAGACAGCTATGAATGTGGACCAACACAAAATTATAAACTTAAAAATGTTTTTTTTTGGGGGAATTTTTGTTAAAAATGTGTTTACACTTAGAGAACACGTGCGGCTGAAGAATTTTTTTTTTTACTGGGCTTATCTTCCCAAAGAAAAATATCCCGCTCTTCACAATCACGCCTTATTCATGTCATCAGTTTTCGGCAGCACCTATTTTTATGAGCAACTATTTTCAAGGATGAAGCACACGAAGGGCAAAATTAGAACCAAAATATCTGATGAACACTTTGAGAATTCATTGAGCTAATACATCCAGATATTGATGCGTTCGTTTATGAAAAACAATGTCAAATATTGCACTAGCTTTTGTCCTTTTTTATATTTATAATAAAAAATATGACCAAAAAAAAAAGTTTTATTACTCAGACAGGTACTTTACATTATCTACAGTATATCAGTGATCGTTAACTTGTGATCTGCCTGACTGCTCATCAGCTATCCTTATTGTTAGTGTATTTTATGTGGGGCCCAAGACTTCGAATGTGGCCCAGGAAAGTCAAATGGTTGGACACCCCTGGCTTAGATACTCTTTAGATGCAAGATATATTTGGATGTATAGGTATTTACTATTAAATCTGTTAATGCTGGTTTGTTCATGGCTAAGTCTCTAGAACTAAGCCCTATCATGGGGGAAAAGCGCCAGTAGCAATGGCTACAGGCAGACTGTCAGCGTACATGCCATGAAGAAGCTTATAAGCTTATTAGAGCATTGACATCATTAGTGTGTGGCTTTTTCTTGTACAGACCTCCTGATCTGTTAACAGTTGGCCCAAGATCGATCTTTGTGTGTATGGTCAAGTGGTCCAAACTGGCCAGGCAAGAAAAAATCAAGAGCATATGGAAAACATGGACTTTAAAAGCTTTATTTCTATGCTACATTCTTATATTGCAAGTATTGCAAGTGCAACTCTTGGCAATTTAGGCAACACGCTCTTTAGTTCTGTTGCCTGAAGGTCCAGATGGGTCTGTTGAAGTACTATGGTGCTCATAGCAGCAGTTTTGTCACCTGATTCTGACAAAGCTGGACAAAAAGTGGAACCTCCACTTATCTGCTTCCTCCCCCCCTCCGGTGCCACATGTGGCACCTTTCAGGGGGAAGGGGGGGAACGGGTGCTTTTTTTTCGCCAGGAACCCTTCCCCACTTCCGGGAGACTGTGCCACGTCCCAATACTTTGGGCAATAAAGTGTACGTTGAATAACCTCTGCATAGTCCCATAACAATCACTGCACATTTTTTCCAGACAAGCCTGTCCAGCTCATTGGTGCTCTTTTGCTGCAATTATTTTGTGTCCATACAGGCAGATTGCTGCATGACTGTAACAAAATAGTCTGTAACTTACGAAAATGTGTGCCTACGTGAAAGTAGCTTTGTTTTTATATTTCAGTACCCCTTGCTGCTGTTTAATGACAATTGTCTGCTCTCAACAAAAGAATGTACCATCACACATATGCTTTCAGGATGTGCAGTGACAATTTGAATGCCTATACATGTGCTTCAAAGCAACAGGATCAGCTGAATTGGTTTAAAAATCAAAGCATTTCAAGTGATATTTGCCATAGGAGCTCCAGTCTGGAGGGAATTAGCCTGGATTTGAAGATACAAAAGAATCAATCACCCTTTGTAAATGTGCTATAGGTGGGCTCCTTAACGTCTCCATTCTTCCCATCTGCATTCCATTGTCTTGTTTTCGCCACCTGTAACTGGATACGATTACCAGTCCTTCATGCCACTCTCCCATGTTAAGCAGGTCATAGAAATATTCTATGTATTTACAGATGAACTCCAGACAAACAAGATAATACACATTTGAACTACATACATGGTAACCGTCTTAACTGCTGAAGGAGTCTTTATGGCCAGTATGGTTATCCAAACAACCCTACCAAACAGCACAGGCAGGTCGTGCCTGTGGACACCCTGTGGACATACCTGAGACACCCCAGGTATAGTCTGGGTCTAAGACCAATCACAACCTATGACTGGACAGTAAGGCCCCTTTCACACTGTCGGACCGTTCAGATCCGCCTGTCAGTTTTGACGGCGGACCTAAACGGGCGCTCCATGCTGGTCTATGGAGCGACGGATGTCAGCGGAGACATGTCCGCTGATATCCGACCCGGTCCGATCTGCCAAAAACAGACGGATGGCCCTACGTCCAGATCCGTCGCTGGCGGATCGGATCGGGTGAGATCTGATGAAAACGGACACGCTGTCCGTTTTCATCCGATCTCTCCATAGAGACCAGCGGCGCTGGACAAGCCCCTCCCCGCTTAGTGAGCAGAGAGGGACCTGTCATCCGCCGGCTCAGCGGAGATCAACGGAGAGATCTCCCGCTGAGCCGGTGGACAGCGGCGGACTCTGTGGAAGCGGAGTCCGCCTCGTGTGAAAAAGGCCTAATCGATCAGCAGCATGTTGGTGAGGTCAGTAATCCTCTCCTCCCTTCTTACATGAAGCTTGGTCTTCTTCATGTGTTAAATAAACAGCACTGTGCAAAGAACACGCTCAGAGTGCTGTCCCACCTCTCCCATTCTAAACAGCTGCTTTGCAGGAGATTACTGGAGGTTGATCATAACTCCCAACTGTCCCTGATTTCCAGGGACTGTCCCTGATTTGGAGCAATGTCCCTCTGTCCCTCTCTCTTCCTCATTTGTCCCTCGTTTTGGTCTGATCTATATAGTTGTATATACATTTGCACTATTTATCTTTCAAAAAGTGTTTCCAAGTGCTAAACCTTTCATCCAAATTCTAAATTGCTGCATTTGTAAAATGTAAAAGCCAATATAAAGGAATAGTAGTGGTTAAAAAAAGCCCTTGTGAATTTAGGATGACCCACCAGTCATCTGAAGGTTTTCGGATCATCAAGCGGATAGTATCATTCTCTCTAAATCATACATTGTGTTTTCTTTAAAAAAAAAAAAAGATTTCGATATGACTATTGGTTTTGTCCATGAATTTTTTCTATGAACTGTATACGGGAGTATTTATTAATATTTTGTAAAATAAATGATTTTTATAAATATATATTGTGTGTGGTCTGGGTGGAGAAAAAGCTGAAGCTTGTTTTGAAGTCTAATGCCACGTACACACGAGCGGAATTTCTGTCGGAAAAATCTTGGATGTTTTTTCCGACGGAATTCCGCTCAAGCTTGGCTTGCATACACACGGTCACACAAAAGTTTGCTGAACTTTCGACCGTCAAGAACGCGGTGACGTACAACACTATGACGAGCCGAGAAAATTAAGTTCAATGCTTCCGAGCATGTGTCAAATTGTTTCCGATCATGCGTAGGAATTTTGTACGTCGGAATTGGTACAGACGATCGGAATTTCCGATCGGAACTTTTTACAACCGAAAAATTGAGAACATGCTCTCTATCTTTTGCAGCAAAAGTCTGATGGAGCATACACATGGTCGCATTTTCGGACCAAAAGCTCTCATCGGACTTTTGCTGACGGAATTTCCGTTCGTGTATACGGGGCATTAGAACTGAGTGGCTTCTGTGTGCACCCCTATCTTTTGCTTGTTGGCTATCCATTTGGACGAGATGGGCCCCATTGGCGCTGCACCTGTCAGTGTGTGTGGAATCACCGGACTGAAAACATTGGAGCTTCAAGCGATGCTCTTAATTTTGTATTGATTTCTGAACCTGTGTTTTGCTGTAAATCTTTGCCTTGCTTAGGACTCTTTCAACTATGACATATTAAAGTGCTGGACCAACTGCCAAGAACCATTGATGTTATGTGGAAACAAAGAAGGAAGTCACATGCTCATAAATACCCAAAAGAACTTATCTTCTTTCTTAACAGTGGAACAGAGCAGAAGTGAAGGAAAGGAAAGTATGTTGTGCTGGGGAAGGGGGAGGTAAAAGCTAAGTCCATTTTGCTCACCACGTTCTGATCACATTTAGGTAATAGCATGAAACGTGCTAAAATTCCACATCGCAACATGGTAAGAGTCCACATGAAACATGGAAGAGCCACATGAAACATGGTAAGAGCCACATGAAACATAAAGAGCCACATGAAGCATGGTAAGAGTCACATGAAACATGGAAGAGCCACATGAAACATGGAAGAGCCACATGAAGCATGGTAAGAGCCACATGAAACATGGTAAGAGCCCCATGAAACATGGAAGAGCCACATGAAGCATGGTAAGAGCCACATGAGACATGGAAGAGCCACATGAAACATGGAAGAGCCACATGAAGCATGGTAAGAGCCACATGAAACATGGAAGAGCCACATGAAACATGGTAAGAGCCCCATGAAACATGGAAGAGCCACATGAAGCATGGTAAGAGCCACATGAAACATGGAAGAGCCCCATGAAACATGGAAGAGCCACATGAAGCATGGTAAGAGCCACATGAAACATGGAAGAGCCACATAAAACAGGGTAAGAGCCCCATGAAACATGGAAGAGCCACATGAAGCATGGTAAGAGCCACATGAAACATGGAAGAGCCACATGAAACATGGTAAGAGCCCCATGAAACATGGAAGAGCCACATGAAGCATGGTAAGAGCCACATGAAACATGGCCAGAGTCTGATGAATGACTGTGGGGATAATGGAGAGCCCATCCGCACCTATGCTTTGCAGGAATACGCTCTTGTCACTGCAACACATAATAAAGCATGTCTCTATTTGAGGTGTGCTGCAGTGTTATTCATACTGCCAACACACTGTACAGTATTTTAGAATGCCCATGCACCGTGATGCAGTTGCATGTTTAATAATGGGTCTGTTGAGGTGCCTTGGCAACCGCAATGGACCATATAGGTAAAAAAAGGCCCACATAGGCAGGGAAAGATGCTTTGAAGCTGACTCAGTACCTTTCCTCTTCTTTAGTAAGCCTCTAATGCTCCTAAAGCCTAGCGGGATATAACAGAAGTAGAGTCTTGTGTTAGGTCTTATGTTAGCGATTGATTACTGCAGAAATATATGCGCTTATTTAATACCTTGTATTGGCTAAGCTATAGTGAACGCAATTTTTTAAAAAAATTTGAGCAGACAGCTTTTTATTGCAGCAGATACATGTTATCTCTCTTTGGCAATAGAACAAACTTACATGCCTGTTCGCAGTCTTTTATAGAATCTACACTCATTCATCCTGGTGCCAGTGTGCAAGAATAAATGAGGAGTTAAGTCATCCCTACTTGCCACTCATGAGGCTGAAAACCCAGCACCCGGAAGAAGCCCTGGGAAAAGATGTCAACGGCCAACGAGGGATGCAGTAGTCGCATCGATGAAACAGAGTTGAGTATTCTGCAGGCTGCCATTCTGCTTTAGTTGATTGAAGATGCAAGTTTTTCGGCAACCATTCAACTTTTTCTTCAGCCATTGCATAGTGCTGTTTAATGCATGTAATAGCTTAAATTTGTTTGGCAGCTGGGAGACACTTTTAATATTTTTTAACATCAGGGTTTTTGTATAGGAGAGACTTTGAAGAAACTACATTGGGTGTGTTTAGGAATTCTCCTGCAGTATCACAAGCAAGGGTTCTCAGACTACAGGGTTACCAACAACAATAAGTGTTCTGGTGCACTACAGCAATAACTGGTGGAAAAATGTAGGTACTGTACAATAAGGCTGTTTGGTCCTGTATGCACAGATCCTCCCCTTCTTGTATTGTCTCCAAAACATGTCGGGATAAGACAGAGCTACTGGAGTCAGGCTGCACATGCTCAGTTTGGTGTATATTGCTAGAGAGTTTTTCTTTTCTTGGGAGAGTGCATGTGATCAGCACAGGGCCAATAAGCACTGTCCAGACAGAGGGTCCGGGGTCCTGCATTCTGATAGGACAGCCAGTGCAGTATGAAAACTCCTCCTACAAGCTTTAACAAGACACTGATGGAAGTCACAAGAATGTTATATACTGCTGATGGTAAAAGGTTTTTAACAGTTTTACTAAAATGATTGCATTTCTAGGTTCTGTGTACTGTGGTAGACCAGATATAGTGAATGCAGGGTCCTGGGTTTAGTAACACTTTAAGTTTTAATGTTTAATTTTGCTTGACGTGTACCTCTAAATGCAAGGATATACGGACTAAAATAAAGCAATGCATGGTCAAAAGCATCTGCAAATGAACCCTTTCTAACAATTGGTCATGTAGTTGAAATTAGTCCTCCTTGACAGAAGAAAAGCTACAGGTGTTTAAAATGACTTACCATGCCCACACATGTCGATATAGCAACGGAAGAGTTCTCATAATCCCTGATAAATCCCTGATAGAAACATGGCTCTGCGCTGTGTTCCACATCTGTTAGGTATCCATCTTTACCTAGAACTTGTACGGCAAACTCCCTAGACAGCAGAGAGGAAGGCTGCAGCTCCAAGTGTAGTTCCTGTCCAAATGCTGAAATTCTGTAATGCATGGAAGAAGCCTTTGAACTTCGCGTAGATCTCTTCTTCCTACTGCTGTGCAAAATATCGTGTGAGATGTAAGCTCCGCTGGAGTCCACTTCCACAGGGGTGACAAACACATAATCTGATGAAAGAACAGAGACTTTTGTTATCCTCATTGGAATATTTAGCATTTATATTGTGTATATCACGCAATCTAATATACATATGCCATAGTGCCAACTCGAACAGAAGCCGGTCAACCGAATATGTTCCTTTTCAGTGCCTAGAACCTAGAAATTGGCTTCCAGTGATTGAAACAAGTATAGAAAAACTGAGATCCCTAGCTATAACCTTAACTGAAGCTTTAGAACTACAGTATTCCACAAAAATGAGTACACCCCTCACATTTTTGAAAATATTTTATTCTATCTTGTTGTGAGGGGTGTACTCTCTTTTGTGAGTTACTGTATCTTAAAACCTAACCCTAACCTCAACTAAGCTCTAAAATGTAAGCTAACACTTAAATTGTATTCTTGAAATGTTGCTCTTATCCTGACCTGACCGTACACGCAGTCGGAAACTCCGACAAAGTTGTCGGAAAATCCAATCGTTCCAAACGTGATGATGTTCGTTCGTTCTGACCGGACTACGTTCAGGCTAGTAGCCAATAGCTTTTCTCACGTACTTTGATCTGAGCATGCGTGGCACTTTGTCCGATCGTAATTCTCTACAAACGATCGGAAAAAGTCAGATCGGATTTTCTTGTCAGAAAATTTGAGATCCTGCTCTCAAATTTTTTCCGGCGGAATTACCGACGAAAAAAGTCCGATAGAGCCCACACACAATCGGATTTTCCAACAATATAATCCGATCGGACCTTTTCGGCCGGAATTTCCAACCGTGTGTACGGGGCATAACACCTAAAGCAGGGGCTTTCCTAAAGTGGAAGGCAAGTCAAAACCTAACCAAGCTTAAATCTACTCCTACCCCCATGCAAAGCCTATTCTATCAACTCTGTATGATGAACGATGCCTATACTTACCTATTCTGAAGTCACTCCAGTCCAATCACATGACAGAGGCCCAGCACCGGCATCAGTGTATAGGAGGGTCAGCCAACAACCCAATGTCCCATAGTAAGCCTATTAGTGATGTCATCGCCCAGGCTCTGCAGCCATTGTTGGTGCTCTCTCCTCTTCACCGAGATGCTAAAGAAATCATATGACCGGACCTGAGCGACTTCAAAAAAGGTGTGTATAGGCATCTTTCCTTTTACAGGGAAAATAGAATAGTCTTATGATGGGGATGGGAGTAGATTTAAGCTTAGTTAGGTTTTGGGGTCCATGAACAGCTAAGTGATCAATGATTGGGTTTTAAGGGGTCTATGAGGGTCAGAAAAGGAATAACATTTACATGCACTATACAGCCCTCCCACTTGTTCCAATCAATGGTTTCCCATTGAAAGAAATTGAAGAAAATGCACTCTGCCACTGATTATAGCACGACTGCTAAGTGTTTCTGGACTCTTATTGTCCCAGGTTTACCATTAAAATTTGTATCATCATTCTCTGTACAACTGCCATCTAGTTCCACTTCATAATAGCAAGTGCTAATTCTCACTTTCTAGTAGTAGTAGTAGTAGTAGTAGTAGTAGTAGTAGTAGTAATAGTAGTGTAGCCAGTGGTGGCTGGTGCTCAAAATTTTTGGGGGGGCACAAACAAACTGAAAAATTCTGGAAAATACTGAAAAAAACATCAATTGCAGCCTCACTATGCCCATCAATAGCAGCCACTGTGCCATCAAATGCAGCCACTGTGCCATCAAATGCAGCCACTGTGCTATCAATTGCAGAAACTGTGCCCATCAAATGTAGCCACTCTGCCCATCAAATGTTACTTGCTAATGTGAAAGGGGACATCTGCACTGATAATCAGTGTCCTGATTTTCAGTGCAGCCCCATTTGTGCCACCTATCAGTGCCCATCAGTGCTGCCTATCAGTGCTCATCGGTGCTGCCTATCAGTGGCCATCAGTGCCGCCTATCAGTGACAATCATTGCCGCATATCAGTGCAGCCTCATCAGTGCTTCCTCATCAGTGCCCATTAGTGCAGCCTATCAGCACTCCCTATCAGTGCCCATCAGTGCTCATCAGTGCTGCCTCATTATCACACATCACTGAAGTAGAAAAATTACCTGTTTGCTAAATTTTATAACAGAAACTAAGAAAAATGCATTTTTTCTTCAAAATTTTAATTAGCAAAAAAAAAAAAAAAATCCAATGGTGATTAAATACCAGCAAAAGAAAGCCCTATTTTTGTGAAAAGAAAAAAGATAAAAATTGTGTTTGGGTACAGTATTGCATAACCGCACAATTGTCATTCAAAGTGCGTTAGTGCTGAAAGCTGAAAATTAGCCTGGGCAGGAAGGGGGTAAAAGTGCCCAGTAGGCAAGTGGTTAATGCGCATCAACTGAGCATAGGGCCAAACATGCCAAACAACACACATTAACACTAAAGACACGTTCGTTCAGCATCAGTATTTCGACCAAGTGTGAACAAGACCTTAGTGCGTTGAGGTGCCATTGAAATTGAATGATACCACAAGGCGCCAATGCATGCACAATGTTTTTGGATAACGTGCATAACCACAATGCATTGATGTGAATGGCTCTAAAGGGTTAACTAATTTCGAAGGGTGGGGTTAATATGCCTTATATCACAGACTTTTTTTAATAACCTTCTTGTTTATTAAAAGATAAAGGTTCAGAGATCTAGATTTCATAATATCACTCCCTGCCCAAAATATTCCTTATGCCCCGTACACACGATCGGAATTTCGGCCAGCAAAAGACAGATGAGAGCTTTTCATCGGAAAATGCGACCGTGTATATGCTCCAATCTGAATTTTTCTGGCCGAATTTCCGCCAGCAAAATTTTGAGAGCATGTTCTCAATTTTTCCGATCGTCTGTAGCAATTCCGACGCGCTAAATTCCTACGCATGCTCGGAAACAATTCGACGCGTGCTCGGAAGCATTGAACTTAATTTTCATAGTGTTGTACGTCACCGCGTTCTTGACGGTCGGAATTTGGTGTGACCGTGTGTATGAAACACAAGCTTGAGTGGAATTCCATCGGAATTCCCTCTGAAAAACCATCCAAGGCTTTTCCAACGAGCATTCCGATCGTGCGTAGGCGGCATTAGTCCTTTGGTAGGTGGGCAGCTTTAGCGTTTAGTCTTAAAATTTACCAGGAACAAGACCTCATTCACAATGTTGTTATCTCTCACTCACAAGCAATACATTTGTATTACGGGTCATGGTTTAGCTTAACAGCTTAAAACACTTCACACTGCAGGGCAGAGGTTGATGGCTTCAAAGACGTAGACAACAATATAAGGATCTGGTATTTAATGCATCTTTTATCTCCTTACAGTTCCACGCACTTAGCAACATAATCATCTTAAAGCGATCATTCTTTATTGTTTTAATGGTATCGCTGAAATTCCCTTTTAATACATCTCTACCAAAAAAAATGTTAAAAATAAAAAGATTCTAGAGGATAAAGCCATCAAATGGACTATATGGAATCCCTTGTACATCTACAGTTGTATTGAACCATTAGAAGTCTTCTGACTCCCATCTAAACAATTAAAGGGCTTTTTATGCTAATGTCTCTTTAAATGCACACTCTGCTTTCTGACAACTCAATCAAAACAATAGAGGTCAAGAAGGGATCCTGTCATTATGTTTTGGTATAAAAAGAGGATTAGTCAAACTAAACGGCGAGTGATTACAATAAAGTCCTTCAGACAAACATTTGTCACCACCAGGGGTTCAGCTGATTATCCAGTCAGTACAATAAGAGTCAGCAAATAAATGATTTAAGGCCGAGTTTAAAGGTTTTGCTCTGTTCATGCTCTGCCTATCAAACATATTAGGCCGTTGCACAGTAATCCTGGGAAGCTCTTACAGGTTAAAGAATGCTGAGTCTGCATTTTTTCTGCAGCAGTCAACCACGCAACACAACATCCAATATCCACTCGATATTTTTTGCTGTAGACGTTAATTGCGTCTTTTTACGTATATATATATATATATATATATATATATATATATATTTCATATTGTAGACAAAATGATCTATATCTATTTTTCTATCTTAACCAATTAAACCCCGGACCATTTGGCTGGCCGGACCAGAGCACTTTTTGCAATTCGGCACTGCGTCGCTATAACTGACAATTGCGCCACATGGCTCCCAAACAAAATGTTTCCCCACAAATAGAGCTTTCTTTTGGTGGTATTTGATCACCTCTGCGGTTTTTATTTTTTGCGCTATAAACAAAAATAGAGCGAGAATTTTGAAAAAAACGCATTATTTTTTGCTATAATAAATATCCCCAAAAAATATTAAAAAAAATCTTTTTTTTTCCTCAGTGTAGGCCGATACGTATTCTTCTACATATTTTTGGTCCAAAAAAAAAAAATAAGCGTTTATTGATTGGTTTGCGCAAAAGTTATAGCTTCTACAAAATAGGGGTTGGTTTTATGTCATTTTTATTAATAATTTTTTTTTTTTACTAGTAATGGCGGTGATCTGTGATTTTTATTGTGACTGTGACATTATGGCGGGCACATCGGACAATTTTTACACATTTTTGGGACCATTGTCATTTTTACAGCGATCAGTGATATAAAATTGCACTTATTACTGTAAAAATGACACTGGCAGTGAAGGGGTTAACCACTAGCTGGCCAGGAAGGGTTTAAGTGTGTCTTAGGGAGTGATTCTAACTGTTTGGGAGCGTGGCTACGAGTGACACTACACTGATCATAGCTCCCGATCACAGGGAGCTATGATCAGTGACACTGTCACTAGGCAGAACGGGGAGATGCTTGTTTACATTAGCATCTCCCTGTTCTTCCCGTCTGTGAGACGATTGTGGGTATCCGATCGTCTCGTGACATGCGATCTTACTCACGGAGCTTGCGGCAGGGTCGCGCGTGCGCCGCCAGCGCACGCATGCAACCACACGGTGGCAAATTCAAAGGGACCTACAGGTACGCCCTTTTGCGCAGCCATGCCATTCTGCCGATGTATATGTACATGCGGCGGTCGGCAAGTGGTTAAAGCTGAAATGCAGTCAGATATTAACAAAAAAATTAATTTTAGGGCTCTTGCATACAGGCGTAAAAAAAAAGCTGAGTTCAGATCTATAGAGCACATAGCTTTTACAGATCTGAATGGAGCAATATTGCATACCTCCCAACTGTCCCTGATTTTGAGGGACTGTCCCTGATTTGGAACAAAGTCCCTCTGTCCCTCTTTCCTCCTCATTTGTCCCTCATTTTGGTCTGATTTATATAGTTGTATATACAATGCACTATTTATCTTTCAAAAAGTGTTTCCCAGTGCTAAACCTTTCATCCAATTTGTAAATTGTTCCATCGTAAATGTCAAATGCCAGTATAAAGGAAAAAGCACTTGTGGGTTTAACTAATCGTTTTTTTGTATATTTCCCCTTTAAGGGGGCGTGACAGGGGGTGTGTCTTATCCCTACATACATTTGCTAATAGGTGTCCCTCATTCCCATCTCAAAAAGATGGGAGGTATGGTATTTTATATTATGGGCCCATGTTCACAGCTGCATTGTGCTCGATAATCTTGCATTGCTTTCAGTAGCAAAAAATAAAAGTAGAAAATTCTGTAAAAATTAAACGTGTATGCTGGTAGATCAGGGGTGCTCAACCTTTTGAAGAACAAGAGTGAACTATGGGGTTTTACTGTCCCCCAAATCAGAAATGTAAACGAGCCCTTACTGTCCTGAGCCCTCTATAAGGCTACTTTTTCACTGATGCGCTGAGGTTTACCCGCACCACGGGTGCAGCGCAGTGCACCTGCGGCTTTCCTGAGGGTTAGCTGCACTGAGCCATAGACATCTATTACATCTTGCGGGTGTGGTGCACTTTCTGAAAGTGCCAGTGTGAAAGCAGCCAAATAACCCTTTTTTTTATACTTGCCAATATGCCCACTGCAAAAGTGCAGTGTACGTGATGTTTCAGTGCACTTCACAACAGAGGAAATATTGGCTGATGCAGCTACTGCTCCCTCCATGGCCACCTTCTTCCTCTAATGCCAGTGCCGCCTCTATGTACTCTGATGCGCTAGGATGGCCGCAACCCGTTGATTGTGATCTGGGCTTGCCGACCCGACATCCCAGAGCATGGGCTTCCCTGGTTTGACGTCTTGGGCCACATCAGAGGGCCCCTGCTGTAGATGTATGTATATGTGTACATTCTGGGATTGAAAGCTGAGCTAAAATGGAAGAATAATTTTTATGGATGTGGAAGTTTTACTAAAGTTCATGCATCTAAATGTGGGTAAAGGAAAGCATTGTATAGACAATTACATGCGTTTTTAGGCAGGAGATTTCTATTAGCAGGATCCTGCGGAGATATCATTATTTTATTATATCCCTATGCATGAGCCCTATGGCCTCGTTCACACAGGCGTACTTAAGTGTGCACCTGTACGAGGGCAATTTTTGCTTGTACGGGATGCCCAGGTGTTCTGTGCATCCTTGTGCAGGCAGTCCCATTCATGTCAATTGGGATGCAGCAGCTGCACAGACCCAGCCACAGCTCCCAATCTGACATGGATGCGGGTGCACTGGGCTGCATTTCCCCGAACTCACACTGTCTGCATTTGAGGGCACACCCCCATTTGGATGTCAAACACAGAAACAAAAAAGTGACAGAATACCAAAGACCAAGTGGTCCATCGAGTCTGCTCGTTTAAAATTGGAGAAGAGGCTGCGAAACCCATGAATGGGACTGACTACACGCGGTTGTATGTAACACCTGTGCATCCTATGGGGCAAAGATGGCCCTTGCACGGGTGTACGCTTAGGAGTCCCCATGTGGATGGGGCCTTAGACTCCATACACATAAGGCGTTTCCAGAACTCACAGAAAATGTGTGTGTTTGCCATGTGTTTTGGAAACGCGATGCCAGCACGTGTTAGCCCTCACAGAGCATGTGACTAGGGCAAATGGGGTGGTTCAGCTTCTTTTGCCCCTCCCCTCATCTTTTGCAAAACATTTTTTATAGCTGTCGTGGTGGGGGGTGTAAAGAGGAATACAATAGAGCAGCCATTCTCAACCAAGGTTCCGCAAGAAGTTGCTTCAGCTCTGGCTGACTGACCTACCATTTGATGATGCCCACATTGTTCTAGTGCCGAAACCATTTGGCAAAGCCAAGTATGTAAGCGTGACATTTTAACCACCACTATAAGTGGGAACATTCCCAGTGACCAGCAATGTAAGGGGGAGCCTTCTTCCCAGTGACCACCACTGTAAGGAGGGGCCTTCTTCCCAGTGACCACCACTGTAAGGGGGAGCCTTCTTCCCAGTGACCACCACTGTAAGGGGGAGCCTTCTTCCCAGTGACCACCACTATAAGGGGGATCATTTTTCCAGGTCACCACCACTGTAAGTGGGAGCATTCTTCCAGGTTACCACCACTGTAAGGGGGAGCGTTCTTCCAGGTGACCACCACTGTAAGGGGGAGCGTTCTTCCAGGTGATCACCACTGTAAGGGGGAGCCTTCTTCCAGGTGACCACCACTGTAAGGGGGAGCATTCTTCCCAGTGACCACCACTATAAGGGGGATACATTTTCCAGGTCACCACCACTGTAAGTGGGAGCATTCTTCCAGGTCACCACCACTGTAAGTGGGAGCATTCTTCCAGGTTACCACCACTGTAAGGGGGAGCGTTCTTCCAGGTGACCACCACTGTAAGGGGGAGCGGAATGACACAATTAACTGCTACTGGAAGACTTGTAGGGACGAGCCTGTAATCACTGTTTCCCTGACTGTGACCTTCTCCTGCTTTTTCTATGACGAGTCATCTGCGAGTAATAAGAGCAGCAGATGTGACAGTACACATAGCTCGGGAGGCACATGTGGCCATTATGTATGTAGCATCTTAGGACATGGATATGTGTCTAGTGATCAGTTCTTCACACTAAATCAAGGCTCGGGTGAATTAATGAAGAGCAGAGCTCCCCAAACCGGCTCTGCAGGAAACAACATCTCTAGAGGAGAATTCCTTAGCAACACCGTTGTGTGCTGTGCATAGCATGAAGGAAACCTGTCATTAATTCATTATTTCACAGGGGAGAGAGCAGGCCTTTACAGCCCCACCGTGAGGCCCAGTCATTAAACCTGGCAGTAAATTATTCCTGACAGTGTAGGGATGACTAGGCAAGCCAGGAACGGGTTACAGGTGTAACATGTTCTCTCTAGCCGGTGGAATCGCCTAAGGCTTAAATTTCGCTTTTGTATTGATTATCTAATTACATTTAAAGAGAACCTGTTATGACAGAAGCATGGAAGTTGTTAAATCTGAGCATACACCAGTATAATTTTGTTTGAACGTTTGTATGGAAATTCTAAAAAAATCATTTGTCGAAGCATTCCACCTTGCCATCATTAAAGAAGAATTCCAGGTATGGGATTTTTTTACATAGTTACATTGATCCAGACCAATATTACTATGTACAGGGATACCATACTTGCAGTGCCAGCACGTAAGGCAGAACAAGGTTAGGACTCAGGGATTGGAATAGGAACCTCCTCCAAAGGTCAGCAGGCGGGTCCCCAGAGGTCAATGGTCAAGAGGCGTGGCTGACCCACCCCCACCAAAGTGTTCCACCTACCCCCAACTAAGTTGGGGGATGAACAAGTTGGGGAAAGTGCTTAATAGCGCTGCCCCCCTAATACATGCATCCAGCCCTAATAGGCTTAAGAAAATGGTTGGCTCGGGGCACAGAGCACTGTGCCCCAAGCCCACCCAGTTGTGTGACAAAGGCAAATTAATATTTGCTTTTGTCTTCCTGATTCTCCTCCCAGCCAATCAGGAAGCGGGTCCTAAGACTTGTCACCCAATTGGCCGTGAGGAGAAGCGATCCTATTGGCCACCAAGGAGAAAGGAGGAGATGCAGGGGAAGCAGCTGTGAAGCACCAGGAGGAGGAGACGGGTGCATTTGGATAGCGACAGGTGGATTGTTTGCCCCCCCCCAAAAAAAAAACCTCACCTCAACCAATCAAGAGAATGGTTTGCATTCATGGAGAAAATGCCAAGCATTAGACAGGTACATTGCTACTCCAGTTATCTCCGCTTGCTCCTGGATCCCTTGCTGACAAGGTCGAGAGGTGGAGCAGTGTGACATTACGATCACCACCTTGTCTAATCAGACAACAGTTTTCATTCATTCAGAAAATATAAAACATTCTCTGAAAGGTGCCCATGCTGAACACCTAACCTCTTGTGTTCAGAATGCATCAGGGCAGCTGCTCTCCTCTGGCACCTGAAGCAAGTGGAGATCACTGCAGTAGCTGTATCCACTATAATAATTTCCAGCATCCAGGGGTATCGGCCAGGCATGGTAAAGGGGCTTGACAAGAATATGGAAACACTGTATGATTTGCAGGTGGGAAAGTGATGACATGTTTCGCGTTGAAAGTGGAAATAATGCAACATTCTCTTTTGCTTCTGCTGTATGATGAGACTCCTAACTGGTGGGAAGTCTCACTTTCGTCATTCAATGCTAGTAATACGGAGTCATGTCCGAGCTTACCGAGTTTCAAAGAGGGCAACTTATTTGTGGCCGCTTAGCTGTTGCCTCTCTTACTGAAGTTGCCAATTTATTAGCGGTGTTGCCAGGGCCGTTTTTAATATTGATTGGACCCTGGGCAAAACTTTTCTTGGGGCCCCCACCCATGCAGTTTCGCTCTCCACCTGCTCTGAGACATACAATAAATAGCAGCTAGACTTAAAATCTGTTTACTGGATCAGATCAGGCAGCGATTGTGATTGGTTGCCAGAGGTTACAGTGTATCATTTCCGCTCACTGACTGGTTGCTAGAGGTTACAGCACACATTACGGCTCACTGATTAGTTGCTAGAGGCTACAGCACATGATTTCTGCTTGTTAATTGGTTCCTAGAGATTACTGTGGATATGACCTCAGGGGGGCATGATATACATATCAATGTCGCTGTCTTCCGCTATTTACATATGAATGCCGGTAATTTACCTGTAAACACAGGGTCTGTAGGTGAGTCATCTGTACACAACAATAGAGATTGGGACACAGCACTGGACTAAAACCTCAAGGGACGAGGGAATTTAAACTGGGATAGTTGGCAAGTATGAGGCAGCTGCTTTGGGCCCCACAACAATGATAGGGCCCAGGGCAGCTGCCCCTTTTGCCCTGCCTTAAAAACGGCCCTGGGTGTTGCGAGGTACAGTATCAAAGGTCATGATGGTATATACAGTCGACACGCTAAACTGACCGAAAGAGACAAAAGGACAGGATTGTGACCCGGATTTTTGCATGAAGAGTGGTATCAGATTCCATTATCCACCATCCAAGACTTATATTTCTCAATTTCCAGGAGAATTCAGGCCGTCTTGGATGCCAAAGACAGTCCAACTCCATATTAGATAATGATTTCGTTTTTTTTACCATACTTGTTTCCATTATTTTGTCCAACCCTTGTATGCCTGTATGATGTGGGGGGGGGGGGGGGTTGCTTTTAAGAAAACAGAATTTGTAAGGCTGGCCATAGATTATGTAATTTTCTTTCCTTCAACCATGAGTTAAAAGGAAAGAAAATCACTTGATTCCCCCATTAACACAATTAGTGTTGATTAGGAAATCCCTTCCACAGTGCTATTGTGTTCTATCAGCGGGAAGCCTTACCTACCAGAACACAATGATTACTGCTGGTGCTTATAGCCACCGACTGGACTCACATGCAAAAATTTCAACAGAATGGTTGTACTGAAGTGTATCGATGGATCGTCTTCAGTACAACCAGCCTGCCCATAGATGGATAAAATCTCGGCCAGTCCCTGCTGAACTAGCCGAGATATGATCCCTCTATGGCCAGCTTAAGTGTTTAAACCTTAATAAGTTTATCATTCCAAGATTTGGGCTTTAGCAGGAAGTGAGTGCAAGTATACAGTGGCTTAATGGTTAGCACGTCTACCTGGCCGCATTAGGGTTGGTGGCAGGGGCGGACTGACCATTCGGGCTCTCGAGCACTGCCGAGGGCCCCATGCCACTAAGGGGCCCCATCAAGGTTGCCAGTCTCAATAAAACCAGGGACAGTATGTAAAAATCTGTGTTTTTTTAAAAATCCCAAGATTATAGCTGCCCCGCCTCCCCAGTACCTTTTCAGTGTGTGTATGTGTATTCTGTGTATGTATACTGTGTGTGTATATTGTGTTTCTGTGTGTGTATACTGTATATGAGTGTGTGTGTATACTGTGTGGCCCCATAATCTCCTATTGCCTGAGGGCCCCATAATCTCCTATAGCCCGGGGGCCCCATGAGTTGTCAGTCCGCCCCTGGTTGGTGGTTTGAATCCCAACCATGACTCTATGCAGATAGAGTTTGGATGTTCTCCCAGTGCTCAGTTGGGTTTCCTCCAGGCATTCTGGTTTCCTTCCACACCCCAAAGAAATGCTGGTAGGTGCATTGGCTGCAGTCTAAATTGGCCCCTGTATTGTGAGTTAGGGCCACTAAATTGTAAGCTGCTCGATAGCAGGGATTGATGTGAATGCACAATAAATATCTAAAGTGCTGTGTACATTGTTGGTGCTATATAAATACGGTACCTGTAATGAACAATAGAGAGTCTCCAGTGCTGATGGTCATCTGCTATGCTACTAAAAAGTATTTTGCTGACCATGTCCTTGTTGGAGATTTCCTCTCATTTCCTGTGCTGGTGACAAGGTTGTCACAAGAATGGGAAGTTTCTCCAATGGTGTCCCAAACAGCAATAACAATCTGACAGAGGTTCTAACCTCTCTTCACTTTATCCAAAACTAAAAAAAAGTTTTTGGCTGGAGATTCTTATTGAAGAATTCTGATCTAGTACAAAAGTGGGGTATTGCTCTAGAATAAGGACTACTGAGATCACTCCCAGATATCAAGGGTAACTTGTCACAAATTTGGCGCAGTGTTGAATTGTAACTCTTGTTAACTTGCTGCACGTTTTCACTGGCAACTTGTACACTTGCAGAGCACTTGGAGCACAAGTTCTAGTTGACACTTTTCCAATTTGTAACAAATTTGCATGGCAAGTCTCTAGCAAGAGCAAAGTTGCAGTGGTGAGTCTACAGCAAGAGCTCTGCAAGTCTATAGCATGAAAAATTCAGCCACAGTGACCCCTGTGGTGGGATGACTATGGCACAACATAACTGAATCAGCATTTCCAGCAGACTTGCAGAATGTTTGCGAAGAAAGTTGAATCATGCAATGGGGACTTGCTACAATTGTGCAACAAACTGGAGAAGCCTACCAAATCTTAGCAAGTCATTTTCAAACTTGCAGCAAAATTGCTTGCTATCTGGGCTGGGTCTAACTTTCTTTGCACTAGCAGAGCAGTTAAGATGCCATTCAGGAACTGATATCCATAATATTCTGTGTCTCTGCCCACCTTTAGGCCCCTTTCAGACTGGGGCGGTGGGTGCGTCGGCGGTAAAGCACCGCTATTTTTAGCGCCGCTTTACCGTCAATTTTGCAGCGCTATTCGGCCGCTAGCGAGGCGCTTTTACCCCCACTAGCGTCCGAGAAAGGGTTAAAACACCGCAGAGTGCTGCTGCAGCAGCTCTATGCCGGTGGTATAGCCGCGCTGCCCCATTGATTTCAATGGGCAGGAGCGGTTTAGGAGCCATGTATACACCGCTCCAAAGATGCTGCTAGCAGGAGTTTTTTTAACGTCCTGCAAGCGCACCGCTCCAGTGTGAAAGCACTCAGGCTTTCACACTGGAGTCAGGAGCGGCTCTTTACAGGCACTATGCAGGTGCTATTTTTAGCGCTGTAGCGCCTGTAAAGCGAATCAGTGTGAAAGGGGTCTTACATTTAAAGGAGAAATATGGGGTTATAAAAAAAATACAAAAAAACAAAACACATATACTTACTTTCAAGCTGCAGTGTGATGCCAGCTATAAGCACGAGAACTGAGTGATCACATAACCACTGATCGCTCAGATCTTGGTCAATTCTGAGCAGAGAGAGGTGACTGTCAGTGCAACTCCAACACTCAAGAATGCCAGGCAGGAGAAGGGGTAGGTGCTGCTGGTTTTGGATCTCAGCCAAGCCCTGAGAGCCGGAGCCAGCTGTCAATCAGGCAGCTGGGTGGATCCCAACAATATGGTTTAGGATCCTTCCGAAGCCTGGACCAGTCCTGTGATGCCAGGCAACAGCGGGCTTTAGCTTTAGGACAGGTAGTGCTGGACCCTGAGGTTGTCCTATTGGTGTTGCTATCTAATGGTATTATAATGGTGTCGGTATAGGTTGCCTGGGTACTGGGGTTGGCATATTCCTTGGTTTGTAGTATAAAAAAGCAGGCGTAATATTTAAGCACCACACCACTGATTAATAGTCCAGGTACAATTTTATTACAGCATAGGGTCACAGAGAAAATGAAACAGAAGAAGCTATTGTCTTCCAGGGGTACAAAGATGCCCCCTTTCTCAGGGCTTTTAAAAGGAAACAATATATATGGAATGAATTGAGGGTAAAGGGTAATGTGAGCTGCTGACAAAACCTTTGCCTGCTATCTCACTACCTAAAAATGAATATGAACCCTTAATTCAGGCCATAAACACTGAAACCTCTTACACGCCCCGATGAAGGGAGTTTCTTGGGACCCCTGAAATGTGTTGGCTTGCGCTTTTTTATTTATAAACAGACCCTATCCTGGGGTAAAATTGTGTCTGGACTATTAACCAGTGATGTGGCATTTCAATCTTACATTTGATGTTCAGTTGCAGCAAATGATTGTAAGCTCTAAGGAACAGGGCCCTCCGATTCCTACTGTATTCAATTGTATTTTAATTGTACTATCTGCCCTTATGTTGAAAAAAGCACTACGTAAACTGTTGGCGCTATATAAATCCTGTATAACAATAATGATAATAAAAATGAGGAAGAGGATATAACACAGACAAGAAGCATACATAAAAGTTTACAGTTTAGTTAAACCTAATTGCTTATTCCCTCTAGCATTCTCTACAACTGTAACAGCACATCTCTTGTTTACAAAGACAGATTTATTTGATATGCTTCTCAGCTCCATCTAGTGGTCATAATTCATAATTTTAATTACTGCCCATAATAAAATAACATTCAGAAGAGAAAATAACCTACAGAACATTTGTTGTTGCCCAATTTGCACAATTGTGCTTATTTTATACATAGGCCCCCAAGTGTGAACTTGCACATTCACTCCAAGGGGCTTATGCATGAAAAGTATGCAAAGAACAATTCTTGTTGCCCAACCAATCAGCTTCCAGATGTCATTCCGAAAGTCTATGGTTTGAAGCAGTGACTCATGAATTAAGCGACAAGACATTCTTCTGTTAGAGCCATTCTCATACATAAGCCCCCAAAACAGGTTAAATGTAAAACACTGGGAATTTAGTCTGTACTTAGTAAAACTTGCCAGCTACAAATGCCAGAGGAACCCAACGTTTTCTGTGTTTTATTTTGTTTTGCAATGTATGTTGCTGTTTGTCGGGGTAACGTGTGTGTTAAGGCGTGCATTCCCACAACGAATAAATGTAAAATCAGTCTGAGCATTTAGCAAATTTTTCTATAAAATAAATTTGTATGCAAAAGTTAGTAACAGTAACAATGTTCAATGTGCAGTCATTACCAACAACGAATTATAAATCATCTCTTAACTTCTCTGGCTACAGGAAGCTCACAGTTGATTGGTTACTGCAGTCTACTGTATATTACAAAGGATGAATACTCTGACCTTTGGCTCACCACACGTTACAATCTGATTGTACAATTTTTATTAAACCGGCCATACATGGATCATCTTTTCTACAACTATTGTTAAGCCGGCCATAAATAGACCATCCTTTGTACAATTTTTGATAAGTTGGTCATACATGGACCACTTTTTGTACAAATTTTCTTAAGCCGACCATACATGGATTATCTTTTTCTACATTTTTTGTTAAGCCGGCCATAAATAGACCATCCTTTGTACAATTTTTGATAATTCGGTCATACATGGATTATCTTTTGTACAATTTTTGTTAAGCCGGCCATACATGGATCATCTTTTCAAAATGTTTTGTTAAGCCGGCCATACATGGATCATCTTTTGTACAACTTTTGTTAAGTCAACCATACATGGACCACCTTTTGTACAATTTTTCTTAAGCCGGCCATACATGAATCATCTTTTCTACATTTTTTGTTAAGCCGGCCATACATGGATCATCTTGTGTACAATTTATGTTAAGCCGGCCATAAATAGACCATCCTTTGTACAATTTTTGATAAATTGGTCATACATGGATCATCCTTTGTACAATTTTTGATAAGTTGGTCATACATGGACCAAATTTTTTACAACGTTTGTTAAGCTGGCCATACGTGGATCATCTTTGTACAATTTTTGTTAAGTTTGCCATACATGGATCATCTTTTGTACAACTTTTGTTAAGCTGGCCATACATGGACCACCTTTTGTCCATACATGGATTATCTTTTTCTACATTTTTTGTTAAGCCGGCCATAAATAGACCAACTTTTGTACCATTTTTGTTAAGCCGGCCATAAATAGACCATCCTTTGTACAATTTTTGATAAGTTAGTCATACATGGATCATCCTTTGTACAATTTTTGATAAGTTGGTCATACATGGATCATCTTTTGTACAATTTTTGTTAAGCCGGCCATACATGGATCATCTTTTCAAAATGTTTTGTTAAGCCGGCCATACATGGACCATCTTTTCTACATTTTTGTTAAGCCGGCCATACATGGACCACCTTTTGTACAATTTTTGTTAAGCCGGCCATACATGGATCATCTTTTCTACGATTTTTGTTAAGTTGCCATACATGGATCATCTTTTGTACAACTTTTGTTAAGTCAACCATACATGGACCACCTTTTGTACAATTTTTCTTAAGACGGTCATAAATAGACCATCCTTTGTACAATTTATGATAAGTTGGTCATACATGGATCATCCTTTGTACAATTTTTGATCAGTTGGTTATACATGGACCATCTTTTTTACAATTTTGTTAAGCTGGCCATACGTGGATCATCTTTTGTACAATTTTTGTTAAGCCGGCCATACATGGATCATCTTTTGTACAACATTTTTTAAGTTGGCCATACATGGATCATCTTTTGTACAATTTTTGTTAAGTTAGTCATACATGGATCATCTTTTTTTCTTTCTTTTTTTTTGTTTGAATCAGCCAGAGGTATATGGAGGAATCCTCCTTGCTGTGCTATTGTATTCTGACAGCAGGGACTCCTCCACTGCCAGGATACATTGATCAGAGTTACAGCCAATTGGTTGCAGGCTCTGATCAAACAAAGATTCACCAACAGGGCTGGTTCACACCATGTTCAAACCTGCACCTTTCCGGCATGTTTCTTTGCAGTTCGGTTTTGCAGAACATTCATTTGAATGAGCCGCAAAGCGCACTGGGATGCGGAGAAAGTGGTGAAAGCAGTACTTTTTTGGAACGCACTGTGCGAAACCACATAGAACTGCGGTACCATACGATTTGGGGTGCCTTTAACAATTCATTGGCACTCACATGCAGATTGCAAAGGAAGCATGTTCAACTGTGGTGCGGAAAATGTACACGGAACGCGTCTTTCCTGCACCGCGTTTTGGTGTGAACCAGCCTATAGCCCCGTTCAAGAGGAGTCAATCATTAGGACATTGATTCGAAATTCAGCCAGTTCAGTAGGGAACAGCCAAAGGTGGACTGAAATCCAGACAGTTCCTGCTGAACTCAATCAATCTATCTATGGCCAGCTTTAAATCTACCAACAAGTACGTAATACAAGAGCCTGCCTAAATATATAGAGATGAATTCGATAAATTAGGTAGGTCTCTATATTACGTAGTTTTGGTACATCTAAACTTGATTGTACAGAGATTGTATAGACAGATTGTAACGTGTGTGATGGGTCTTACGGAGTAAGCTAAAAACATTATATTCTGACAAAGTATAGGCTACAGCAAATGAATGTAAATGGATTGCACTCACCTTGATTGAACGCTCCCATCCCACTGCTACCAGTTAACGTGGCTGCAAACGACACACAGCATAGGCAGTAGAGTTGAAGCGTCTGAAAGACAAGAAGAGATGAGGTCAGTGATGGATCAGCATAGGACAAATTGGTGGTGACCTGTACAAAAGAGGACCTACCTTATCTAAGCTTCCAATCCATAGGATTGTCAGGAATGGCATAGAGGTGCATTTGAGTATAGTGACAGGTAAGGTCCACATGATCAGGACAAAGTAATCCATCTTCTGCAAAGCATGCAAACCTGACTCCGCTCCAAGGGGCATGCAGAGCAATAGGCAGGGTATCCTTTTCATGATGGGGCGGGTGGCATCTCTGCATGCAGTGGATGGAAGGTGCCCGGTGCTGGCTGATGTTGGCAGGTAGTGGAAGTGGGACTCAGTGCTGGGGGCTCACACTGATCATCCCAGCAACATACAGCAGCATTCTCCAACAATACAATGCACATTAAAGGCAGCATTGGATTTCACTGACTGCCCCCTCCCTTGTGCACGCCTCCCTGCTATCACTCCTGTGCTCTCTGGGTTCAGCTGCTCGGGTAACTTTTAATCCCAGAGATCCTAAAAGTTGTTTAGAGAACCAAAAATAATTTGTGCTACGAAGGACGTTGCTGGAGAGCGACTGATGTCAGCGATCTTGTGTTATACTACGGCAACAGAGGATTTTCAGGAATATCATTAAAGTATAACTCAAGACAAAACTTTTTTTTTTTTTTGTGTTGGTTAGATTAGGGCAGGGGTCTCCAAATGTTTTAGTACAAGAGCCCCATCGTGTGTTTTACAAATATTTTCGGGTTGAAAAAACAGATTTAAAAATAAATGAACAAAATTTAAATGAATGAATAGATACGGTCCAAGAAATAACTTCACATCGGAAGCCCCCTCATTACATCAGAAGTCCCCCCTTTCACATTATAATCTCTCCTTCATATCAGAAGCCCCCCCGTCATATCAGAGCCCCTCTTCACATCAGAGCCCCCATTTCACATCTAAAAACCTGCCATCACATCAGAACCCCCCCATCCATCCGAAACCCCAAATTCCATCAGAAAACCCCCCTTTCACATCATAGTCTCTCCTTCATATCAAAAGCCCCCACTCCCCATGTCATATCAGAGCCCCTCTTAACATCAGAGCCCCCATTTCACATCTAAAAACCTGCCATCACATCAGAACCCCCCCATCCATCCGAAACCCCCAATTCCATAAAAAAAAAACCCTTTCACATTATAGTCTCTCCTTCATATCAAAAGCCCCCCCCCCCCCCCCCCCATGTCATATCAGAGCCCCTCTTCACATCAGAGCCCCCATTTCACATCTGAAAACCTGCCATCACATCAGGACCCCCCCATCCATCCGAAACCCCCAATTCCACCAGAAAACCCCCCTTTCACATTATTAGAAGCTCCCCCATCATATCAGAGCCCCTCTTCACATCAAAGCCCCAATTTCACATCCGCAACCCCCTTTCACGTCAAAAGCCCCCCCCCCCCCCCATCAGAAACCCTCAATTCCATCAGGTTCCCCCCGTTCACATCATATTCTCTCCTTTATATAAGAAGCCCCCCATCGTGTCAGAAATCCTCTTTACATCAGAGCTTCCATTTCACATCCGAAACCCCCCTTCACATCAGAAGCCCCCTCCATCAGAAACCCTGATTACATCGGAAGTCCCTCACTTTACATCATAGTCTCTCCTTCATATCAGAAGCCCCCCATCATATGAGAGCCCCTCTTCACATCAGACCCCCCATTTCACATCCGAAACCCCCCTTCACATCAGAAGCCTCCTCCATCAGAAACCCCAGATTACATCAGAAGTCCCTCACTTTACATCATATACTCTCCTTCATATCAGAGCCCCTCTTCACATAGAGCCCCCATTTCACATCTAAAAACCTGCCATCACATCAGAACCCCCCCCCCCCATCCATCCGAAACCCCCAATTCCATCAGAAAACCTCCCTTTCACATTATAGTCTCTCCTTCATATCAAAAGCCCCCCCCCCCCCCCCCCCCCATGTCAGAGTTCTGTCCTGTCAGTGGAGAAGTAGTAGATTTTTTTCCCTGCATAGAAGGGAATACATTTTATTACTTCCCTTAGTAAAAGCCACACATAAACATAAACACTGGCTAAGCACACATTTAACTCCTTGATCGCCCCTAGAAGTTTAACCCCTTCTCAGTCAGTGTCATTAGTACAGTGACAGTGTATATAATTATTTGCATATTTTAAGCACTGATCACTATATTGGTGTCACTGGTTCCCACAAAGTGTCAAAAGTGCCAGTTAGTGTCAGATTGTCTGCCGCAATATCGCAGTCCCGATATAAGTCGCTGATCGCCGCCATTACATTTTTTTTTTTTTTAAATTCCAGTATACAGTATATCCCAAAGTTTGTAGATGCTATAACTTTTGTGCCAACCAATCAATATATTTATTGGGATTTATATGTAGCAGAATACATATTGGCATACATTTATGAAGAAATTAGATTTTTAAAATTTTTTTATTGGATGTGTTTTATAGCAGAAAGTTTTTTTGTTTTTAGCGTAAAAAAATAATAAATGCAGTGGTGATCAAATGTCACCAAAATAAATTTGTGGGAAAAAAGGGCCGCGCAATTGTCAGTTAAAGTAACGCAGTGCCGTATAGGAAAACATGGCCTGGTCATGAAGGGGGGGTAACTCTTCCGGGGGTCAAGTGGTTAAGATTTCACACGACAATCCTTCATTTATGTCTCTGCAGTGCTGTGACATGTGGTGCCAATCAATGCACTGCAGAAGAGTGAAGACTTGCACTGCATCGCAAATCGCACCAGCCTAATGGTGTGAATGGGTGACATAGAAAAAAAACTGCTGTCTATGTACCCTTGCAGCGATTGGGTTTTATCCAGTGTGGAAAAACACCAGTCCCCACACACAGTGTGACTGAGTGGAAATTCCCTCTTAGACAGCTGTTGCTGATACAGGTGTCTGTCCCTGTTTTATTTTCCCTTATCCCCTGTTCCTGTAACAAAGGTAACATTGAGAATTTTCCATCACTTTCTGTGCTAGTGACAATGGGCAGGATGCATGTGAAATCTCCCCAGTGGTGACAAGGGCATAATAAAAAAAAAAAAAAAAAAAAAAACACTTCCCTATTATATTTAAAACAAAAAAATGGCTTTCAACACACTTTAACCACTAATTGGCTTCAAAAAAGGATGGGCTCACAACTGGGTGGGATCGGGACGCAGTTCTCTGCACCCTGATCCCACCCAGTTGTGTGAGGATAGCAAATACATTTTCGCTATTTTTACACTAAATCTTCTCCCGCTAATCAGGAAGCAGGTGTGAGACCTGTTTTCCTATTGGACGCCTGACGTGGAGCCAGGGAGGAAGCCCACCACCCTGGAGCCGCTGCCCAGACCCCGCACCCGCTAGCCTGGAGCCGCTGCCCAGACCCCGCACCCACTAGCCTGGAGCCACTGCCCAGACCCCGCACCCACTAGCCTGGAGCCACTTCCCGGACCCCACACTCGCTAACCTGGAGCCGCTGCCCAGACCCCGCTAGCCTGGAGCTGCATCCCGGGCTCCGCACCCGCTAGCCTGGAGCCGCTGCCCAGACCCCGCACCTGCTAACCTGGAGCGGCTGCCCGGACCCCACACCTAAATCTTCTCCCCACTAATCAGGAAGCAGGTGTGAGACCTGTTTCCCAATTTGCCAAAATGTCAGGCGATCCTATTGGACGCCTGACGTGGAGTCATGGAGGAAGCCGCTGGAGCCAGAGAGGAAGCCCGACACCCTGGAGCTGCTGCCCATACCTTGCACCCACTAACCTGGAGCCACTGCCCGGACCCCGCACCTAAATCTTCTCCCCACTAATCAGGTGTGAGACCTGTTTCCCAATTTGCCAAAATGTCAGGCGATCCTATTGGACGCCTGACGTGGAGCCAGGGAGGAAGCCGCTGGAGCCAGAGAGGAAGCCCACCACCCTGGGGCTGCTGCCCGGACCCCACACCTGCTATCCTGGAGCCACTTCTCGGACCCCGCACTCGCTAACCTGGAGCCGCTGCCCGGACCCCGATAGCCTGAAGCCGCATCCCGGGCTCTGCACCCGCTAGCCTGGAGCCGCTGCCCGGACCCCGCACACGATAACCTGGAGCCGCTTCTCGGACCCCGCACTCGCTAACCTGGAGCCGCTGCCTGGACCCCGATAGCCTGGAGCCACATCCCAGTCTCTGCACCCGCTAGCCTGGAGCTGCTGCCCGGACCCCGCACACGCTAGCCCGGAGCCGCTGCCCGGACCGCGCACACGATAGCCTGGAGCCGCTTCTCGGACCCCGCACTCGCTAACCTGGAGCCGCTGCCCGGACCCCGATAGCCTGGAGCCACATCCCGGTCTCTGCACCCGCTAGCCTGGAGCTGCTGCCCGGACCCCACACACGCTAGCCTGGAGCCGCTGCCCCGACCCCGCACCTAAATCTTCTCCCCGCTAATCAGGAAGTGTGTGAGACCTGTTTCCCGATTTGCCAAAATGTCAGGCGATCCTAATGAACGCCTGACGTGGAGCCAAGGAGGAAGCCGCTGGAGCCAGAGAGAAAACCGGACCCCACACCCGCTAGCCTGGATTCGCTTCCCGGACCCCGCACCCGCTAACCTGGAGCCGCAGTCCGGACCCCACACCTACTAGCCTGGAGCCGCTACCCGGACCCTGCACCTGCTAGCCTGGAGCCGCTGCCCGGACCCTGCACTCACTAGCCTGGAGCTGCTGCCCAGACCCCACACCCGCTAGCCTGGAGCCGCTGCCTGGACCCCGCACCCACTAGCCTGGAGCCACTGCCCACACACCGCTGTGCTGGATGACACCCCCATCTATCTGGCTATATCTATTCAGGTAAGTTCCGGACCACAGGGCTGGGTGTTAGTGCCGTGCCACCAGGGTGGGTGGTTCTTTGCAATGCCCCTGAATATTAAACCTACCAGCAGCCACTGTCCAGACCCACACCTGCTAGCCTGGAGCCGCTGCCTGGACCCCGCACCCACTAGCCTGGAGCCGCTACCCGGACCCTGCACCTGCTAGCCTGGAGCCGCTGCCTGGATCCCGCACCCACTAGCCTGGAGCCGCTTATTTTGAATATTAAACCCACCAGCAGCCACTGCTTTCTGCTATAAAACATATCCAATAAAAAAAAAATAAAATCTAATTTATTCATAAATTTTGACCAAAATGTATTCTGCTCCATGTCTTTGGTAAAAAAAAAATGCCAATAAACGTATATTAAATGATTTGTGTTAAAGTTATAGCATCTACAAGCTATGTAGATACTGCAATTATTTATTTATTTATTTACTTTTATACTAGTAATGACGAAGATCGACAACTTATAGTGGGACTGTGTGGCGGACAAACTGACACTAACTGATGCTGGGGGGGGGGGGGGGGCTGACTGACTGCTACTGACATCTCCAGTGACACTAATACAGTGATCAGTGCTACTAATATACACTGTCACTGTACTAATGACAGGGGGAAGGTGATGACAGAGGGTTAACTGTGTGCCTAACAAGTGTTTACTGTTATCTGCTTTTACTAAGGGATGTGCCAGTTTTTATTCCAAATCAGGGAAACAAAAACCAGCACACCGCCTCTGTAAAGACAGAGCTCTGTGTTTTTTATAATAACAGAGCTCTTTCCTGTCATCAGCTTCACCGAGACTCACTGATCAGCTTGTGCTGTAAAGAACCACAGCACAGCCAGGGGGGGGCCCTACCTGAAAGAGCCGTACGTGATCCAGAGCAGAGCGGCCGCCCTGCCGCAGTATATCTGCATAGGGCGGTTGGGAAGTGGTTAAAGTTATTGGAAGCCCCAACTATTTCAGTTTTGGATGGAAAAGGGAAGTTTCTTTATCTGTGCAGGTGACCATTGTCACTATAATTGAAAGTGAAGGAAAAGCTACAATTTTAATGCAGCACTCCAGCCAAAAATAATAAGAAAAAACTCAAAATCTTTTTTAAAAGGTAAAATAACAAAACCAGCTTTCTCTGCAATATTTTACAATCGATGCAGAGATTGCCTTTGCAGCACTTTTTTCTGCCACTAAATGTCCTAGATGGCCATTTATTCCACCCACTTGCTCTGAGTCCCAGTGTCCAAAATAATGGTGGAAGAGTACAAATGTTCATTGAAAAGAACATAATAGAAAGAAAATATAGCTAAAGCCAACGCGTTCAAGGGAATTGCCTCCCACTTCTTCAGGGTTGCTTCTTTTGCCTCTGCATTACACAAGCTGGCATTTGTCTTCACAAAAAATTCTGGTACTACCACAAAGTCCATCCATCTTAGTTATCACGTACCAGCAGCCCTGAAGACAGGGGAGGCAATGCCCCCTTCTCACTCAAGCTTTAATATTCAGTCATTTCTAGGGATGCACAGATGGCGGTATTGGTATCCGTGTTGATACCAAGCATTTGTGTGAGTATCGGTACTCGCGCAAATGCTCCTGATACGAAACTGACACTTTGCGGTGCAATTTGCATCAATAAAAAAAATGAATAGGCACAAGTTGCACTGTGTTAGAAATCACAGTACATATCACTGGCCAAATGCAAAATCTGCATAGGTGTCCCTGTCCCACCGATGATAGCAAATCACAACTGCTGGAGGTGCTCACAGGGCTGGAGGAGATGTAGGGGCGGTCCGCCCCCAAGCTGACATCACTTCCCTATACCCACAGGGTCCCGGAACTTCTCCCCCAGCCCTGTGAGAACCTCCAGCGACAGTGATTTGCTATCATCGGCGGGACCGGGACACCTATGCAGATTTTGCATTTGGCCAGATATGTAATGTGAGTTCTAATGTTTTTAATAAACTGCCCACTAGATAGTGCTTTACCCTTTCTATATGCACACACACACACACAGGAGCAGTTGGAGAAATCGCATGCAATTCGGACAGGAATTGCACCGCATTCCTGTTCAAATCGCATGCAATTCTTTGCAGTGCAATTTGCGCTCATTCATTTTGTATTGAAGCAAATCACACCGCAAAGTATTTGTTTCAGTACGATTTATTTTTTTTGTATTAAAGTAAATCACACCGCAAAGTATCGGTACTTGGTATCAGGGAGTACTTGAACGAAAGTATCGGTGCTTCATCACCGACCTAAAACAAGCATGCAGATTGGAAAGTCAAAATTAGAGGAACAGGTCACTGTAATGGTGGCTCCACCAGCAGCTTACACTTACATTACCTTCACTCCCTGCCATTTCACCCAATGGTTGGGAGTGAGAAGAAGTCCTGGGCATGCTCCAATTTACAACTTTAATCTTAAGCCTCGTACACACGATCGGATTTTACGCAGACAAAACCTCTGACTTTTGTCCGAAGGGCGTTGTCCCCAAACTTGTCTTGGATACAAACGGCACACAATTGTCGGCCAACAAACACAAACGTAGTGACGTACTACATGGTTTTTCAGCTCTTTAGCGCCACCCTTTGGACTCCTTCTGCTAATTTTGTGTTAGTAGAAGTTTGATGAGTGTTGATTTGTGCTTTTCATTTTGCGCTTTTCATTTTGCGCTTTTAATTTCGCGCTTTTCATTTCGCGCTTTTCATTTCGCGCTTTTCAGTTCGTTTCTGAATGGCCGTTCGTCAACCAGCCATGTTGCGGAATCGGAGGAGATAACATGTTATTTATTATTGGCCTTGGAGTTATTGCTTTGACCCAAGTCCAGTCCAGGAACAGAAGGAGGAGGATTTCTTGGACCAAAAATTGGTTGTTTTTATTAATCATGACCAATTATGTCATATGTCTTTGCTGCGGGAGCTCCAGGAGAATAATCCGCATGATTTTTGGAATTATCTCCAGATGATGGACCCCTGCTTTCACCAACTCTTGGCATTGTTGACCCCCTATATTAAAAAGCAGGACACATGCATGAGGCTGTAATTTAATTTTTTTGGTTGAATAATGATTTGATTTGGTATATTTTTCTATATTTTTGGATGCATAGAATGCACTTTTTGGTTAAGTTTTATTGGCAGATAGCGTGTCTAATTTTATTTTATTTTTTTAATGCACAATAAAAAAAATTGTGGAGCATAATACTTGGCTATGTGTTTTATTTCAAATGACAGTTTGAGAGTAGGCAGTTACATTTAAAAAAATCACACTGTAAAATTGACAAGGGACACCAACATAGTTAATATTAAGGATAATGATGTTGAGGTAACTTGCACCAAAAAAAGAAAATAACAAGCATAATAATATTATTCTTGATATCACTAGAAAACAAAAAGTCTTTGAAAATTAGTTTGCAATAACTCCATCAGTATCACCAGCAAAGCAGCTTCATTATTATCCCATTAATAAAGTAGAGAATTGTGCGGAATGTGCGCTGCATTTTGATTGATATATTTCATAATTTGCCACGTCACGAATGTTAATTCTCCATTACGAACGCTAGTTTATTAGACCGACCGATTCTGGCTCGCCCTTGCTTCCAAGCATGTGTGTTTGTACTTTGGACTTTTGTCTCTGTCCCCATATTAGTGCCTGAGCAGCCAATCACCAAGCACCAGAGCCGTCACACGGGAGCAAGGGGAGTGAATAACATGCTTCTCGATATACCATAGAAGCCTTTCTAAACCTTTTTACCCTGCAGCAGCCCAGAAAGAATTTTGAGGTCTCTGGGAACCCGTGTTAAAAATTATATCTTCATTTCATGCTATTAAAGCACAATCAGTAAACTGTTAAAAGCTTTAAATAAAATAATAAATACGACATATCTAGAATATTTGATGCACAGAGACAGTTTTTACAGCACTGCCTGGTCAATAAAAATCATGAAAAATAATGAATAATTTTGGCCAGAACAAAAGTAGACTGTGGAAGCTCAAGTGTCCTTTTATGTTTGTGGTCAGTGGAGAACTGCCCCATTACACTGGTGGCCATTGCAAGTGGGAGATCGGTCTGTCATTGCTCAAGGAACCTCTGGTGGAGGAACCCTAGGATTCCACGGAACCCTGGTTGAGAACTCCTGCACTAAAGGATTGGGTATATGACTTTACACTCGGCAACCAAAAGAAGCAATGAGTCAATGGTGCTCTAGATGAGCAGAGACAAGGAGAAAAAGAGAAAGAGTAGTACTCAGTTGTACGTATGTTCCAGTTCACACCGGACTGTGCGCATTCCCATGCGATTCCAGCACATTTCCCTGCAGTGTGCTTTGACAGCTCATTAATTTGAATGGGGTACAAAACACAGTGGACTGAAGGGGGGTAGCCTAACCAATGAGGAGTAGTTTCGCAGTGGTTGAGGCGAGAGATAACGAGGGAGTGACTTAGAAGCTTTGTGGTGTCATTGGAGATGTTGTGGAGGTTGAGGCAGCAAGAATTGGACAGCAATAGGATGTGGGGAGTTCAGAGTTCAGGGTTATACCTAGCAAACTGGCATGTGGGGTAGACTGATAGTTGTGTTATCAACCTCAACAGAGAAGTCAGGGGAAGGGGCACGTTGGGGGAGAAATATTATAAGCTCAATTCTGGATAGATTGAGTTTGAAGAAGTGGTGTGAGATCCATACTGAAATGCCTATAAGTAAATTAGTGATGTGTGCGGAAACTGATGGAGTGAGCCGAGGAGTGGAAAGATAGATTTGAGTGTCATCAGCATAGAAATGGTATTGGAAGCCATGGGAGCCCATGCACTTTCATTTCTAACCTGTGTGATGCCAAGTGTCTAAGATTTCCAGACTTTACCAGGTTTATAAGTTTTGCCCTTACTCATTGTGTGGAATTGAAGGTTCTGTTGTTGACATGTTGATGTCAGTCAGACCTGATACATTTCAAGGCTGTAGTTTAATTTCTAAACCACAGCGCCAAGTGTATATAATTTCTGGGCAGAGTCTTTACCAGGTTTGTAAGCCTTGCCCTTACTCATTGTGGAAATGATGGTCCTGTTCCATTCAGATTCTTCACATGTTGGTGTCAGTGTGTCAAACGGTGGGCCACCCAGCGGTTGGCCGCTAGAGACAAATCGCCAGTGAGTGGCTCCAGCAGAATGGCTAGGAGGCTGCCTATCAGCTGTCTGTGTTTGTCCTGTCCCTGGATGCCCCCCCTCACCCAATGGATGCCCAGGGTCATTGCACCCTTGACCTCAATTCTTGCACTGCACTAGGTTGTATTCAGATCAATGGTAAAGAGGATTAGGTCCCAAATGGAACCAGTGTGTGGTCAGCAGAGACGCCCAAAGTGTATAAGGGTATATAGCGGTTCATGTCGCTTCGATTTTCAAAAAAGTTCAGGGATTATTTTGCACATTTCTCACACATAGGGCAGCCCATTGAAATGACCAGGCTGCCCTACACATGTGTTCACTCTATTACACATGCGTGGTGTGAACAGAGCTTTAAGGTCCATACACATTTTAAAAGCTGCACTGCGATACTTGATTTTACCAGCAGATGGCAGCAGTGAAAATATATTTCAGATCTCCGACCCCTGGCAAAACCCTGGAGCTCTGGGTATTAGTACTTTACCTGGAGAGATCCCAACCATATTAAAGATTTTCACTTAACCTGGACATTCCTAAACTAGTAAGGAACATAGAATGTTCTTCATACATCCTAGAATTTTATTTCCCAGTGTACCCACTTCCACAGGTGTACAGTAAGTCCTGAGACACTTTGTCAGTTTGACAGCTGAGGTCATGGTATATAGTAGATCTGCTGTCAGCTGTTTTTTTTTTTTTTGCACTGATCATTATAAAAGCAGTGTCAGTGCTGGTTAAAATGTAATTAGAAATGTTACATTGTAGTTAGCTGCAGCTGTCAGGTATAGATGATTGTAAGATAACATTTTTTATACACAGGAGTTGCTTAAAGCAAACCTGACTTTTGGGGAACCTGTTACTTTGCCCTGGGCAAATTATAAGTTAACTTTAAGATATCTGGTAAAAGATTAGATAGATAAACTAAGGCAGCCCATAGATTATTTGATTTTTATTTCCTTCAAATCGCTCAATTCCCCCATCAACACAGTCAGTGTTGATGGGGGATTGACTCCTGCTGTTGTATTCTGTTCCCACTATTGTATTCTGCGGGGAGTATTCCTGGCCACAAGAATGCAATGGTTACTGCTAGCGGCTATAGCCGCCATTAGTAATCGTATGTAAAAAATCCAACAGGCTGATTGTACCCAAGTTGATCGATGGATCGACTTGGGTATAATCTACCTGTCCATACTCTACCTGTCTATACAAATCTTGACCACTCCCTGCTAAACTGGATTGATTTCAATCAATGTATGGCCAGGGCAGGACTTCAGGAAAGAAAACAATTGTAAATATGGAATCTTCAAACATCAGCTAGAGTCGCTGACTAGAATATGTACAGTACTTTCTAATAGCCAGTACATGGGCCCCAACCACCAATTTGCCATTTTAAATGCACTCAATAGGATGCTCTGGTGAAACGGTCTCCAATCTGTGGCCTATGGGCATTTGCTTAGCTTTATTCAGCCATTGGCGCACTATTCCTTCCATTGACACACACAATGGGGTACTATTCGTCCCACTGACACCAACGATCAGGCATAATTTCTCTAACTGGCACCAATGATGGGGCACTATACCTTCCATGGACACCAACAATAGGGCACTATTTCTCCCACTGGCACCAGAGATGGGGCATAAATTTACCAACTGACACCAATGATGGGGCACTATTCCTTCCTCCAACACCAACAATGGGGAATCATTCCTCCCACTGACAACAACAATGGAGCATAATTTCTCCAACTGAAACTAGTGATGGGGCACTATTCTTCTCACTGACACCAATGATTGGGCACTATTACTCCCACTGACACCAGTAATGGAGTATAAATTCTCCAACTGACACCAATGATCAAACACTATCCCCCCCACTGACACCAACAATGGGGCACTATTCCTCCAAATTACACCAACAATGGTGCATTATTCCTCTAAATTACACCAACAATGGGGCACTGGTCCCTGTCCAGCCCACCTAAAGTCTAAAGGACAGTAAACTAGTTCTTTGTTTAGATGGTTTGGAGACTCCGGTTTTAATGAAAGAAAAGTCTTGTCACCTCCTCCAAAGTCTGGCACGGTGCACCCCTCTAAAGAAAACGGTCACAACTGGGTTTATGCAAAAATCTGAATATCCCTCTCTTATTTATTTAAAAGTATTAAGAAAAAAAAAAAAAACCCTGGTTGCATTTTATCTATATTTGCTTATACCATTATGCAGTGTCGTCAGTGGTCACAGAGTTTTGGGCAAGGCTTTAAAATAGGGTATTGAATGAGGGTTGGAAAACAACAGAGTGCCCTTCCTGTCAATAATTATCTAATGGGGCACAGAGAATTGAACAAAGTTGGAAAGAAAGTCTGACCAATCCCGACTAATTTTTCATTTGTTTGACTGCAGCAGCATGGAATCTGCTTGGTTGATATGTTGGTTACAATAGATACAATGCTCTATACAATGACTTTGCTTGTCCATGCAGCCCCCAAAGCCATCCATTGCTAGTTCAGGCTATCTATTAGATTTAATTGATTGGCTTTACTTATAGTTGACGATTCTCTATATCTTACTTTCCATGCCAACCAAAAGTGAGACTGCTAGGCACATCCAGACCAACATATGAATCTATAATTAAAGATTAAATCTATAATTGACATCCCTTGATAAAGTCACGTGTCCGTGACGCAACGCGTCGGGAGAAGGAGCCTAGTGACTTCACCGTGTGAGCTACGGGAATAGCCGAGACCACACGAAGTGAAGTGAGGAGAAGCAGGGCGCTATAGCCCAGTCTAGCCTGACTGTAAAAGCAAACTGCCATGACTCAAAGCGCTGGTATATGTGAGTAGGAAAAAGCTACAGGCTCACCTGATACATTGTAATACAGCGCTGCGCAATGTTTGTTTTTTCTTTTCTTCTTTTCCCATATACATACTGAAAACTGGCAATAAGAAGCACAGGGGGAAAAACCTTTGCAAGCAGAAGATCTGCAGCACAAAAAGGAAAGTGGCTTTTTTCTTTTCTATCTAATCATAGTGTATTGATATGTAGATTATATGAATATGTCTAACTGAAGGACAATTTTGAATATTTTTGATAACTATTCCCCCCATCCTCTGCGATTCACCACCATAAAGGGATTTATACATATTGTTTTTTGCTAGTGGATCTAATTAGGGAGGAAATGTGGTGTGTAATTGTCCTCATTGATTGATTAAATACACTCGGACAACCAATCAAGGCTGATTGGTCGGTGTATGTGATACAAGCAACATAAGTTTTTTAATTCACCCTGACACACCAACCCAGGGGATTTACTGGGTACATAACATTATATTTCTATATATGTCTAGTCAGGGGAGGGCTGGCAGCCTTAGGCCTGGGGGGGAAGTCCAGTCAAGTGGCCCATTGAACTACCAAATCAGCTCACCATCCATGCCCAGCTGGTTTTTCAATGCAGCCTCACCAGTGCCCCTCAATGCAGCCTGATCAGTGCCCATCAATGCCGACTCATCAGTGCCACCTCATCAGTGCAACCTCATCAGTGTCCATAAATGCAGTCTCACCAGTGCCCATCCAATGCAGCCTGATCACTGGGGCAGGGTAAATGGGGTGTGGGGGTCAGCTGGGGGTGTCAGGGTCTCTTACTTGGCAGCTCAGGTTGCACGCCACGGCCCGCGCAAGCCAGCACCCAGCCCCACAGCCCGAGCCAGTCACGGGCACCCTGGTCTCTGAGGGTGGTAGTTTCCTCTGCGCTGCTTGGGAGCTTGAGTGTGGACTACAACTCCCGGAATGCAACAGTGGCCGACCGCCGCAGCTGTAAAAATAGCAGCGGGTGCCAGCCATTTTCAACGTAAGTAAGGGCGGCCTGGGGGGCAATTGCCACTCTGCCCCCCAGCCCAGCCCTCCCCTGTGTCTAGTAGCAGTTCTACTATCACAGACCTGATTTTATGGATTAACTCTTCACTATCTCACGGAATTCTTTAACCTTATACCACTGGATTTATTATTTATTTTATAATATTTATTACTTCGCAAGGTAACACATGGCACTTTATTAACACAGGATCACTAGCCCAAAGGAAACTACTATTTATTGATTTTAAGGTTGATTAAGCGCACTAATTATTTACATTATTGTAATATTTTATTTATAATTAAAGAAGTGACGGTTATTTTCAGCTATGTCCAATAAGATCTACTGAACGTCCCTCAGAAATCACGCAATAGCAGATTATGGTATGTTTTTATGGGTTTCTGAGAGTTTGTTTTCTAAATAATTGAACAGATTAGCTAGATGTGGGGAGGAGGAAATAGCCTACAAATTATTATTATTTATACAAAGCAAGATAAGAAAATGAGAAACTAAACAGCCCATATAAATACAAAGAAATTGAGAACTTTATTAACAGACCATCAATTTTCCCATAGTTAAATATAGCAACATTGTCATTAAGCCAAGAAAGGATTATTGCCCACATGTAGTGTGTAAGACAAGGAATCAGCAGTCCGCTGAATGCTATTTCCACCACTCAACAAATTTGTGCAAGAAATTTCAGCAAACAAACTTTACTTGCAGATAAAGAGGTCGTTCTTAACCTTTTATCCTGGAGGAACCTTAAAACTACGTCCAAGTCTCAGGAAGCCCATATAAATTTTTTTCTCTAGAGCTCAGTCTCAGCTCAAAGGTACAATAAAGTGATCAGTAGAAATAATAATTTACAGAAGAACAAGAACCCTTGAACCTGGGGCCATCCAGCTGCAGTTCATCCCTTCCAGTGTTGTAGTGCAGGTGGAACATCCAGGCCTGCTGCAGGGAGCCTGGTAAAGTCTATGGAAGGCTACAGCTGGACTGGGCTGAATGCTGTGTCTAGTGGTCCTGACTTGTGCATTCAGGGGTGAGGGTACCACTTGGTATAGTGTTCACCCCGTCCCTGTCCCTCCTCAGTGCACAAAATCCCTAGGAGGAAGGCACTGCTCCCAGATGGCCCCATCGAGTCTAAAGAATATGGCAACACCTAGAGCAGGGGTGTCAAACTGGCGGCCCTCCAGCTGTTGCAGATCTACAAGTCCCATCATGCCTCTGCCTTTGGAGTCATGCTTGTAACTGTCAGCCTTGCAATGCCTCATTGGACTTGTAGTTTGGCAACAGCTGGAGGGCCGCCAGTTTGACAACTCTGTCCTAGAGTATTATGCCCCTTACACACGGTCGGAAACTCCGACGGAAAATGTCCGATCGGACCATGTTGTCGGAAAATCCGACTGTGTGTGGGCTCCATCTGACTTTTTCCTTCGGAATTTCCGACTGAAAAAATTTCAGATCCTGCTCTCAAATTTTCCAACAACAAAATCCGATCGGACTTTTTCCGATCGTTTGTAGAGAATTCCGACGGACAAAGTGCCACGCATGCTCAGATCAAATTACGAGACCAAAGCTATTGGCTACTAGCCTCTACGTAGTTCCGTCGTAGGCAACGAACGTCACCGCGTTCAGAATGATCGGATTTTCCGACAACTTTGTCTGACCGTGTGTATGCAACACCAGTGTCGGACAAAATCCGTCTGAAAAAATCTGACGGATTTTGTGGTCGGAATTTCCATCCGTGTGTACGGGGGCATTAGATGTCCGAGGCTTATCAATTTTACCTCCCCCGATCCTAATTTATAAGACAAAATGGTTTACAGTAATAATCATAGAATAAAATGAAACAAATATTAAGCAGAAAGGCAATACGGATGTGTAGTGTCCCCTCACATTGTTGCTTAGTGAAGAAATGCCCCTATACATTGGTGGTCAATGCAGGGCCCCCTTATATTGATGGTCAGTGAAGATATACTCACCTACATTCATGGTCAGTGTAGGGCCCCCTCATATTGGTGGTTAGTATATGTGCCCCTTTATATTGATGGTCCTTGGAAAACTATCCCTTTATATTGGTGGCCAGTATAGCGCCTCCTTGTATTGGTGATCATTGAAGAAATACCCTCTTGCCTTGGTGGTGAGTGTGGGGCTCTCTTATTTTGGTGGCAAGTATAGTGCCACTCACATTGGTGGTCATTACTTTTTTAATGGGGCACAAAGAATTGAGCACAGTTGAAAAAATAAAATCTGACCAATCCAGACTATTTTTTCATTAGTTTGACCTCAGCAGCATGGAATCCGATTGGTAGATATGGACCAAGTGATTACATTCGTTACCAAGCCCCCTTGTTTCCCTGTGTAACTCCCAAATGTCATTCATTGCTAGTTTAGGGGGCCCAACACTGACCACCCAGGCAAGAGGGTATTTCTTCAATGACCACCAATACAAGAGGGCACTGTACTGAGCACAAATATAAAGGGGTAGTTTTCCAATGAGCATCAATATAAAGGGGCACATATTCTAACCACATATATAAGGGGGGGCTTACACTGACCATGAATGCAAGGGGGTATATCTCCACTGACCATCAATATAAGGGGCTCAACATTGACCACCATTGAAAAAATATCCTCTTACCTTGGTGGTCAGTGTAGTGTCCCTTTATATTGGTAGTCAGTGGTGGCCAGTGTAGGGCGCCTTATGTTAGTGGTCAATAAAAAAAATACCACCTTACATTCATGATCAGTGGAAAAGTAAACGCTTAGGCTCTATTCACACTAGTGCAGTTTCAGATGCGACTTGAGTCGCCAGAATCTCATGACAATGGAAATCACATTGTTTTCAATGGTGCGAGTTCACATAAATGCAACACAGCACAATTTTGAAAAATATTTTTGTACTACTTCAGTGTGATTCCAGTGCAATTTTGGACCCACAGAATATGCAAACCACTTCAAAGTAGCATCCAAGTTGCACTACATAATCTCACTCAGTCGAATCAAAATCATATTGCAGCAGTGTGAACCTAGTCTCACATTGGTGCTCAGTAGGAAGAAGAATTCCATTACAATAGGTGGTCAATAGGAAGAATGCCACTTACATTTATCATCAATAGAAGAAGGTTTTTCTAACTTTAATTACAGTATCTCACAGAAGTAAGTGAGTACACCCCTAAGTGGAAATGTCCAAATTGGGCCCAATTAGCCATTTTCCCTCATTAGTGTCATGTGACTCGCTAGTGTTACAAGGTCTCAGGTGTGAATGGGGAGCAGGTGTGTTAAATTTGGTGTTATCGCTCTCACTCTCTCATACTGGGCACTGGAAGTTCAACATGGCACCTCATGGCAAAGAACACTCTGAGGATCTGAAAAAAAGAATTGTTGCTCTATATAAAGATGGCCTAGGCCAGTGATGGCGAACCTTGGCACCCCAGGTGTTTTGCAACTACATTTCCCATGATGCTCACCTACACTGCAGAAGGCATTAGCATCATGGGAAATGTAGTTCCAAAACATCTGGGGTGCCAAGGTTTGCCATCACTAATCTAGGCTATAAGAAGATTGCCAATACCCTGAAACTGAGTTTCAGCATGGTGGTCAAGACCATACAGCGGTTTAGCAGGACAGGTTCCACTCAGAACAGGCCTTGCCGTGGACGACCAAAGAAGTTGAGTGCACGTTCTCAGCATCAAATCCAGAGGTTGTCTTCGGGAAATAGACGTATGAGTGCTGCCAGCATTGCTGCAGAGGTTGAAGGGGTGGGGGGTCAGCCTGTCAGTGCTCAGACCTTACGCCGCACACTGCATCAAATTGGTCTGCATGGCTGTCTTTCCAGAAGGAAGCCTCTTCTAAAGATGATGCACAAAAAAGCCTGCAAACTGCTGAAGACAAGCAGACTAAGGACATGGATTACTGGAACCATGTCCCGTGGTCTGATGAGACCAAGATAAACTTCTTTGGTTCAGATGGTGTCAAGCGTGTGTGGCGGCAACCAGGTGAGGAGAACAAAGACAAGTGTGTCTTGCCTACAGTCAAGCATGGTGGTGGGAGTGTCATGGTCTGGGGCTGCATGAGTGCTGCCGGCACTGGGGAGCTACAGTTCATTGAGGGAACCATGAATGCCAACATGTACTGTGACATACTGAAGCAGAGCATGATCCCCTCCCTTCGGAGACTGGGCCACAGGGCAGTATTTCAACATGATAAAAAAAAAAAAACACATCTCCAAGGTGACCACTGCCTTGCTAAAGGAGCTGAGGGTAAAGGTAGAGGACTGGCCAATCATGTCTCCAGACCTAAACCCTATTGAGCATCTGTGGGGCATCTTCAAATGGAAAGTGGAGGAGCGCATGGAGTCATGGAGGTGTGGAAAAGACTCCAGTGGCCAACCTGTGAAGCTCTGATGAACTCCATGCCCAAGAGGGTTAAAGTGCAAGGAAAACCCCCCTATCATTTTCAGACAAGGAAGCTGCCATCTTTGCCTCTGTTTAATCTTCAACTGCCACGGTGCTGCACATGTGATCCGTTATGACACCAGCCATTGGATGGTTTGACTGTTTGGTTGAGAGCACAGCCAATGTGCAGTTAGAATTCCCGGAATGAGTTTTTTTTTTGAAACTGTTAAATCGATGCGTTTACTTCCGCTTTAAGGCAGTGCTGGAAAATAATGGTGGCCACACAAAATATTGACACTTTGGGCCCAATTTGGACATTTTCACTTAGGGGTGTACTCACTTTTGTTGCCAGCGGTTTAGACATTAATGGCTGTGTGTTGAGTTATTTTGAGGGGACAGCAAATTTACACTGTTATATAAGCTGTATACTCACTACTTTACATTGTAGCAAAGTGTAATTTCTTCAGTGTTGTCACATGAAAAGATATAATAAATTATTTACAATAATGTGAGGGGTGTACTCACTTTTGTGAAATACTGTATGTGATAGACCAACACAAACTGGCAGTGTTGCATGACCACGCAAATGTCATTTAAACAGCGACAGCGCTGAAAGCTGAAAATCGGCTTGGCCAGTTAATCAAGTGGTTAGTCAACTTCTGTCTAAACAAAATGTTGGAAAACTTTGCTTGATCAGTGGCTGTATCCAAAAAAATAACATCCGGATCTCGGGCAGTGCCTGCTAGTTTGATCCATCTATGGGCAGGCTGGTTGTACTGAAATCAATCCATCAATCAACTGCAGTACAACCAGCTTTTCAGTTTTATTCTTTTGATCACTGCTGGCGGCTATGGCTATGGAAAGTTCCCTCCCAGCAGAAGACAATAGAACTGCAGGAGGAATTCCCCCCATCAACACTGACTGTGTTGATGGTGGAATCAAGTTATTTTCTTTCCTGCAACCCGTGGTTGCAGGGAAGCATACTGTATAATTTATGGCCTGCTCTAGTCAGGACCAGCTTACTGATAGTGACAACAGTGAACCATGCCTGCACAATGTGTATCAGTGCAACACGTCATTGTAGACTCCACCAAGGGCAGGTCCGATAGGTTGACAAAGCTGGAGTACAATTTGGAGACCGTTGTCACCATATAATAGGAAATGCCTAAACATTGACCTTCACAGCAGGATCACCAGTTATTATTATAATAAAAGCTGCAGATTTAAAAAGACTACCGTATATACTCGAGTAAAAGTCGAGTTTTTCAGCACATTTTTTTGTGCTGAAAGTTCCCCCCTCGGCTTATCAAGCACCTTTCTGCAGAAAAAAATGAAATTTTCCGACCCGAAATTGCGGCCCTGTGTCTCGTTGCCAATTGGTGCTAGGAACCCCATATGTTGTAGTGTTGGTTCCACTTGGTTTGCACACCAAATTCGGGGGTTCCTAGCACCAAGTGTCCCCCAGATACGGGCCGCAAAGTCGGGTTGGAAAATGTCATTTTTTGCTGCAGAAAGGTGCTTGACATTTTCCGACGCGACTTTGGGGCTTCGTATCTCGGGGCCACTTGGTGCTAGGAACCCCAAATTTGGTGTGCAAACCCAGTGGAACCAACATTACAACATATCCAATTGGGGATCCTAGCACCAAGTGGCCCCGAGATACAGGGCCCCAAAGTCGGTCAACTGTGTCCATCTGCAGCAATGTCATTTCGGGAGCCTTTGGGTCCAGAAACCCCAAATTTTGGCTGCAGCTAGGGGGCATCTAGGAACCCTTAACTACCAAGTTTGAAGTTCAGAGGACCTAGGGCTGCAAATGGGCACAGTGAGGCATGCAAATGGGCACAGTGAGGCTGCAAATGGGCATTGTTGACCCTCTTTTCCACTTACAGTAGCTGCGCATTTCTCACCCTAGGCTTATACTCGAGTCAATACGTTTTCAATTATTTTGTGGTAAAATTAGGTGCCTCTGCTTATATTCGGGTCGGCTTATACTCGAGTATATACGGTAAAAAAAACAATTGGAATCATGTTAACAAGTTAAAACGTATATGATATTTTAGAAATTTCTTTTAGTTCTACTTTAAGCCAATCACCTGCAAGCTGGAGAGTACGTAGCGCAGATCAGAGAGGCAGACTCCATGTATGACACTGGAAATATTACATTTATTCATTCCAGAGCAGCTGACTCACTATTGGATGACTGGCATGGTCCAAGAGCTGGCACAAGTAACTAAGACGTTGACTGGTTATGTTGGTGGTGAAGCCTCTTATTTGTCCAAATCCGTTCTACCCACGTCTAGCCTGTGGTGAGAAGACAGCCGTTTATGTGTTCTTAAATTCTATGTATGCAAAATACATGCCCGCAGCAAAGGGAAATACACTTGTATGAATTTGCCAGGAGATAATTATATATTTATTTGCATAACTGGGACCACTGGCTCTGTACACTGAACCTCTGCCAGCCAAGGCTAAGCACCTTGTGCAAATTGTGACGGGTACAAAAAAAACTTTTCTTCTTCCAGAAAGGACACATGTCCGTGTATGTGTCACACCCTGGCCACGTCTACAGGGGTTTTAGAATTCTTTGGTTTACTGACTTTTGACACTGACTGTTTTTTTTTTATTTTTTTTTTCTGGTTAAAAAATATTAAAGGAAACCCATAAGGTTAGAAGCTTCTGCCAATGGTGGACCTCTGGTTCTCTGGCTGTTACGTTGCTTCGATGGGCTTTGGTTGTTTCTGAGTTACTGATTCAGAACAAGTACCCAGATTAAGATTAGCTGAGCTCCGACTTTACTAATCTGCATCACTACTAATGATCAGTAACTCAGAAACCAATAAAGCCAGACACAGCCAGTTAGCTAGCATTTTCAGAAGGAAATATTCAGTGGCAGCCTATTTTAATAGTGCGTGTGGGTTAGGTGCAGTGTTAGGCAGGGGGGCAGATTTTGGCAGGAATAGTGTATTTCATCAAGAATAACAGGCCCAGTGGGGAGCCCATCCACTTTCAACTGAGACAGCGGTGGACCCACCAGATTCAGAATGGAAGATGCCAACAGCGTGTGCCATGGAGGAGCGGTATGCATCCTGGCCAGTCCACATCCAAAAGGGAAGGCTTTCCTGAAAGGTAGCCATAGTCTCTGCACTGTTCCTACTCCTCTGGAACCTGTCCCTATCTCTAGTACAGTCCCTGAAAGGCAGGGTTCCTTTCCCTACGTTAGCCACTCACAAGAAGCATGACAATCCCAGGAGCTGGAATCTTAAATAGACTCTGCCTGCCCAAGATGGCTGCCAGAGTCAAATGGGGCATCAGCATCTAATCTGATTGCTGCCTCCTTGTGACAGAGGAAATCATAAAGGAATCAAGTTCCTCTTAACGTCCTCTCCCCACCCGCATTGCTGCTGTGGTCGAGCGCCACCTGCAATGGAGAATACAGACTGCACCTGCCTACATGCGGGTATTTGAATGCCTGCTCAGTGAACTGGCCTGCTGCCTGTACTATGTGATCGCTGTGACCAATCACAGCAGATCCAATGACAATTGTAAACAATGGATGGCTTCCTTTCATGCCATCCATTGTGTACAATTGTGTTGCTAGCTGTGATTAGTCACAGTGATCACCTGGTACAGATAGGGCCAATCACAGCCCATCTCTACCAAGTGATTAGCTGTGGCCAATCATAGCTAATTACGAAAAAAAAAAAAAAACACTGAATCAATCAGTTTCATTCAGTAAAAATGGTTGCTTATACCAGTGAAATACACTGGTATAAACAATCATAACGTGTAAAAAAAAAAAAAAAAAAGTTCCCAATCTCTTCCCCAGGGTAGTGCAGTGTTACTATGGTAACACTGTATTGCTCTGGTCACAGTGTGTTAAAAAGTAATCCTAAAAAAATTTAATATAGAAGAAACAAAAAAAAAAAAAAAAAATGATTACATTTTTTTCCTAAAAACTGTCACCAGTCAGTGTCCCTGATCACTGCCACACCCATTATATGATAACACTGTACTGCACTGGTGTCAGTATGTAAATTTTTTTTAGATTTCTTGATGTTCCAAAAAATTGTGACAAAAAAAATTACAACTTCCAATCAGGATTGATCGATTTTCATATATATATATATATATATATATATATATATATATATATATATATATATATATATATATTCCATAATTTGTGGACTCTATAGCTTTTCTGCAGACTAAATAAAAAACACTGATTTAGGTTTTTTTTCACCAAATTTTTTTTAGCAGTATGCAGTATGCATTTTGGCCTAAATTTTTCTCTAAATTTGTGGTCTTTTTTTGTTTGTTTAGCAAAAAATACCACCAAATGAAAGCTCTATTTGTGTTAAAAAAAATATATAAAAATCTCATATGGGTACAGTGTTGTCATTCATTCAATTGAAAGTTGGTCTTGGCAGGAAGGGGGTAAAAGTACCCGGTATTGAAGTGGTTAAAGAACACAAGCACCAGACCAATTAGTAATACAAACGGAAAGAATATGCAACCCCAACATTTCATATTCCTGATATGTGCCTGCTGTACCATGTACCTGTATGAAAAAGGCTCCTTTGTGTGAAATCCCTGGTGATCCTGTCAGTCCCTCTGCTTTCCTATTAAAAACTGACCACACCAAGCAGGAGATTACACAGACAATAATAAAAGGTGAAATTAATAACAATGGTAGTGATACACTTTAAATGCAGTGTACACTTATTATAGGCTTACCTGTAGGTAAAAAAAACAAAGCAGGCTTTACTACTGCTTTAAGGGTTCTGCTATGGTGCGCTATTGTGATCTTCCCAGTGAATGGCTGTGCAGGGGGTGCGTGTAATCACAAGTCTGATCATTGGAGGATAGAAAGGCTGTTCTCCCAATCAGGAAGCGTGGGTCTGAGACACGTTTCCCAGTTGGCCGAAAGGAGAAGCATTCTGATTGGCCGCTGGGGAGGAGGGAGGAGAAGAAAGCCGCCGAGCAGGGGAAGGAGAAGCTGCTCGTAATGCCCACGGAGGAGAACTGGGGATGCCACCCGAGATTGCCCGCCATAGATGGGGTAAGTGTGCCGACCGACAAACCCGACCCGACCGTGGGGTGGGGGGGGGGGGGATTGGCGGCTGCAATGTTTGCCGCCCCCCCAAAAAAAATTACCACCAGCCGCCACTGCTGTGAAGGATGTACTATTATACCTAGCATGGTCAGTTTGGAATAGGAAATAGTATGGTGGGCTCTACTGCACAATGTATTGGGGTGCCATCCACAACGAATGGCACTGCAATACAGTACCCATCGCAGGTGTGTTGCCATGTACTGTGGCAGTACCAAAATGCACAAGTGTAAGAGGGCCCGACCCTTTCCTGCTATTTCTAAAATACAATTTTGGCTGGAGTTTGGCTTTAAGCCTGGCAGCAGGTTTGTCTGCTACTTGAATAAACATGCAAGCTCAGCTGAAACATTAGTGTAAGTTTATTCATTTGTCACCCTACACAGCATTGTTCAACATGGACAGATCCTCCAAATTCCATCTAAGCCCTGGTTGACACTAAAACACAGCGTGGGAAACCCATGACCCATGCTCGTTTCTCACATTGCCTGCACCAGATCGCATGGTAAAAAAGTGCCATGTGGTCCGGTTGCAGTGCATTTCCAAAAGTAGTGCATGCACTACTTTGGTGCAATGCGGTTCGATTTGAACCTATTAAAAATGATTGGGCTCAAATTGCACCGTACTGAATCGCATGTAGGAATGCAATGCATATTCCTGAGCGATACATAGTGTGCACCTAGTCTTAGGGACGTTCCTGTGCGATTTACATGCAGTTCTGTGCAGTGTGCATTCAACCCATTTATTTTGAATGGAACAGTCACACCACATCGCATTCACTACATTTATAAACTCACTGCAACTGGATTGCACTGTACTCCTGTACCATGAGATCCAGCGTGGGCAAGCGCACTGCGTTTGGGGAGTCATCAGGGCTTTTTTTCAACGGGAACGCAGGGGGACACAGTTCCAGCACCTCCAATACCGAATGTATTATATGGCAAGGTGTGCTGGAGGGTCTATTGATGCTGGCTGCTGGGGGATCTATTGTTACTAGTGGGGATATATTATTTGTGGGGGTCTATTGTTGCTGGGTAGGTCTATTGTTGTTAGCTGGGGGTGGGGGTCTTATGCTGCTATGGGGTCAGTTGTTGATGGGGGGTATCTACTGTTGAGGGAGAGGTGTACTGTTGCTGGCTGCTGGAGGGTCTATTGATGCTGGCTGCTGGGAGATCTGTTGTTACTGCTGGGGGTCTCTTGTTGCTGGGTTGGTATTTTGTTGTGGGGGTCCATTGTTGCTGGAGGCGTTCTGTTTTTGGGTGGGGGTCTATTGTTGCTGGGGTGGTATTTTGTTGCGGGGGTCCATTGTTGCTGGGGGCGGTCTGTTTTTGGGTGGGGTCTGTTGCTGGGGGGCAGGGTCTATTGTTGCTGTGGTGGGGTTTATCAAATTCCATACAAATTACTTAGTAGTACAAAATGATACTTGGTTCTGTAAAGGGGCGGTACTGGGAGGTGGGTAGAGGGTGGAGCCAAGAGACAGGGCTCAGAGGTGGGTAGAGGCAGAGATGAAAGGGGACTTATAAGTGGGCAGTTCTTGCACCTATTCTCCAAGAAAAAAAGCCCTGGGTGTCATTAACTTATTATTGACACTCGCTACAGATCGCAACTCCAGTGTAGGAAATGCGTACAGAATGTAGGTTTCCTGCACCACGTTCTGGTGTGGATGGGCTCTTAAGCCCCATACACACGGTCGGATTTTCCGATGGATTCTGTCCTATCTGACAATGTTGTTGGAAATTCCGACTGTGTGTAGGCACCATCGGACATTTTCCATCGGATTGTCCGATGGACAAAGTTGTATCTCCTGCTCTAAAAATTTTCCGACAACAAAGTCCGATCACACCAATTCCGATCGCGTGTAGCGAATTCCGACGGACAAAGTGCCACGCATGCTCAGATCACATTACAAGACCAAAGCTATTGGCTAATAGCCTCTACGTAGTCCCGTCGTAGGCAACAAACGTCACCACGTTCAGAATGATCGGATTTTCCGACAACTTTGTCCGACCGTGTGTATGCAACACCAGTGTCAGACTAAATCTGTCAGACAAAATCCGATGGATTTTGTGGTCGGATTTTCCGACCGTGTGTACGGGGCATTACTCTATGACTAGCCTTAGTATCCCATAAGCAAAAACATTGTCAGCAGTATAATGAGCAGGAACATTGATGCCTCCCTGGCATTCCTGCTGCCCTAGACCATAATGCGTTTGCCATGTAGAAATCCAGCCCTGCACACTGTACATTGCGTTGCCGATGCAAGGTAGTGTTCACTGCAGAAATGCTAAAGATGGAAAAATAAAAGCAGAGATTAACAATTTTATTTTGCCAAGGGCAAAAAGCACCATAAGCTGGCATTCCTCACTTTAAAGATGTGATCAATCAATCAATGCATTTCAGTAAGGATTATGTGTACCTTCTATCAGACCACAGTGACTCTGCAGTGATCAAAGTGTAAAGTGACTTCTGACAGCCTGAGCCGTGTTCTCACTGACCTCAGGGCAGGCTCAGAAGAAAGCCACAATTACTGCCCAATATGTTCTGTTTTCCTGCTGGGTTGGATGCCGGGATGGCTCTACACGTAGCTAGGTCTAAGTACAAAGTGTGTGTAAGGACTGCATCCAGCTCTGTTCCAGGGGCTGTATTATGGAGGGGCTGTAAAAGGCAGGCCGTAGTGTTGACCAACGTTAGGGTATATACAGTGCATTGAAAAAGTATTCATACCCCTTGAAATTTACCCACATTTTGTCATGTTACAACCGAAAACGTAAATGCCATTTATTGGGATTTTATGTGATAGACCAGGGATATGCAATTAGCGGACCTCCAGCTGTTGCAAAACTACAAATCCCATCATGCCTCTACCTCTGGGTATCATGGATGTGGCTGTCAGAGTCTTGCTATGTCTCATTGGAAAAATTGCCTATCCCTGTGATAGACCAACACAGACTGGTACATAATTGTGAAGTGGAAGGAAACTGATAAATGTTTTTCCAAATTTTTTACAAATAAATATGTGAAAAGTGTGGCGCCCATTTGTATTAAGCCCCCTGAGAGGATACTTTGTAGGACCACCTTTCACTGCAATTACAGCTGCAAATCTTTTTGGAGATGTCTCTACCAGCTTTGCACATCTAGAGAGTGACATTTTTGCCCATTCTTCTTTGCAGAATAGCAGATTGGATGGAGAGTGTCCGGGAACAGAAATTTTCAAGTCTTGCCACAGATTCTCAATTGGATTTAGGTCTTGACTCTGACTGGGCCATTCTAACACATGAAATGCTTTGATCTAAACCATTCCATTGTAGCTCTGGCTGTATGTTTAGGGTCGTTGTCCTGCTGGAAGGTAAACATCCTCCCCAGTCTCAAGTCTTTTGCAGACTCTAACAGGTTTCTTCTAATGCCGTGTACACACGACCGGACTTTCCGGCAGAAAAGGTCAGACGGAATCAGTCCGTCAGGAATTCCGATTGTGTGTGGGATAATCCGATTTTTTTTTTTTTTTCCGTTTTTCTTTAAAAAAATCAGACGGACCTAGAAAAAGAACATGTTTCAAATCTGTCCGACGGACTCAATTCCTATCGGGAAAACCGTTTGTCTGTATGCTGGTCCGACGGACCAAATACGACGCAAGGGAAGCTATTGGATACTGGCTATTGAACTTCCTTTTCTAGTCCCGTCTTACGTTATCACGTTCAAAACTAACGGACTTTTGAACGGACTTAGTCCGTTTGTGTGTGGGCAAGTCCGTTCGGAAGTCCGTCGAAAGTCCGTCGGGAAGACCGTCGGACCTAGTCTGCCAGAAAGTCCGGTCGTGTGTACGCAGCATAAAAGGTTTTCTTCTAAGATTGCCCTGTATTTGGCTCCATCCATCTTCCCATCAACTCTGACCAGCTTCCCTGTCCCTGCTGATTCAAAGTATCCCCACAACATGATGCTGCCACCACCATGTTTCACGTGGGCAGGGCTGGTGCAAAGATTTTTGACACCCTAGGCAAAACCTCACTGGGCTCCAGCCCTGACTCCACCCCCTTTGCCCTGCCCATGTATACCCCACCTTTTAATGAAGCGCCCAACAAATGCAGCCTCATCATAGCCCATCAATGCAGTCTTTCAGTGCCCATCAAATGCAGCCTACCAGCGCCCATCAATGCAGCCTCACCAGCGCCCATCAAATGCAGCTTACTAGCGCCCACCAATGCAGCCTCACCAGCGCCCATCAAATGCAGCCTCACCAGCGCCCATCAATGCAGCCTACCAGTGCCCATCAATGAATGTTGCTTGCTTCTATTCAATTGGGAGTCAGGACACAGTCCTCTGCCACCGCTGTGCCTCTGACACTATGTGCGAATGGAGCGGTGGCTGCCTGCTGATGCTTGCTGCAGAGAGAATAGAGTAGGCACACAGGTGGCATGGCGCCCTAGGCAGCAGTGCGCCCTAGGCGGCTGCCTAGTTTGCCTAGTGGTAGCACCGGCCCTGCACGTGGGGATGGTGTGTTCAGGGGGATGTGAAGTGTTAGTTTTCAGCCACATATAGCGTTTTACTTTTAGGCCAAAAAGTTCAATTTTGGTCTCATTTGACCAGAGCACCTTCTTCCACACGTTTGCTGTGTCCCCATATGGCTTCTCCCAAACTGCAAACGGACTTCTTCTGGGTTTCTTTCAACAATGGTTTTCTTCTTGCCACTCTTCCACTCATGCACACTGGATGTTTTTACAGCTGCTGCTAGGGGTGTCTACGTTTTTTTTTTCCTGCCTCTAAATGCGCCTCCATGTTAGCCTATGTGTCCATGCTGAACCAATGTAACTATACAAGAAAATGCTTACCTAGAATTAAGCTTTAATTAATGTGGGAACAATGAGCACAAAAATGGCGAATGCATTTGGAGATGCGCTGGGGACTACACATTTATCTCTATGGGATATGGTAGTGCAAGTCCAAGACTAATTACTGACTTACTGACAAAGTTTGCTTTGCCAGTGATTTCATACATTGGAGACTATTATTTACTCTACTAGCATATATTTGATTCACTTGGTGGTAAAATGTCGAAGGACCAGTTTCCAGTTCACTAAGTACACAGCATGCGGTAAGCCCCCTATAAAGGAAGCTTTTTCAGCAAGCCTTGCTTGTGACATCACATACCTAACAAGGAAGTATTGTATACTACTCATTACATTACCCCTGCAAAGTTGGGGTTTCCAAAGGCCATTTAGACGGTAGAGAGCCAACACTACCCTGAGATGAATGAGCTTCCTGGTTGGAACTGAAACAAGACAATAAACCTCATGCTCCAAAATATCCTTTCCTAGACACCATTCAGTCACAATCAATATGCTATGCAGTTTCAGGGTCACCCTGGGTCCCCTTCATCAGGCAAATATAACAAAAGCCTTGAAACCTCACATAGCATATTGATAGTGACTGCATAAAGTCTTCAAAGCAATAAATTGGCACATGGAGGAGGAATTGTTTCTGTGGAGCAACGCCATCCACTCTGGTCATTCTGCACCCAGAAGACGACTCACCGCATGGCTTGGTTTTGTGTATACCTAGATGTAGCACCCTAATGTTTAGGCAGGGTTGCTAGTAAATTTATTTGCCAAGTGATAGTTGCCTTGGCCAATTGATAGGAGGTCAATTGATTTCACCCTAATTCTGGAATTGTTGTACTTCTGTCTTCTGTCACTAGATGGTCGGGTATCTGGTGGCATTAGATAAGACAAGGACATTGCAAGGACAGATTAAGAATGAATGGGGTGTCTCAGCCAATGGGCACAGATTTTCTTAGATCCCTTGGCCTACTGGGAGAACCTATTTATTTGAGTTCAGGTGATCGGGGTTCTGTACCACCTGGACGGCTGTCTAAGTGGACGTGTGTGGTGCTGCCCCGAGCTGCTAGACCAGAACCTGAGGCTCATTCATCCAATATTAGTAAACTGGCATAGCTCCCAACTGTCCCAGATTTGGAGGGACTGTCCCTGATTTGGAGCAATGTCCCTCTGTCCCTCATTCCTCCTCATTTGTCCCTCATTTTGGTCTGATCTATATAGTTGTATATAAAATGCACTTTTTATCTATCAAAAAGTGTTTTCCAGTGCTAAACCTTTCATCTGATTTCTAAATTGCTGCATTTGTAAATTCCAAAAGCCAATATAAAGGAATAGTAGTGGTATAAAAAGCACTTGTGCGTTTAACCAATCTTGTTTTTTTTGTACAATTCTCCTTTTGCTGATAGGTGTCCCTCATTACTATCTCAAAAAGTTGGGAGGTATGAAACTGGTACTGTATATCATTGACAAAGGACCAGTTACCAGCTCACTAATGCCGCGTACACGCGATCGGAACAATCCGCCCGTGTGTGGGCTCCGGCTGACTTTTTCTTCCCAAAAGTCCGGCGGACTTAGAAAGAAGTTTTGACTCAAAATTATCCGCCGGACCCTGTAGTCCGGCAGACAATCCGGCTGTCTATGTGCTAGTCTGCGGGACTTTTGAAATGAACGGACTTGCCCACACACGGAGTAAAGTCCGTTAATTTAGAACGTGACTCCAGGTAGACGGGACTAGCGAAGGAAGTCAATGTCGCCGCCTCGATTGGCGAGATTGACACCTTGCTAACCCCGTCACCTGGTATGGATTTAAAGGAGAATCCCTACGCCGAAAAAACGGCATATTTATAAATTTATATCAGGCACTTATCCGAGCATGCAGCCCAGCCGGTCAGGAAAGGGGGTGGGGACGAGCGAGCGCCCCCCCCCCCTCCTGAGCCGTACCAGGCCGCGTGCCCTCAACATGGGGGGGTGCTTTGGGGAAGGGGGGGCCCTGCGGCCCCCCCACCCCAAAGCACCTTGTCCTCATGTTGATGAGGACAAGGGCCTTGGAAAGTCCGGCGGATTGTCCACCGGATTGAGTCCGGCTGAATAGTCTGATCGTGTGTACGCGGCATAAGTGCACTGCATGCAATAAGCCCCCTATAAAGGAAGCACTCAATGCTAACCCCTAGTTGACCATTTTTAAACAAACTATTGGTGCATTACACTGTACGTGCAAATAATTGTGCATAGGTTACGTACAGTGACCGTATATTCTAAGATTTCTACAAAAGTAAAGCGGCAATTTAATTTTCCAGGGTGGAAAATGTACAGTTGGCTTAAGAAGCCAGAATAAATATTTGCAGATAATAAGAAAGAATCATCTCATACAAGCTACATCCTTTTTTTTTCTAATTGAAACTTGGGTGTTATTAGAATTTGGCATTTGCTTTTAATTATAAGACGCGTATAGGAACTCACTGTACTTTGTATAATCAGCTCACTGACTGCTATTATCGCTTCATAATTAAGAGCAGGTGCTAGAATACTGAACACAGCATACTGTAAATGTGTGAATAGACTTGTGGGTGGGAGCCGTTATTTTAACTGCCACAATAACACAGTTTGGAAGTGTATTAATAAATGCAAATAAGTCAGGGCAGACAAAAGCTAACACACTAAAAGCTGTACCAATTTAAAATGGAGGCTACTGTCACTGACCTCTTTCTGAAGATGCTACTTGCCTTTGCTGTTTCTGGCTACAAAACTTTCTGCAACACTATAGCTTGCCATACACCAGTAGAATTTAGTTTACCCCCTTAATGACCAGGCCATTTTTTGCCATATGGCGCTGCGTAAATTTAACTGACAATTGCCCGGTTGTGAGACGTTGTACCCAAATAAAATTGATTTCCTTTTTCCCCACAAATAGAGCTTTCTTTTGGTGGTATTTGATCACCTCTGCGTTTTTTTTTTTTTTTTTGCGCTATAGACAAAAAAAGAGCAATGCCGCGTACACGCGATCGGAATTCTCATTGGAAAAAGCTCTGATGGTTTTCCTGTCGGAATTCCGATGGAATTTCACTCAAACTGTCTTGCCTACACACTGTCACACCAAATTCCGACGGTCAATATAACCACGACATACGACATGTTCGACGACACTATAAAAGGGAAGTTTAATGCTTCCGAGCATGCGGCGAATTGTTTCCGAGCATGCGTTGGAATTTTGCGCGTCGGAATTGCATACACACGATCGAAAAATCCGATAGAAAGGTTTTCCATAGGAAAAATTAAGAACAGGCTCTCAATCCAAAGTCTGTTGGAAATGCCGTCAGAAAAAGACCGATGGGCATACACACGGTCGGAAAATCCGATGAAAAGCTCCCATCGGACTGTTTCCATCGGAAATTCCGACCGTGTGTACGCGGCATAACAGTTTTGAAAAGAAATCAATATTTTTTACTCTGTGCTATAAAACATACCCAATAAAAATATGTAAAAAAAAAATAATTTCTTCATCATTTTAGGCCAATTTGTATTCTTCTACATGTTTATGGTAAAAAAAAATCACAATTAGCATATATTGATTGGTTTGCACAAAAATGATCGTGTCTACAAACTTTGGGATAGACTTATGGCATTTTTATTTTTACTAGTAATGGTGGCAATCAGCGATTTTTGGCGGGACTGCGACATTGCAGCGGACAAATCGGACACTATGTGACACTTTTTAGGGAACAGTGACACCAGTGATCAGTGCTAAAAAAATGTACTGTCACTGTATAAATAACACTGGCAGGGAAGGGATTAACATCAGGGGCAATCAAAGGGTTAAGGGTGCTCCTAGGGAATGCCTTCTAACTGTGAGGGTGATGGACTGACTAGAGGAAAAGAGAGATTGGTGTTCCTGATTCGTAGGAATCACATATCTCTCCCTTCCTCTGTGACAGAACGATACATAGGCAGACCGCCGTTCTGTCATTCCTCCGAACGATCACGGGTGGCCGGGTGTGATTGGACACAGCGGGAACCAATCAGCGGGTCCGGTGGCCGCAATGCGCCACAGACCCGAAAGTCACGAACGATGTACAGGTAAATGTGCGGTGGTTAAAGTATAATTCCAGACATGATATATTTTTACATAGTTACATTGATCCTGCCTGGACTAATGCAAATGCCATATCTGGCCAATGCCAATAGAAGCTGGAAATCACTGAAGTAGACACCGCTACGTGGTCACATTTATTGTGGTTTTTCATGCAATGGATGAATTCTAACTGTAGTAGAGGCCCAGAACTTGGTTATGCTGTCTAACAGGGGTGCCAGGATGACAAAACTAGCTGAACAGAATTACAAATCTTTTATCAGGCAAGATAGTTGACAAATACATGCTTTATATTTAGTTGTTTTCCTAAAGCTCAGCCTTAACAGTAAGAGACTGAATTTAACTAGCATGGTAATATGAGTGTGAAGTTAAAGAGTTTGGGCCAGGGGGGCTCCTTACCCCCAAAGTACTTTGTCCCTATGTTGATTGAGAAAAGGGCCTCTTCCCCACAACCTTGGCCCGGTGATTTAACCTCTAAGACCCCCTCCATTTGAATCAGTATGGGGAAGTTAAGTTAAAAACACAACACCAACCCAAACTAAAAACATCACCAGACAAACACAACTGCTCCTGTCTAGGGACACAGCCGAATGACAGGTGAACATAGGGGCGACCCCGCTTACATGTCTACCTCTCCATGTTGAGGGCATTTGGCCTGGTATGGTTCAGGAGGAAGGGGCACTCACTTGTCCCCCCCTTTTTTGGCCTGCAGGGCTGCATGTTCGGATAAGGGTCTGGTATGGATTTTGGGGGGGACCCCACGCCATTTTTTTTTATTTTAGAGGTGGGGTTCCCCTTAAAACCCATACCAGACCCAAAGGGCCTGGTATGGATAAGGGGGGGGACCCCCATGCTGTTATATTTCTGCATTTTTCACTGCCGGCATTCTTATGTTTACATTTCAGCTGTCAGCGAGGAAACCTGCTGTCACCTGCTGCTAAGGACTTCCTGGCCCTCTCCTGAACAACCAGCTATTCTTCACACAGAATTCGGATCGGTGGATCGTTTTTCGACCGATCCGAATTCAAATCATTCCGAAAATTTGGAATTTGTTGACAACGAATAAATCAAACAAAACTCAATCTTTCAATGAGATTCATTACTATTGTCATTTGGAGATTCAGATACATCTGAATCTCCGAATCATCAAAAATTTGTCTGAATTTAGATTCGGACTGAGACAAATTGCAGATGTCTAATTTCCACGTTTACAGTAAAATTTAAGAAACCCCCACTACATGTTTGTTATGTGTTCCAATTCACACAGCATACTTAAAAAAAAATACTTTTTACTTTTTTCCGCTCAGGGTAGGTGTGACTTACTATCCTCATTAACATACAATGCAAAAAAGCCCAGCCTCTACACCAGTGATGGCGAACCTTGGCACCCCAGATGTTTTGAAACTACATTACCCATGATGCTCATCTACACTGCAGAGTGCATGAGCATCATGGGAAATGTAGTTCCAAAACATCTGGGGTGCCAAGGTTTGCCATCACTGCTCTACACCGTTAACCCTTTTTAGGACAGTGTTCCACCCGGATACTATTAATAATGAAGATCTGCCTGCACAGTACAGACAGGGTTAATTATGGCAAACACAACTGCCCTGTCCCCTTATAAACAAAGAGAACTACCTAGAATTGTTTCCCTTTTGAAAGGTCCAAAATAGAGCATCTAAAAGGTAAGTTGCCTTTTTTTTTTAAGTTATGCTATGTGAATGGGTACATGTAACAAATATAAAGTAGGTGTTATCCCAATTTTGCTTCAAAAGTGAAAATACAGTTTGGCCACTTGCCACCCCACCACAGTACATTCACTGTGGCAAGGTGACAGCTGCAGACTCAGCCATGTATATATACGTGATTCTGCCTCTTCCAGGTTAGGAGCGTGCAATAGTGGACACAGCTGATTACTGTTACCGGTGATCGGTAAATGGGTATCATGTGATCGCCATGATTGGACATATTGATCACATGATAACAATGTAAACAACTTTTCAAGAATGGCTTTCTATTCATGAACAGCTTGCATACTGTTGTGATCTGGGATTGGCACAGAGCAATCACATGGTACCTGGCTACCTATATAATGTGATTAGATGTAGCCAATCACAGATCACAACTATAAGCAACTTGGGAAACCCATTCATGACCGCTAAAACTATTGCTTACACAATGATCATCACTGTGTAAGCAATAACAGTGCAAAATAAAAAATCTCTGATCACTTCCTCCAGAGTAGTACAGTTCCACAATGATGACACTGAGCTACTCTGATGACAGAATGTAAAAAAAAATTGTTAAAAAATTGTAAAAAAATTTAAAAATGTAAAAAAATTAAATAGATTTTTTTTTTTTGTTTAAATATTGTCTTCAGTCAGTATCCCTGTTTATTGCCACACCAGTCATATGATGACACTGTACTGCACTGGTGACAGTATGTAAATGTCTTCATTTTCCAAAATATTGTGACAAAAAAAAAAACTACAACTTCAAAAAACTCACCATGCCTCTTACTAAATACCTTGGACTGTCTATTTTACAAAAAGGTCATTTGGGGAGTATTTGTACTGTCCTGGTATTTTTAAGGATCTCAAGAAATGAGATAGGCTATCAGTACATCAGGATTCATCAATTCTCAAATATATATAACATAGCTTGAAGACGCTTCCACACAAATCAATTAATTTCCACTTATTGGGATTTTTTTTTTTACCAAAAACATGTAGCAGAAAACATTTTGGCCTAAATTAATGAATAATTTTGATCTTATTAGATATGTTTTATAAAATGTTTTATAAAATATATATATTTTTTAAAAGATTTTTTTGTCTTTTTTCATTTATATAATAAAAAATAAAAACCCAGTGGTGATCAAAGAAAGCTCTATTTGTGTGAAAAATAATTATATGAATTTAATTTGCATACAGTGTTGCATGACCGCGCAATTGCCAGTTAGCACAGTGCTGAATAGCAAAAAAATGCCCTGGTTATGAAGGGGTGAAACCTTCCGGAGGGCAGTTGGTTAACAATTATGGGAGAGTAAGCTTAATATCTCCCTTCTAAAATATTTCAAATACATGATGAAAAAAAATTAAGGAAACTGCCTACCTGCCATCTTTATCTCCAATGGTAGAGACGTCCACTAAAGTGTGCATGCCCTAATTTAAGATGACTAGGAGTTCCACTTTCAAAGTCACTTGACCAATTTTGTAGTCTCACATCCCATGGTCACTTCCTAGCACTAAATACCTTAATGTACAAATAATATCAGACAGTCACGGTTTGTTGTGCCAGTTCCATGTCATATCTTTCAAACAAACCACCCATTAGGGGAATGAAGTGATGCGATGTAATGTTATCTGCGGAAGCACCAGCCATCTGGAAATGCTTCACAGGTAGCTGAAACTCATCTACACAGCGGCATATTGAGGTGAACAGAATCCAGATTCTACATGAAGTCTCTGTAGGTGGCCTAAGGCTACTCAAATTTAATCTCGCAAAGGCACCTGGCCCCCTGGAATGCAGCCAAGGCTGAAGCGCTAAAATATTCAGAATATCACAAAAATTGCAAAGTGTCTATAGATCACAAGCACGTCAAAGAGTTGGAAGAAACAGAAGTTCTCTGGTTAATCACCGGTTTGCCATTTATTATTCTTGTACAAAGGGTTTTATTAATATTCATTCCAACATAACAGCTCATCACATTGATGGTCACATTGCGAATAAACATATAATAATACAAAAACAGAAAACAAAATAAAGTGAGTAGATATGCTCAAGTCCTAGAGATTCCAAGAATGGTCATACATATTATTTAGAAGATTGAGATCACAGTCCGGAACCCCAGTAGTCTGGGACACGCTGCACCAAATATAGGTAAAAACTTCCATACAGAGTTTTGAGTGCAGCTTGCTATCAAATGTCATCTATTATTCTATCTATCATATCTATCTATCTACCATATTTATGAATCTATCAGTCTTTCTACCGTAACAATTTTTCTTTCTATTTACAGTGTCTGTCTATATTCACCTATATATTTATTATATATATATATATTACCTTTTGTACCACCACCCCCTCCCTTTAGAATGTAAGCTCTACGAGCAGGGCCCTCCTGTACCTTTTGTATTGAACTGTAGTGTAATTATGTTGTCCCCCCTATACATTGTAAAGCGCTGCGTATATACTATATAAATCGTGTATAATAATAATATGATAATAATAATATATTTCACTTAAAGGATTTCAAGTACTGCATTCTATTATTTCTTGCCCTATAGTTCACATTTACTATTTACTACTATTTTACTACTATTAGTAAATTTGTCTTTCACCACCTCAATCCATCTTTGGCATTCAGCACAAAGCCCTGAAGTTATCACTTTGATCAGGGCAGGGGTTACCTTCAACAGGAAGTCCTTCTACTACACAGGTCATCAGAAAAATGGTTTTAATTATTCATTATTCATGCAAAGAAGTTTTGTTCTTCTGAAGGAAAAAAAAAAAACAGACATAAAGGTACTGGAAAAATGTTACTTATCAATTTGTCTTATTTTTGATCCATTTTCTTTTTACACCTAGGTATTTATTTACTAAAGGCAAATAGACTGTGCCTTTTGCAAAGTTGCGCTCTACAAGTGCAGTTGCTCCAGAGCTTAGTAAATGAGGTAAAGCTTTACTTTGCAAAGAATAACCAATCACATGCAAGGAAAAAAAAACAGCATTTTTGCTTGCACGTGATTGGATGATGGAAGTTAGCAGAGCTTCTGCTCATTTACTAAGCTATAGAGCAACTGTTTTGCAAAGTGCACAGTTTATTTGATTTAGTAAATCATCCCCCATAACCTGTTTACAATCCTACTCCAGTTATTTTTTAAAGTGAAACTATATTCTCTCAGTCAATATTAAAGGGGTGTTTCCACCAAAAAAATAGCTTAAAATTCCTAAAAAAATATAAAAATAATTGGAAAAAAAAAATGTTTTACTCACCTAAATGCCTGTTGCTAGGGGGTCCCTCGTAGTCTGCCTCCTTTAGTGCCCGGGCAGTGGGTGCCCGGCTGTGAAGCCACAGCCGGGTGCCCACAGTAAGAATGCCGGCGCCGCCGAGCGGAGAACGAGCAGGGCTTCGATCCCCCGCACCCTGGGACAGGTAAGTGTCCAATTATTAAAAGTCAGCAGCTGCAGTATTTGTAGCTGCTGACTTTTAAAAAAAATGTTTTAAGGGGCACCCCACTTTAACTGATTTTAATCCTTATGTTGCTAGCATTAGTAAATAGATAAGAGATGGTAAATTATTACTTGTTTTAAACTTTTTTTTTTCTTCCGTTGCTTCCTGGTTTCTGGCCTAGGCCAGAATGATACCAACTAAAACAAAAAGTGAATACTGTGCATATGGTTAATCAACTCAAAATGTCACTATAGGTGAGCTGGAGCAAGTACATGTATGGGATAACTTACAGCATAAATAGATCTATAGATAACATGCTGCGCTATAACTACAAAAGGAATGAATATATAAATATAATAATATATATATAATAATAAGACCCCTTTCACACCACACTGCCCATAGCGGCGGCGATAAACGCCACTATTTTTAGCGGCGTTTTACCGTCAGATTTGCAGCGCATTTTGGCCGCTAGCGGGGCGCTTTTACCCCCGCTAGTGGCCGAGAAAGGGTTAAAATCCCCGGCAATACGCCGCAATAGCGGCGTTTCGCTGGCGGTATTACATTGCTGCCCCATTGATTTCAATGGGAGCAGCAGTGGAGGAGCGGTAAACACACCGCTTCTTCACCGCTCCAAAGAAGCTGCTGGCAGGACTTTTCCTGACGTCCTGCCAGCGCACCGCTGCAGTATGAAAGCCCTCGGGCTTTCACTCTACAGACAATGGTGCAGCTGTTTTAGGGCAGATTGCAGGTGCTATTTATAATGCTATAGCGCCTGCAAATGCCCTTGGTGTGAAAGGGGTCTTATAAGTGTACATAGAAGAACAAAAAAATTCCGACCGTGTGTGGGGTCCATCACACATTTTCCATAGGAATTTCCGTCACACAAAATTTGAGATCTGGTTCTCAAATTTTCCGACAACAAAATCCGTTGTCGGAAATTCCGATCGTGTGTACACAATTCCGACCCACATAGTGCCACGCATGCTCGGAATCAAGTAGAAGAGCAGCACTGGCTATTGAACTTCATTTTTCTTGGCTCGTCGTACGTGTTGTAAGTCACCGTGTTCTTGATGTTCCAACTTGTTTGAGCCAACATCCGTCAGAAAAAATCCCATGGATTTTGTTGTCGGAAAATCCTATCGTGTGTACAGGGCATTACACCAATATATCCTCCAAGATCTCCGAGTTCACAGTTAAACTTCTTAGAAACACCACCACATGTCCTCGCCACCTGGCATACAAAAAGAATAAAAAGAGAGGAAAAGTGGGACTTTATATGAAGCACGAGATGTCTTCCTATGATGGGTTTAACACTATGGTGACGAATAGCTCTCTTTAATGCTGGACATTGTCCCTCCTGAATGTGGCCCCTGGTGGTTCCACTGGCCGTTCTAGTTTCATAGTTTCATAGTTAGTAAGGTTGAATAAAGACATCAGTCCATCCAGTTCAACCTGAGTGAGTGTCTACAATTGTCCCCATCCCTGTACATTGCACACTCACATCACATGTACCTACCCTCTCTCCACCTCAGCTCCAGGTAGAGATGCCCTTTGGGTGCTTCCAGTTTCTAGTGCCACATTCAACATATAGCTTGTTTGTAAGTATCTCAGAGAGTGGTGCTTTATTCGTTTCCAATTTTTATAAAAAAATATTTTTTTTTAATGTATTATTTTTTCTCCCTTCCTTTTTTCAATATGGTTAGACCATATAGCAATTTCTTTATTCTATTACAGGTGCAAGTCACATGCATGCTCCTGAAGAGTGGATATAACCTCAACGAAACGCGTAGAGATGTTATATGCCATGTTTAAATTCATCATGGGCTGTATTAGATTTTTATCCATTTTTCATTATGTGTATCATGTGTTTATCTATTTATCTTATGTGTACTGTCTACAATAATGTGACAATCTACATTTATTGTATGTATATGTTATATATATGAACTACCGTATATTTTAACATGCAGTCCATGAATATTATCATTCAATACACAATTTTTTCATCCAATAAATCTGACTTTTTTCCTCTCTTTTTATTTATATATGGGGATGGTGGTAGATGGCCCTACCATTGTATTGCCTCATATAAAGTCTCAACCTGTTCTCTCTCTTCTTGGTATACAAAAAGGCCTACCAGAGCATGTGTGACTGTTAATGAGAAGTCAGAAAATGCTTGTGCATATAAGATGTCACTGCCGTGATCCACGATCCACCATCCAGTCACAGGTTCTCCACTGCTCTAGATCTCCGGAAATGTAAAAAAACAGAGCAACAGGCTCACAAATAGTGTAAAATCCTTAGTAAGGTCCTTTATTTGCAGTTAAAAAGTTTACATGTATACACATGGCACTCACTAACTACATATGCTACAATGCAGTTTGGGATCACGCATGCGTGATGAATGTCATAACTTCTGGTTCCACCCTTACGTAAGATTCCTCCAAACTGACGTCATCAGGGACATGGAAAAGGCATGACTTATCATATCTATATTCATTATATTACCAATAGTATTGGAACGCCTGCCTTTACACGCACATGAACTTTAATGGCATCCCAGTCTTAGTCTGTAGGGTTTAATATTGAGTTGGCCCACCCTTTGCAGCTATAACGGCTTCAACTCTTCTGGGAACGCTGTCCACAAGGTTTAGTAGTGTGTTTATGGGTATGTATGACCATTCTTCCAGAAGTGCATTTGTGAGGTCAGGTACTGAAGTTGGATGAGAAGGCCTGTCTCGCAGTCTCCGCTCTAATTAATCCCAAAGGTGTTCTATTGGGTTGAGGTCAGGACTCTGTGCAGGTCAGTCATGTTCCTCCACTCCAAACTCACTCATCCATGTCTTTATAGACCTTGATTTGTGCACTGGTGCGCAGTCATGTTGGAACAAGAAGGGGCCATCCCCAAACTGTTCCCACAAACTTGGGAGCATGAAATTGTCCAAAATGTCTTGGTATGCTGATGCCTTTAGAGTTTACTTCACTGGAACTAAGGAGCCAAGCCCAACCCCTGAAAAATAACTCCACACCATAATCTCCCCATCACCAAGCGATTTAGACCAGTGCACAAAGCAAGGTCCATAAAAACATGGATGAGCGACTCAATATTGAACCCTACGGACTAAGACTAGGAGGCTATTAAAGTTCATGAGCGTGTAAAGGCAGGTGTCCCAATACTTTTGGTAATATAGTGTATCTACAACATCGTTAGCAAGGGAGGAGCACAGAGAATCAACCCGAACCCCTCAATATGAGCATGCAAAAAAAAACATCTTGTGGCAGTTTTATAAACTACGTGGAACATAGGTAAAATAATAAAAAATATTAAATACCCTACATATATAGGACCCTGATACCAGCGCCCTCTAGGGGATTATGTAAAAAAAAAAAAAAATGGAATAGAATATAGGAGCCAATCCTTACACATCCTATTTCAGGTGAGTGGAACTGAGTATGTGTGTGTAACCCAGTGGTGAGCACCAAGGTGTTTTATTGGACATGGTTATTGGGGAGAAACACAGTATGTGACACCAGCAAGAAGAGAAGCAGACTTTCCCATACGGTTGGCGAGGACTGTTCCAGCACGGAGCTGTTCATGGATGGAGGTGTATTATAGTTTTGGACACTGAGGAGAAATATAGTAAACAGCACTAGAAAAAAAGTAGAGAATTTTTATCACATTTGTTGTTTGTCACACATTTTTGAACTTCATCTCAGCACAGTACCTACATTAACATGTAAAGGAGTATTCACTATGGGAGACCTTATGCTAATTTAATTGTTTATGTTTATTTTGATATGTTGGGAAGGTGCATGACCACGGCACAACATATATATATATATATATATATATATATATATATATATATATATATATATATATATATATAAAATTATATACACACACACATATATATATATATATATATATATATATATATATACAGTGATGGCACTAACGCCGTTAAAGTAAACGGCGTTACGTAACGCCGTTACTTTAGAGGGTAACGAGTAATCTAACTGATTACTCGTCCCCTCGCGGTAACGCCGTTCCCATTACTGGGGCGGCGTTACCGCAACTACCCGTAATACCCAGCCATACTCTGCAATACCCAGCCATACTCTGCAATACTCTGCAACACCCTGCCAATACTCTGCAACACCCTGCCATACTCTGCCATACTCTGCCATACTCTGCTATACTCTGCCATACACGGTAATACCCAGCCATACTCGGCGATACCCAGCCGTACCCAGCCATGCTCAGCCGTACCCAGCTATACTCAGCCAATATTACAGTTGGGGAGATGACGTGGATATTACAGTGGGGGAGATGATGTGGATATTACAGTGGGGGCTTTATGGTGGTGGAATTTTCAAAGGTTTTTGCAAATTCAATTATTATTTGCTGATCCGAAAAATTATCCGATCCGTGACGCTGATCCGAGCAACGATCTGATCCGTGAGTTTGGGGGGGACAGATGTACAGAGGGGGAACAGATATATGTGTGTGGGGGGGGACAGACGTGTAGTGGGGTACAGAGGGGGAACAGATATATGTGTGTGTAGGGGGGGGGGACAGATGTGTAGAGGGGAAACAGATATTTGTGTTGGGGGGGAACAGACATGCAGGGGGGGTACAGAGGGGAAATAGATGCGCAGGGGGGAACGCGCCCCTTGCTTACAGTAATACTAGACCCGCCCCTAAGAATATTAAAAAAATAAGTCACAGTTACTTTGCTGAGTAACTAATTACTTTTCCAATGTAGTAACTGAGTTACTAACTCAATTACTTTTTTGGGAGAAGTAATTTGTAACTTAACCAATTACTTTTTTAAAGTAAGATGACCAACACTGTATATATATATATATATATATATATATATATATATATATATATATATACACACACACACACATACTGTGCACATATATACATATTGTTTTCTAGATCATGGGTCACCCCATAAGAAATAAGGAGGGGTTAACACAGTGTAGTGCCTGGCAGCTGTTCTAATCAGTGTATGACCAATTATATTGAAGTAGCGGGTTTTGCATTTCCATCAGCGCAGGAAATTGTTAATTAATTATATTGATGTACCTTGACCTTGGACTTCAGCTTGTATCTCTTTGGAAGTTTTCCTTGGCTCTTTGTCTACCATTCGCACTATCCTTCTGTTCATTCTGCGGCTACTTCCAGGGCAGTTGGTCACACTTCCATGAATCTTAAACTTCTAAATATTTTTGACTGTAGTCACAGGCAGTGATGTAAGTAACTGAGTTAAAACAAACAGAGTTACTTAACGCAGTTACTTTAGAGGGTAACGAGTAATCTAACTGATTACTTTTCACCTCATGGTAACGTAGTTCCCATTACTTGGGTGGCGTTACCACAATTAAATCTATCGCCACTAGATGGCAGTAGTGTAATTCCGGTGTCCTGCCGAAAAAGTTCCCCCGCCGCAAGAGGACCCCCTGTACTGCGCAGCGCTTGTGCAGTACGAAGGACTACGGAGCTTACGAAAATTGCCGAACCTAAACAGCTCTGAGTGAACTCTACACCGCGCAGGCGCAGTTAACATGTAATTGTACGAGGCGATGCCGTACGCTCCCGATGCTCGTGCTACTCTGCAAGGGGCGTCTATCGTGTAACTAAGGGGCGGGACAAGTATTACTGTAACCAAGGGGAGCATTTATTATTATTGTTGTATATCGAGCTCTGCCCATTAATTTAATATTCGCCCTCTTCTGTAGCCATCCGCCCCTTACATGATATAATAATAATAGACCCGCCCCTTGCTTACACACTATAACAGATCTGCCCCTTGGTTAGAGTAATAATAGAGCAGCCCCTTGGTTACATGATTGATAACAATAATAATAAATGCGCCCCTTGCTTACAGTAATACTAGACCCGCCCCTTAGTTACACGTATAGAATATAAAAAAAAAAGATCACAGTTACTTTGCTGCGTAACTTATTACTTTTCCAATGTAGTAACTGAGTTACTAACGCAATTACTTTTTGGGAGAAGTAATTTGTAACTTAACTAATTACTTTTTTAAAGTAAAATGACCAACACTGGTCACAGGAACATTGCGCTACGTGGATATGGTCTTATAGCTTTTACCTTTGACATGCTGGTCTATAACATTCCTTTTGAGCCCTTAGGCAACTCTCTCCTGTGCTTTCTCTGGTCCATGTCCAGTGCACTGTACATGTTAATACCAAACAGTGACTATTTTTCCTTATTTATAAAGGCCGACAGTCTGATCACAGGATTGAAGATAATTTTGATACTGATCCAATTATTTATAATCTTCTCTAATGCCGCGTACACGCGATCGGAAATTCGGCCAGCCAAAGACCGATGAGAGCTTTTGGTCAGAAAATGCGACCGTGTGTATGCTCCATCGGACTTTTGCTGGCTGAGTTCCCGCCAGCAAAAGATTGAGAGTATGTTCTCTATTTTTCGGTAGGAAAAAGTTCTGATCGGAAATTCTGATCGTCTGTACCAATTCCGACGCGCAAAATTCCTCCACAGGCTCGGAGAAAATTTGACGCATGCTCGGGAGCACTGAATTTTCTCGGCTCGTCGTAGTGTTGTACGTCACTGCGTTCTTGACGGTCAAAAGTTCAGAGAACTTTTGTGTGACCTTGTGTATGCAAGCCAAGCTTGAGCGGAATTCCGTCGGAAAAATGTACGGGGCATAATGCGGCGTACACACAGTCGGAATTTCCGATGGAAACAGTCCGATGGGAGCTTTTCAACTGATTTTCCGACCGTGTGTATGCCCATCGGTCTTTTTCTGTCAGAATTTCCGACGGACTTTGGATTGAGAACCTGTTCTAAATTTTTCAGACGGAAAACCTTTCTATCGGATTTTCCGATCGTGTGTATGCAATTCCGTCACGCAAAATTCAGACGCATGATCGGAAACAATTCGACGCATGCTCGGAAGCATTAAACTTCCCTTTTATAGTGCTGTCGAACGTGTTTTATGCCGCTGTGTTACAGACCGTCGGAATTTGGTGTGACCGTGTGTAGGCAAGACAATTTGAGCGAAATTCCGTCGAAATTCCGACGGAAAAACCATCAGAGCTTTTTCCGACGAGAATTCCGACCGTGTGTACGCGGCATAAGAGTATCAACAAATCTGTCCAGGCCATTTAAAAATATCTTTGCAGAATAATGTATCTTTTTTCACACTTTCTTTGCTTTACTCCAGGACATACTAAAGGCATTCGGGTATACATAAGATAAATTCCTTTAAATTTTATCACTTTATAGGAGGAATGAAGAATGAACTGTAATGGTACCAACAAATTTATTTTCTGTGTTTCTATATATTAAATAGCATTTATGTAATACAAGCAGTCCAAAATAAATATGTAAAGAATAAAATGAAGGATTGCTCGGTTTTGAAAGTCTGGCTCCCAGATTATCCATTTGGGAGATATTTATAGTATTTCATATCTTTAAAATGTGTATCTCTATAGTAAAAGCATATGTAGCTACACAGAAGCCAACATGCATGTAAAAAATAAATACTAGACATAGTAAAAATATAAATGCAGGCTGAAAAAATTCAAACGTGATTAAAGTGATACATTTTTGGAATTGAATATGGATTGTAGGACCAGAAAATAGATTCCAAACAAAGACGGGGATTAGACTGCAATGTACCAGCATAAATCACTACCTAAATATTGCGTAGTTGCATTTTTTGTTTTATTATTGAACACCCGGACTTCCTTCTGAGCAAAATCATTAAGGAAGCATTGCTTTATTTATAGCAGAAAAACAAAGTAGGCTTCATCTAGGAAATTCATTGTGTTTTAAACATTTATTTATTAAGTTAAGCATTAAAAATACACAAAACAATATTTTTTTTTATAATCGGATAAATATGAAATATTTATTTTGTAGCAATGGATTGTCTGTGACGCGTCCTTGCATGTGCATCACTGGCTACTATTATCAGTATTCCTACATTCAGCACTTGTAGGGCTAATGTTTCCTGATCTGCCTACAAAATTTTTTTTTGTATTTATTTATTTTTATTTTATAATTATTATTTTTTTTCTCTTATATGCAAATCACTGCACAGTTAAACACATTGCTCTTGTTGGCAGACTGTAAGGTCATGGCTGTTACTATCACTCGAATACCCAGCTAACCACGCCCCTGACTACATCATCCTATGATGAAACGTGCAGGGAGGAGCTTTTGACGTGATGTGAGTGTATGCCGGATGCGGCAACCATCTTGTTGGTGGGGAACGCTGGAAGTTTTCCCCAAAGAAACTAGCGTGTTTTTTACCTGGAAATTGTGAGTGTAAAATGTTTTACCTAATTAAACGTGATTGAGAATTACTGCACCATGAGGTCTGTTCCTTTGTGTTCCATGGGCATAATGGTGGTGTGGAGCTAACGGCCAGATCACCAGTGAAGTGCTGAGACCGGGGTGCCTGTATCTATCTCCGTTTGCCTGTTTGGTCATGAGATGTTGAGATCGAGGGGTCTTCATATAACATCCAATGCCCATTTGACCTTTGTTATGAGGGTCCAAAGAGGAGGGTAAGTGGCAGTGTGATAGGATGCCGGTGGTGGTTTTCTCTCCTGTTCGTATTCAGTGACACCCCATTAAGTGTGCTGTTTTCAATATCAACCGTGTTCAACAAACTCATTCAATAAGCACTGTCCTAAGCTTCATGGACCAGCCCAACAAGTTCATTAACATACGAATATGGCACACCCAGCTTCTACTTATATTTCTGCTGTAAGAATAACTAAAATAACCATAGCAGCACAGCCTAACAACCACAGTGTGTGGTCAAGTCTGATTTATGAAAGAGTGATTCTAATCTCTCTCGCTTGTACAACTTAAAGTGATAATAAACCCTACTTTTTAATTTCAGCTGAGGAAGTCGAGTTGGAAAGGTATTGGGGAGTTTTTTACCTTAATGAAAATCTATGGTCACAGGATACAATTTAATTTATAACATCTGCATTGTAATAACAATACAAACAATAAAAAAATAACATCTGTACAACTTTGTAAAAATCAAACCACAATGGAGCAGTATGCAAGCAAGAAATCAAACACAAAACACAACTACTTACTTTTTAGAAGAATTCGCTTGATCTTTCTGTACTGATCGGCCTCCCTCAGTTTCAGGTCTGACCAGCGTTTCCTCAGTTGCTCCTTGGATCGTTGTACCCCAAATGATTGTACAGCCTCCTCACAACTTTAGACATGATCTTGGCCTTGCGGACATTGGGGTTGAGGTAAGGCCCATACTTCCATCATAGTCGCTCCTCTTTAATATGTCCACCATCTCCAACACTTTTCTCCAAATGACATATTGGAGGCCTTGAATTTCAGGCTCCGGGATCGGGACGTTTCTGCTCCGGACTTTTCCTCGTCCTCCTCCTCGTTGGTGGGATATTTGTGGCGCACCTGCTGTGTCCCCGCCATGTGCTCTCCCCACTACGCCGTAAAGAGAAGGGGTGGGGAATAGACGAGAAAGATCGTCAGGGGCGGGCGGAGTTTGAAGCATGCGCACTGTATATAAAACGTCACACGCCTGTGTCGTAGCCACGATCTGGGAGACGAGGGGAGAGAAAACTCACACGAGACGATCGCTACAAACGAAGGTACAATTTGACGTTGGTACATAACTAGCCTAGACTGATTTGAACTTGAGGCTTCTTTATGGAGAAGATTAGGAGAGTTTAGCCTGACATAATTTTATAGGGTTTTGTGTGGTGTTGTGTCTTGCAGAGATTGATATGAAGGGATTCAACGACATGAGTTTTCTCCCCCTCTTCATTGCCAAATACAGGGATTTTCCCATATTGTGGCAGGGTAAACACCCACATTACACCAACAAACCAAAGAGGCACGCAGCCCTGGAGGAACTTGTGGAATTTGTCAAGCCAAGGTTCCCCACGGCAACTGTTGATGATATAAAAAAACAAAAACAACAAACATGTCTATACTTACCCACTCTGTGCAGTGGTTTTGCACAGAGCAGCCCCGATCCTCCCTCCTGCCGAGTGCCTCCAGATCATACTCTCTCTCCTCACTGGCTCACTGGCTGTGATTAACAGCAGTGGGAGCCAATGAGGGAGAGTACCCGGAGAGCCAAGGCTCTCGTGCACATCGCTGGAATGTGATGCGGCTCAGGTAAGTATTAAGGGGACCTGGGGAGCTGCTGTACAGAGAAGGTTTTTTACCTTCATGCATTGAATACATAAAAGTAAAAGACCTTGAGTTTTTAGAACCAATTTCGCTTCAGCATAAAACAAATCAAGATCTCCTTGGTAAGTAAAAAATCATCCAATATATGTATTTCTTCTGTGTTTTTAGCGGTTTTACTGGAGTTTACCTTTAAATACACCAGCAATAAGCTAGGTGGCAGGGCCAACTTAATGCATGGGCACCCCTGGGCATTGCCCAGGGGCCCCAAGTGCATGGGGGCCCCACGATAATCTTGCTTTACATCATATTTGCCAACTGTCCCGGATTTACTGGGACAGTCACGTTTTATACTAAGCTGTCCCGGCATGGCCGTGTCCCGGGTAGCATCCCGGAACCTGCACTGTGCCCTTCTGATCCCAGAATTGTGCCCTCCTGATCCCCCTCCAATCTTTTCTTAGTGTTTAAAATAGATTTTATTGAAAGCACCAATAAATACTGTATATGTTAAATTCTATCAGCTATTTATACTTTATTCTTTGAGAGTAGGTGTGTAAATTGGGGCAGGCTGGTAGGGGCCCCAGTGCATTACTTTGCCCAGGGGCCCAAGATGCTATTAAGATGGCCCTGCTAGGTGGTCTTACCCCCCATGGTGTATGGACTACAAGACTCTTGCCCTTTGAATATTCTATTTCTTCACATGTTGCCATAGGAAATTCAGCTTGACGTTCCACATTCTAGTAATGCTCTATTCATATGCAGTTACACATACAGTATATCAGTAGCCTGAAAACAGTTCTCAAAGGCACTGACATGACTCTAAAAACATGACTCTACTTTGCTATTTGTGTGATTAAGTTCTGCTTATCAGGTCACATATCATAGGTTGCAAGCTTTCCGAGAGCTGATGTTTTAAATCCTAGATCCCTTGGCGAGATTATACTCATTGCACAACTTATTGATATGATAAAAGAAAGGGCGTAACAATAAATTTGGTGGTTTTCCCCCCTCTAAAGCTCTGCCAAGTGAATTAACTGATGAGCTGCAGTATAGAATTGGCTTATCTGTGCATTTTCCACCCATTGCCACTGATCTTTTGATTAATAGCCCACACATACGTGTTTATAAAGTGGAAAGGCATTTTATGAATGATTCATTCCTGTGTTTTGAAAGTGAAAACGTGTTGCTCTGTTCCTCATTTGAACTATCTGATGGCAGATTCTATGATTTAAGCTACACTGATGTCTGCAAAAATGATGTCTTTGTTGGTTGAAGGTCTTGCAAAATATCTTATTGCTCATCCTTTATTTAAAGCATATTGAGGTTTATTTAATAAAACAGTGCCTGTCAGCAAAAGCACGTTCTGTGCACCATTAGCTGTCAACAAGGCATTGGTTTGTGCAGAAATATGAAGTCCTCTCCGTGCATAACAACGTCATTGTGAGTTTCTGTGGCCTCAACACTAAGCATTACATCATACAATCCCATAAAATTTGTATACCCTGGCAGGGCCGTCTAAATAGCATCATGGGCCCCTGGGCAAAGTAATGCTCTGGGGCCCCTACAATGGAGACAGTGCAGGTAAACAGACATCAAGTAGGTAGGAGGCAGACAAGTGGAGCTTCCCCTTTTGGGTGGAGCTCCGCATTAACTACATGAACAATCATTCTGTACAGCAAATAAACAGTGGGAAAATACTACATACAGTGGTGTGAAAAAGTGTTTGCCCCCTTCCTCATTTCCTGTTCCTTTGCATGTTTGTCACACTTAAGTGTTTCGGAACATCAAACCAATTTAAACAATAGTCAAGGACAACACAAGTAAACACAAAATGCAATTTGTAAATGAAGGTGTTTATTATTAAAGGTGAAAAAAAATCCAAACCATCATGGCCCTGTGTGAAAAAGTGATTGCCCCCTAAACCTAATAACTGGTTGGGCCACCCTTAGCAGCAACAACTGCAACCAAGCGTTTGCGATAACGTGCAATGAGGCTTTTACAGCGTCCTGGAGGAATTTTGGCCCACTCATCTTTGCAGAATTGTCCTAATTCAGTTACATTAGAGGGTTTTCGAGCATGAATGGCCTTTTTAAGGTCATACCACAACATCTCAATAGGATTCAGGTCAGGACTTTGGCTAGGCCACTCCAAAGTCTTCATTTTGTTTTTCTTCAGCCATTCGGTGGTGGACTTGCTGGTGTGTTTAGGATCATTGTCCTGCTGCAGAACCCAAGTTCGTTTCAGCTTGAGTACACGAACAGATGGTCGGACATTCTCCTTCAGGATCTCTTGGTAGACAGCAGAATCATTGTTCCTTTTATCACGGCAAGTCTTCCAGGTCCTAAAGCAGCAAAACAGCCCCAGACCATCACACTACCACCGCCATATTTTACTGTTGGTATAATGTTCTTTTTCTGAAATGCAGTGTTCCTTCTACGCCAGATATACTTGGACACACACCTTCCAAAGAGTTCCACTTTTGTCTCATCGGTCCACAGAATGTTGTCCCAAAAGTCTTGGGGATCATCAAGATGTGTTGTGGAGAAATTGAGACGAGCTTTGATGTTCTTTTTGCTCAGCAGTGGTTTTCTCCTTGGAACTCTGCCATGCAGGCCATTTTTGCCCAGTCTTTTCCTGATGGTGGAGGCATGAACGCTGACCTTAACTGAGGCAAGTGAGGCCTGCAGTTCCTTGGACGTTGTTGTGGGGTCTTTTGTGACCTCTTGGATGAGTCGTCGCTGCGCTCTTGGGGTAATTTTGGGCGGCCGGCCACTCCTGGGAAGGTTCACCACTGTTCCATGTCTTCGCCATTTGTGGATAATGGCTCTCACTGTGGTTCGCTGGATTCCCAAAGCTTTGGAAATGGCTTTATAACCCTTTCCAGACTGATAGATCTCAATTACTTTCTTTCTCAATTGTTCCTGAATTTCTTTGGGTCTCGGCATGATGTGTAGCTTTTAAGGATCTTCTGGTGGACCTTACTGTGTCAAGCAGCTCCTATTTAAGTGATGCCTTGATTGTGAACAGGTGTGGCAATAATCAGGCCTGGGTGTGGCTAGAGAAATTGAACTCAGGTGTGGACAACCACAGTTATAGTATGTTTTAACAAGGGGGGCAATCACTTTTTCACACAGGGCCATGATGGTTTGGATTTTTTTTCACCTTTAATAATAAACACCTTCATTTACAAATTGCATTTTGTGTTTAATTGTGTTGTCCTTGACTATTGTTTAAATTGGTTTGATGTTCCGAAACACTTAAGTGTGACAAACATCCAAAGGAACAGGAAATGAGGAAGGGGGCAAACACTTTTTCACACCACTGTACATAAAGTAACAAAGCTGTCCTGTGCGTATAATATATCTGCTAGATTGATGCCCCCCTAGCACTAGGGCCCCTCTACACCCCAGATATCCCCCCCCAGCACTCAGACCCCTCTACACCCCAGATATCCCCCCCAGCACTCAGACCCCTCTACACCCCAGATATCCCCCAGCACTCTGACCCCTCTACACCCCAGATATCCCCCCAGCACTCTGACCCCTCTACACCCCAGATATCCCCCAGCACTCTGACCCCTTTACACCCCAGATATCCCCCAGCACTCTGACCCCTCTACACCCCAGATATCCCCCAGCACTCTGACCCCTCTACACCCCAGATATCCCCCAGCACTCTGACCCCCTCTACACCCCAGATATCCCCCAGCACTCTGACCCCTCTACACCCCAAATATCCCCCGTGCACTCTGACCCCTCTAAACCCCAGATATCCCCCTAGAACTCTGACCCCTCTACACCTCAAATATCCCCCTAGCACTCTGACCCCTCTACACTCCAGATATCCCCCAGCACTCTGACCCCTCTACACCCCAAATATCCCCCCAGCACTCTGACCCCTCTACACCCCAGATACCCCCCCAGCACTCTGACCCCTCTACACCCCAGATATCCCCCCAACACTCTGACCCCTCTACACCCCAGATATCCCCCTTACACTCTGACCCGTCTACACCCCAGATATCCCCCCAGCCATCTCTATGGTTTACAGAGAATAGTCCAAACAAGAGAAAATAGCAGCAGTTGTGTGAAGGAAAATGCCTTGTTGATGTCAGAGGAGAATGGGCAGACTGACTCGAGATGATAGAAAGTCAACAGTAACTCAAATAACCACTCATTACAACCAAGGTATGCAGAATACCATCTCTGAATACACAACACATTGAACATTGAAGTAGATGGGCTACAGCAGAAGAAGACCACACTGGGTGCCACACCTGTCATCTAAGAACAGGAAACTGAGGCTACAATTCAAACAGGCTCACCAAAATTGGACAATATAAGATTGAAAAAACGTTGTCTGTTCTGATGAGTCTCAATTTCAGCTGCAACATTCAGATGGTAGAGTCAGAATTTGGCGTAAACAACATGAAAGCCTGGATCCATCCTACCTTCTATCAAGGTTTCAGGCTGATGGTGGTGTAATGGTGTGGGGGATATTTCCATGGCACATTTTGGGCCCCTTAGAACCAATTGAGCATCATTAAATGCCACGGCCTACCTGAGTATTGTTGCTGACCATGCCCATCCTTTTCGGACTACAGTGTACACATGTTCTGATGGCTCCTTTCAGCAGGATAATGCACCATGTCACAAAGCTCAAATCATTTCAAACTGGTTTCTTGAAAATGACAATGAGTTCACTGTACTCCAATGGCTCCACACTCACCAGATCTCATCCAATAGAGACACTCACCAGATCTCATCCAATAGAGCACCTTTGAAATGTGGTGGAATGAGAGATTTGCATCATGGATGTGCAGCCGACAAATCTGCTGAAACTGCGTGATGTGTCAATATGGACCAAAATCTCTGAGGAATGTTTTCAATCTATGCTACGATAAATTAGGCTGTTTTGAAGGCAAAAGGGGTTCCAACCCGGTACTAGAAAGGTGTACCTAATAAAGTGTCTGGTGAGTGTATATATTTCATGTGTGTATTTAGCTGTTTGCCTTGAGTTGTTCAGCTTTAATATTTAATAGTATAAAAAGCCTTCAGAAGACAAGAACCATGAGAGAAAACTTCAAAACCTAGGACTCTGTCTCCGCAATCCATGCACAGTTCACAACTATGCCTTTAGGCTACAAAGAGTTGACGTCATAGAATGTACAGTCAACGTTTAGTTCAGAGTAATTTGCTTTATCTGGTTCAATACCAATTAATGGATGATTGGTACACTTTATGAGTTGTATACACCTTCTCCTTCCATGAAGAGTGTTCTACCATCAAACACTTCTTCTGTACTTTGAGATCAGAAATGTATTGTTCTTCTCAATGCAATTAAAGGAAGGAAGAAAGATGACAGTCTTTTATGTAAGATAAACATTTTGGGATATTGACCGCATTATTTTTCTTGAGTGCACTAGAGAAGATTTCCTTATCTCTTTTGAAGTTTTATTTACAGAAGAATTACAGGTAAATCTGATAGTGCTCACCTTACACTTCCACCTGGGTCATGCTGGAACCTGTACAGGGGGAGGGATGGCAGGTCTGCGCCTTTAACCCGTTCACCTATAGCATGACAGAGAGCTTCTCCTATAGTTCCACACCTGACTGCAGAGCACAAATAGATGATGTCAGAGCCTTATTCGATATAATAGCAAAAATCCCACTCCCTGCCTAATGGAAGGGATGATAAAGAGAATGTTTGTATTGTAAACCAAAAATTTATGTAATTTTTTTTTCCCCCCTGTCGATTTTAGATTACATTGTTTATTCCGCTAGAAGAAATCCAAGATGAATTGTGCATGAACTGTCATAATCAGCTTTGTATGGGGATTTCCACGGATGTGGCCTCTAATGTAGAAGAATGGAGGGACCCTGGACTATGTAGTGTCTTTTAACCACTTCAGCCCTGTAAAGATTTGCCCCCTTAAAGTGGTTGTACACCCTGTACAACCACTTTTACCTACAGGTAAGCCTATATTAAAGCTTACCTGTAGGTGCTTGAAATATCTCCTAAACCTCCACGGTTTAGGAGATATTTACTAAAAAGACGAGCGCCGATGTCATTGGCACATGCACCCTTTAGAAAGGGCACATTGTGCCGTTTCTAATGCCCTGTACACACGATCGAACATTCAAACTGCCCTGTACACACGATCGACAACAAAATCCCACATTTTTTTTCCGATGGATGTTGGCTCAAACTTGTCTTGCATACACACGGTCACACAAAGTTGGTTGGAAATTCCAAACGTCAAGAACGCAGTGACGTACAGCACATACGATGAGCAGAGAAAAATTAAGTTCAATAGCCAGTGCTGCTCTTCTGCTTGATTCCAAGCATGCATGGCACTTTGTGCGTCAGAATTGTCTACATACGATCAGAAATTTACAAGAACGTATTTTGTTGTCGGAAAATTTGAGAACCAGATCTCAAATTTTGTCAGACGGATAAATCGATGGACGGAAGATTCCGATACACGCGGTCGGAATTTCCGACAACAAGCTCCGATCGCACACTTGCTGTCAGAAAGTCCGACCGTGTGTATGCGGCATTATAGGGGTCATGCCGTGACTGGCGGCTCCCACGTGCATGCGCGGGAGTGACGTCACGTGACTCTGGCCAGTCACAGAGCTGGAGTTCACGCCCCCGGAAAGAAGAGGCACAAAGATGGACACTCCCTGCCCGTGGGGACAACTGCGACAGCGCGGGCTTCGGTGTCAGGTAAGTGACACATAATGGGCTACTATGCAATGCATAGTAGCCCATTATGCTTTACCTTTGCAGGGAAATACAGAGGAAGTAAAACCCACCAGGGTTTACTTCCTCTTTAATGACCAGGCCATTTTTTGCATTGCTTTACCTGACAATTGCGCGGTTGTGCGACGATGTACCCAAACAAAATTGACGTTGAATTTTTTTTTTTTTTTTAATTGTTTTTATTGAATTTTTAAGTAACACAGAAACAAAACAGCCTATTGGGCATACCCAGGCTCAATCACTACTACAAAACTAAAACTAACAGAGAAAAAAAAAAAAAAAAAAAAAAACACAGAATTAAACATCCTAGTGAAAAAAAACACCTATGCAGGATGTGCAGAAACATCTTGTACTTCCTCCTATGCCCTACAAGCTTTCAGTAGACCATTTTAGGATGAAGAGCATAATAATCATACATCGTCTACTTAGTCTTAATCTTACTCCCCCTCCTCCCCACAGAACATTGACTCAGGAGCCTAGGCACGTTTAGAAGATCAGGCATGCCGCTTACGCTGTGCCTGATACTTAATAGAGTGATACTAATCCTCATTGGAATCTGCATTAGTGGACTGGGATTCGGTCCAGATATCCCATATTTTGTGAAATTTTTTCTCACACCCACGTGACAGGTAAGTAGCTTTGTATAGTGGTAGAGCCGTATTTACTAACCTCTTCCAGAAATTTATGGTAGGTGCGGCTGAGGCCTTCCACCTGAGTACTATAGATTTACGGGCATAGTATAGCAATAGTCCCAGCAGGGTCCTAGTCGCCCGGCTTGGGGCCATTGGTTCGACCAGTCCCAGCAGACATATCTGTACGGACAATGGCACAGGAATGGTGGTGACAGTCAAAATAAAACTGGTTATCTCAACCCAAAAAACTTCAATCTTAGGACAATTCCAGAAAATATGGATGAAGTCCGCTAAGCGCGAACCGCATCTCCAGCAGGCGTCGGAAACAGATGGATAAATTCTATGTAAGCGTACAGGCGTGTAGTATACTTTATGTAATATTTTAAATTGCACTTACCTATCTCTGGCTGATACTAACTGTGAAAATGGATACTCCCACATTTCTTCCCAATCTTCTGTGTCTAATGTAGGGAAGTCTATCTCCCACTTTGCTCTAAGATTTTCAAGCCCCGTGTGGACATAGGGAGTAATGTTTTGTATATGGTGGATAAGGGCTTAGATAGAGCTTCATCTCTGAGTAGAGTTTCCAGGGTCGAGGTATAGAAGGCTACAGGAGCATTGTCAAATTGGGTAGTAAAAGCGTGTCTAAGCTGTAGGAATCTAAACAGGTGTGAGTTGGGTAGATTAAATTGTTGTTTTAACCTGTCAGACGTCTGTAGTTTCCCCTCAAGGCAGATCTGATCTATATATTTGATGCCCCTGCTAGCCCACCCCCCGGGGTCAGGAATGGATCCGAATTCTGATAATTTTGGATTTAACCAAAGAGGGTTATGCGGGGAAATGTGTCCAGAGGGTATGGGGCGTAATGAATTTGCCACTGACCATGCCCGTAAGACCGCTTTCATTGCCGGAGTAAGAGGGAAAGGAGCCCTGGGGCCCCGGTAAAGTAGGTTCCGTAGCGCCTCATAAGACCCCAGTCTGGCTGCTTCCAGGACCACCGCCGCGTTGGACTCATCCGAGACCAGCCAGTTGTGGGCATGGGATAATAGAGCCGCCATAAAGTAGGAGTGGAGGTCAGGGCAAGCCAAGCCTCCCTCTCCCCAAGGTCTCTGCAGGACCGTCAACCTAAATCTCGGTTGACTGGCTCCCCAGAGAAAAGATACTAAGATAGTGTTTATCATACGAAATACCTTTTTGGGGATCCAGACAGGTGCGTGTCTGAGAACGTAAAGGAAGCCAGGTAAAAGCTTAATCTTAAATAAATTGATCCTCCCAATTAAAGAGAGGGGGAGATTTGCTCACGCCTTCAGTCTTGTCCTCATTCTATGGATCAGTGGTTCCAGGTTAAGAGTATGATAGTCAGAGGTAGATGCGGATATGTGAATACCTAAATATTTTATTTTATCTGTTCATAATAAGGGTAGGTTGGGATCTGCTATGTCTCTTGCTGCTCTATCTATCGGTAAGATTTGAGATTTATCCCAATTTACCTTGAGTCCCGAATAGCTAGTGAAATTAGAAAGAATGTTTAACGTCTCTTGAAGAGACTGGGCAGGGATTGACGTTGAATTTGAAGTTTGCCCGCCGTGCTGGCACGCTCCCGCAGCAGGCAGTGAGCGCGAGCGCGCACCGCTGGTGGCTCGCGCCTGCACAAACCACCGTACAGCTACGGCGATTTGCGCAGGAGAGCCAACCTGCCACCATATAACGACGGCGGCTGGTCGGCAAGCGGTTAAAGAAGAACTTAAAGTGATTGTAAATGATTACCTTGTAAAACAGCACATTCAGTTTAAAATTTAAACAAAAGGCAAAACATTTATGTATAGATCTGTAGCGCACTACCCCCTTGGGAGCTGCAGTGTTGTTCATTACCTTTTTGTCAGTTAGCCCCGTTTCTTCCTGTCCCATGCAATTTCAAACACCAGGCGGAGGAGGACGTGGACGAGGGTCGCTTCGGGGGCTTCGTTCTCAGGTAAGTTATTTATAATGAGCTAGTATGCTATGCAACTAGCTCATTATGCCTTTGCCTTGCAGGTTTTTTTTTTTTTTTTTTAAAGGAGGCTTTACTTCCACTTTAAAGTTGATAATGCTTTATTCTGGGGTAAATCAATGAATGATGAAATAGATGATATGAGATGCCCTGTTATCTTATCATATTTGCACGTTACAATTCACTCCTGATGACTCCCTCCTGCACAATTTTTGCTCGGTTAGAACTTAACACTTCCAGTATAGACCGACCAGCATCACTCTGAATAATGCGTTGAGTTAGACTACAAAGTCACAGACCACACTGCCTATTTCCATGACTCTTGTTGTCATATCTCCGTCATGTCCTGGAATTTGTGTATCACTGCAGTCCTTGGACACACAGTGTGTTCACGGAATAGCACTACTGGGTTGAACTCCCTTTGCTCTCTCCCAATCAACAGTCCATGTTACTCACAGAAAGCCGATTCCCAGTTTCCTCCGTCCGCTTGACTCCTACTTCCTCCTCCTTTGATGTCCGGTACATCCCCGCATGGGACGCCCGATCCTCATTAGGTTGCTACATGGTTACTGCTCTCCAGGGACCAGATGTGGGTCCCCTGGACTCTTACTCCTCCGGTTATCCAGCTCTAGGGTCTCTGAACCCCCAGGCCTTCAAACCTCCACCCGGAGGCTCCAGGGTCTCTGAACCCCCCACCCTCCGGCCCTCCTCCTCTCTTCTCTCAGGCTCCTTTTGAGCACGTGCCCCCCCTTTTTATATTGGAGACACCCATTGACCAAAGTAATTAACCATTGATCAATTCTGTCACATGGGTTCATGTCCTTCCTCTCTTTCCAGTCCTGCCCACTGTCCAGCAGAGGGAGGTATCCCTGAGCCCAAGTGTAGGCGGTCACACCCCATTCTACACTAACACTCCCATCCCCAAATAAACAACCAGGCTCAGGAAAAACAACCAGGCCCAGCCAAATTTACCTACATCTAACCTACACTTACAAAAAGAACCCATACAAATCACCTATCTAAACGTGGGGTCCGCTACAGATATAAAAAACATTATAAAAAGTATACGATTTTGGATAATGAGTATTTTGGAGCTTCGATCACAGTCATATTTATTGTACTGTTTGAAATAGAAACTTGTTATCCTGTGATATTGAATCAGAATAAAGTTGCACTGATGGCATTTAAAAAATGTTTCTGTCTCATTAGAGCTCTTATTTCTGACGTTTTGGGGTCCTATTTCCAATAATTGTGGTAAAAACACACTTTTTTTAATCTACACCCAGCCATCTTGAAACAATTATCATCCCCTATGAAACCGGTCATATTATCTCACTTTGCCTGTCAAATATGAAAGCAATAGATCATAAGTCTAAGTACAAAGCCCCAGTCTTAGAGAGGCAAAGGGAATAATGCACCATTAGGTCTCCAGCTTGCTGGGGGGGAATTTGTTTTGCTTATCTATTATCACACTGGAAGGTTTTATTACTGACAGCTCAGCTTTGCAGAAAATGGGGAATAGTTACTGTCTATAAAGAAATGTATGTGGATATATGAAAACAGATTTCAGGGAATTCTGGAGTAATGGTATCATTTAAGGCAGGTATTAAGAAAACCTCCACTAAAATGCCATATCTAAAAGGGCTAATGTTAAAATATAACTAAAAGCAAAACGTATATATTTTTTTAGTTTTGATGGAGTGGATAGGGATTAGAACATCTGTCAGGTTTATACTGCTGTGCCTGTTAGATGTGTGTGTGATAGTGCTGGAAGAACAGAAGTGATACTTGGTTCTGATATGTATCGCTTACCCCTAAAGGATCCACTGATGTTTGGGTCCCCTGATGCCGGATGTCAAAAACTCTAACCGCAATTCTACACCCCCTGGCACACCAAAGCTGAAAGGGGAATATCTATTTATGCAGCATATAGTAAATGAATAACCAAATGAAAGAACAATAAACAAATACACAATAATAAGCACCAATAATGCAAAATTTTGAAAACTAAATGTCTCTACACCTAAGCCCTATAATAATGGAGGTCCTAAATAAGGGTTAAATTTTTTTGTTTAAATTTAAAGGTGGAGTCAAGTCTAACACAGTGGCAGCTGGTGCTCAATTTTTTTTTGGGGGGGGGCGCAAACGAACTAAAAAATTCTGAAAAATACTGAAACAAAAACATCAATTGCAGCCACTGTGCCCATCATATGCTGCCAACTGTGCCTATCATAGGCAGCCACTCTGCCCATAATATGCAGCCAGCTCTGCCCATCATATAAAGCCAACTCTTCCCATCATATAAAGCCAACTGTGCCCATAATATGCAGCCAACTCCACCCATCATATAAAGCCAACTCTTCCCATCATATAAAGCCAACTGTGCCCATAATATGCAGCCAACTCCGCCCATCATATAAATAAAAAAATGAGACCGCGCTACTCTCTAGAAACAAGCAGATATGTAGGCTGCTGCTCAAGTGGGATACACACACGGATACCCATCATATGCAGCCAACTGTGCCCATAATATGCAGCCAACTGTGCTTATAATATGCAGCCAACTGTGCCCATCATATGCAGCCACTGTGCCAAGCAAATGCAGCCACTGTGCCCATCTTATTCAGCCAACTGTGCCCATCATATGTGGCCTCTGTGCCCATCCTTTGCAGCCTCTGTGCTCATCAAATGCAGCCAACTGTGCTCCATCAATTGCAGCCTTTGTGTCCCCCCCCGCGCCCACCCACTGTCTGCACTTACCCCATCATGGTGGTGGGTCAGGCGGCGAGCTGTGAGACGTGTAGCGTGGCGATGGATGCTGTGTCCTCCGTCCGCGTCTTCTTCCTGTTCTGCACAGTGGCCAATGGGATCGCCTCAACCTTCAGCCAATCAGGTGCCCGGTTTTACATCCAGGCTTCCTGATTGGCTGAGAGACAGTTCTGTGTTAGCAAAGCAAATATTCATTTGCTTTGCTAACACACCTGGGTGCACTGCGAGCGCAATTATTTGCGCTTGCAGTACACTTTTTTTGAAGCCTATTAGAGCCTATGGCTCTAATCAGGTGCTTCAAAAACCCCCCCCCCCGCCACTGTAATTCAGGCGTCCGGCACCGAAAAGGGTCCGGACCCCTGAATGGGGGTGGCTACAGCGACCGTGGAGAGATTCATGCAATGCATGAATCTATCCATAGTACATAGAGGGGGTGGCTGGAGAGGGGGTGGCCGGAGAGGGGGCGGCACCCGAGCGCCCCTAATGGATGCATCGCAACTGGTCTAACACTAAAATCGCTACATCTACAGACATCCACGACCTAACACTAACCTATCTAGCCCTGTAAAGAAAAAAATCAGTATACATACCATTTTTGAAGCCATTCCAGTCTCCAGCGGCGGATGCTCTGCAGAGGACACAACCGACAATGGCTGCGAAATTAATAGGTAGTGACAACACCCATAGACCTACCTCCTCTGCACCCGCCTCCACAGCGAAGCCGAGACTGGCTGTGTGTGAGCTGCTGCAGCATGTGCCTCACTGTCAGACCCAGTCTACAGATGGATAAATAATGTGCTGTTCTTTTATGAAGGTATAGTATTTGTGGACCTTGTTCTGGTCCTAAGCTGCTACCTCTCTGATCGTGACAAAACCAGCATTCAGCAAATAATAAACTTTGGGGTGGATATAAAGGAGCACCTAGTATAAAAGTTCATATAACTTAAAGGTCTTTATGAAGTGTTTAATTGTTAAGAGCATCAAATACAGCCAACAACTTTCAGGGGAAAGGCCAACTCCTTCTTCAGGGCTGTCATATCTTATTAGCAATATGAACTGCCCGCTGGGTTTGCCCCAGTTAGAGAGAGTTGCACTCTTTGCTTTTACTGTTTACCATCATCACCAAAAATAAAAGTAAAAGGAAATCCCACATTTTGTGATGTCATCAGAATGGGAATAGAGGGGAAATATTCCAAGGGGGACACTAGTTCCAGTGACCTTGGTGACAACCAGGGATCAAGGCCGGTGCCAGGATATTTGTCTACAAAGGTGAATGTGCATTTTGCTGCCCCACCCACCCATACTGTGATAGGGCACAGTGTGAAGGACATCACACAGCATTGAAAATTTGATTTTACAATTTTGTAATTCTTGTTATTTTTTTTTCCACAAAGTTGTTGGGGTGGAGGAGGCTTCAGTGAAATAGCAGGGGTCTAAATAGCCCCCTGAGAAAGGGACATATGTTCTGTCATCCCTTTAATCCTGTTCATTCAAAAACTGAAGCATAGTAAACAAAGTTTACTCTCCTGTGATCAGTAGTGCTTTCCCACCTTAAATGCTGGTGTTCACTAGTATGTGTGCCCACATAACATTGGTGTAATGTTTTTTATGCCCCCATAACTTTGGAGTTCAGTAGTGCAGAGGTTCTGCAATGTCGTCTCCCACTTTCATGTAATTTAATGAATGATGTTGGGCCTGGACTATGCAAACAGCATTGGGCGGGATGTCACTCTGTCCAGCGCTGCCAATATACAACAGTGCAAGTGAATTGGTAAATTATTCTGTTAGTGGTCCTATCAGAGTCGGGTCTTATTTCAAAACTGGTCCCAAAACACACAAGAAAAAATATTAAAAATGTAGTCCTTATGAATGATCATAAGGAGGTGGGTGGCCAAAAGACCACCATCTCCCCAAAATAGAAATATCAGTTTTGGTTGAACTGACTTTTCCACATTGGAAGAACAAGCATGGAGACTGTTTACAGATGCCGGGAGATAATAAGGTTTTTGTACTGTATGTCTGAAACTAAACAGTAACCAGTTTAACAGATCACAAGAAAACAAAAGCAGGCCAGGGCACTCTAAACTTAAAGACAAGTTGATAAGAACAAATTCTTAAAGACTCTTAACTTTTTGTACTTTGAGATAGGCATGCCTTAGTTAACAGGTTCACTTTAGATACAGTATCTGTGCTCTTAAGATATTTATTTGGAAGACTACATTGCACATTACTATGTGCCTAATGGACTTCTATGGTCTTTTAAAAAAAAAAGAAAACATCTTCTGTTCCTCCATCTCAAAGTGTAAACCTAATATATATATATATATATATATATATATATATATACATATACATACACTAAAGTCTCATAAAGGCTCTTCCATGTCAATCATGGTCTACTGCTGGCACATCAGTAAGCCCTGAAAATGCCAGCGAGACCTCACTGGAGTCCAGGCTGCAAAGAGCATGGGAGAGATCAGTAGCGCTGAGATGCAACAAAGAATAAAAAAGACAAATGTTTACAACACACAGTGAAAAGGTAAAGTAAAACCCTACACCGTTCCTCCCCAGTCCCTGCTGTACTTACCACCGTGAGTGATGAGCTGTCACTGGCCACGCACCCTGCTCTTCTCCCTCTTCTTTATGCAGGGCTTCCAGGATGGATTAGAGTGAATCTCGGTGCTGACGCTGACCAATCAGAATTACTCTAATCTGTCCCAGAAGCCCTGCAGAATGAAGAGGGAGAACAGTAGGGCTTTTAAATTACTAGAATGCTACACCGGCTGCGTGGGCACTGACCGCTCATTACCCAATGTAAGTACAGCAAGGAGTGTGGAGGGTTTAGAGTGTTAAATAATGAAATGAAGGTAGGGAATTGGCGCTGCTAATAAATGTTACCTTCTCAAGTCCAAACCAGGACCAATAGACAAGTGGGGTGCTAAACCCTTTTTGAGTGAGACTAATGAGTCAAAAATGAATCTAACATGTGATGAACTTGTGAGAATAGTAAAAGAATAAAAAACTTATGACAGTGTATAAATAAACCAAAAAGTAATTGGCCTGGAATAAATTGGTGAAACAATCTGGTGAGAATACGTGTCATCAAATATATATAAATAAACAATATATATAAAACATATATGTAAGAAGTGTAGTAAAAACTGTCCTGTAAAAGGTAATATTGCAATAAAAATGTCCTGTGCCAAAATAAATAAAAGAATTTGCAAAACTGTCAAATAAATGTCCAAAAAACTATTTCCAGTATTCTTCTGTGTGAAGAGTCAAAAATATAAATAAGGTGACTTCCTGTGCAGACAATACATGTAAACGTGACTTTCTGAATATCCAAAGGTGACTTCTTAAGTAAAAAATAAAGTGAAAAAGTGCACAAGTGACTTCTTGTGCTCCCCCTCTAGTGTTTGCACTCACCAGAAGCCCTCACCCCTGCCGGGGTAGGGAGAATGTAATAAGGGTTTCAGCCGATCCAGGTATCCCTAAGGTGCAACGGTCTCTCCAGATATAAAAAAGGAATACATGCAAACCGATATCTACATGCAATCACAAAAGGGCTTCCATAGCGTAAATCCAATTAAAAATTATTTTATTTAAATAAAAAGAGTTTAGATAGTTAGTCTACCTTTTAATTTTTTTCAGATAAGTTGAACTTACATGTTAAGCAAAATAAATTGTAGCCCTGGTCTGCAGGGCTGCTGTTAGAAATCACAGGCCCCATACAGCCTACCTGACAGGAACCCCCCACCCACCCCGAATGAAAGCGACTGAGGACATAGATTTATCAGTCCCTTTACCTGTGGCCTCAGCTGCACAGAAGAATGAATAGGAGGCGTTTCCGAGGCTTCCTGCTCATTCACAAGCTGAAGCATAGTAAAGACTCACTATGCTTCAGTGATGAATGGACACAAGAGTGATTGATACCGATCGCTCACTGTGTTCATTCAGGAAAGGAAGGGGCCAGTAAATTACATATTTACCAGTCCCTTCCCCTGTTCTGCATCCTGAAACATCTCCGTGTGCCCACAGCAGCTACCGGTGGGAGAGGAGGGAAGCTGGAAGTGCTGTGGGGAAAATGGGCACACAGGGGGGCCCCGACAGCAGCTAGTAGGGGCGCATGTGCTAGAACCAATCCCCCTTCGACCCTCCTACTAAGCAGATGCCTGGGCCCTTTTGAACTGATGGGGCCCAGGCCCAGTACAGGAGGGCTGACTGTTCTGCCTTATCAGCTGCCCTGCTGTTCTGCAATGCTCGCAGAGAAGAGCAGCTGCAGTTTCACTGTGTCTGCTGCTGCCTTTGCTTGTGTTCACAGGAGACTTTTACAAAGACATAGCTTGGGAGGAGATTGCTATTGTGGAGCTGTGTACCACCTGTGTTGCGCCTGCCCTCTACCCAATAGGAAGGCACACAGGATGTGGACTGCAAGGATTGTGGAAGGTGTAGGTCTGACAGACTGAGCTGCTTTATGGACTGAGCAAAAATAAACTGAAAACCAAACAGGGCACTGGGGCAAAGAGGAGAGGTTGTTCCCTGCTGTTTTCCCAGGCTAAGGAGAAGAAGTGTGGAGGCTATTTCTGAGAGGACTATGTGCACATTGTGCTGCAGGCAGACTGCTCACTGCTGCACCTGAGAGGGAGAGAGGCAATGCTACAGACATCTGAGAACATTGGAGAGAGAGCCACAGATGTAGGTGGAGCCCACTGTCTGATCAAAGGGGGGAAGATGCTGCAGACACAGACCAGCTGTGTTTCACCTACTATACAGAGGAAGACCACCTGTGAACACAAGAAGTTCGATGAGAGGCCGCTGGCCAAATCCACTTTACACCTTGACAAAAAAGGGACAGTGTTGACTGCACATATCACAGAGCCAGTGACATTATTAGTGCTTAATGGAACCAGAGCCAGTGACTATATCTGTGCTTAAAGGGGACCAGAGTTATGCCCCGTACACACGGTCGGAAAATCCGACCACAAAATCCATCGGATTTTGTCCGATGGATTTAGTCCGACACTGGTGTTGCATACACACAGTCGGACAAAGTTGTCGGAAAATCCGATCATTCTGAACGTGGTGACATTTGTTGCCTACAACGGGACTACGTAGAGGCTGGTAGCCAATAGCTTTGGTCTTGTAATGTGATCTGAGCATGCGTGGCACTTTGTCCGTCGGAATTCGCTACACACGATCGGAATTGGTGTGATCGGACTTTGTTGTCGGAAAATTTTTCCAGCAGGAGATAGAACTTTGTCCGTCGGACAATCCGATGGAAACTGTCCGATGGTGCCTACACACGGTCGGAATTTCCGACAACATTGTCCGATAGGACAGGATCCATCGGAAAATCCGACCGTGTGTATGGGGCTTAAGTGTCATCATCAGTGCTTAAAAAGACAGGCCCCAACGAGCTGGCCAGCAGAAGAGAGTATATTACAGACTGCTGAACTGTGAGTGTGGCATAATTCTCCTTAGTTAGGATTACCCCAGTATAGGGTTTAGGAAAAGTTGTTCTCTACACTTTTCTTTTTACAGCATATTTTGTTCTACTATTAACCTATTTGCTATATATTTCTTGCTATACTTTAATTGTTTGTTGTGTCAATGATGTTGTGCCATATCTCTTTTGCTACCGGGGTACTGCAATAAATATTCCCCACCCAGTCAGGTGTGTCAGAGTGTGTGGTGCTATTTCCAGAGTCCTGGGCACAGGAACAGGAGACCCAATACATCAAACAGCTCCTTTGGGGGTAAGCGCTGCTAAATATAAGTGGCAATGAGGCTACAGATATGAATTTTAGGTAAATCAGTCAGATTATAGCAGAGCACGTGGCTTCTGTGCAGCTCATTTACACAAACTGGGACACCACTTAGGTGACCCAGAATTGAGAAATTACATACAGTATGTTTAGTCTAACGGGAGGGCCATAAAAAGGTCCAAATTATTTTTTTTTATTTCCAATACATTTTATGATCACCCTGTTTATTATTTTTCACGAAAAGATGGTATGAGCAGCCTGATTTAAATATGTTTTTAATATGTTTTCTGTTTGTAGTGAATTTTGTTATGATTTTTGTATTGGGAAATGTATATATATATATATATATATATATATATATATATTTTGTGTGTATGTATGTGTATATATATATATATGTGTTTTGATTGGACCAATACAGGAATTTATATTTTATTAATGCACGCATATTTTTTGTTTTGTTTTGTAGCCCTGAAAAAGGGGGAGTTTGTTGGACCACCAAAAAGTGTTGGCTGTTTTATGTTATTTTGTTTTGAATTGTTAATATTATTATAGGATTTTGGACTCTCAGACCTTTGTTTTAGACTCTCTTTAGGCTGTACATTAGCAAACTAAATATCATTCAGCTGGGGTTCATATCTACTTTTACATGTAAGGTGGGAACTAGGAGCACGCATCCATGCACATCCCTAGTTGTCAAATCCCACTGTCCATTAAGAGCTGCAGGTTGCCCCCGAAAGATTGGGAACTGATCAGCATGGTTCCCTGACCGGACAACATGACAGCTATGCCATGGAGATTGCTAACCACTTCAGCCCCGGAAGAATTTACCCCCTTCCTGACCAGAGCACTTTTTGCATTTAGGCACTGCGTCGCATTAACTGACAATTGCGCGAGTCGTGCGACGTGGCTCCCAAAGAAAATTTACGTCCTTTTTTCCCCACAAATAGAGCTTTCTTTTGGTGGTATTTGATCACTCCTGCGTTTTTTATTTTTTGCGCTATAAATAAAAAAAGAGCGTCAATTTTGAAAAAAACACATTATTTTTAACTTTTTGCTATAATAAATATCCCCCAAAAATATATAAAAGAATTTTTTTTTTCCTCAGTTTAGGCCGAAACGTACTCTTCAACATATTTTTGGTAAAAAAAATCACAATAAGGGATTATTGATTAGTTTTCGCACAAGTTATAGCGTTTACAAAATAGGGGATAGCTTTTTGGCATTTTTATTGATATTTTTTTTTTTTTACTAGTAATGGCTTTTTATCGTGACTGCATCAATATGGCAGACACATCAGACATTTTTGACACATTTTTGGGACCATTGTCATTTATACAGCAATCAGTGCTATACAAATGCACTGATTCCTGTGTAAATGACCCTGCAGTAAAGGGGTTAACCACTAGGTGGCAATGTAGGTGTTAAGTGTGTCCTAGGGGCGCGTTTCTAACTGTGGGGGGGTGCGTGACTGTCTGTGACACGTCACTGATCAAAGCTCCGATCACAGGGAGCAGAGATCAGTGACACTGTCACTAGGCAGAACGGGGGAGAGCATCTCCCCGTTCTTCCTCTCCGTGACACGATCGTGGGTATCCCCGCGGCGATCGAGTCTGCGGGACCCGCGACCCGACTCACGCGCGTGCCCACCGGCCGCCTCTTAAAGGGCAACGTACAAGTACGTGATTCTGCCTGTACGTGCCCTTCTGCCACAGTAAATCTGCGTGAGTCGGTCGGGAAGCGGTTAACAAACAAACCTACCAGCTCATACTGTCACGGGTTGATTTACTAAAGGCGAATAGACTGTGCACTTTGCAAAGTGATGATGCACTCTGTAAGAGCAATTGCTCCAGAGCTTAGTAAATGAGCAGAAGCTCTGCTGACTTCCATCATCCAATCATGTGCAAGCACAAATGTTGTTTTTATTTGCCTTGCACACAATTGGGTATTCTTTGCAAAGTGAAGCTTAACCTAATTTACTAAGCTCTGGCGCAACTGCACTTCGAAAAGTGCACAGTCTATTTGCCTTTAGTAAATCAACCCCAATGCCTCACAGAGAAGCACTGTGGCAGCTGGAGCCTGCAGACTGCAGTTGTTAAAAGGTAATACAAGTACAGTGTTTACTAAAAAAATATTAATTGATAATTAACAGGTGTATAAACACATAAATCTTGTGCTAATTAGCTTTTAGAAGTTTTCTGTTGTCAGACTAATGAAAGTTGATTTTTGATTGGCTGCTATGGCCCGCTGAACATTGCTTTATTAAATTAAGACAGAATTCTCCTAATAATCCTAATAGCATATTGCCTTCCATATGGAAAAATCACACTGACTTTGCAAGAGTTTCGTTGACTGTTCATAATATTAAAATTATTTAAAACAGAAACAGAACATCAATAAATGTATGTTAATATTGGCAACAACCACTGCGCCAGTTATGTACCATACACCAAAATGGCTTCTTTACTGGTATTTTGATTTGAAATTAATTGCTGTTCTATTGTTTCTAATAAAATGTAAATGATGACAATGCATGGACTGCATAGATTCGGTTTCTGTGCAATAAACCCTTCTTATAATCTTATACAGAGCCAAGGTATTGGAAAAGCAATTTAAAAATTACCAGGGTAGAAAGTGCATGCAATAAAATAATACATTCTCTCCACGTAGGAGAAACTTTAAATACAATTTATTACTGTGTGAGTTCCAATATGAGAATCTGTAGAAATCCCCGGCTATAACTGATTAACACTTTTGCATGCATTTCTTGCACCTGCAGACTGACTTCTATGGGAAGCCAGAACCCAGTACCCTCACTAATGCAAACTCTATGCCCGACCCCTTCTATTACATAATACTGATTGGCAGTTTACCCAATTCCAAACATTTTATCAAGCCCATCATAAGAGTTCTTATGTGTGTGTGTGTGTGTCTCAAACATACTAGGCTATGATGGAACAACACACTAAAGTAAATATAAACATTGTTGCTAGTGGACCTGGCAGAGGTGCCATACTAGTAGAAAGGGGTTTGAGCATGAATTTCTCCACAGTGACTGTAACTGCTGAGGTTAATAGAATTTGGTTTAAAGCAGAATTAATGATTGTAAATAATATGCAGATATGCAAATGCCAGTAGCACGGCCACATATCTACTTTACAGCACAAAATGCTTCAAATAATGGGAAGAGAGAGACAGATATAGGCAATACCTTATTAAATAGTAATTTATTGTGAAGACTGTAATGCACTTACCTCTCTTTAAACATTTTCTTTGGAGAGTTTATGTTTCGTTATCTCAACATTTTGGATGTTAAGAAAATACTGTAGTGCATGAACTGTCTGTAAAAGCAAAACTGTTGGTTTAATGCTAATATATAAAAGAATAAGAATTAAATCTTAAGACCTGTGTAAACGAATCTAGACAAGTCAACTGAAACACCAGGATGTACGCTGACATCCTGACAAATCCTTACTGTGGAAGCAATTACATCTCAGTAAAACCCATAGTTGTATAGATAACAGGTACTTGTAACTACTTTTAACTCTACCAGAAAGTTCACATAGTCTGAGAAAAAGTATTCTTAATGTGACACCATCAAACCGATAGATATGTAAAAAGAAAATGCTGTGATAAAATTCATCCCTATGTTTCCAGGACACCAGTCAAAATACAACTAGCACCGCTGATACACTGAAGAGCTTTACAGACAGGTTACCTAAGTGTTAATACTTTATCACAACTGCACCATAGACATTACTAAAGAAGCCACTTGTCAGATAGAATAGTTATGGGCTAAACATTAGAGGTGCTTAAAGAGGAGTTTCAGTCAGTTCTGGAAAAATTTTGAGTCGGTAGGTATAAAAACTGAAGTTGCTGATTTTTAGCACTCACCTGGGCCAGGTCTTCACTGGTCATTTGGTCCCCCGGAGCCTCACGTCAACTTTGGGCAGCCGGCTGTGACTCCTTGTGACCCCACAGCCGTGCTGCAGTTTGTAAAATTACAGAAGGCTGTGGGGGACTTCCTCCTTGGCGCTTTAACATGGAAGTGGGAGTGGATACCTGTAAAAAAAAAAAAAAAAAAAATTTATTCCAAATGTGACAGCGATGGAGGGAAGAGGAGTAAGCCCCCGTACACACTGTCGAAAATTTTGGGTGAAGTTCCACTTTAAATATGACCAAAAACTTGAGATGACAATTGCTTATTATTCTGTTTGGCAGGATAATGGGAACATTTTTATCAAACTCTTAGATAGAGGGGGTTAAAAAACTTGTCAACTAAAAAATATTTATGTTGAATCTATTAGATATAAAAAAAATTGAAATAGGGTTTACTGTTTTCCCTGCTGCCCTGAAATTGTGATGGCAGGTGTTATTTGTCTGCTTTCTTCTCCATCTGCTCTGCACAGATGTATAGACCACTGTTGCCTAATATACCTGCCTGCGGGAAGTCAGATTTTCCTGCTTGATTGGCTGGCCTTATCTACTATGGTCATCTTACTGGGTCAGGAAGGAACTTTTCCCTGTTGGAGGAATTGGATGTGGGTTTAGGGTTTAACCCCTGATTGAGCAATCCTTAAGGAAGAATTGTTCAAGCCGGTCAGATTTTCTAGGGCAATTTCTATTGTTCCTCCAAGGCCAACACATATGAGTGGCTAATAACAGTAACATGAATGCTTATGCACCAACTGTTGCCATTAAAGTGACTTCTCAGCAGACTGAACTCCCATCATATCTCTACATGCCCTTGACAACAACTCCAGCAAAAATGTTGCTTTGGGTTGGAATGAGGACAGTTAAGAACCACAGACAAGCTTAGATTTCTGTCTGTTCTTATGTAACATGAGGTGAGAATCTACCCAAGGGAAGCAAACAACCCAAGGTAGGTTCTAACCCTTTACCACTCTACACAATGGCTGCAATTCCACTTGATACATACCTGTATTTTGGAGAAATGGTATAAGTTAAAACATTCTGTATAGTAAGCACACACATGTGTAAAGCCCCATACACATGGTAGGATTTTCGCATGGATTCTGTCCGATCGGACAATGTTGTTGAAAAATCCGACCGTGTGTATGCACCATTGGACAGTGTACGTCGGATTGTCCGACGGACAAAGTCCTATCTCCTGCTGGATAGATTTTTTGACAACACGGTCCGATCACACCAAATCCGATCGTGTGTATCGTTGTCCGATGGACAAAGTGCTACGCATGCTCAGATCACATTACAAGACCAAAGCTATTGGCTACTAGCCTCTACGTAGTCCCGTCGTAGGCAACAAACGTCACCACGTTCAGAATGATCGGATTTTCCGACAACTTTGTCCGACCGTGTGTACGCAACACCAACATCGGACAAAGTACGACGGACATGATCCGACGGACCTGGTCCTCGGATAATCCGAGCGTGTGTATGGGGCTTAACAGTTATGAGCATTTCAGGGTACTGTGAACCATTTCCACAGCCATCAACATACCCCAACTTACAGAGTATAGATCACATAGATCTGCTGAAGAAGAAGATAAGTTTTGGCATAACTGTTGGACGGCCGCTTCTTGAATGTAAGTCCCCTGAGCCCTAGAGTAAGGAAGGGTTATAACCTAGCGTAAAGAAGGGTTATAAGCCCTCTCAGTTTTTTTTCTAGCTGTGTCCCATAGAGGAAAGTTCCCTTCAGTTCCTGGCCCATAGCCAAACAGGAAGTGGGAGGAAATCCCTCCAAACTGAGGAAATCCCAGGTTGCCACTAGGGTCCACAGAACTAGTGTCCTCATTGGAAGATTTCCCCTCTGTTACTGTCCTGAAGGCAACCCAAAATTTAGGATTTTCTTATACTTTTGCTTTCGATAATGTAAACAAGAAAAATAGAGAGGGAACATTTCCCCAATAAAGGCACAGACAACAATAAAAACTGACAAGTGTCCTAATCCCTCTAAACTCTATCCAAAACTAAAATAAAAAGCTATGCCTTTAGTTACACTTAAAGTTTATGTGCGATGGCCAGGGTGTGTGTGTGTTGTGGGGTGGAGATTATTTCTAGATCTATTTTGTGCAACCTTAATGATCATCACTGCGTCCTGGAATCCCCAAAACCTAGAGCACAGATAGTGACCACAGCTAGTTGGACAGTGAGGCTCGTCGTCACTTCTCTTGCCAAATACGAAGTCACAGAGAGAAGCTGGAGATCAGCCAGAAGCATGAATTGAAAACTTTGTCTATTTATGCCCAAGTTTTGTAAATTTGTTTAGGGATGCCGGAACCCAGATCAGCTTGTTTTAAGAATCGGAGGCCACTTTGGGAGCTAAGAATATATCTACTATATTGTTCAACTATAAGTACACTTTGTATAGGAAATGTAACCAAAAACCAACAAATATTCTGAGAGTCCCAAAAATGTAAGCAGAATTAGTAAAACCACAGGACAAGAAAAACATAACAGCAGTTTTAAAGTGTAGCACAAATTCTGATAGATTAAGATTGACGTATTTTAATTATGTTATTATAATTTGTTTTTTTTAGGCTGACGTGGTGCATTTGGTTGTTTGAATTACCGCTGAAGATTTTGATATATGACCAACTCATACCCCCCAGCAAAAATGTTATCCACTCTTTTCTCAAACTTTTATTTAGACCGACAGTATATTATTGGTCATATTCACCTGCCAGAAGTAAGGAAATTCTGCTCTTCATGCCTTATTCTGTACATGACACACATGAAATATAGCTACACATTCTTTGGGTGCTTTCAATAGCTAGAATCTGTAATGTGTACACGTGTTATGTAGTTGTGAAGTTTATACAATATTTAAAGTAAAAAATAGACAAAAGCCTTGTTTAAGTAGATTAGACAGTAATTTAAGTCTGCAAATTGAAGAGTCATACTTTACAGAAATAGTTAAATTTTTCAGGTAGGGGGAAGCATTTTTTCAGTCTTCCATCCCTTAGTGGTACTATTGAAACTTTGTGGTGAGTCGCTGTCAGAAGCAGCAACATGGAACCGAGCTGGGAAATACAACATGTGTACAAATAGATATAAATATTGTACAAAAGCCAGTATTTACATGGCTGTCTCTTAGGCCCCTTTCACACTGGGGCGGGAGCCGCAGCGACGGTAAAGCAGCGCTATATTTAGCGCTGCTTTACCGTCGTTTTACCCCCCGCGAGCGGCCGAAAAAGGGTTAAAATCCCCCGCAAAGCGCCGCCGTAGCTGAGCTTTGCGGCGGTATTGCCGCGGTGTTACCGCGGTGTCCCATTGAAATCAATGGGTAGGAGCGGTATAGGAGCGGTGAATACACCGCTTCTATACCGCTCCAAAGATGCTGCTAGCAGGACTTTTTACCGCACCGCTCCAGTGTGAAAGCCGCCGGCTTTCACACTGGAGTGAATGGGGCCGTTTTTTTCAGTCGGTGTACAGGCGCTATTTTTAGCGCTGTACCGCCTGAAAACCGCCCCAGTGTGAAAGGGGCCTTAGGGTTAGCATCTTCGTAGGAAGTAGATACCAATCCTGGGTGGGCAAAGATGTCACTGGTCTTCTAAGCAGAAGGGATTGCTGAACTGAGCTGTTAAAGAATGACAGTGGGTTTGAGTTACTAAAGGTAAATAGTCTGTTCATCTGCAAGAGAATTTTAACTTTGTAAGGGATTTTTCCCTTAGCTTAGTGAATAAGGCGAAGTTCTGCTTACTTCCATCATGTAAAAGTCATGGAGTCATGTAAAAATACTGTTTTAATTATTTTCCTTGCTTGTGATTAGGCATTCTTTGCAACGTGTGTTTTAACCTTACCAAGCAAAGTGAACTGCCTAATTGCCTTTAGTACATCAAGCCCAGTGTGTATATACATATATATATATATTTATATATATATTTATATACACATACATAAAGTACCTTGCAAACATTTTAGGCAGGTGTAAAGAAATGCTGTAATGTAAGAATGCTTTCAAAAATATATATTTTAATAGTTTATTTTTATCAATTTACAAAATGCAAAGTGAGCGAACAGAATTCAAATCTAAATCAAATCAATATCTGATGTGGCTACCCTTTGGCTTCAAAGTAGCGTCAGTTCTTACACTTGCACATTTTGTACACTTGTACAAAGTCAGGAATATGATTAACCAATTATATCAATTTCATATATAGGTTCAAACACAGTCATTACCTGAAACAGCAACAGCTGTGTAGGATGCTTAAAATTGGGTGAGGAACAGCCAGACTCTGCTACTCAGGTGAGGTTGTGGAAGACAGTTTTTATGTCACTGGTCATACACCATGTCAAGACTGAGCACAGCAAGAAGACACAAGATACTGCCTTAGCGAGGTCTCTCCCTGGCAAAGATTTCAAAGCAGACTGGGGTTTCAAGATGTTGAGCTGTTCAAGCGCTTTTGAAGAAGCACAAATAAACAGGCAATGTTGAGGACCACAGTGGTCAACCAAAGAAATTGAATGTAGCAGATGTCCAGCAGTGCCACCAGAACAGAACTGGTGGAAACCAGTGGGACCCAGGTATACCCATCAACTGTTCGGAGAAGTCTGGCCAGAAGTAATTTCAATGGAAGAATTGCAGCCATAAAGCCATACCTCCAACGTGGACACAAGGCTAAGCAGCTCAACTATGCATGAAAACATAGGAACTAGGGTGCAGAAAATGGCAGCAGGTGCTCTTGACTGATGAATCAAAATTTGAAATATTTGGCTATAGCAGGAGGCAGTTTGTTCGCTGAAGGGCTGGAGGGCAGTACAATAATGAGTGTATGCAGGCAACAGTGAAGTATGGTGGAGGTTCCTGGCAAGTTTAAGGGCTGCATTTCTGCAAATGGAGTTGGAGATTTGGTCAGGTTTAATAGTTTCCTCAATGCTTAGATATACAGGCAGATACTTATCCATCATACCATACCACCAAGGAAGCGATTTATTGGCCCCAAATGTATTCTACAACAGGACAATGACCCCCAAACATACAGCCAAAGAACTATCTTCAGCGTAAAGAAGAACAAGGAGTCCTGGAAGTGATGGCCCTGAGCCCTGATCTATACATCATCGAGTCTGTCTGGGATTACATGAAGAGACAGAAGGATATGAGGCAGCTTACATCCACATAAGATCTGTGATTAGTTTTCCAAGATGATAGAAACAACCTACCTGCCAAGTTCATTCAAAAACTGTGTGCAAGTGTACCTAGAAGAATGGATGCTCTTTTGAAGGCAAAGGGTGGTCCACATACTGATTTGATACAGCTTTCTCTTCTGTTCATTTACTTTCCATGTTGTTAATTGATAAAAAAAATATATATTTCTGAAAGCTTTCTTAATTTACAGCATTTTTTCACACCTGCCTAACCTAAAACATTTGCACAGCAGCATGTGTGTATATATATATATATATATATATATATATATATATATATATATATATATATGTATACTATTGGGACAGAAGTCACTTTGGGCAGGGGGCCCGTGGAACCCAAAACCCCTTGGGGAGGTTGGGAAACCCTTGTTTCAGCTCCCCCTGCACCTCCTATGTGTAAGTTACCCTGTGTCTAATAGGGGCATAGGGTGACCGAGAACCCCAGTCTGATCTGTACTAATCGGACTCACTGTACAAACACACTGTAATGTTGTATATATATATATATATTGTACATTGTCTTATACTATGGTGTGCTCTCTGTTGGGTCGTTTGGGGTGTGGCTGTATTCCATCATTCTATTGTATCTGTCTGCCTTGGGAAAAACCTATTATGGGATGTATATGTCTCTGTGGATTAGCTGTGGGGGGGGGGGGGGTTTCCAGTGCCCCTCCCAAAGAAGTTTGAATACACCTGTGTCATGCTACTGGAGGAGGTAAAGTCTACCCCGCCCTGTTTCATTATGCAAAGGAGGGGGGCTTGTCCCCTGAGTGAATCTTTATGTACCTGTGTTCAAATAAACAGTTTCATGTAAAAATACTGTTTTAATTATTTTCCTTGCTTGTGATTAGGCATTCTTTGCAACGTGTATTTTAACCTTACCAAGCAAAGTGAACAGCCAAATTGCCTTTAGTACATGAAGCCCATGTTCAAGCTGTGTAACTGAGCTAGACTTGCCTGGTTCTTAGTTACATATGGGCTGTAATATCTGATCTATAGTCAGACTGTAGGACGCGTTATATGTCTAAAGCACTCAAGCGGAGTGTGGGACATTTCATTACAACTATAGTACCAAAAGTTTTGGGACACCTGCTTTTACACGCACATGAACTTTAATGGCACCCCAGTCTTAGTTTGTAGGGTTCAATATTGAGTTGGCCCACCCTTTGCAGCTATAATAGCTTCAACTCTTCTAGGTAGGCTGTCCACAAGGTTTAGGAGTGTGTCTATGGGAATGTTTGACCAATCCTCCAGAAGCGCATTTGTGAGGTCAGGCGCTGATGTGTGCAGGCCAGTCAAGTTCCTCCACGCCAAACTTGCTCATCCATGTCTTTATGGACCTTGCTTTGTGCACTGGTGCACAGTCATGTAGGAACAGGAAGGGGCTAGCTCCAAACTGTTCCCACAAAGTTAGGAACATGAAATTGTCCAAAATGACTTGATACGCTGACGCCTTAAGAGTTCCCTTCACTGGAGCTAAGGGGCCAAGCCCAACCCCTGAAAAGCAACCCCACACCATAATCCCCCTTCCACCAAATGATTTGGCCCAGCACACAAAGCAAGGTCCATAAAGACATGGATGAGCGAGTTTGGGGTGGAGATACTTGACTGGCCTGCACAGAGTCCTGGTCTCAACCCCATAGAATACCTTCTTGTCCAGCATCAGTGCCTGACCTCACAAATGCGCTTCTGGATGAATGGTCAAACATTCCCATAGATACACTTCTAAACCTTGTGGACAGCCTTCCAGAAAAGTTGAAGCTGGTATAGCTGCAAAGGGTGGGCCAACTCAATATTAAACCATATGAACTAAGACTGGGTGGCCATTAAAGGTTGTGTGCGTGTAAAGGCAGGCGTGTGTGTGTGTGTATGTGTATATATATATATATATATATTTTTTTTTAAACTCTTGGAACTTACAGATCTCATAAATAGAGTGGGTAGACTGGCCCTTTAATAATGTTTAAAGGGGTTGTAAAGGTAAAAATATTTTAACCTTAATGCATTCTATGCATTAAAGTGAAAAAACATCTGACACTGCCTGCCCCCCGTTATACTTACCTGACCCCTCGAAAGTCCCGGCCTCGCCCCCGACGTCCTCTTCGCCGCTCACCCTGGCCGTTGATTGGCTAGAGTGGATGGATTGAAAGCAGTGCAGCCATTGGCTTGCGCTGCTGTCAATCACATCCAATGACGCGGCGCGCCGGGGGCGTGGCCGAGTGATACAGCAAGCGGCTATAGCCGCCGGCTGTATCACGGGAGCTCGCCCGCAAGTACTCCACACCATGCGAGGGAGCTCGCATTTAGGTGAGAAGTACTTGCGGGGGGGAGCCAGGACAGCCGCCGAGGGACCCCAGAAGACCAGGTTCATGGCCATTCTGTGCAAAACGAGCTGCATAGTAGAGGTAAGTATAGTATGTTATTTTAAAAAAATAAATAAATTTCCTTTAGAGTTCCTTTAAAGGGAAAATTAAAACAATAGTTTAAAAGACTGGTAAATTGGATGGTACAGTGAAACTGAAATTTGTAACAGCGCAGAATCTAAATAAAACTGAGACAACATTTGAGAATAAAACTGTAAAGTGTTAGTGTCGGCTTTGTATATTTCACCCATAAGTTTTCAATGAACACAAAAGAACATGCAACGTAAAAAAAATACAAAACTACTTGAAAACATGATTAAGTCCTGGTGGAAAATATAATTTAAAGGCATGTACAAATTTGCTTTGCATTAAACCACAGGCTGTCCCAGTTAGATCAAACTATGAAACGCTTTTAGTACTCAAAGCTTTTGCCTGCTTTGCAGTTTCGGGTGGCCGAACACACAATTGGTGGAACAAGCCTACAGTAAAAGGAAAGTAGTGTAAATCTTACATCTTTCCTACAAAAAAAAACCCTCTAAGAATAGCATGAAAGGGATAAAGCGGAATCCTCATTAGCATTTCACATCTTTGAAGGCGAGTAATTAAACTTCACAAGAGCGACATGTCTTCTTGGAATAACGCATGACAATGGGAATTGTGATTTTTGAAATTGTGTGTGAACTCTTTGAAAATTGGCCAAGAACACAGAGACCATTGGTTTCTCTGAAGGGAAGGTAGAAAAGAGAACCCACTATAAGGCCTTGTGTGCAATTTTCTGCCCTGATAAATTACAAAGACTGCTAATTGTATGTGGATGGGGTAGCGGAAGCTTTACTAATTTTGTCTAGTCATTACGGCTGAATTAAAAGTATAACTGTATGGGCCACAAGCCATCATTGTATTTGATAACATATATTTCCTTCACCTGTCATAGCAGCTGACATGCTTGTTTGAAGAGCTCCGGGCTAGGTCATTAAGTATTAATGCATTAGCTATAACCCAAGGCCAAATTAATGATATGGAAGAGTTTACATTCTGTTTTTTTTCTTGCTATCCCTAAACAAATGGGCAAATTTGAGAGCAGAAATGCCAATGAATGCCCTTTTCTCAGTATATATTTACAGTGGCTGTTGCTGAGACTGTAATCTATGAATCACAGTTATTTACTAAAGGAAAATCCACTTTGCACTGCAAGTGCACTTAAAAAAAAGTCGCTGTAGATCCGAGGAGGACTTGCGAGGAAAATAAATAACAGCATTTTAGCTTGCACATGATTGGATGATAAAATCAGTAGAAATTCCACTCATTTCAGATCTACCTCTTAGATTTAGACAGACTGCACATTCAAGTGCACTTGCAGTGCACAGTGGATTTGCCTTTCATAAATAACCCCCAATATTTTGCTAAGTGCATAATTCTCTAACTGTATATCAAAAAGTAGAATGTGAATATTCTCAATTTTTATGAGTGCAGCGCCCACCACCTTTAGGTGGGTGCTAGTAGGTAAGTGTTAAGTAAATTGCCAGTGCCTTACCCTGTTTGTTTAGGCCTGGTTGTTTAACCGGTTCCCGACCGGCGCCCGATGATGTACGTCGACAGAATGGCACAGACAGGCATAAGGGCGTACAGGTACGTCCCCTTTAAGATGCCGCCGTGCCATCGCGCGCGCGCCGGTCAGGACCCCCATGAGTCTGGTCGCGGGTCCCGCGGACTCGATCGCCGCGGGGATACCCGCGATCGTCTCACGGGATGACTGAACGGGGATATGCGGAAGTAAACAGCATCTCCCTGTTCTGCCTAGCAACTAGTGACACTGATCTCTGCTCCCTGTGATTGGAGCAGAGATCAGTGTTCACTAACACACAGCCACGCCCTCCCCACAGTTAGTAACACGCCTCTAGGAACACTTAACCCCTACACTGCCAGTGTAATTTACACAGGAATCAGTGCATTTAAATAGCATTGCTGTATAAATGACAATAAAAATCGCTGATCGCCGCCATTACTAGTAAAAAAAAAAAAAAAAAATATTAATAAAAATGCTATAAAACTATCCCCTATTTTGTAGACGCTATAACTTCTGCGCAAACCAATCAATAATCACTAATTGCGATTTTTTTTACCAAAAATATGTAGAAGAATACGTATCGGCCGAAACTGAGTAAAAAAATAGTTTTTTTATATATTTTTGAGGGATATTTATTATAGCAAAAAGTAAAAAAATAATGCGTTTTTTTAAAAATTGTCACTCTTTTTTTGTTTATAGCGCAAAAAATAAAAACCGCAGGGGCGATCAAATACCACCAAAAGAAAGCTCTGTTTGTGGGGAAAAAAAGGACATCAAATTTTGTTTGGGAGCCATGTCGTACGACCGCGCAATTGTCAGTTAAAGCGACGCAGTGCAGAATAGCAAAAAGTGTTCTGGTCTTAAGCCAGCAAAATGGTCCGGTATGAAAGTGGTTAATTTGGTTTGGGAGGAGTAATAGAATAGAGTGGGGTGTGACCACCCGTACTCTGCCCTGAAAGACCTCCCTTGCTTCTCTAAGAAATGTTCTGGAAAGAAGGCGGGCTGGGGACTGAAGTGCAGGCAGTTTGTGTATATATCCATGGTCCAATCAATAATTTGCTTGGGCAGGGGCGGGACTGATACATAAACTGAGGTCACATGTTTCCTGGGGAAGATGGGAAGAAACTGAGTCCAGAGAAAAAGCACAATGTGACTCTAAGGAGCAGGCTTGAAGGCCTGGGGGTTCAGAGACCCCAGCGCTGGAGAGCAGGAACCAAAACCTGAAGGCCGGAGGGTTCAGAGACCTCAGCGCTGGATGGTTCAACTACACCAAGTTATCTACAAGAAACCCTGGGAGAAGTGAACCTGGCATCCCGGCTGGGATTGTTCTATCTACAAGAAACGGGAAGTAGCTGCAAAGAGTAGATCGGGATGTGATCCGGACTTTCCTGAACTGACCTGGGGAGGATCGCAGGAGGCAAGATGGGCAGGTGAGGCCTGGGACTTCCAGCATCCATCTACCAAGGTGCTTTTCAGAGGGGCATCGGTCAGTTCATTAAGGGAAAGGGACTTAACTACTCTAACGAACCAGGAGAAAGAGGCAGCTCATACATTCCTTTAATACAATTGCAATGGACGGAAATCAAGAAGAATAAAGTTATCTGTTCAATCTTTCATTGACTGTGTCTGATGTGACTTGTGCAGGGGTGGAAGAACGGAGGTAAGCTAGGAGTAAAGTATGAACACACCTAGCAGCTCCCAAGGGAGTAGTGCGCTACATGAGAATTTTGGAAACCTACAAACCCTGAAACCAACCATTCTTACCAGGGTTCCTCCCGAGTTTTCTAGGGGTTCCTTTAGCTTAGACTGATTGACCTCCCATCTAATAGTTCTTCCGAAATTCTGGTTGCAATACCACTTGGCAGCCCCAGCTACATGACACCATTGATCTTTTTTTAGCTGTCTGTATGGGTGGCATTTTAAACCACCACTGCAAGGGGGACATTCTACCCACTAGCCAACAATGTAAGGTGCAGTATTCCTACTGACTCCTTTTAGTATATGTGCTGCTGAAGCAAGCTCACCCCACTGACTCCCTTTAATTCAATTTAGCAGTGGTTCCTCAAGACCAAAAAAATGATTTTAAGGGTTCCACTGCCATAGAAAGGTTGCAAAAGGCTACAGTACATGAAACTCTAAGGGAGTTATTTACGAAAGGCAAATCCACTTTGCACTACAAGTGCACTTGAAAGTGCAGTCGCAGTAAATCTGAGGGGTAGATCTGAAATGAGGGGAAGCTCTGCTGATTTTATCATCCAATCATGTTCAAGCTAAAATGCTGTTTTTTATTTTCCTTGCATGTCCCCCTCGGATCTACAGCGACTGCACTTCTAAGTGCACTTTCAGTGCACTTGTACTGAAAAGTGAATTTGCCTTTAGTAAATAACCCCCTAAGGGTTTCAGCAGGTTCTGCAATTCAAAGGGTGTATGCAACCAGTCCATTTTCAACAGACATTTTCGCAGGTACATTTTAAGATTCTAACTGATAGCTGTTGGCATTCAAGTGTTCATTAATGAGTTTTGCAAAAAAAAAAAAGATTTCCTGTGCTGTGTTTCAGGGTCAGAAAGTGAAGGTAAATCTACAGACCTGTCCTTACTGAATACAAAATGAAAGAAAGATGTTTTGGCTTTAGATACACTTTAGGAACAGTTTTCAAGCAAAAAAGTTACTCACAAACATAAGAAAATAAGATAGCACCTGGGATGTGAAAGCACAGTCCTGCTGATTACCTGAGCCCCCTCTCGATCCGACGATGTTGCATTAGAGACTCGACTGGCTGGGACACTCCCTCCTCATTGGCTAAGACAGCAGCAAAGCACCATTGGCTCCCGCTGCTGTCAATCAAAGTCAGTGAGCCAATGAGGTAAGAGAGGGGGCGGGGCGTGGACAGCTGCAGCTTGGCTCGGGTGCCCCATATTAAAGTGGTTGTAAACCTAGTTGCACCACTTGTACCTACAGGTAAGCCTATAATAAGGCTTACCTGTAGGTACTGGAAATATCTCCTAAACCTGCACGTGATACTACTATACACCGGCTCGGGATAGCAGGCGGGGGTGCTGATGCTTGTGGCCGATGACCGCCGGCCACAAGCGATCGTGAGCAGGAGACACAGAACAGGGACGAGTGTGTGTACAGGAGTGACAGATCTGACAGGAGTTCCTATTAGCTAGGAACTATGATCCGTCACTTTCTCTAGTCAGACCCCTCCCAATTTAGTTAGAATCACCTCCCAGGGAACACAGTTAATCTCTAGATCGCCCCCTAGTGTTAACCCCTTCACTGCCAGTGACATTTTTACAGTAATCAATGCATTTTTATAGCATTAATGCTAATTATCCAAAAAATGTGTCAAAATTGTCCAATGTGTCCACCATAATGTCACAGTCATGTTAAAAATCGCAGATCGCCGCCATTACTAGTAAAAAAATAATAAAAATAATAAAAAAATTATTAAAAATGCTATAAATCTATACCCTATTTTGCTATAACTTTTGTGCAAACCAATCAATTTACCAAAAATATGTGCTTATTGCAATTTATTTTATTTTTTAAAAAAAATATGTAGAAGAATATATTATCGGCCTAAACTGAGAAAAATTTTGCTTTTTTTTTTCAAATAATGGGGATATTTACTATATGTTTATAGCGCAAAAAGTAAAAAAACGCAGAAGCGATCAAATACCACCAAAAGAAAGCTCTATTTGTGGGTAAAAAAAGGACATCATTTTTGTTTGGGTGCAACGTTGCACGACCGCACAATTGTCAGTTAAAGCAACGCAGTGCCGAATCGCAAAAAAGTGATCTGGTCAGGAAGGGGGTAAATTCTTCAGGGCTGAAGTGGTTAACCCATCAAACTTGTTCTTAACCCATTCAAGTCTGAACTGAACTTTTCCAGGGTCCAAGCCACCCCTAACTACTGGATTTTATTATCATAACCACCTTTACCTATAGTTTTTTTTCCGACCCATCTGTCTCTCTCCAAGCGCCACTATACTCCCCTCCTCACCTCACATTATTTTCAGTGGTGCCCATTCACACCAACGTGACTCGGGTTTTGGAAAAGATCCCTGTGCTAAAACAGACACAACAAAATTCCTTCAATGGCATATTTTTTTTTTAAATCAAAGATGTTTTTATTGAACAAATACAAAACCAAAGAAATACAGAATGAACATTAAGTACAATTTTTTCAGCACCAAACTTAGACAGGTTCATAGTCACAGATCCAAAGGGTACGTACATTTCTGCAGGAAGACTCATCAATAATTCAGCTTCGTTATTCCCCCATCTCCCATACTCATACATTTGTTGGTACAGAGCACCTTCTATCATCATCTCTGGGCCGCCCCATCCCGCACATATCCAGTAATTATTTCCCAAGCGGTTCTCTAGCTCACCTATTCTTTCTACAGTAATCGGTCTAATATCAAATCAATCGGCGACAGTCCTGGTGTGTCCAACCAGGGAGCCCATAGACTCTCGTATTTCTCTGGGCAACCCCTGTGTTGAAAGATATACTTCTCCATCCTAATAGTATCCCCCATTTGTTTTATCCATTCTCCCAGGGCCGGGGGCTCTGAGTCCTTCCAGTGCCTGAGAATCATTTTTCGTGCCTGAAACAAGGCCCTGGCGACCGCCTGCCTGTTCTTAGGTGTCATAGGTATGTCGTCTAGTATCCCGAGTATACAGGGTTTAGGGTCAGTTGGTATGTTAAGTCGATATGCTCCATTAATCGTGGCCACCACTCCTGTCCAGAACAAGTGAAGCTTGGGGCATCTCCATAGTAGGTGGATCAGGTCCCCTTCAATGGCATATTTAGCAGACCAAAAAAAAAGAATAAATAGGATTTACATACACTTTAAGGGGCCAATTTTGAAATGTCTTCACACAAGATTCACACAGCGTTTACCCAGGATTCACACATTGCTCCAATTAAAAGTTGTGTGAAAACATTTATAAATAGACCTATAAATTATTGCAGTATGTTCACAATTTCTGTGACTGTATCCATCCAACTTATTGTTGGTCACCTTCTTCTTTGGCACCCTTAGAACTCCATAGATCCCCAGACTCCATAAACAAGGTCAGTGTGTAAACACCTCTTAAAGAAGAAGATTTGTTGTGCTAGAATAAGAACAAAAAATAATAAAAGTAACTGCTAACACAATATTGTTGGATACAATAGTAAAAATGGGGGATAAGAGGTGTAGCGCTAAAAAATGGTGGTAATAAACAAAAAGTTCATCAATAATATATAATTGATATATTAGTTAAAACATAGTCCATCAGGAATGCTCAAAAAACTGAAGAGAAAGAGCCATCATCAACACCCGATATAACTGACTCTTACCGCCAGTGCATTGGATATACACAGCGAATAGATTTATAGTTGGTCAAATCCATGTTTCTTTCTACTCATCAAACGGTCCACTTAGTTATAGCAAGAGATCCTTCTTCCACTGACCCACCAGATGCAATCAACCCAATCTGGGTAAAAACTTGACTAAAAAGTATGCTTCAGGGGCCTGAAGATGCACGTTTGTGACGAAACGTCGGGTTGAGTAAGGGACGAGTGACGAAGCGTTGTGGACGGAGAAGTGGCCGCCATCTTGTTGGTAGGAAGCGCTGGACGGTTTCCTGTTGCCTGTATTTCACCTACTACATGTGAGTTTTAGATGTAATTTTTATAAAATAAATTTGCTCTTCTGTCAGATGTCTGCGCAATGAGAGTGTTTCTTCCATTTTCTACATATGTGCCCGCGGTGCTATACCTTTGGAAGCATACTTTTAAGTTTTTGCCCAGATTGGGTTGATTGCATCTGGTGGGTCAGTGGAAGAAGGACCTTTTGATGTAACTAAGTGGACCATTTGATGAGTAGGAAGAAACGTGGATTTGACCAACTATACATTTATTCACTGTGTATATCCAATGCACTGGCGGTCAGAGTGAGTTATTTCGGGTGTTGGTGACAGCTCTCTCTCTTCAGTTTTTTTGAGCATTCCTGATTATGTTTTGACTAATTTATCAATTTTATATTATTGATGAACTTTTTGTTTGTAAACACCTCTTACATACGTAAAAATGGGCACCTTCTATGTAAAGAAATTTAAGGCAAATTCTGTACATGGAAATAATTAAAAAAATAAATTATAAAAAAATTGGAAAAATACAAACATTTAGGCTACGTATGTATGTAAGTACATTCTGGGACTTGGTGTAAGGGTCACATATGCTGTGGAATCTCTTGGAAAGCAGACCTGTCAATCATAGAGATGTTGCCTGACATTGCTCCCTTGGGTTGTAAAAGGTATTGACAGCTGAGTGAAATGACTGGTTTAGCCCTACTCTTGTTTCATTAGCTGTCCTGGAAAACCAGTGAGGGTTGAGCTACTTCCTGTAGAACAAACCGTAATACAAAATCATACATGTAACCCCTTTGGGCGAGGCGTACAGTGTGCCTTACTAACCAGGAAAATTCCAGAGGATCTTGGAAAATGTTTTTAAAAAAACTGCATAGTGAAGAACTGACGACCGAACAGCTACCTTTTTTTCACATTTTCAGAGAGTAAAATGTGATACTTGATTGGAAGTTACAAATGCGTTTTTATTTCAATTTTATTTCCTGTCTTTCTTTTCCACTATGTTTATACATAGGCACATTGGCTTTGCCAGGTGATGACAATGCTGTGTGATCTTTTTTGCAGTGGTTTTGCACAGATCAGCCCCCCGAAGAGAGAGAGAGAGTCCCCGGAGCGCCAAGGCTCTCCTGCACAGTGCTGGAGGAAGATTGGGCTCAGGTAAGTATTAAGGTGAGGGGCTGCTACACAAAGAAGGTTTTTTTACCTTCATGCATAGACAGGACTGGTGCAAGGATTTTTGACACCCTAGGCGAAACCTCATTTTGCGGCCCCCCTTAGCGCTTTGCCCTGCCCATGTATACCCATCAATGCAGCCTCACCAGCGCCCATCAATTGCAGCCTCACCAGCGCCCATCAATTGCAGCCTCACCAGCACCCATTAAATGCAGCCTCACCAGCGCCCATCAAATGCAGCCTCACCAGCTCCCATCCATGCAGCCTCACCAGCTCCCATCCATGCAGCCTCACCAGCGCCCATCAAATGCAGCCTCACCAGCACCCAAATGCAGCCTTACCAGCGCCTCACCAGCTCCCATAAATGCAGCCTCACCAGCGCCCATCAATGCAGCCTCGCCAGCGCCCATCAATGCAGCCTCGCCAGTGCCCATTAAATGCAGCCTCACCAGCGCCCATCAATGCATCCTCACCAGCGCCCATCAATGCAGCCTCACCAGTGCCCATCAATGCAGCCTCACCAGCTCCCATCAAATGCAGCCTCACCAGAGCCCATCAATGCAACCTCGCCAGCGCCCATTAAATGCAGCCTCACCTGCGCCCATCAATGCAGCCTCACCAGCGTCCATCAAATGTAGCCTCACCAGTGCCCATCAATGAATGTTTGCTTGCTTCCATTAATTTGGGACACAAACACAGTCCTCCGCCGCCGCTGTACCTCTGACACTATGTGCAAACTAAACGGCATCTGCCTGCTGATAATGAGACTTAGTTGCTTGCTGCAGAAAAGAGAGTAGGAACACCAGCGGATGGGCACCCTAGGCAGCAGTTTGCCTAGTGGTAGCTCCGGCCCTGTGCATAGAATGCATGAAGGTAAAAACCTTGAGCCTTTAGAACCACTTCAATGCATTCACTGAATAAAAGTAAAAAACGCCCCCTTATCTTTCCTAACCTCTAAACACTTACCTGCCTCCTCTCACCGATCCCGCACTTCTCGCTGCAGCCCCGCTCTCATCTCTTTCTGGTCTCACAGAAGATACTGAGGGCAGCCAAAGGCTCCTGCTGAAGTCAGTCAAACTCCTGTGGGAAAGAAGCAGGGGCGTGATTTACCAGAGATGTGTGTGTCTATGGATGCCCATAGCGCAACCCAGGACTGCACACGAACAGGTGCACCCTATAGCACAGGGATTGTTTAGGGGACACCTGGAGGAAGAATGATTGGACAGCGCAAGTGGGAAACTGCCAACCAGGAGGTAAGGGACCACTCTGCAATATAATTACACAAAACAAGTAAGTATAACATCTTTTTTATTTTATCTGTAATATTTAAAAAGTTTACCTTTTAATATGAATTTTAAGCAGTCCAATGAACCATTTATCAGTCAACTTCTGGCATATACAGAGCATGCAGCACAATCCCTAACAAAAAGTGTGTACTCCTTAGAAGACTCATAATAATTTTTTTTTTTTTTCGACCAATTCTATCCCGGTGACTGAAAACAGTGTCAGGAAGCTAAAGAATGTTAAGTTTAAGCTGCTGGGCAGGCTTGCACAAAGTGAACATATTACTTTGTCCTGTATGGACAAAGCACAGGTTCACTTTAATGCCTCAGGGGGGATACAAAATCCTTAATACCTGTGATATCCCTCTGATCCCTCCTGTATTGTATTGTAATGCCGCATACACACGATCGAAAATTTCCAACGGGAAATGTTCGATGTGAGCTTATTGTTGGAAAGTCCGACCGTGTGTATGCTCCATTGAACATTTGCTGACGGAATTTTCGCACAAAAATGTTTGAGAGAAGGTTCTCAAATTTTCCGACAACAGAACTTGTTGGAAATTCCGAGCGTGTCCGACGCAAAAATCCCATGCATGCTCGAAATCAAGTACAAGTGGTGCACTGGCTATTGAACTTCCGTTTTATAGTCCCGTCGTACGTGTTGTACGTCACTGCGTTCTTGGCGTTCGGAATTGTGTGACCGTGTGTATGCAAGACAAGTTTGAGCCAACATCCTTCGTAAAAAAATCCACAGTCTTGTTGTTGGAAAATCTGATCGTGTGTACGGGACATACAGTCATGGCCGAAATTGTTGGCACCCCAGAAATTTTTCCATAAAATCAAGTATTTCTCACAGAAAAGTATTGCATTAACACATGTTTTGCTTTACGCATGTTTATTCCCTTTGTGTGTATTGGAACAAAACAAAAAAAAAGCAGGAAAAAAGGCAAATTGGACATTATGTCTCACAAAACTCCAAAAATGGGCTGGTCAAAATTCTTGGCACCCTTTCAAAATTGTGGATAAATAAGATTGTTTCACGCATGTGATGCTCCTTTAAACTCACCTGTGACAAGTAACAGGTGTGGGCAATATAAAAATCCGACCTGAAAGCAGATAAAAAGGAGAGAAGTTCACGTAGTCTTTGCATTGTGTGTCTGTGTGTGCCACACTAAGCATGGACAACAGAAAGAGGAGAAGAGAACTGTCTGAGGACTTGAGAACCAAAATTGTGGAAAAATATCAACAATCTCAAGGTTACAAGTCTATCTCCAGAGATCTAGATTTGCCTTTGTCCACAGTGCGCAACGTTATCAAGAAGTTTGCAACCCATGGCACTGTAGCTAATCTCTCTGGGCGTCGACATTTAAGTGAAATTAAACGCTATGGCAGGAGACCCAGGAGGACCCTACTGCTGACACAGAGACATAAAAAAGCAAGAATACAGTTTGCAAAAATGTACTTGAGTAAGCCAAAATCCTTCTGGAAAAACATCTTGTGGACAGATAAGACCTAGATAGAGCTTTTTGGTAAAGCACATCATTCTACTATTTACTGAAATGGAATGAGGCCTACAAAGAAAAGAACACAGTACCTACAGTGAAATATGGTGGAGGTTCAATGATGTTTTGGGGTTGTTTTGGGGTTGTTTTGCTGCCTCTGGCACTGGGTGCCTTGAATGTGTGCAAGGCATCACGAAATCTGAGGATTACCAAAGGATTTTGGGTCGCACTGTAGAGCCCAGTGTCAGAAAGCTGGGTTTGCGTCCGAGATCTTGACCCCAAACATATGTCAAAAAGCACCCAGAAATGGATGGCAACAAAGCGCTGGAGAGTTCTAAAGTGGCCAGCAATGAGTCCAGATCTAAATCCCATTGAACACCTGTGGAGAGATCTTAAAATTGCTGTTGGGAAAAGGGCCCTTCCAATAAGAGAGACTTGGAGCAGTTTGCAAAGGAAGAGTGGTCCAAAATTCCGGGTTAGAGGTGTAAGAAGCTTATTGATGGTTATAGGAAGCGACTGATTTCAGTTATTTTTTCCAAAGGGTGTGCAACCAAATATTAAGTTAAGGGTGCCAAGAATTTTGACCAGCCCATTTTTGGAGTTTTGTGTGACATGTCCAATTTGCTTTTTTTCCTCCCTTTTTTTGTTTTGTTCCAATACACACAAAGGGAATAAACATGTGTATAGCAAAACATGTGTTACAGCAATACTTTTCTGTGAGAAATACTTTTCTGGAAAAATTTCTGGGGTGCCGACAATTTCGACCATGACAGTAAGTGTACTGTCTACCCTCATGTTGTAAAGCGCTGTGCAAACTGTTGGTGCTAAATAAATCCTGTATAATATTAATAATAATAATATCAGCAACCTAATAAAGATGTATGATAATGTACATTATTATCAGATCCAATCAAGCAGTTATAGGGAGGTAAAGTACTTTCCTATTATTAGTGCAGAGATGTTACACACGGGACATACTAGGATAACACCTAATAAGGTAGTATACTAAGTTCTTAAAAGTGGGATCCCCATTGGATTTGTTTTTGGATGTTTGTTATGGAAGCTACTGCACAGTTTACATGTAAATTATGGGGTCCACTCCATTAAATCACCAGTGGAGTGGATTTTGTATTATTCAGTTATCTCTGATGAGGAAGGTTGACCACATTCAGGTACCTATTTTTACATTCTACCACGTTTATGAATTTTAAGTCGGTTTACATCTGTGCTGTGCATTTTTAGCACATTGCATTTTCAGCATGTTTTACATGCGTTTTAAGCATACTACCATTGAACACTATAGAACGTGAATTTTGATAAAATCAACTCAAAGATGCAGCATGCAGGACTTGTTTTTAAAAAATTGCACAGAAAAAGCTCAGGTGTGAACTTAGAGCCATGGATATCAAATAGGTAATTTTTTTAATTATTTTTCTGAATTTGGGATTATGTTATTTAGTTAATTTAGATGCAAAGAGTATTCCTCTCTAGCTATGCAGACTGTGATATTTGGATGGAAACCTCAAAAGACATGCCAAAGTGTTCTTATGTCTTGGCTGTAAACTTGTGTGTGCCATGCTTTGTTGGTGGTCACATTGTTAACACTTCACTAGCCACAACTTAACCTCTGACATGCGGTATGTCAGCAAACTCAGAAAGCCCTCTTGGGAAAATGGGATGAAGGAGGTCAAGGCCAGAGATGTGAAATCATGAGCTTTGCGTTCTTTTGAGCCCATTCCATAAACAGTAAGTGCATAGACAACATGAACCAATTAACACAGTATGAAAAGAATTCACTAGTATGATTTTACCATCCAAGTTAATTGAAACAAGGTAAAGAGCAGTGAAAATGTGTAAATGTATTAGAAATAAAGCAGATCTGATATTACTAAAACTAGACTAGTCAGCGCCTTGAGGCGATTCAGTTCGCATTGTTAGCGCTATACAAATTATTCATTCATTCAGACTACTGAAAGATACATTCTTATCGGTTGGAATGTATTTCTACAAGTTGCCTTTCATAATAGGCTACAAGTACTGCAAACTTACCAAGCCCCCATGTGCGATGCAACATATTTCATTCATTTAAGAGAAACGTCATTATTATCCCTATTTTTTATCATTTCTGCCCAATAATTTCCCAAATCACTCAGCTGTAAAGCTGACTATAAATATCAGAACATGGGGGGGGGGGGAGCAGCATCACACTGAGCTTCCCAGTGACAGGCTGTGCACCAGGGGAGTGTCAGGACAAGTCTGAATTCCCGGCTGGAGAACTGCCCACGGTGTGTTCTCTTGCTGATTGTGGTCAGTGTCATGTGGTCATGACAAGTCGCTGCCTATTGTCAGCAATGGCACCGCTCCAATCAGTGTGAGGCTGACTTTGCGGCGCTGCACTAATTTTCAAAAGTAGTTTTTGCACTACTTTTGCCGATTTTGGTTAGGACTTCAATAGACATCTGTGCTTGAAGCCACACAGATGTCTTTCAAGTTGCACCCAAAGTCGCATGGACATGCAGCTTTGAAATTGTGCAGCTTCCGATGAAGTCGCACAATTTCAAAGCCGTGTTCAATGTGAACGAGGGCTCAGACTTGGAAGCTGATTGGCTTTTATGCAGAGCTGATACTTTATATCTATGCAACTAAATCATTAAATCACGAAGCATCAAAGTTTGAATTTACAGTAAATGGCAACTATATGCTTTTGAATACATGTCCTTTTATCAAAGTAAGCAGACTTTCTTAGGATTCTTCCACTCACTCTGGTATAATTGTGGGCACTAGTTGGCTTACAGCAAGGGGTATGAGTACAATGTAGAGCACCCCAGTGTAGTATTCAGCATCTTCAGATAATTCTAGGCCAGTGATGGCGAACCTTTTTGAGCCCGAGTGCCCAAACTGAAATAAATACATTGGTTTTGTGTTGCAAAGTGCCAACACGGCAATTCGCGAGAGAGAGAGAGAGAGGGGCAGAGAGGGAGGGGGGCAGAGAGAGAGGGGCACAGAGATATGCTGAAAGAGAGAGGGATAGGGTCTGAGAGAGAGGGAGGGGAGGGGCAGAGAGAGAGAGGGGGTGTGAGAGATATGCTGAGAGAGAGGGGGAACAGAGAGAGGGGGGGAGACAGAGAGAGAGAGAGGGGTGTGAGATAGATGCTGAGAGAGGGGGGGGGCAGAGAGAGGGAGGGGGGCTGAGAGAGAGAGGGAGAGGGGCTGAGAGAGAGGGAGAGGGGCTGAGAGAGAGGGAGAGGGGCTGGGAGAGATGCTGAGAGGGGGGCAGAGAGAGAGAGGGGTGTGAGAGATATGCTGAAAGAGAGAGGGAACAGAGGGAGGGAGGGAGGCTGAGAGGGAGGGAGGGGGTGTGAGAGAGATGCTGAGAGAGAGGGGCAACAGAGAGAAGGAGAGGGGCTGAGAGAGAGGGGTGTGAGAAATGCTGAGAGAGAGGAGGAACAGAGAGAGGGAGGGGGAACAGAAAGAGAAGGGGGACAGAGAGAGAGAAGGGGGACAGAGAGAGAGAAGGGGGACAGAGAGAGAGAAGAGGGACAGAGAGAGAGGGGTGCAAGAGAGATGCTGAGAGAGAGGGGGAACAGAGAGAGGGGGACACAAAGAGGGGGGACACAAAGAGGGGGGGCTGAAAGAGAGGGATGGGGGGCTGAGAGGAGAGAGAGACCTCTAGCTCTGTCCTGGACCCTCTTGTGTGCCCACAGAAATGGCTCTGAGTGCCAGCTGTGGCACGCGTGCCATAGGTTCGCCATCACTGTTCTAGGCAGTTGGAGATGCATTAATGTCATTTTTAGGTTTATACCACTTTGTTTTAAAAAAAGAAGGGGGCTAAAGAAAGCTTTTTTGCTTTGCTTAGGGTATCAACAGCAAAGCGGAGTCTTCGTAATTTGCAAAACCTGGTTGTTTAAAAAAAATGAAAATGAAATACTGTATTTATTGGCGTATAACACTCACTTTTTCACCATGAAAAATCGGGTGCAAATAGCGTGTGCGTGTTATACGCCAAAACTTAAATTTTAGCTCCTTTGGAGGGGACAGGGAGGGGGGGCAGGACAAGCGCTATCAGATTACATACAGTGAGAATCTCCTGTTTACTTGGCGGCCTCTGTAATAGGAAGTCCCTTCTCCTGGGCCGCCATTGGGCCATTGTTCTGTCTATGATAGGAGATTCTTACTGAATGTATATCTGTCGGCGCCCCCCTCCCTGTCCCCTCTAGGCTACAGATGGGCATTGGTATTAAATGAGGGATGGTGGCGCTGTTCAGGGTAAGTATGGGGAGTGCCAAAATAGTAATCACTATACAAGAAGGATAAATTCTAGTAATAATAAATTATGTGACTAGTGCGTAAAAATTGGAGAAATAAATACACATCTAAATATGAAAAATAGTATAGTTAATACACTCTAACTAAAATCCAGTAAAATTTTAGACAGTATTTAAAGTGATTCAGTGAAATGACAGTAAAAAAATGTTTTTATATAAATAATGGATGTCTGTGACAACTATCCTTACATATTATGTGGCAAGCGATGGTATATGTATGTATACCAAAAATATAAATATGTGAAGTGACTCCGTGAGGTTATAAATAAAATAAATAATGATAAAAAATATATTGGTAAATGAATAAATCCTATAAATAAATAAACTTAAATTGATAAAGTGCACAATGTCCGTGTATCATCAGTATAGATATTAGAATAAAGTTCCTTGGCAATTGTCCCAAGTAAAAATGGGATGATCAAAGTGAAAAAAATTATAATTTTTTTTTTTTTTTTGATGGAACGTATGTAAGGCGATACCCTGGTACACGTCACGTCACTTCCTGCTTGCGGCTTCCGGTTTCACAGAGTCCGCTAGTGGAACGCACGCTGTAGACCGGGGCTTTGCGGTGCCGTCATCGCTTTGCCCACAAGCTGCGCGCTCTGCATTTTTAAATATTTAAATATTTTTATGTTCTAATAGCCTTTCAGGCTTTAATTCTGTTCCATACCTATATATTTTTAATTTAATAAAATACCCACTGGGTTTTATAGAATTACACTATCAGTGCTATTTTTTTACATTCACACGGACCACATTGGTATTGCACCCCCTATCCCTGGAGAGTGAAACAGGCTGGACATACCCATAGAGGAGGCTTTTCGTATCAACCACCCCTACAGAGGAGGATTCCTATCATCCACCCAGGAGACTACATGCCTATTACCCCTGCAAGTGTTAGGCACTCTGGTGAGTGTTTGCACATTCGGGGTCACTCTGCGGAAGGAGGGGAGCACTGAAAAGGTCACCAATTACGAGTCATCTGCTTGCCTATTCAAGCCATATGATGTCACAGGATTTCTGAGTTTTAAGGACATTACAGGATTTCACAATTTTATGATTAATTCATCAAAAAAAAAAATGTTTTCACTTTGATCATCCCTTTTTTACTTGGGACAATTGCCAAGGAACTTTATTCTAATATCTATACTGATGATACACGGACATTGTGCACTTTATCAATTTAAGTTTATTTATTTATAGGATTTATTCATTTACTAATATATTTTTTATCATTATTTATTTTATTTATAACCTCACGGAGTCACTTCACATATTTATATTTTTGGTATACATACATATACCATCGCTTGCCACATAATATGTAAGGATAGTTTTCACAGACATCCATTATTTATATAAAAACATTTTTTTACTGTCATTTCACTGAATCACTTTAAATACTGTCTAAAATTTTACTGGATTTTAGTTAGAGTGTATTAACTATACTATTTTTCATATTTAGATGTGTATTTATTTCTCCAATTTTTACGCACTAGTCACATAACTTATTATTACTAGCATTTATCCTTCTTGTATAGTGATTACTATTTTGGCACTCCCCATACTTACCCTGAACAGCGCCACCATCCCTCATTTAATACCATATTCATTTTACTACATACTTGTGTGGAGTATTTCCCTGGGAGGCTGCAGTTCTAATCCTAAGCGCGGATTCTACAGTTTTTTTACAGATGGGCATTGATCAGGCTGCATTGATGGCAATGCTGAGGCTGCTGCATTGATGTGGACTGATGAGGCTGCATTGATGGCACTTGTGAGGCTGCAGATGGGCACTGACCCTTATTTTGCTTCAAAGTTCCTTATTTAAAATTAAAGTTTTTTTTCCTGAAACTTCCCTCTTAAAATCAATGTGCGTGTTGTACGCCTATGCGTGTTATACGCCAATAAATACAGTAATCACACAAAAAACAGAGACCTGCATGGTCCTACATGCTTCTGCCCTTCCAGTGCCCACAGACAGGGCCAGGGTGAGGGACCCTGTGAAGCATTTCTAATAAATGTAAATTTAACAAGAGAGGTATAGAATACTTTATAGCTGGCCGCATAGAAGAACATTAGGCCACCCACTACCTTTCTCACTAGGGCCAATCTATAACACATTTGGAGGAAAAAGTCAGCTTGACCAGTGTTGGCATTGGGTTACAGAGCCTCTGTTGTGTATAAGAAGGGAGTTGGTTGGTATGTTCTCTCAATGAAAAATGGACTTTCAATTTTTATAAACAGCATAAGTGTAAAGTATAGGAACCCACAGCAGGCATAGGGAATGCAAGTTCGAACCTTCATAGAGAAATTCTGAAAAACTTTTCCTCAAAACATTCTTTCTTGCCATCATTGAGTCAACTAATTACTATGCAAGCCCTTACTATGCCAAAGTGAAATTTGAATGAAATCCCATACATATTAAACAGGTTTCATTAGAATATGTAATGATTTTTCCAACACGAAAGTCACCTTGACAGTTGGAATTTCGTTCATTGAAGAAACGTTTTTCATCCTGCTCCTTTGAATGTTATCATCATTACAGTCTAAAAAAACATTGAATCGACCCCACTAACCATCAACATCAAACAAACATTCTGACAACACAAATTTTCAGGCAAAATTCTATTGGTCTATTGTCAATTTTATTGAAGTCAGACCAGCACAAGGGGGAGTTTGCTTGGTTGCTATTGTTCACAGGACTTGGTCTGCCCCTTGCACTGCTTGCTGAACAATCTCAATGGGATTTGTCACTGAACCAATTAGGTTTTAGCTTTTTAGAACCAAATCTGCCTTGTTAAAAATACTGTAAAAAACATATTAATAGTTATTATTATTATTATTATTATTATTAATAATAATACATTTATTTTTTAAGTAAACAAGTAAATACCTCTTGCTTGGAATGAATAGAAAATAGCTGCCTTCTAAATCTTAGCCATATCTTACATGGTTTATCAAGAACATTGTGGATGTTTACTGTCATTAGAAACAGTAGAGCGTCTATTGTTTGTGTCACATGCTCCCTGTCTGGTAGACTTGCAGTAAGATAAAAGGATCACCTAATTAGAAGCACAATGAGGCTGTCAGCGATGACATAGTGATCACGTGATCACGTGGAGACTGAAGGGTCCATTGACAAAAATAAAAACCTGCAGATGAACACTGGCACCTTCGGGTATTAATATTTAATAGTTCAAGATACAGTTGCAACAATGATAAAAAAATTAATAAAATTCCTAGCACATCAGGGTACAGAGAATAGTACATCAGGGCATAGGGTACAGTACATCAGGGTACAGAGCACAGCACATCAGGGCACAGGGCACAGTACATCAGGGTACAGAGCACAGGACATCAGGGTACAGGGCACATCAGGCCACATCAGGGTACAGCACATCAGGGCACAGCACATCAGAGTACAGGGGACACCACATCAGGGCACAGCACATCAGGGTACAGGGCACAGCAACTCAGGGTACAGGGCACAGCATATAAGGGCACAGGGCACAGCACATCAGAGCACAGCACATCAGGGCACAGGACATCAGGGTACAGGACACAGCACATCAGGGCACAGGACATCAGGGTACAGGACATAGCACATCAGGGGACAGGGCATAGCACATCAGGGTACAGGGTACATCAGGGCACAGAAAATCAGGGCATAGTACAACAGGGTACAGGGCACAGCACATCAGGGTACAGGGCACAGAGCATCAGGGCACAGGACACAGCACATCAGGGCACAACACATCAGGGTACAGGACACAGCACATCAGGGCAAAGCACATCAGGGCACAGGACATCAGGGCACAGCACATTAGGGCACAGGACATCAGGGCACAGGACATCAGGGCTCAGGACATCAGGGCTCAGGACATCAGGGAACAGCACATCAGGGCACAGGGCACATCAGGGCACAGGAAATCAGAGCACAGCACATCAGGGCACAGCACATCGGGGCACAGCACATCGGGGCACAGCACATTGGGGTACAGGGCACATGGCACATTGGGGCACATGGCACAACAGGGCACAAGGCACATCAGGGCACATGGCACATCAAGGCACAGGGCACATAGGGTCAGAGGGCACATGGCACATTAAGGCACAGCACATAGGGGCATGGCACATCGGGGTACAAGGCACATCAGGGCACAGCACAACAGAGCACATGGCACATCTGGGCACATCAGGGCACAGTGTTTACTAGCCGTTTACTTCAAATGCAGAGCAGCACAGGAAGTGTCTGTAATAAGTTCTCTTTCATGTCGTGCTGCTCCCTGCCAGCCCCTTCTCTCTTCTTTTCCATCCCAGGTCATGAGAGAGAACTTATTACAGACGCTTCCTGCGCTACTCTGCATACTGACTGAATCGAGATCTACCCGTCAGGCATCAGCTGTCTGTGATTGAAGGGTAGATCGTCACGGACCTTTGGGGGAATTCACTGCCGAACTGGGAAACCCCAGTTGAGAAACAATGCAATAGGCAAATTAGATGGCCACGAGGCCCCTGTGAGCGCGAGGCTGGCCCACTGAGCCATCGGTCCACCGGGAAACTTCTGCTAGTCCCGATGGCCAGTACATGCCTGGCTAAACCTGCAGGTAAATAAGAGAACCACAACCTTTAGTTATTGGAAGAGTGGGTTTGATAATAAAGTTGGCAGTGTCTCCACCCAGGACAGGGCCACTGTGAACAGAGATTGAATAATCAATAATCTAAACAAAGTAATTGAGAGCAGAAGAACTACTGCAACCAGCATATAACATTAACATTAAGCATATAGATGCACAACAGTATATAAACAATACAATCTTTCTATAAGGATAGATTAATATTAGTACATATATCCACTGTACAAACAGGTATTATTATCAGAGGGCATGGTAGGAGTCCTGGTGGAATTGTGTACATATACCTGGGTATATATCGTAATTATTTGAGATACTGCATCATCTGTCTTTGTGTTGGAGACCTTAAGACCAGCTCAGCGGTCACGGGGGGATCCTCCAACTGTTCTTTAACCAGCCTGGAACAGAGCTTCTCAACGACCGGAACTGTTGTGGGGACACAAACATCATTCTCGCCTAGATGAGAAATGTGGAAGTGCTCCTTTGCAGAACAAAAAAAACCTTAAAGCGGAGTTGCACTTGTTTTTCAGTTTATTAAATATAAATTATAAATGATTAAATTGAATTAAATAAACACACACTCACCTGTCCCACGGTCCAGCGATGCAGCCGCTTGAAGCCTCACACCTCTCCCTCTCCTCTCCGCAGCGCCGGCATCACTAGTGTGGGAACCCGGTTGTGACAGCTTGCAGCTTCACAGCCCAGTGTGCACTGTGCAAGCGTGAGTCACGTTGTGCTGTCCTGAATGGCCAGGCAATCTTTTGGGACCTATGACGTGTCCCATAAGATTGCAGGGAGAGAGGGGGAGATGAGGAGTCGCCTAGGCGGTGGGGCAGAAGTGGGAGCTGGGTACCTGTCAAAACTAGGTACCCACTCCCCCCAAAAAAACAACATGCCAAATGCATGGACTCCTTAAAGCGGAAGTTCCACTTTTGGGTGGAACTCCGCTTTAAATAAAACACAAAAGAAAATGATATCCAATTGAGAGAGAGGCAGGAGGCAAGGCAACGTGACACTTAGTTTAGGGTTAAAGTGGTTGTAAAGCCTAATTTTTTTTTCCCTTAATGCACAGGTGTCCAAACTTTTTTCAAAGAGGGCCAGATTTGATAAAGCGAACACGTGTGGCGGCCGACCCTTTTGCCCGACATTCTTTCAATCATTAAAATTAAATGCAAATTAACAAATACACTGCCCAACAAAAATTAATCTTTCCTTTGTGGCTGTGTGTGATGAAGAGTCTAAGGATGAGCTCGGACGTGTTATTTGGATATACCGTATTTATCGGCATATAACACAAATAAAAAATTTTTAATTTTAAATAAAGAACTGTGAAGCAAAATAAGGGTCACTGCACATCAATGCAGCCTCACCATAGACATGAATGCAGTCTCTGAATTCAGCCTCACCATTGTCATTAATGCAGCCTCACCATTGCCATGAATGCAGCCTCTGAATGCAGCCTCACCATTGCTACGAATGCAGCCTCGCCATTACCATGAATGCAGCCTCTGAATGCAGCCTCACCATTGCTACGAATGCAGCCTCGCCATTACCATGAGTGCAGCCTCTGAATGCAGCCTCACCATTGCCATGAATGCAGCCTCTGAACGCAGCCTCACCATTGACATGAATGCAGCCTCTGAATGCAGCCTTACCATTACCCTGAATGCAGACTCACCATTGACATGAATGCAGCCTCTGAATGCAGCCTCACCATTGACATGAATGCAGCCTCACCATTGCCATTAATGCAGCCTCTCCATTGACATGAATGCAGCCTCTGAATGCAGCCTCACCATTGCCATAAATGCAGCCTCACCATTGCCATCAGTGCAGCCTGATCGATGGTCATCTGCAGCCTCGGAGGGGACAGGGAGGCAGGCAGGACTAGCGCCAACAGATTACATACAGGAGAATCTCCTGTTTACTCGGGGCCTCTTTAATACAAAGTCCCATCTCCTATGATAGACAGAACAGTTGTCCAATGCCAGTCCAAGAAATGGGACTTCCTATTACAGAGGCTGCCGAGTAAACAGGAGATTCTCTGTATGTAATCTGATGCCACTCGTCTCCCCCCCCCTCCCTGTCCCCTTCAAGGCTGCAAGAATGATAAATACGGTATATACCTTTTGTGGCCCCCCAATGAATCCCCGAGCGCCGATTCGTTGGGGGCCACAAAATATATATATACAAATTACCAGTGGGGCCGCATTAAACCTGTACGCGGGCCGCACGTTGGACATGCCTGCCTTAATGCATTCCTTGCACTGAGGTAAAAAAAATTTAGGTGTCAGCATCCCCCCTCACCCCCCATTTTACTTATCTGAGCCCTCATTCGATCCAGCGCTGTGCATGTCTGCAGCTCTTCTCTCCCCTTACGGGTCTTACTGGCTTTGCTGGGGCACCGGGAGCCATTGGCTCCCAGTGCTGTCAATCAAAGCCAGTGACGAGGGATCAGGGGGCGGGGCCGAGTCCTGCGGTCTGTGTCAATGGAAGCAGCAGCGGGGCTCGGGTGAAAGCATGCACGAGTGCCCCGACACTGGACAGAGAGGAGGGCCAGGAGCGCCGGCGGGGGACCCGAGAAGAGGAGGTTTGCGGCCGCTCTGTGCAATTCCATTGCACAGATCAGGTACGTATAGGCATGTTTGTTTCATTTTTTTATGGAAAAATTACCTTTACAATCACTAAGTTCCACTTTAAAAAATGAATTTTTAAGGTATGCAAACTATTCATAGCTTTATTGTTAACCGGTACAAACTGATGCTGCTAATTTTGGCCTTTGCATCGAGGCACCAGTTATCTCTAGTCACAAAATGGTTAAAAAAACACTGGTGCCAATACATACATTGATCTTTTTTTTTTTCTTTACATTAGGCAGACACCTTCTACACAAATAAAAAGAAAAAAAAAAGTTAAAAAGGCTAAAGTTTGCTTTAAAATTTAACTGTGAAAGATCTGCAAATAATAGTGACTGTCAGCTCTGTGAACATGATATCCTGAAATTAGCTTAATCTTGCAGGAATGACAGTCATATCTTATTACCTTGCAGATTTTGCTCTGCAGTGTAAGGAATCGGGCCCTTGCTATGCACACGCCCCCTCCAGCCACCACCTTTATGACCAATGGTTAGGTTCATGCATAGCATGAATCTATCCATGGCAGGGGCTCTAATAGGCTTCAAAATAGGTGACATGCTTGGCGCTCTCAGTCCACCTAGGTGTGTTAGAAAAGCGAATGAATATTCGCTTTCCTAACACTGAACCGCCTCTCTGCCAAACAGGTGCTTGGGTCTGTTACCCGTCACCTGATTAGCTGAAACGACAGGCGCTGTGATTGGACGCCTATCAGGAGGAGAGGACAGGAGAAGACGCATGGAAGACACCGCTCGCCCCCGTCACCTGCTGCCCCACCGAGACAGGATAAGGACCGGGCAGACGACGAGCGGGTGGGGGGGTCACAGTGGCGGCATTCGATGGCACAGTGGTGACATTCGATGGGCACAGTAGCAGCATTTGGTGGCACAGTGGCGGCATTCAATGGGCACAGTGGTTGTGTTTGAGGGGCACAGTGGCTGCGATTGATGGGCACAGTGGCGGCATTTGATGGGCACAGTGGCGGCATTTGATGGGCACAGTGGCTGCGTTTGATGGCACAGTGGCTGCATATGATGGCACAGTGGCAGCATTTGCTAGCACAGTGGTAGCGTTTGATGGGCACAGTGGCTGCAATTGATGGTCACAGTGGCGGCATTCGATGGCACAGTGGCAGCATTTGATGGCACAGTGGTGACATTGGATGGCATAGTGTCAGCATTCAATGGGCACAGTGGAAGCGTTTGATGGGCACAGTGGCAGCATTTGATGGCACAGTGACAGCGTTTGATGGGCACAGTGGCTGCGTTTGAGGGGCACAGTGGCGGCATTTGATGGGCACTGATAGACGGCACTGATGGGCACTGGTTGGCGGCAATGATGGGCACTGGTAGGCATCACTGATAGGTGACACTGATGGGCACTGATTGGCAGCACTGATTGGCAGCACTGGTGGGCACTGTTGGGACTGCACTGATAATCAGTGCCCTGATTATCAGTGTACATGTCCCTTTTAGAGAAGCCGGTTATTGGCTGTCTTCTCCTTATGCTGTCAGCATGAGAAAAGGAGTGCCGATAACCGGTTTCTGTGATCAACTGTGATTGGACACAGCTGATCACGTGGTAAAGAGATGATTATTGTCTCTTTGCCTCAATCTGTGATCAGTAGTGTCCTCTGGACACTGTGATCACAGCCAGGGCCGATTCTGGGCAGGGTGCACGGGGTGCAGCGCACCCAGGCGCCGCAGGGGTGGGGGCCCAAAAGTGCCAGAGTGCTCCCCTCCCTCCTCCTCTCTTTGTGTGGCAGTGCTCGGGGGGAGGGGGCCGCTCCTCTTCCTGACACAAGGGTTCGCGGATCGGATTGGATGCAGGCAGGTGTTTATGGACACATGTCCATTTACATCTGCTTCTTCATAGAGGAGAATAGATGGTCCAATCAGGTCCGCCTGAAAAACGGACAGACGGACTCCTTCGAAACATCTGTGTGAAAGGGGTCTTAAAGCAGCAGTAAACCACAGCACCTGTAAGGCAATAGCATCATGTGCTAGTATGCATTGCATACTAGTACATTATGAAAAACTTACCTTAGAACAAAGCCCTCGAGTGCTGCACTGTCACCACTGACAGGGCTTCCATCTTCCCCTGGTCTCTCTTCTGGGTTTGCAGCCTTTGGCTGTATGAGCAGCTGAAGCTGCAATTACGTCACTCCCGCACATGCGCGTAGAAGCCCTTGGCTCTGGCAGAAAGCTCTGTAGGTCCGGTACGGTATGTCGGACCTTCAGAGCACATGTACTGGTGATGTCACAGACTGCATGCAGGGTGATTTTTTCTTAAACAGTGCAGGTTTAGGAAATATTCATTTTATCTACAGGTAAGCTTTATTATAGACTTTATTATAGGTTTACCTGTAGGTAAAAATCACAAAGCCGGCTTTACTACACTGCACGAGCTTTGGTCTGAAATGCCTGATGGCGCTGTAACAAAGTCCCGCCTCCTAGACGGCTCCTGTGAGATAGACAGAACACTGATCCAATGCAGTGAAATTGAATCAGTGTATTATAGAAGCCGCGAGCCAGTCTAGGAGGCGGGACTTTGTTACAGTGGCCACGTGGGAGATTCCAATCCAAGCTTCGTGACAGCAGGAGATCATCGGCGCTTTGTGTAATCCACGGACACCGGCAGGCTGCAATTTGTGCGCACTGGCTGGCTGTAATTGGTGGGCACTGGTAAGCTGCATTTGGTGGGCATTGCTAGGCTGCATTTGGTGGGCATTGGAAGGCTGCATTTGATGGGCACTGGTATGCTGCATTTGATGAGCATTGATAAGGCTGCATTTGAAGAGCACTGATAAGGCTGCATTTGATGGGCACTGATAAGGCTGCATTTAATGGGCACTGATAAGGCTGCATTTGATGGGCACTGATAAGGCTGCATTTGATGGGCACTGATAAGCTGTATTTGATGGGTACTGGTAGGCAATATTTGGGCACTGGTAGGCCACAATTGATGAGCACTGATAAGGCGGCATTTGATGGGCACTGATAATCTGAATTTGATGGGCACTGGTAGGCAACATTTAATGGACACTGATAAGGCTGCAATTGGTGTGCACTGGTAGGCTGCAATTGGTGGGCACTGGTAGTCAGCATTTCATGAGCACTGATAAGGCTGCATTTGATGGGCACTGATAAGGCTGCATTTGATGGGCACTGATAAGGCTGCATTTGATGGGCATTGATAAGCTGTATTCAGTGGGCACTGGTAGGCTGCATTTGATGGGCACTGGTAGGCTGCATTTGATGGGCACTGGAAGGCTGCATTTTGTGGGCACTGGTAGGCTGCATTTGGTGGGCACTAATAGGCTGCATTTGATGGACACGGCACTGGTAGGCTGCATTTGGTGGGCACTGATAAGCTGCATTTGATGGGCACTGAAAGGCTACAATGGGGTGGCACTGGTAGGCTGCATTTGTTGGGCACTAGTAGGCTGCATTTGGTGGGCACTGGTAGGCTGCAATTGGTGGGCACTGATGAGGATGCGTTTTATCCATTGATCTCTGGTATCAATTAAGTAGTCTCTGACCATCTCTTGGATCATGTCTGCAGTCTTTGACCCTCTCTTGTATCATGTCTGCAGTCTCTGACCATCTCTTGTATCATGTGTGCAGTCTCTGACCATCTCTTGTATCATGTCTGCAGTCTCTGACCATCTCTTGTATCATGTCTGCAGTCTCTGACCATCTCCTGTATCATGTCTGCAGTCTCTGACCATCTCCTGTATCATGTCTGCAGTCTCTGACCATCTCCTGTATCATGTCTGCAGTCTCTGACCATCTCCTGTATCATGTCTGCAGGCTCTTTCCAACAGACTCTCTAACAGAAGCCCTCTCTGTGTCCATCAGAAAGGCCCCCCTCCAGGTCCCAACAGAGTACTCTGCTTCTCTTACTGTATTTTGTTTATTGTTAAGAGATCATGGGAGGATTCCAGGGTAATGAAGACTCCTTAGCATCTCTGTGTTTGAGTCATTGCCATAGAAACATTTGTAAAGAGAGTTAGTAAGATGAGCACGCCCATGTGGGGGCGCCAGAAATATTTCTGCACCCAGGCGTCTGTGACCCTAGGATCGGCCCTGATCACAGCCCACACCGTCTACGCCCCACAGCGGGTGCGTGGTGGGCGCAATCATGGGAGGCCATCCCAGAATTACCCGGCCACGCCGTAGCCATCATTCAGCTATAGCGTGGTCGGCAAGTGGTTACACAATTGTTTTGGGCACTGGGAGAGGATTAAAGAGAAATCTCCCCAGTGGGAATACACACAGCAAAAAGGGTTTGTAACCAAAGTCAATACATTCAAGTTAAGGTTCTTATTTTTTTAAGGTTATGGTATATTATCTAGTAGTAGTTAGTCTCATTCACCTGGCTCTGTGATGTTGAAGATATCTGGTAGCTTGTCAAAGCCATGTCTTCAAAAAAAAAAAAAAACTTCTAAAACTTCAAAAAAGAAAAACTTCAAAAAAGAAAAAAAAAAGAAAAACTTCAAAAAAAAGTTCAGAACTGAAGAAGAGGCTTGGGCAAGCTACCAGGTGTCTTTAGCATTATAGAACATATCTATTTGAATTTGACAAACTACATTCTAGACAACACATTCAAGCCTTTATCTAAAGAAAAACTACAAATACAGTATATGCATCAGGAAAACAAAAAATCTACAAATTATTGTATTGGATTTTAGTTGGAGTACAAGTACCTCCAGAATTTTCCTTTTATAAGCAGGCAAAAGTATCACAATGGCTAGGTGTCCTAATGTAAATTTTTTTGACAAAGTAATCTGTTTTCACAGGTGTACACCAATCAAAACCTGACAGTTTCTTTTCCAATACTTAATACTCGCTTAAAAAAAATTATGTGTGTTCACAGGTGTCTGACAGCTCACATCTAACTTCAAAAGAGAAGCTTATTTGCACTAACTTTGTAAAAATTGTTTACCTTGACTTCAAAATAAAATGGTATCAAGTGTTAGAAAAGTTTTAGACACTTAGAACTATGCGTCAATCTCTTAACATCTGGCAAGTACATACTGTATAAGATACACACTAAAAGCTAGACCAGGCCTATGTCAGCATGTCCATATGACTGCTGACCTGTTACCCCTGTATAATTGGCACTAGGGATAAGTTATTTTGTTTGGTTTGTGATCAGTTTTGTGAATGTTGTTTGAAGCTTTCAAAATTGCCGCAAACCCCACTGAAGTCTATGCAGCGAAGATGAAAAGTGCGCCAGACCAAGTAATAAAATTGTCCAAATTCATATATTCACTAAAACATGTTTTGGGGGCCAAAAAATGTCCCCCTTAATCAGGGAATCAGTAAAAATAATGTGGCAGTTCACCCCGGTAGGGGCTGCTGGTTGCAATCAGGCACACAATCTTCAGACACTCAGGAATCAAGAAGCAGTCCTTGTACTTTGTTTTTTTTGTTTTTTTATTGATGGGAATTAAACTTGGATAGGGTAAGGGTAAGTATAAAATGCTGACTTGATTAAAGAAATAAAGAATTGGGACTTTAACTATATACCTATAGAATATACACCTCCTTACTTCCAGCTCCAGCACACCACTTGGTTACACTTTCTCACTTCCAGGACCAGCCAGAACTATAGTTTAGACCTGATAATGGCTCAGCCAGGCCCAAAGCAAATGCCCTTTGCAGGCAGGAAGCGCAGGCCCCTTTGGTGTAGAAAAAAATGTTGGTTGTCCTAATGCTAGCTATCCACGTGGCTACTGATCCCAGCACCACATCTTCAGGCCCTACCAGCCCTCCTGCCTGCAGCTACCTCTTTCCACTGCCCTTGCCACCACAGTCCACTCTACTGGCTCTGCACCCATCCCAGACTGCAATCTCCTAGTCCTCTCAGGCGTGCCTCCCCAGTCCTCCTGACTGTGTGAACACTAGCCCTCTTGGCTGCCTCTGTGGAACTCCTGGAGACTTGCCCAGCAGTGTTCTCCTGCTGTCCTCTCTTGCTCCTCCTGTGCCTCCTGGTCAGGACACCTCTGTGGGTTGTAAGAGGGTCCCGTCCGTACCCAAGCCCCAGGCCCATAGTCACCCCCCTAGACTGTAGAGCTCCCTCAAAGGCCACGACAGCCTAATACTCCATCTCCATCTTCCACCCAATACTAACTCCTCCCCAGCTGGGCTGACCCTCAGTATTTGAGAAGGCCTGCCAATCCTAGGTGGGGATTGGCCGGGGTCCTTAGAATACTCTAGGCAGCTCCACCTCTCCTCTCCTCTTTTCTTTCTAGAAGATTCTAGTACATTCTGGAAGGAGAGGGGAGGTCTCAGTGATGCTGCCTGTGAGTCATCCAGCCCTACCTGGCTTCCTGCCAACCCAGAATCAAAATACAAAACAAAAAAACCCTAACTGTACACATCCTAGTACCACTAGAGCAGAGGTGTCAAACTCAATTTCATTGTGGGCCGCATCGGCATTATGATTGCCCTCAAAAGGACCGGTTGTATCTGTAAGATTAGATGTCCAGTGCATCCCCTCCCCTTACATTAGATGTCAAGAGCCACCCTACCATCAGATATTGAGTCCCCCACTCTCCCTTACATCACAGTGCACCCCCCTTTCCTTATGCTGCTGCTGGGAAGAAGCTGGATGCATTGCGTGAAAGCAGAAAGTGAGGCTGCATTCACACCTGAGCGTTTTGTCGCCTGAAGCCTGAAGCTACAAAACGCTAGAGGGGAAAAAATAAATTTTTCTCTATGGAGATGGTTCACATCTCCACTCCAAAACGCCTGAAGCCGAATGCCTGAAGCTCAAACAAGTTCCGGACCCTTTTTTGTTGCTCAAATCGGGCAGATTTGGGCGTTTTTCTTCTTTTTACATTGGTGACCTTTTGCTCTGCACAAAATCGCGGCAAAACGCGGTAAAAAAAAGCTGCCAAATTGCGTTAAAAAACGCTGCAAAAAATGCAGCAATTCACGTGATTTTCTGCCTGAAAATGCTACGCTCAGGTGTGAATACAGCCTAAGGGTCTGGAGGAGGACCAGAGGTGGGCTGGAGTTCTCCTGCAGCTGCAGGAGAGGTGTGAGGGCCACATGAAATGGCCTGGAGGACTGGACTCGGCCCGTGGGCCTTGTGTTTAAAGCCTGTGCACTAGGGGGTGCTACATCAAGAACCTTGTATGGGCACACAGGGTTTTTGTGTGTGAATCTAAGCAAATTGCTAGACTAGGAGGGTTACTAGTCAGCATCATCCAAACAAGCAAGCTTTTAAAACAGTTCAGTTTTGAACTAAACTGATGAAGGGGAAGTTTCTTATGGCACCCCGAAACATGTTTTAGGCTAAATCAATAAATTAATTTGGACTCTCTGGTGATATTTCCATTGTTGCATGTTTTTTTTTTTTGGTCATAGGTAGCGACACACAAAACAAGGAAGAAGCTATCCACTCATAATGCATTTTTTATAAATGGTGCTGTGGTTTTTGGAGGAGAGGAAAGAAGGATCAGTAGCATTGGAGCAATACAAGACTAAAGAGACATGTAACTATAAATTAGTTTACATGTTCTCATCTTCACCTTTCATCAGTGCTAGCAGTTTACTGAATGTTAGGGAGGCCTACTTCTAACCTTTCCCCACTCCATCTAAAATGAGGTAAACACGTTTCGGTTGGACGTACACTTTAATGCAAGAGAAGAAGGTCTTAAATTGATTGCAACCCCTTTTATATACCCAGTGAAGTGACTGGTCTCAGGTGATACACAGTGATGAGGCAAATACTCCAACCTAAATTGTACCTCTTTACCTGCAGTCTTCTCTTTTTTTAGTCTTACAAAGTTCAGAATTTATGGAGTTTGAGATTTCAGAAAGGGAGCTGAAGTTACACTATGCAAAGCTCAGTGAGGAGAGCTGGGAGCTGATTGGAGGAAAGGGACACACCCCCTTTACAGAGCACACAGGAACAGAGCCAGAGCTCTCAATCACAGGCTGTGTGCTTGTAGAAGGGATATGCTTTGTTTATATTTCATGTCAGAGGTTTACAACCACTTTAAGGGAGACACCTGCTGGTGGAAAAAGAAAGTACTCCAAATAAGTCCCCTGGTAGATAGCAACAGCAGCTAAAACAGGCAAGTCGCAGGTGACTAGCAACGTTTCAGTATCTGAATTCGACAGCAGTCAAATAGTGGGAGATTTGGAGTATTGCTGCCATGCTTTAGGATTGCAATACCTCCCTAGTTGTTCCTGCAAGTGTGCCTCTAAATTTCTTATGCATACTTTTCACCAAGCTCCTATTTAATTGTTGTGTTACAAATCTTAGAAACTGCTTTTTCCCAAAAGGGAAACATATATACAATAATATAGACATGACCTCAAAATACCTTTATGTTCCAGTACAGACAAGAATGAATGGGAAAATGGCATTTTTATTACATACATAAGTTGTCCAATTGGAAGCCGTCCAGGAAACGAATGCTGTGTGTTTAAACTCCCAAAAATTTTGTTGCTTTGAAAAAGAGATCGCTGTGTTATAAAATGTGAATGCATCAGGATTTTATGATATAATTAACAGTAATTACTGGAATCTTTCATCAATTAGAGGAAACTGCTGCTGGAAAGCAGTTAAAGTTGCATTGTAAGAAGTTTTTTTTAGGTTTTTCCAATGCCCACATCCTATGGGAAGAATGTTTTCCTTTTTTCCTTTTTCTGCACAACTAACACAGCTTTCCAGAAACATTTTCTATGCTAAATAATCCTAAAGACTGGGTTCAAACCTCTGTCTGATTCTGCACGCATTCCTCTTTAGCAGTTTATGTCCTTACTACAGCTCTGTCCCATGTAATGTGCTCTGTCCCATGTAATGTGCACTGTCCCATGTAATGTGCTCTGTCCCATGTAATGTGCTCTGTCCCGTGTAATGTGCTCTGTCCCATGTAATGTGCACTGTCTCATGTAATGTGCTTTGTGCTCTGTCCCATGTAATGTGCACTGTCCCATGTAATGTGCACTGTCCCATGTAATGTGCTCTGTCCCATGTAATGTGCACTTTCCCATGTAATGTGCTCTGTCCCATGTAATGTGCACTGTCCCATGTAATGTGCTCTGTCCCATGTAATGTGCACTGTCCCATGTAATGTGCTCTGTCCCATGTAATGTGCACTGTCCCATGTAATGTGCTTTGTGCTCTGTCCCATGTAATGTGCACTGTCCCATGTAATGTGCACTGTCCCATGTAATGTGCTCTGTCCCATGTAATGTGCTCTGTCCCATGTAATGTGCTCTGTCCCATGTAATGTGCACTGTCCCATGTAATGTGCTCTGTCCCATGTAATGTGCACTGTCCCATGTAATGTGCCTTGTGCTCTGTCCCATGTAATGTGCACTGTCCCATGTAATGTGCTCTGTCCCATGTAATGTGCACTGTCCCATGTAATGTGCTTTGTGCTCTGTCCCATGTAATGTGCACTGTCCCATGTAATGTGCTCTGTCCCATGTAATGTGCACTGTCCCATGTAATGTGCTTTGTGCTCTGTCCCATGTAATGTGCTCTGTCCCATGTAATGTGCACTGTCCCATGTAATGTGCACTGTCCCATGTAATGTGCTTTGTGCTCTGTCCCATGTAATGTGCTCTGTCCCATGTAATGTGCCTTGTGCTCTGTCCCATGTAATGTGCACTGTCCCATGTAATGTGCTTTGTGTTCTGTCCCATGTAATGTGCTCTGTCCCATGTAATGTGCTCTGCCATTGTGCACTGTCCCATGTAATGTGCTTTGTGCTCTGTCCCATGTAATGTGCTCTGTCCCATGTAATGTGCACTGTCCCATGTAATGTGCTTTGTGCTCTGTCCCATGTAATGTGCACTGTCCCATGTAATGTGCACTGTCCCATGTAATGTGCACTGTCCCATGTAATGTGCTCTGTCCCATGTAATGTGCACTGTCCCATGTAATGTGCTTTGTGCTCTGTCCCATGTAATGTGCCTTGTGCTCTGTCCCATGTAATGTGCTCTGTCCCATGTAATGTGCTCTGTCCCATGTAATGTGCATTGTGCTCTGTCCCATGTAATGTGCTCTGTCCCATGTAATGTGCACTGTCCCATGTAATGTGCCTTGTGCTCTGTCCCATGTAATGTGCTCTGTCCCATGTAATGTGCTCTGTCCCATGTAATGTGCACTGTCCCATGTAATGTGCTCTGTCCCATGTAATGTGCACTGTCCCATGTAATGTGCTTTGTGCTCTGTCCCATGTAATGTGCTCTGTGCCATGTAATGTGCTCTGTCCCATGTAATGTGCCTTGTGCTCTGTCCCATGTAATGTGCTCTGTCCCATGTAATGTGCCTTGTGCTCTGTCCCATGTAATGTGCTCTGTCCCATGTAATGTGCTCTGTCCCATGTAATGTGCTTTGTGCTCTGTCCCATGTAATGTGCTTTGTGCTCTGTCCCATGTAATGTGCTCTGTCCCATGTAATGTGCTCTGTCCCATATAATGTGCCTTGTGCTCTGTCCCATGTAATGTGCTCTGTCCCATGTAATGTGCTCTGTCCCATATAATGTGCCTTGTGCTCTGTCCCATGTAATGTGCTCTGTCCCATATAATGTGCCTTGTGCACTGTCCCATGTAACAGTGCACATTACTGTAACTTTTTCATAGACACACTCAGGGGCGGACTGACCATTCGGGCACTCAGTAAAACCAGGGACAATATGTAAAAATATGTGTTTTTTTTTTACATCTGTTTCTGAAATGTCCCTTACCGACATCCTTTTGGTCTAAAAATCCTGAGATTATAGCTGCCCCACCTCTCCAGTACCTTCTCAGACAATAGAAACATGTCTGTGTATACTGTGTGATTGTATACTGTGTGCGTGTATACTGTGTGGCCCCATACTCTCTGATTCCCTGGGGGCCCCATAATCTCCTATTGCCCGGGGGCCCCATGAGTTGTCAGTCCGCCCCTGGACACACTCCTAAACATTGCGGACAGCCTTCCCAGAGTTGAAGCTGTTATAGCTGCAAAGGGTGGGCCAACTCAATATTGAACCCTACGGACTAAGACTGGGATGCCTTTAAAGTCTATGTGTGTGTAAAGGCAGGCGTCCCAATACTTTTGGCAATATAGTGTAGCCCTTTAAGAGAAAAGTGACACTTTACATAAAACAATTTGTTGTTTTCTGGTCACTTTTCACAATATGTAAATATCTTGAAGTCTCAATCTCCGCCGGTCTCTTTGTATGGTCAGTCCAGTAAACACTGCTGAGAGGCCATCATGCAAATTAGGTTTTGTGATTAAATATTTACTTTATCATTTGTACATTGGAAGAGACAAATTGATCGCTGTATATTTGTATAGGGCTCTGGTGATCTGCCCCCTTCCAAATTTCTCTTTGCTCGTTAAATGACCCCAACTTCTCTGCTCTAGGCGGACAAAATGAAAAAAAAAAACAGAATACATTTATTTTTCAGCTCCTTTTTACCCAGGAGATATAATAAAACAAAAATCGTGTATGCAAGTGTAACACTTAAACAGTGATTGGACCGGCACATTTCTGTGAAAAACAATGAATTACGTTTCTAAAGCCAAGGTTTTTTTTTTTTATAGTTTTGGATAGAGTGCTATATTATAAAACCTTTTTTTCTTTTTATTGCTATCTGTTTCCCAGCTAAGAAGATCTGTATTTGTCTTGTCACTGGAACAAGAAAGAGGGAATACCTTCCAAGAAGAAGGGGAATATTTTCAATGGGGTTGGTTTAGTAAACTCAAAAAGAATTCAGCAAGGGCGGCCTGTCCATTGTGGGCACACGGGCGCCACCTCCCTACCCCCCGCCGCCGCCCTCCCTATCCACCACCGCCGCCCTCCCTATCCATGCGCCTGGCCCCTTTCAGGACACCGGACGCATTAATTCCTATAACGAGGTGGGCGGAGGGATGTTTTTTGAAGCATCTGATTAGAACCAGAAGCTCTAATAGGCTTGAAAATAGGGTGGGCTCAGGAAGCAGAGCATTGCGTCTGGAGCCCACCAAGGTGTGCTGCAACAGCGAAGCTTTGCCGCATTGAGGGCCCAATGGATGGGGCCACGTATTGTGAAATCTTGGATGAGAACCTTCTTCCCTCAGCCAGAACACTGAAGATGGGTCGTGGATGGGTCTACCAGCATGACAATGGCCCAAAACATACCACCAAGGCTACAAAGGAGTTGCTAAAAAAAAAGCACATTAAGGGCTTGGAGTGGCCTAGCCAGTCTCCAGACCTTAAGAATTTATGGAGGAATTTATGGAGGGAGCTAAAACTTTGAGTTGCCAAGCAACAGCCAAGGAACCTTAAAGTGGATGTAAACCCACTCTCATCCTTTCTAAACTACTGCCATAGGGGTTATCTATAAGGATATACATGCCCCCTGCATGTCTCCTTAAGTGTCAAATGTCCCGCCTCTGTCTGTTAGGAGACCCGAAAAACTGCAGATTCTGTGGGTGGGTCTGTTGTCAGGAGCTCGGTGGGCGGAGTTGTGATGTCAGTAGACTCCCCGCCCACCTCTACACTCCCCTTGTCAACATGCATTTTCTCCTGTGTATTTCTCACACTGAACTTCTGCTATGATCACTAACATCCAGTCAAAACACAGAAAAGTCATCACATGACTTCAGCATGGCCAATCATGCTGAGGTGTGGAGCAGCCAATCCTGGGAGAGCTGAAGAAGACAGGAGGAGGGGATCTGAAGTATACAGAATGTCTGTCTGTGTCAATTTTTATCTCACTGAAAAAAGATACGAGGATTGCTCAGAGCTGGATTAGCTCTTTGTGGCAAGACTGGGCACAGATGACATGAAATCCTATACTGTACAAGGTGCAAGCCTTAATTAAAAAAAAAAAAAATTTGGGTTTACATCCACTTTAACCACTTTCAGACCGGACCATTTTGCTGGCTTAAGACCAGACCACTTTTTGCGATTTGGCACTGCGTTGCTTTAACTGACAATTGCGCGGTCGTGCGACGTGGCCTTCAAACAAAATTGATGTCCTTTTTTTCCTACAAATAGAGCTTTCTTCTGGTGGTATTTGATCACCTCTGCGGTTTTTATTTTTTGGGCTATAAACAAAAAAAAGAGCGACAATTTTGAAAAAACACAATATTTTTTACTTTTTGCTATAATAAATATCCCCCAAAAATATATAAAAAACATTTTTTTCCTCAGTTTAGGCCGATACGTATTCTTCTACATATTTTTGGTAAAAAAAATCGCAATGAGCGATTATTGATTGGTTTGCGCAAAAGTTATAGCGTTTACAAAATAGGGATAGTTTTATGGCATTATTATTAATAATTATTTTTTTTACTAGTAATGGCGGCGATCAGCGATTTTTTATTGTGACTGCGACATTATGGCATGCACATCAGACATTTTTGACACAATTTTGGAACCATTGTCATTTATACAGCAATCAGTGCTATACAAATGCACTGATTCCTGTGTAAATGACACTGGCAGTGAAGGGGTTAACCAGGGGGTGGCAGTGTAGGGGTTAAGTGTGTCCTAGGGGCGTGTTACTAACTGTGGGGGGCGTGGCTGTGTTTTAGTGATCACTGATCTCTGCTCCAATCACAGGGAGCAGATATCAGTGTCACTTGTTGCTAGGCAGAACAGGGAGCTGTTTACTTACGCATCTTCCCATTCAGCTTCCCCGTGAGGCGATCGCGGGTATCCCCGCGGCGATCGAGTCAGCGGGACCCGCGACCGGACTCACGGGGGTCCCGACCGCCGCGCGCCGCCGGCGGCGTGCACGCGATGGCACGGCAGCATTTTTAAATGCCTGTCCGTGCCATTCTGCCGACGTACATCTGTGTGCGCTGGTCGGGAAGCAGTTAAGGATTTAGACATAGAGAAGATCTGTAAAGAAGAGTGGACCAAAATCCCTCCTGAGGTGTGTGCAAACCTGGTAATCAACTACAAGAAACGTCTTACGTCTGTGCTTGCCAACAAGGGTTTCTCCACCAAGTACTAATCATGTCTTGCTTGGGGATCAAATACTTACTTTACTCACTGAATTGCAACTCAATTTATAAAAATTGTATCGTGTGTTTTTTTTCTGGATTTCTGGTTGATTTTCTGACTCCATCATATAAATACACCTATTATACAATTATAGACCCTTCCTTTCATTGTAAGTGGGCAAAATTAAAAAATCTGCAGGGGATCAAATAATTATTTTCCCCACTGTATGCACTTTGCAAGGGAATTTGCCCAAAAGTTTAGTGAATGCGGTGAAGTTTCACTTTTCAAAGAATGCTCAATCACATGCACTGGAAATAAAAAATGCTTACACATAATTGGATGATACAGGCCAGCAGAGCTTCACCACATTCACTAACTAAGCTCTGGGGCCAATTCACTTGCAAAGTGAACAGCCTATTTGCATCTAGTAAATGAACCCCTGTGTTTCGAATGTGGCACCCTGATGTTTAGGCAGGGTTGCTCTTAAATTTATTGCCAAGTGATAGCTGCCTTGGCTAATTGTCAGGAGGTAAATTGATTTCACCCTAATTCTGGAATTGCTGCACTTCTCTCTTCTGTCACTAGATGGCCGGGAATCTGGTGACATTAGATAAGACAAAGGCATTGCAAGGACAGATTAGGAATGAATGGGGTGTCTCAGCCAATGGACAGGGATTTTCTTGGGTCCCTTGGCCTGCTTTGAGAGCCTATTTATTTGGGTTCTGTGCCACCTGGACTGCTGTCTGAGTGGACGTGTGCTGTATTGCCCAGGGCTGCTAGGCCAGAAACGTAAGGCCTATCCCGGGGACATCTGGCTGCTAGGCGAGAAGCAGTGCAGGATTGGGACTGCAGGCTTGTAGTCCAACCAGAAGTAACGGTTCTGCTGGCCGGAGAACCTGTTATGGTTGGAGGTAGAGGGGAATCTGTCGCCACTAAGGGACCATTTACATTGTTACCGGAGACCACTGTGAGTAGCTGAAGCAAGTACCAGAGCAGTATTCTCACCAGCCGGGGGCTGTGAAGAAGTGGGACACTTCAGCAAGTGCCAAGCCAGGGACCCAGCCAGTGGAGGTGATGCTTGCAGAGCATTATTGTGTGCCAAGCCAGGGACCAAGCAGGCCAATGGGGTGAGGCTTGAGGAGTATCTGTGAATGTCAAGCTAGGAACACAGCAGGGACACAGGGGTGGCGCTTGAGGAAGATTCTGAGTGAGAAGATTGGAAGAGCTCATGGGATCCAGTAAACAGTGGATCAGGAAGTCTAGTGAAAGACTGGGAGCTCAGTGGAGTGAAGTTGTACAATAGGAGACTCTAGAAGATGTGAAAGAGTTTATTTCAACCTTCGTTAGAAACTGTTACAAGATTGTTGTCATAGGAGACAGCGTTCCTACTCATGCAGACGTGGTGTCTAGCTGGATACCTTTCCCTGCATGGCTGTCTGCCTATAGAAGTCTCGTGTCTGCCAATTAACATTGCATCTACTTAAGGGTGTCCTGGCCCCAACCCTCTCTCCCACAGTCCTGTTTAAGTGACTATAAATCTCTTTGCATTCAAGATGTGCCTGGTGCCCATCAATCCACTTTGCATTACACCCACCATGCCTTGTAACCCACTCTACACAGAAGGATGTCAGCTATTCCTAACTCTGGAGGTCACAATTAGGCCTAAAGTGGCCCAGACTTTGCTGCATGAAGAAAAAGGCAAAAATCTTTACAGATTTCAAATAAATAAGGAAGCCCCACATCATGTCAATGTGCTTCTATGCTGTGTGGTCCTTCTCTAAACTGTAGAGTCCTGGAGGTTGGTGGGAGGAACCATGGAGAGCTGCAGGGAACAGATCATACGTTTGACACTTCCAGAAGTGTTGGTTTCTCTGCAGACTTCTGTTCTCTTCAACTGAGAAGTAGTTAGTGGAACAAGCAATGAGGAAGGTAAGAATCCAATCTCTTCTTTTACAGGTGTAGTACTACCTCCATAGGAGACACTGGATAGGATGGGTCCTCTGTTCTTTGCCTCCACCTTCTGAAGAACCTCATCCCCTCTGATCACTTAAAGTAATACTTAGTACCCAATAGTAGTTCTATAGCAAATAAAACAGGCACCAAACTAGGTAGTAAAGGCAAACTTAATATATTTTCACCCAATATGGTTGGTAACTAGACAAGCATAAAATGGATTAGCAATGGTAATAACACAATTAAACATACAAAATGATTATCAGTAAGGACTAGGCATAAGATGACATCTGGAGTCCAGATTAGCATAAACAGTAGCAAGGCCAACTCAAATGCATGCAAGTTTAACTGCTTCAGGATCACATATATATATATACGTGATTCTGCACTTCTGCCTGCAGGGGGCGCGAGCATGCAGCTTGTGAGGCGCTTTTGCTGTAATTAATCACAGCAGAAGCCGATCTGCAGGTGCCAGGCACTGAATGTCCTCCGGCATCTACAGATCACCCATAAAAAAACACAGAGAACAGACACACAGAGATCTGTCTAAGTGCCTGTGTAGGTTTTGTTTGTAACATCACAGAGTGGTACTGTGGAAACATAAAAAAGTACAAAAGTGCCACGTCCCGATATAATTACAAGACAAAATGTGAAATGGATGATGGACATTTACCCTGCATGGGAAATGGCGGCTGTAATTCATATTCATAAAAAAAAAAGGAAAAAGGAGTTCCAAGACCACATCCCAAGATTGAGAAAGAACAAGAAACCCCCTTTGGTGGATGGGACTTTAAAAGTGACCAAAAACAATGTATTGTATCAAAAATAAGAAATTTATTACAAAAAACATATACTGAATAAAAGACTTGAGTCATCAAAGACAAAAGAGTACATCAATATCGATAAATTTGATTTAATTTACATTTTGATGCCCTTCTTCTGGGATTTTTTAATATCCAGAGCCCAGTGTCTATTGAAAAAATGTATATATACACATCATTGAATAAGTAATTCATACAAACAGTATATATCTTCTCTATATCTCAAAGGAAGAATAAACTAGAGTGAAATTACATAGAATGAACCGCACTGGCAAACCAACATATAAACAACTCCAGATGTTTTGCAACTGGCAAAGTGTGCCGGTTTAAAGATCTTACCATTGGGCAATATTCTCACAAAATTTCACTATGTATGGATATATCCTTTAAAGCAGGGGTTGTCAACCCCCGAGCCACGGCCCACTACCGGGCCGTAGCGTCTTTGCAGCCGGGCCGCGGCGGGCTGTAAATCACCGCTGGATCAGAAAGTAAAGCGGGTGGGCGAATAAGAGAAGTGGGCTGGCGAGCGGAGATGACATCTCTCTCTGCCCGCCTAGCATCACTGCTCTTCCGCCCTCACAGCGTGCGGAATGTCGGCGGTGTGGCAGGGAGCAGAGAGATGACATTATCTCTCACCGCCCGCCCCGCATCTCTGCTCTCCTCACTCAAGAAAGACCACTGAACCAGTGTCACCAATGTAGGACAATCCTCATCTGGTGGCATTGGCAGGTGATGTGGCATTCCTCATCTGGTGGCACAGACAGGTGATGTAGCAAGTGGCATTCCTCATCTGGTGGTAGGCAAGCGTGGCAAGTGGCATTCCTCAACTGGTGGCAGGCAGCGTGGCAAGTGGCATTCCTCAACTGGTGGCAGGCAGTGTGGCAAGTGGCATTCCTCATCTTGTGGCACAGGCAGGTAATGTGGCAAGTGGCATTCCTCATCTGGTGGCACAGGCAGGTGACGTGGCAAGTGGCATTCCTCATCTGGTGGCAGGCAATCGTGGCAAGTGGCATTCCTCATCTGGTGGCAGGCAAGCATGGCAAGTGCCATTCCTCATCTGGTGGCACAGGCAGCGTGGCAAGTGGCATTCCTCATCTGGTGGCAGGCAAGCATGGCAAATGCCATTCCTCATCTGGTGGCACAGGCAGGTGACGTGGCAAGTGGCATTCCTCATCTGGTGGCACAGGCAGGTGACGTGGAAAGTGGCATTTCTCATCTGGCAGCAGGCAAGCGTGGCAAGTGGCATTCCTCATCTGGTGACAGGCAAGCGTGGCAAGTGGCATTCCTCATCTGGTGGCAGGCAAGCGTGGCAAGTGGCACTTCTCATCTGGTGGCAGGCAGCGTGGCAAGTAGAATTCCTCATCTGGTGGCAGGCAGCGTGACAAGTGACATTCCTCATCTGGTCGCAGGTGACGTGGAAAGTGACACACTCAGGGCTCCCACTGATTCTGCATTATGGTGAGTTGAACTATTTCATTTATATTACAATGTAATATAAGAAATAATGCGCTTCAATTATTCTGACACCATATCAATCATGGTGCCGTGATGATTGAAGTACCAACAGCAGAACACCAGCTATTGCCCTGATAAATTGCCCGCAAAATTGGTCAGTTATCATCCTTTCCTGGAAGGTTTTTATCTGGGGGATGGGAGGAATAAATACACTCCCCCTGATATGCTAAGGCACTAATACTTCCTTGTTCTACAATTCAATAAATTTTTCTTTTTCTTAATATTTAGGATTCCGTTCTACATCTCAATATAAGGTATTTTGCCACTGGAAATTTATACTCCTATGGTCCTATAATACATATTGTTTTGCTTATTACATTCTCTTATGCCGCGTACACACGAATTCCGCAAGCAAAAGTCTGATGAGAGCTTTTGGTCGGAAAATGCGACCGTGTGTATGCTCCATCGGACTTTTCCTGGCGGAATTCCAGCCAGCAAAAGATTGAGAGCAGGTTCTCAATTTTACGGTCGGAAAAAGTTTTGATCGGAAATTCCGATCGTCTGTACCAATTCCGACGCGCAAAATTCCTACGCATGCTTCTACGCATGCTCGGAAACATTGAACTTCATCTTCTCGGATCATCGTAGTGTTGTATACGTCAGCGTTCTTGACGGTCAAAAGTTCAGCAAACTTTTGTGTGACCGTGTGTATGCAAGCCAAGCTTGAGCAGAATTCTGTCGGAAAAAACAATCCAAGATTTTTCAGACGGAAAATCCGCTCGTGTGTACGCGGCATTAGTTGTGCTTTCTTTTCCTCCTGTTTCTCTATTTGGCCTTATTATTAGCTTGTCTGTGTGAATTTCCCCTTCTTGCTCCCCTTTTTTGATCCTCCATCAGGCACACTGGGAAATTCATTGATGCCCCCTAATTTTTTCCACGGCTCTGGCATGCACCGGTTTCCCCTGAGCGCAGGGCGTCGCCACGCCTCTTTGGGGCGGCATCCTGCGCTTGGGGGACAGTCGGCCCCTATACCCCAGGTAATGCGCATGCGTTGCTGAGCGTGCGTCATGACGTCCCCATACTGTCGCGCATGCGTAGACGCCATGGGGGTATTTATCAGTGCCATTCGCAGCATGTAAACACAGCTGTGACGGCTCTGATCACCAGCACGCCATAGTGTGTTACATTCAATGGAGGTAAGCCACATTATCTTGATAACTATGGGCCCACATTGTTTGTGGGATGGTTTTTAAATGCCTATTCCTTCATTTGTACATTCATACATTCTTTCAGCCGGTTTACAATCATTGGATGTGCCTCTGCGGTGATATTTCTGATATGCTTTTTGCATAGGTATGTATTACCTTGTGTATTCTGTTTGCAAGTTTTGCTACTCCATAAATTATGTCAACAGCATAGCAGTTCATACCCCGTTATATTTCAAATATTTCATTTCATTTATTTCAGATCATTTGATCTGACCTCTCTCTGGGGGTTTTGCGGACCCTCGCTGGGGGACCTATGTGGAGCGATTTGGGGTCACGACAAGAAAGCTTTTTCAATTTTTTTACTACTTGGGACCCTCCCTGCCTCCCCGGTATAGGGGCAATTTATATTGTCTGGTATGTTACCTGTGCTATTTACTATGTATGCTTCTATGTAATTCCAATCTAGTTTATTCTTTCTTTGAGATATAGAGAAGATATATACTGTTTGTATGAATTACTTATTCGATGATGTGTGTATATATACATTTTTTCAATAGACACCGGGTTCTGGATGTTAAAAAACCCTGAAGAAGGGCATCAAGCCAGAAATGTTGGGTTCATCCATTAAGCCTATTTGTGTCTGTATGCAAATTAAATCAAACTACTCTTTTGTCTTTGATGACTCAAGTCTTTTATTCAATATATGTTTTTTTGTAATACATTTCTTATTTTTGATACAATACATTGTTTTTGGTCACTTTTAAAGTCCCATCCGCCAATGGGGGTTTCTTGTTCTTTTAATTCATAATCATACAGCCACCATTTACCACGCTGGGTGGTACAGTAACAGCGGAGATCTGCAGTGGATGTTCCTCTACATGGTGACTGTATGAAAATGCTCTACGACATATGGAAGTGTATGATGGGTTTCAAAAAACCTCTTACAATGCCAGTCACCAAACAGCACCCAAGCCGAATCTACCCATTTTCATTCTATGTTGGTTCTTATATTAACCACTTCCTTACCCGCCCATGTACATATGACGCCCACAAGGTGGATCTCCCATCCTGGGTGGGCGTCATATGACGTCCTCTCCTTCCCGGCCGCCTGGGGGGCGCGTGCGCGCCCACGGCTTCGCTCGGGACCCGGTGCGAGTGCCCAGCGGCCGAGATGTCCGCCGGGCACCCGCGATTGCCCGTTAAAACAACGGGACCGTGCGGGACCGTGGAGCTGTGTGTGTAAACACACAGCTCCACGTCCTGTCAGCGGGAGAGGAGACCGATCATGTGATCCCAGTACGGAGGATCACTGATCGGTCTCCTCCCCTTGTGAGTCCCCTCCCCCCACAGTTAGAATCACTCCTATAGGGAACACATTAACCCCTGCAGCGCCCCCTAGTGTTAACCCCTTCCCTGCCAGTCACATTTACACAGTAATAAATGCAATTTTATAGCAACGATCGCTGTGTAAATGTGAATGGTTCCAAAAATGTGTCAAAAGTGTCCGAAGTGTCCGCCGCAATGTCGCAGTCACGAAAAAAAGATCGCAGATCGCCGCCATTACTAGTAAAAAAAAAAAAAAATGCAATAAATCTATCCCCTATTTTGTAGACGCTATAACTTTTGCGCAAACCGATAAATATACGCTTATTGCGATTTTTTTTACCAAAAATATGTAGAAGAATACGTATTGGCCTAAACTGAGTAAAAAAATTATTTTTTTTTTAAAAAAAAAATGGGATATTTATTATAGCAAAAAGTAAAAAATATTGTGTTTTTTTTCAAAATTGTCGCTCTTCTTTTGTTTATAGCGCAAAAAATAAAAACCGCAGGGGCGATCAAATACCACCAAAAGAAAGCTCTATTTGTGGGAAAAAAAGGACGTCCATTTTGTTCGGGTGTAACGTCGCACGACCGCGCAATTGTTAGTTAAAGCGACGCAGTGCCGAATCGCAAAAAGTGCTCTGGTAAGGAAGGGTGTAAAATGGCCCGGTGTTGAAGTGGTTAACAACAAAAAAATATAGAGCTGGGTTTGCGGCACTGTATATAGATTACTATAATTTCTGGCAATACATCCCTTTATTGTCCACTGTATCCTGGTTATCTGCCCTCTTGTATGCTGCCATGATTGAAAATATAATACATGCCTAAGCTCCTGAAGAAGCGTTTGGCGCAACATGTAGAGCTGAGCTGAGTTACGGCACACCTCCTATTCCTCAACGCTATGTCTGATGTAACAAGACCAATGGACCTAGCTGCATGGCTCTTTTGATGAATATATAGCCCAATGCTATTGATATAATAGGTGGTATGTTATACATTTTAAGGCAATATTGCTGTATTATGAATAGAAAATGTTTTTAGCATTGTCAATTTGTATATTTTGTAATAAAGCTTATTGAATTTTAATATGTTGTTACTGTGGTGCCTATAAAGGCCATCATCCATTTCACATTTTGTCTTGTAAGCAAGACAGATCACAATTCTGGCAGGGGGGAAGGGATGGATTTTGTGTTCCTGCAAAGCCGGAAATAATAACCATCACTTTCCCTAGTAAAAGCACTTAACACAGTACAAAAAAAATCACAGTTTAGGCACACAGTTAACCCTTTGATTGGCCTAGATGTTTAACCCCTTCCCAGCCAGTGTCATTAGTGCAGTGACAGTGCATATTTTTAGCACTGATCCCTGTAAGGCCTCATGTACACTGCTGCTGGTAAATGGACGTTTAGGAGCAGTTGGGCATTTTTTTCAACTGCTCCTGAACTCTCCTCTATGTTATCTTATCATTACATGTACACAGGGCCGTTTATAGTTATTTCTAGGCAGTTGAGTTTAGAGGATTTTTTTTGGAACGCAAAAAAATTGGTTCAGACGCTGAGTTTAGAGGCAATTCAAGTGCCAAACACTTATAAACGCAGGTAAACGCAATAACTCGCGTTTAACCGTGTTTCGTTTACAGGCATTTTTTTTTTCATTTTTGGGTGTCTTGAAAAAAAAATATATATATATTTTTTTTAACGCTTCTAAATGCAAAAAAACAAAACATGGGTTACTATCTGTCAAGTTAAATCGTTCAGGAGAGGTTGTAAATACGTCCCGTGTACATGAAGCCTAATAGTGTCACTAGTTCCTGAAAAGTGTCAGTTAGTGTCAGATTTTTTCCGCTGCTTTAAAATCGCTGATCGTTGCCATTACTAGTATATTAAAAAAATCTGAAATATATACCATAGTTTTTAGATGCTATAAAGTTCGCATAAACCAATCAATATATGCTTATTGGGATTTTTTTTAACCAAAAACATGTATCAGAATACATATTGGCCTAAATTAGATTTGTACATTTTTTTTATTGGATATGTTTTAAAGCAGAAAGTAAAAAATATTGTTGTTTTTTTTTTTTTAATTGTTGGTCTTCTTTTATTTATAGCACAAAAAATAAAAAACGCAGTGGTGATCTAATACCACTAAAAAAAGCTCCATTGGTGGGAAAAAAAAATGACATACTTTTTTTGGGTACAGTGTCGCATGACCGTGCATATGTCAGTTAAAGTAACACAGTGCTGTATCGCAAAAAATGAAAAGGCCATGAAGGGGGGTAAATCTTCCAGAGGTCAAGTGGTTAAGAAGGGGAATGCTGCATTCAGGCCCTGCCCATCTGAGTGCTTGAACTATACTGCCAGAGCAGATTTATGGCAGTCATGCTAATCCTAGATTGACTGTGTATGCAATGTCCAAAGGGGGCTTGCTGAATAATCATTAAGGGAGAAGTCCTTTAAGATGTTCTTCTGCCGGCTATCTTTGGGGCCCTTTTAGAGTGTCTTTGCACTTAACGACAGTCCCAGTTAACCTGCATGCAGTATAGGTACAGTATAGTCTCAGCACAGATGAAAGGTAGATGTGGTTCAGATGCTGTAAAGGTTCAGTATAATGCAGTATAGGGTTGGTATAGGTGCAGTCTAGTTTTGGAATAAGTGCAGTATAGGGTGTAGTATGGGTGCGGTATGCATTGGGTACACTTTGGTGTCCTGCTCTTAGTGGCTCAGTCCCTGCTTGTAGTAGCAGCGATGGCTGAATAACCCTCTCACCAGTCCCCGGATGCTGTGGTGATGTGGGAGGTGCTGCACTGCCCCCAGGTGTCCTCGCTCCCAGTCTCAGGCTCGGAGCTCTGCTGGTATGGTCTCCAGCTGGCAGGCGAATATCCAGACAAAGGTGCCCTCTCTGTAACTCCCTCGATGCTAAGAGGAAGAACTTAGCTGGGTAGTTTAATAAAAATGTTCCCTCCACTCCTCCCACTGCAAAGTGCATATTGAGATCTGTAGTGTAACCATTATAGTGTAGCCATTATATGACTGCCATCTCTACAACTCCAAGCATTCTCAGCGTTCTGCATAGAAGTCTATGGGCTTGCTCGGTTTTAGCTCTCCCCCTGCTGGCCGGAGGAGGATAGTGCAATGTGCAACATAACATTAATGTCACAGTAGAGGGAAAGAGGCAAAGAAAGAGTAATGTCTCCTTCTCTGTGTTGTTGTCGCCCAGTGCCTGGCTACACATGGTATTATTTTTTGTCAGAATTGATTTTCCTGATACAGTCACCTAAAGTCAGTTGCATTGTTTTTGGTTATTAAGCTTACCTCCTGTGCACACTACAAACATACTGCTAATAAAGCTGAACTTTAAATAATGCCAAGCCAGGAGAGTGCAGACATGTCAATGGTACATCATCAGCTGGTGAATTGCTGCCTATCTAAGGATAATGGTGCTTATCTGAATGCATACTGGGAGGCAAGACTCTGAAGGCCTGCAACCAGTCCGACAACATACATGGAAGAGGCTATGGGATTGTTACACTAAAGATTAAAGGATGCCTCCCCTGCACCCTTCAAGCTGATAAGCTAAATAGGTTCCTTATCAATGATGTGTTCCCTTATATACTATATTTATGCCATGGTATTTACATCTAAAAACTTCCATTGTGTAGACAACCAAAAGACCCGAGACATCTGCTAGATGCCACCATTTTGGATGTGATGCCAGCAGCCACAGCAGACTCAAAGCTGCCATTCAAGTAATACTCTATAAGCAGCCTTTCCTAACTAGGGTTATTCCAGAGGTTGCTAGGGGTTGATTTTGCTGTGGCTGATTTATCTCACATTTGATGTTGGCTTTACTTAACCGGTTCCCGACCGGCGCACGACGATATACGTCGGCAGAATGGCACGGACAGGCAGGAGGGCGTATATATAAGTCCCTCCTTAATGCCGTCCGTGCCATCGGGAGCGCGCCGGGAGCAATGCGCTCCCGCGCCGGTCGGGACCCCCGTGAGGCCGGTCGCGGGTCCCGCGGACACGATCGCCGCGGGGACATCCGCGATCGTCTCACGGGAAGGCAGAATGGGAAGATGCGGAACTAGACAGCATCTCCCCGTTCTGCCTAGCAACTAGTGACGCCGATCTCTAGTCCCTGTGATTGGAGCAGAGATCAGCATTCACTAGCTGACAGCCACGCCCCCCCACAGTAAGAAACACACACCTAGGCATACTTAACCCCTACACTGCCCCCTTGTGGTTAACCCCTTCACTGCCAGTGTCATTTATACAGGAATCAATGCATTTAAATAGCATTGATTGACAATGGTCCCAAAAATGTCCGATGTGTCCGCCATAATGTCGCAGTCACAATAAAAATTGCTGATCGCCGCCATTACTAATAAAAAAAAAAATATTAATAAAAATGCTATAAAAACTATCCCCTATCTTGTAAACGCTATAACTTCTGCGCAAACCAATCAAAAATCGCTTATTGTGATTTTATTTACCAAAAATATGTAGAAGAATACGTATCGGCCTAAACTGAGGAAAGAAAATGTTTTTTTATATATTTTTGGGGGATATTTATTATAGCAAAAAATAATGCGCTTTTTTCAAAATTGTCGCTCTTTTTTGTTTATAGCACAAAAAATCAAAAAAAGGGGCGATCAAATACCACCAAAATAAAGCTCTATTTGTGGGAAAAAAAGGACGTCAATTTTGTTTGGGAGCCACGTCACACGACCGCGCAATTGTCAGTTAAAGCGACTCAATGCCGAATCGCAAAAATTGGTCCGGTCTGAAAGTGGTTAAAACAACAAAGTTGAAAACATGAAAAGTCTAATGAGTCAGACAAAAATATGTTTAGTTGACAGTACTTAAAAAGCTGATGCAAATAGTTGCCCTAATTTTTTTGAGTAGACCCAGCACAATACATTTTACAGTGTGGGGAGGTTATTTAGGGAGGCGAGGGGAAGAGGCAAGGAGCACAAAGAGTAAGGCCCCTTTCACACTGGGGCGGTGATCCGCGGTGACGGTAAAGCAGCGCTATATTTAGCGCTGCTTTACCGTCGTTTTCACCGCGGTTTTCGGCCGCTCGCGGTGCGGTTTTACCCCCCCGCGAGCGGCCGAAAAAGGGTTAAACACCCCCCGCAGAGCGCCGCCGTAGCCGCGGTATTGCCGCGGTAACCGCGGTATTGCCGCGGTTTTACCGCGGTCTCCCATTGTAATCAATGGGAAGGAGCGGTATAGGAGCGGTGAACACACCGCTCCTATCCCGCTCCAAAGATGCTGCTAGCAGGACTTTTTTTGTCATCCTGCTAGCGCACCGCTCCAGTGTGAAAGCCCGCCGGCTTTCACACTGGAGTTAAAGGGGCCGGATTTTTTCATGCGGTGAACAGGCGCTATTTTTAGCGCTGCACCGCATGAAAAACGCCCCGGTGTGAAAGGGGCCTTAGTATCCAAGAAAATGACCGGCAATTGACTTTCCTGGAATAGTAACATTTTGCTAGAAGGTTCAGAGACACATTGCAAGTGAATAAAAAAAAGTTTATGAAAACAAAAAAAAAACAAAAAAAAACAGTGCAAGTAAGCATACAGAATATTACATTATTCTTTACTTCTTTACCTGCAATTTCTTTTTCGTTAGCAACAGTGTCTGTTTAAGAATAAACACACAATCTGGCCACTGGTGTAATATATCATCTGCCGGAAGTGAGCACAGAAAAATAGACAAGTAGGTACAGAGATGTACGTTACATCTGTAACCCATAATTCAGTGAATAGTCCAGTGAATGTATCTATGGTGATTGTGAATTTTTGAAATGCACACACAGACCTGCCCTTGCTTGTAAACATCAGATGTGTTACATTCGTACGCTTCAGAAAATTATCACATTCGAGTTATGCTACAGCTGTTTGCACTATGTTTGAACTAAAAAATATCTATTCCTTTTCCACATTACTGAACATAAATAGTGAGGATCGCAGTTGGTTGGGATAAAAACATGCTAATTAATGTATTCTGGCACAGGTATGAAAGCTCTTTGTATATCCCTATGAAGCCTGGCAGTGGGTGGTGTTCAATGGCTCACAGGAATTATTTTAACATGAGGCCTTCAGGTTTTTTTTACTGCTGGGACTGCCCTCCATTGGCTATTTAGAAAACCTCTAGAAACCACCAGAGGCAATCCAGCCTGGCTTGACCAGGATCCCGTGGTTTATCTGAGTCTGTGGCCACGGCTAGGAACCCCACATCTGGTGACTATAATTTATATTGCTTTACAGAACATTTCTAAAAAAAAAAACAAGGTTCTGCACATTCTACCACTTGCCGAATGGCAGCACAATAGTTTGGTAATGTGGCACAAACAGAGTTACAACAATGTCTTTAGAAAAATGTTAATCTGCATGGTGACCTACTGGGATAAAGTCCCTGTATCCCTAAGCATGGGGCAAACAATTTATCTTACCTCCCAAACAGGGAGAGGTCTCCAGGCTTTCCCTTGGATGGGAAACATCCATGTATAACTGTAGGCTACATCTCTCCTGGTTGCTGTCCAACTCTTCCCATAGATTTGACTGGCCAGGCTCCAATTCTCCTAGCTATTTAGATCCCTACATGCAACATTGACTGTCAGGGAGAATTCTCAGCAACCGGGGGGGGGGGGGGTATATAATGAGCATCTGCATCAACACAGCAGGTGATGCACTTCTAAGCTGGGTTCACACCATCCAATTCGCAATAGCAGGAGATTTTGATAGGCTCTCTATGGAGTCGGTTCACATATCTCCGCAGTGGGTCCGGTGCATTTTGCACAACAACTGTGCGTCCTTTGGTTCCTTTCAGGTCCGAATTCAGCCCAAAATTCGGGCTAAAATCGGACCTGAAACAGTAAACCAGCACACACCGGACCCCTGCTGTGAGACGCATGTGGCTCATATGTGAATCCAGCTTTAGACAGTGACATCTAGTGGGAGTTCTACATACACCAATTGGCCATGACATTATGACCAGCCACCATAACCCTTTGAGGCATGAACTCCACTTGTCAGGACCCAGACTTGGACCTGGGACCTCTGCTGTGTCTGGCAATAACTCTGCTTGCTGCGCCCCATGGAATGCTGGACAGTTTCCTGGACACATCCTTAAATGATTCTGCCTTGACGCTTGTCATGAATGTACAGTGATGTTCATGTCTGTCTGCTTACCTCTCTGTTGTGTTCAGCTTAGAGACCGATTGCTGTTCACCTGTGTGCTTAAGTAATATTCCCTCAAGGATGGCTACATTAATATTAACATTAACCTGTGCACTGCAAGCCAAGCCTTGCCATTCAATATTAGTGTGTTAGGCTTCCTGTGTGGTTCCTGCTGTATGCTCTACTGATTCCGTTTACCGACCTTGGCTTGTTCTTTGACTATCCCTGTCTGCTTGATACCCTGACCCTTGGCTTATCCTCCTGACTATCCCTTGTTGTCCTGGACTGCTGATTCATCTCTATCCACCAGTAGCCTACCGTGAGCGAGAGCTGGGAGCAGGACCTGGAGTCAGTTGCAGCGAAGGCCATCCTCACCATCAGAGGCCCTGGTGAAAACCTTCTGGCTCTTAGACTCCACGCCCTGGGGAATCTCATGCTCTAGCTTACAGTGTGATGCGTGTCTGTGCTCCAGTGGTCATGCTTTCCTGAACCACCCAGAGCTCCATCCACAGCAGTCAGCCAAAGGGTCCACTATCTTAGTGGTGCACTCCTGACCCCAACGGTGTGCATCTGTCATCTGGCCTCAGGTGACCTGACAAATCTTAGTTGCCTTGAACCTTTTGTTCCTCCCATTAATTTCCTGATTTAGGCCATGTCTCTGCACTTCCTGGTTGCCAGAATATTGTGCCTTCTCCAGCCAATATCTTGCTTGTCTCTCCTCCTGCTGTTCATATCTTTGCTACTATTTGATACCGACCTTTGGCTTGTTCCTCGACTACACTTCTGTTGAATCCACACCTGCAACCAGGGCTGCTGTTAGAAATCATGGGGCCCCATACAGCCTACCTGATGGGGCCCCTCTTGACCCCGCCCACAACCCACCCTGGCTTCGCCCACAACCCCGCCCCTCGCTCCGCCCCTGCCTTCATGCTGTCACGGGGGGTGGTTTATCTGGGGGACTGGTGGCAGGAGCTGGAACATGTAACATTTACAGCGCCCCACCAATCATAACTGCATCTGAATGGGAGAGATGTCAGTGGTTTGACATCTGTGCCCGTTCAGTTTGTGTCTGCATACACCACAGACTTGTGTCCATTTACATCAGGTTACCTCTGATCTGTCACATTTAGGTCTGGAAAAATAGAAAAGGATGTTCTTTTCCATTTTTTTTCCCACCTGAATGGACACGGAGGAAGTCAATTCATACCTGTAAACCTAAACCTACATCAGGTCTGCATGAAAAAGGATGTAATTGCAAAGCTTGGGTGAAAGGTTATCAAAGGGAAGTGGTTTGGGGGTGGTAAAAATGCAGCTTGGCTGTGTGTTTTTACTGTCCCTACCCATCACATGTGTAAAGTAGCATCTCACTATGTGCTCATGGTCATTATCATAAAAGCACAGCAAGTGCTATATGGTCAGTGTAACATGACTGTGTGGTGCTGACTTTGTTATGGCTGTGCTCTGTGTTATAGTCTGTAACACACAGTACAGCCATATATCAGGAAAGTCAGCACCACACAGTCATGTTACACTGACAGAGCCATACAGCACTTGCTGTTCTCTGATCATCATAATGACCAGGAGCACACAATGAAAGTCTGGGGACTGCACATTCTACAATAGCCTGTGTTACCTGTCAATGTGTGTCTGTGCAGGGGACTGCTTGCCTGTGCACCACTGCCGCTGTCCACATTACTCCTGCTGCTCTGTTTGTCTCAGCCACCTCAGGCTGCAACACTTACTGTAAGAAGGGAGCCGTATAACAGTAATATCTATCCGCCAGAGAGGCATATAGTGAGCAGGCAGAACTTTAGTTTGTGCAGGTATACTGAGAGCAGCATGCGGCTCGGCATTGTATCCCTGCACTCGAAAATGGAAAAAAAGTCCTTCTTCTGCTTTCACCTCCTGGGCCCCTCTGGTAACCTGATGGGGCCCAGGAAATTAATATATATTCCTTATATACCTTAGTAATCAAGTGGGTGTGGGTTAATATAGTTATTTTGCTTTTTTTTTTTTTTTAGCTAGAAGTTAAAAGCTGCTCGGGCCCCCCCTGCTGGCTGGGCCCAGTACAACAGGGCTGGTTGTACTGCCCTATCAGCGGCCCTGCCTGCAACTATTCCTTACCGACCTTTGGCTTGTTCCTCGACTATGCTACCTGCTATATCTGCTACTGGACCCTGGCTTGCTCACCTTCTGTGGACCGCAAACTGGTACTAACACGCAGCAAAGCTCATCTCCACCTTCAGGAGCTCTGGTGAATACCAGTTAGTACTTAGACTCCACACCTTAGGTGAACCTGTGCCATCAGCCAGGGTGACCTGCATTAATATCTGTCCTGCTTGTCGGTGGGTGCTGCTCCACTGCTATAGCTACTGGCCTCCGAGCCTGAATCCAGACCATGACACCACTAGACCTCTGAAGATATGCTGTGGCATCTAGCACCCAGTAATCAGTAGCAGATCCTCCTACAAGTTGCAAAATGGGACCACCATGAATTGGACTTGTTTTTCCAGCACATCCCACAGATGCCTGATTGGATTGAAATCTGGAAAATTAAGTCACAATCTCAAACTCGTTGTGTTCCTCAAACCATTCTTGAATTAATTAGACCAGGCCACCTTCTTCCATTGCTCCGTGGTCCTGTTCTGATGCGCCCATTGTAGCACCTTTAGGCTGTGGACACAGGTAAGCATGGGCATCCTGACCAGTTTGCAACTACACAGCCCCACATGCAACAAACTGTGATGCACTGTGTGTTCTGACACCTTTCTATCAGAACCAGCATTAACTTTTTTCAGTAATCTAAGCTACAGTAGCTTTTGTTTTGGATCAAAGTACACGGCCAGCCTTCGCTTCCCACATCAGTGTGCTTCCCCCCCCCCCCATGACCATGTTGTCTGTTTTCTGGTTTTCCTTCCTTGGTTTTCCTTCCTTGGACCACATTTGGTAGGTCCTGTCCAATGCAGACTGGGAACAACCCGAAAGAGCTGCAGTTGCTCTGACCCAGTTGTCTAGCCATTGCAACTCGGCCCTTGTCAAAGTCACTCGAAACCTAATGCTTGTCCATTTTTTTTTAGCACATCAACTTCAGGGACAATATGTTCACTTCCTGACTAATATATTCCACCCACTTTCAGATGCCATTGTAATGAGATAATCAATGTTATTCCTATCAGTGATAATAATGTTACGGCATTATCTTGATATCTCGGTATGCATGTGTGTGCGTGTGTGTGTTTAGCTACTTTCCAGAATTTAGCTGTAAACAATAATAGCATTTGGTTAACGTTATTAAAATGACAGGTTTTATATAATTTTATTGGTCATTACTAGTTCGCCTGGAATTTTCCTTTTCAGAGATTTACTTTATGCTAACATTTACTGTTCTGATTACACCACTTACAGCATGTATGACATTCATAAAATTCCACTTTTTAACACAAAAGAATGCATAAATTGTTTATTGTTTTAACATGTCCTCAGCAAAACCCTGACTAATCAAGGCCGCGCAGTCAATAAAATGCGACCGGCACTTATGCTGTAGACAAGCTGACCATTAAACGAATTGGACCATCTACCAAAATCAACAGATTTGTCGTGGTACAAAGCCATTAGAGCAGACAAACAAGTTAAGGGTCAAGTAGCGCTTAACCATACATGGATATCCCATAATAACGGTGTGGTGAGGAGCACTGTACTTAGAATCAAGCAGGCATGTTTAATTAGTGCTTACCTTGCAGTTTTGGTCTGGGACACTAGATCAGTGCTATATTAAAACAGTCCACGTATGTAATTTAGGACTGGTCGGGCTCCATTCTCTGAAAGTACAAATAATATGAAATTATCAGTCTAAGAAAAAAGAAAAAAATGGAAGATGTCCATGTTTTCTGCACACTGTCTTTTGCATTTCTCTATTCTCTCAGTTTGGGATATTATTTGATAGTTTCGGCTACTATTAAAATAGCCCAATTTAATTCAGACCCATAAAATATACTGTATATATGTGGGTTAACTTAATTGAAAGTGTATCTAAACAAAACCAAAAAATTTTATATATTGCAGATTACTAGTCCTTGGTGTGGTGGCTGCGTTTGTTTTACCTTTTCAAGCTTCTTTTGCTTTATTTTTACCTGATTATCCTGCAGATAGCACACTTATTGTCCTTGAGTGGCTTTATAAATCCTCCACTGCATTTATGGAGGGGGCCCTGATTGTCACTGTAGGCTGCTCTCCTGGCAGGGGCGTTGCTAGTACAGTCAACCCCCGCGAAGTCGCAGTACAGAGTTGGCGGCCTCAGTCATTCGCTGATTTTTTTACTTATACCCAGTACTGTAGTTAGGTTTTGTGCTGCCCTAGGCCTGACTAAAGTCGTGCACCCCCTAATTTATATATGACTCACTCCTTCCTGTCAAGGCCACACCCCTTGCTGTTTAAGATCCACCCTGACATTTTCAAGTGGGGACACTAGTTCTGAGGGCCGGGGGGGGGCAATGGATTCCCTTAGTTTGCAAAGATTTCCTCTCACTTCCTGTTTAGCTATGGGGCAGGAAGTGAAGAGAAATCTCTGCAATGGAAAAGGGATGGTAAAAAATAAACTGACAGGGGCTATAACCCTCCTTTATTCTATTCAAAACGAAAAAAAAAAAGTGTTGCCTAAAGTTCTATTTTAGGCACAAATTTCTGATAATTTTATGGAGAGGACTAAGAAGATATAACCATGCTAATGGTGCAGCAGAAGAAAACAAAGCACAGTGAGGAAGGTTTGTTGGCCAGGATGATAGGACAGTCAAAATTAGAAGCGGCACCCCCCCCCCCCCACACACAGTTGCGGAATGCCGGCCGCCCGTATATAGACTAATTTGCCTCCCAGCCGGCCGCCCGTATATAGACTAATTTGCCTCCCAGCCCAGTCCGCCCCATAACACTGGCGCTTTCTGTGCTGCCCCCCTGCAAAGTGCTGCCCTAGGCCTGGGCCTTGTCGGCCTAGGCCACGATACAATGTTGCTTATACCAAAGAAAACAACACGTTTGCATGAATTACAGTACTGTAGCGGTAGCCCTGTGAGGGCTGCTAATAGACCCTGTACCCCATTTGTTACCTCGACTGTGCAAATCCTCCATTACCTCTGACACCCTGTCAACTTTGGTCAGCTAGTAAGAAACACTCCTTAACACTCAACTATTTTATCTATAATTATCAAAGAAACAATATAATGATGAAAATTTCCCTTGGGTGTATAGTAACACAAATATTAACCCAATCACAAAAGAAATCTATGTGAACAGGTTAACAGGAGGGTAGGCAACTACCACTATACCCTATACTTTAACTCACAGACCAGCAAATCCTGCACAATATGGAAAAACAATATGCAAACTATTATGTTCAAATAGGATGGCTCCCTTAATTGCAGTCCAATGCAATTGAAACAGATGAGGAAAAATAGGATAATAAAAAGGTAAAAGGGTATTTATTGAAATTCAGATGTCTTCAGCTAGCCTCTTTATGCTGTAAATAAAGTAATCCTGGGTGAGTGTAGCAAATTTAGCAGGACCTTGGTTTATCCTTGTTGTATTATAACTTCCGTCTTTATAATCCTAAAGCCGCGTACACACGATTGGACTTTCCGACAAGAAATGTTGGATGTCAGGTGTTGGTGGAAAATCCGACCGTGTGTATGCTCCATCAGACGATTGTAGTCGGACTTTCCGCCAACAAATGTTGGCTAGCATGTCTTCAAATTTTCCGCCAACAAATGTGTGTTGTCGGACTTTCTGATCGTGTGTACACAAGTTCTCTTCTTTAATGGGATAATAATGAAGCTGCTTTGCTGGTGATAATGATGGAGTTATTGCAAACGAATTTTCAAAGGATTTTTTTTTCTAGTGAAATCGAGAATAATATTATTATGGTTTCTTTTTTTTAATTTGTGCAAGTTACCATAACACCATTATCCCGTAGTTTTTAAGATCAAAGATACAAGTTTGTTGGTGTCCCTTGTCGATTTTACATTGTATTTTTTAAAATGTAACTGCCTACTCCCAAACTGTCATTTGAAGTAAAACACATAGCCAAGTATTATTCTCCAAAACATTTTTATTATTTTTATTGTGCATTTAAAAAAAAAAAAAATTAGACATGCTATCTGCCAATAGAACTTAACAAATAAGTGCATTCTATGCATCCAAAAATATAGAAAATATACCAAATCAAATCATTATTAAACCAAAAAAAAAAAAAATGTCAAAGCAATAACTCCAAGGCCAATAATAAATAACACGTTATCTCCTCCGATTCCGTCTGGGCGATGAACAGCCATTCAGAAACAAACTGAAAAGCACGAACTGAAAAGCACTAAATTTAAAAACGCGAAAAGAAAAGCGGGAATCAACACTTAAACCTCCACTAACACAAAATTAGCAGAAGGAGCCCAAAGGGTGGCGCTAAAGAGCTGAAAAACCACGTAGTACATCTAGTACGTCAAGTACGTCACTACGTTCGTAATTGTTTGCCAACATTTTTGTGACAGTGTCTATGCAAGACAAGTTTGAGCCAACACCCTTCGGACAAAATTCCACGGTTTTGTTGGCGGAAAGTCCGATCGTGTGTATGAGGCATAAGGGTGTTATCCAATGTAGTCACTAGAATCAGTCATGTGAACTGGGCATAGATGTCTGCTTTCGGTGTTCGTTATAGCATAAGATTTAACTTCTGTGGAGCTACAAGTACCATCAGCTAAACTGTGTAAAAAAATGTCTGAAAGCATACATACAGTCACTTCAGTATTTTGAACTACACATCCCATGATGCTTCGCTCTCAATCCTATCACCGGAAAAAGGAAATTGGCACATAGAGTCCAGCAAACACTAGAGGGAGCCAACCCCACATTAATAACACAGAAAATGTCTCTGGATTATAGGCATAAAAGTCAACCCTGGCTACAGTACATATAGGGGTAATATCGGTATTTTACATTCTAGCACTGCGGGAGGCATAGCAGTACAGTACTGTACAGTATACGGGTTTACCTTTACATTCTTTTTTTTTTTTTTTAAGGGTAATGTATTAAGCTGAGTTTGAAATTAACTTAAAGTGTTTTGGGAGCATATTTGGGGGCATATTTAGGGTTTAAGCTATAAAAATAGGCATGTATAGGCATTTTTTTGAGCACATCCAAAATTCAAGTTTTTTCGCAATTTGCGGGTGCTCTAGGGACAAAACCCCCATGAATTTCAGGGTTCAACTGTATTGTAAAAGACAATACAGAATGAGTAGTGTGCGGTGTTTAAAAGTGGGAGGGGCTTAAAGAGGCATGGTTATATAATACCCGAGCCTTCTTGTAACCCTAAAATATGCTTTATTTGCTGTGACCTAGAGTCTTACAGACATGTGTAAACCTCAGCACAATCATTTAAAAAAAATAAAACTCTTCCACTATATATGCTTTTGTGCATACTGAAACTAGACATTTTTATTTGTATTGTTAAATGTTTTCTTTGTTTTTTAGTTCTCCATGTAATTATATGTTTTTCCTTGGATGATGATCATGTCCTTGTCACCCCTCCTATTCTAAACCTCTTCATTGTTAAAACGCTCTTTTTATAGTTATTTTTATCGTCAAAACGTTCAGTTTACATAATGTTATTCGTTTAAATTCCCCGCCCAAAAAGCCCGCCTACATAGTATAAATCTTCCTTGTACACACACAGTCATCCGGTTGAAAAAGGAACCAATCAGATGTTCCAAAACGCATCCCCTTTTGATGACTGTTTCCTGTTTGCAGTCCACGCTGGTTGCTGTCCCCTGCCACTGACGTCACTTCCAGATTCTGCGCTTCTCGTTGGCTGAGATCGTGGCTGCGGACCGGCCTGTCAGTCCTCCTGGAGTTCCCTGCGGTTCCCCTGCTGGCGTCCCCGTGATCCCACGCTACTGGATACACATAGCCCTAGGAGCCTGCACAAGCCAGAGACCTCCTCCATGCCGGACTACCTACATTGTGATTGATGATATGCCCTACCACTCTACACATCTTGTAAGTGTTTTTAACCCTTTTGGGGAAATTAAACATTTTTAAATTCTACACTTAGAGGCGCCTTTCTCTTGTATTTCTTGTTTCCTATTTAGAGATCGTTTCTCTCTAAAAGTTTCATAGTTTCATAGTTAGTAAGGTTGAATAAAGACACCAGTCCATCCAGTTCAACCTGAGTGAGTGTCTACAACCGTCCCCATCCCTGTACATTGCACACTCACATCAGTCCCTACCCTCAAGGAGCCCAGAATCCAAGGTCCCCATTCATATACTAGGCCAATTTTTGGACAGAAGCTAATTAACCTACCTGCATGTCTTTGGATTGTGGGAGGAAAGCCACACAGGCACAGGGAGAACATGCAAACTCCAGGCAGGTGGTGTCGTGGTTAGGATTTGAACCAGCGACCCTTCTTACTGCTAGGTGAGAGTGCTAACCACTACACCACTGTGCCGCCCGAAGTGCAGCCCTAAATGTGGAAGACTCCTGGTCCAATATAGACATTCTTTTCTGCTTGGTCCTGAAGTTCAGAGCGCCCTTGTATACACTATATCTTAATATGTATACACACACATACATGGTGTTGACCTTATGAATACATTACATATACATATCAAAGGGACTTAATATGGATAAAATGAATTATTGGAAATTCATATGTGTACACGTCATCTAAATGGCATTATGCAGTGTAATCAATGGTAAGAAACACAGTATAATAATTGGTTGTAGATATTGAGTCTAAGTAGGTTCCTATCAGTAGGCATGAGAATGCATCCTATAAGCCCGACGCGTTTCGTGGATAATACCACTCTTCAGGGGCATGCGACTATCATGATAAGTCTGAAAAATGGGGGACAAGGAATCAGAGGCTGTCCCAATTGTCTGTAACGGGAGCTGTGGAAGGAGCCCGCAGGAGAGGGACCGGGTGCACAAAACATCATCCCCGAGGAAAACGAAAGGCAGAAATCCAGATAGTGGTATGAGTGGGCTTCATGTCTGTTTAGGATATAAATGATGCCCCTCATGGCAACACCTCCCTGTGCACACTGCACACTACATGGCACTTACTTTTTTATATCCTAAATTGACATGAAGCCCACTCATACCACTATCTGGATTTCTGCCTTTCGTTTTCCTTAGGGATGATGTTTTGTGCTCCCGGTCCCTCTCCTGCGGGCTCCTTCCCCTTCATAATTGGGTGCCAGGTCAAAGGGAGTCATCCGTGCTCTTAGAATAATGCACAGAAACAAACTGTCACACTCTCATTCAGCTAAACTTTATTCAACAAAGCCAACAAGTCCCTGTCCTGGGACCACACACTGACGCGTTTCACCCGTCAGGACCCATCAAATATAGGCATTAGGATTGGAGTGATTGGGAACAGCAGCTATGGCAATGCAGCAGTTGCGTTCCAATAGACATGAATGAGACTGCCTGTACACCAATGCATGAAAAATACATCTGACTGATGCTGTAACAAGAAATGTTTTGTGTACTTAGTAAAATGTAAAATCAATCTGCCTGGATACTTATTGTATGTAAAGGATTATTCCTCGTTATGAATTAAGTTGGCACATCATGAATGAAATCCTCTCTTCCTTCCTGTGCACCCTTTCTCACAGACACATCTTGCCCAAAGCCTATAACACCAAACCATTTATCCGCTGCATCATTTTTATTCCATTTCCCTAAAGGCCTAAAACAACATAGCAATATACACATGAAAAGGATTGCATTGTTCTTCGTTACTTGCACCATATATTTCAAAATGGTTACTCCAAATGATTGTACCTTTGTGTGCGCCTAGTGATCTATGTTTGGAAAGGCAAAAAAAAAATCGCCTGTGCTTGTTTACTTCACAGTTGTCTGTTACAGATATGTCTATATATTTAAAGGGTAACTCCACTTTCATGAGAAAAAAATAGCGTATAAAAAAATAATAATATAGCATATACAATTGCTACACAAATCAAATTGTAATTGAATGTTATTCAATTACCTTTCATTTTTAATCTGCAGTCACTGTAATTCTCTGTAAAATGCAATGCAATATGGCTACCTGGAGGTGTTCTGTACACAGTGGGGTAAAGACGGCACCCCGGGTAGGTCATTTTCTGCTTGCGGGATTGGCTTACTGATTCCCCCAGAAGTCTGCACTAAGATTTAAATTCGATTTTGTGCATCCCCTGCAACAAAAATTGCATTTTTGGTGAGATATTCCCAAATAAAACACGTCTAAAGGAATGCAGACCCTGACATTTTCCTCATTAGAGCCCTGCAGGTGCAACAGCTGATTGATAATTACAAAACCACTCCCATATGGACTCACTCAGGACATATACACAGGCAAACAAACAGCTATTTCTCCAAAATGATAAAAGGTAGGGCTCTGCAACAAAGTTTGTTACAGTCCTTGCAATGTACATAGATCACCCAGAGGTGCTTCTTGTGAATAAAGGACAGGATTATCTCTACTGTATAACCAAAACGTACTGCTGAAGTTCTTCATTTTCCTACTTTTATCTCTGCTTGCATGTCAAGTCAGCACAGGAAGTACCTGTGAAAACTGTATACACTCCAGGTCGAAGCAACAATTTGAAGGCACTTCGGACATTATGGCATGGCGTTTACTAAGAGGTAAGGTGATATGCTACTTATGAAAATTGTTAAAGCGGGTTTAAGGGATAAGTTCACCTTTGGGAACCTGTTACAGGTTCCACCTGTTTTTAGGGTTTCACCATGTTCCTACTGCTGCAGCCGATGATCAATCCGCCCCCCCCCAGAGCTCTGTGTATGAATGAACTACAAGTCCCGACATCCTTTGCAGATGTTGACTTGTAGTCCTCAATGAACTTTAATGGTGCTGTGGAGCACTGTGGTAGTTCATTGATTCTTCCTGTCACCGTATCTGCTTGCCCGTAAGGGATATATAGGCGCACAGATACACTGACAGTCTGCAGGAGACCTGCATTGCACCAGCGATCTGTGGATCACTGGTGCAATGCTTTACGGGCTCCAAAAAAAGAAAAAAGAAATGTACATTTCTTTACCTGCAACATTTTTTAAATTTTTTTAGAAGTGAACTTATCCTTTAAAGCAGGGATATGCAATTAGCGGGCCTCCAGCTGTTGCAAACTACAAGTCCCATCATGCCTCTGCCTCGATGGATGTCAGAGTCTTGCTATGCCTCATGGGACTTGTAGTTCTGCAACAGCTGGAGGTCCGCTAATTGCATATCCCTGCTTTAAAGGATAAGTTCACTTCTAAAAAAATAAAAAAATGTTGCAGGTAAAGAAATGTACATTTATTTTTTATTTTTTTAGAGCCCGTAAAGCATTGCACCAGTGATCCACAGATCGCTGTTGCAATGCAGGTCTCCTGCAGATTGTCAGTGTATCTGTGCGCCCACATAACCCTTATGGGCAAGCAGATACGGTGACAGGAAGAATCAATGAACTACCACGGTGCTCCACAGCAGCATGATAGTTCATTGAGTCAACATCTGCAAAGGATGTCGGGACTTGTAGTTCATTCATACAAAGAGCTCTGGGGGGGGGGGGGATTGATCATCGGCTGCAGCAGTAGGAACATGGTGGAACCCTAAAAACCGGTAGAATCTGTAACATGTTCTCAAAGGTGAACTTATCCTTTAAACCCTCTTTAACAATTTTCATATGTAGCATATCACCTTACCTCTTAGTAAACGCCATGCCATAATGTCTGAAGTGCCTTCAAATTGTTGCTTCCACCTGGAGTGTATACAGTTTTCACAGGTACTTCCTGTGCTGACTTGACATGCAAGCAGAGATATAAGTAGGAAAATAAAGAACTTCAGCAGTACGTTTTGGTTATACAGTCTAACAATGCTGCCTTCCAATTGTGCCCCCTGTGCTCCTTGAACCAGAGTGAGGGCACTCTAATACAATAGGTGTGTTAGTCTCCAGATCACCAGGTGTAAACCGGGGGAAAAAGCTTAAGAAAAGAAAACGAATGCAACCAAAACATCTAATGATTGTTATGTAGCAACCTCTAGGTAGGCAGGTGCTAGAGTAGGATTTTTGTGTGACAGGTAAGGTAAATTTAGGCAGCCCTGGCTGGTACCCAGGGTCATCCCAGCTGGGCAGGAGTCGTTGGAGTTGTTGGGAGCTTGAACATGGAATGCTAGGCTGTCGGGGCCTTTAAGGGAGTTCCCCAGTCTGGGGGGGGGGGGGTGACCTTGGGCCCGGGGCTCGGGTGTGGATGAGGTCCTTCAAGAAACCATGAAGGCATCTCGGACAGGAGGCACAGGAGGAGCAAAGAGGAGCAGGGGATAGGATTACCCGGCAAGTCTTCAAGGAGATTAACAACTGGTCACAGCCAGGACGGCTGGTGAGTGACAAGCATCATCAGGAGGGCTTGAGAGGCACACCTGAGAGGACTGAGAGCATGCAGTCTGGGATGGGTGCAGAGCCAGTGGAGTGGACTGTGTTGTCAAGGGCAGTGGAGAAAGAAAGCTGCAGCCAGGAGGGCTGGCAGGGCCTGAAGGTGGGTTACTGGGCTTAGTAACCAAAGATAGGACAGCTAGCACCAGAACTTTCTACTTTCTTGCTACACCATAGGGGCCCACGGTCCCTGCCTGCAAAGGACTATTGCTAATGCCTGGCTGTGCCAGTGTCACCATGTGCTAGCTGTGCCTGGAACATTAAAGAGGAAGCGATGTGCAGGAGGTGAATGGATGAACCTTAGAGAGGAAGCGAGGTGCAGGAGGAGGAATGGAGCGAACCTATTGACTGTACATAGTTGTCCCAGAGAATTTCTATTATTTCTACTGGCATCTCATATTTCCCATACCAGCTAGACTCAAAATCAGTTTACTGAATCAGATCAGGCAGCTATTCGATTGGTTGCCAGAGGTTACAGTGTATCATTACCGTTCACTGGTTAGTTGCTAGAGGTTACAGCGCATGATTTCTGCTTGTTGATTGGTTGCTAGAGATTACTGTGGACATGACCTCAGGGGGGCACGATATACATATCAATGCTGCCGGCCGTCACTATTTACATATGAATGCCACCGCTATTTACATATGAATGCTGGTAATTTACATGTAAACACAGGGTCTGCAGGTGAGTCATCTGTACACAACAATAGGGCAGAGCTGGGCAGCATTAGTACCAGCACTTCACACTGAGATATTGGGACACAGCACAGGACTAAAACCTTAAGGGGCAAGGGAATTTAAACCAGGATAGTTGGCAAGTATGAGCCAGCTGCTTTGGGCCCCACAACAATGACAGGGCCCAGGGCAGCTGCCCCTTTTGCCCTGCCTTAAAAACGGCCCTGACCCCACCCAAGTTCAATTTCCTCAATAAAATACAAAAACAAAGCCAACGGACTGTTCATTGTCTTGGAGTGTCTAGGAAGTGAATGCTGGGCTGGGCAGGGTGACAGTTGGGACACAACACTTAGCAGCCCCTACAGGGGGTACCGCTACAGGTAAGTTGCAATATATTACAATTTTGGTTTGGATTTAATACGGCTTTAGGGTAAATTGAGAAGACTTTTTGATGTTAGCACAGTTGCAATGCTTCTTCAGTGAAGTCAGCAGTTCGCTTAACGGTTGTGCTTGTAGAGCGGAGTTGCCGTTTAAACCTTTTATTGCTAAAACCAACAGTGACATGATCCAGAATGATCATGCAAAAGTGCCTCCATCATACAAACAAGAACTAATTAGAACATTGTTGATCCGCTTTGCCTCGCTGTCTGTCTAGCAGTCTGCGTGTTTTTTTTTTAGTCATTGTCTGGAGAATTCACAGTCTTGTCTTCATGTGGTTCTGTTTTGTAGGGGGCTGAGAAGCTTTAGCGGTATCTTCTGTCAGATTTCTCCCAGTGGAACGCACTTTCTTCATAGAACGTGATCAAAAGCCTCCTGGTGTCAATTAGAAAAGCGAGATTTGCCTTAACAGATGTTACACATGTTTGTCTTCTGGTTGGGGTTGGGGTGAAGAGTAAGTAAGTATCTTTTATAAACAGTGCCATATGTCTATCATAATATAAAAACAGTGCTAAGGTCAGGTATTACATGGCTTTGCAATGATATACCAGATATGCGGCTTCTGTTCGGGGAATACCTATCTGAACACCTGTCTGATCTTTAGAAGCCAGAAAAAAAGGAATGTGGTAAACATAAGTAGTTGTATCACTTACTATGGATGTATAGCTAAATTCTTTTTTAGTTTTGAATAGAGTAGGGAAGGGATTAAACCCATGTCATATTTTTCTTTTTGCTGTATTTTGTTGGGGAGATTTTTGCTTAAAGCCATATCTAGGTCCATTGATTTAAGTGGGAACCCAGCAACCTGCCTGCTCCACTTGACAAAGTGACCCTCCTGAAAATACAAGGCTTCTCTTACTATCCACTTGGTGAATGCGGCCAAGGCTTGCATCCCGGTTTTGGGGTAGCAAATGCAACCTCTGACTAGGTCACAGTGGTATTACAAAGTCAATGATCTTCTTCCTATGAAAGACTTAACAGGTACACTTCACAACACCAATGAAGTATTTAGAGAAAAGTGGAGGCCCTGGAGATACTTTACCTGGACAGATGATGATCTGCAGGTAATGTCTCAATCTGACCATGAAATATCTTTTCACTCGATTGTGTGCATATGCATCTCTTAAATCCAATCTGAAGACATCCCCGGACAGTGACCCTCCTTCCCCTTCCCCCTATCTTTATTCCCCTCTCCTTCCCCACTGTCACCCCCCCTTTCTTTTTCTTCTCCCCACTTTCCGCTAGCCCTGTTCCCCCCTGCTTTGCCTATTACAGCGTCAGGACCTGCCACCAACATTCTTTCTACAGGGGGTCCCTTACGAACGCCCGACCTACGAACAACCCCTACTTACGAACGGGGCGCTGCGGGGACCCTCCGCCATTTTTCGGTGTTTTTCGCCGTCTTTCGGCCGTTCTGCGCATGCGCGGCCATACGGAGCCTCGGAAAATGCCGGAAATGTCCGTAATTTGCCGCGCATGCGCATAACGGCATTAGACGGAACATCGGAAATGTCCGGAAATCTCTGTATTTGTCGGTCTGCGCATGCACGGCCGACTTACGAACATTTCCAACTTCCGTACAGGCGGGCAGTCCCTAACGAGTTCGTAACTCGGGGACCCCCTGTACTGCCCCTTGTCATGATATCATTACACTGTTTTAGTCTTTTGGAGCCTGGGAGGAACCTGCCATTGGACACCCAATGGGAAGTGTCCATGTCACCCAGAAAATGCGTGGGCACTAGAAAAAGGACCCTCTCTTTCTGACATCAAGAAGATAGAAGACTCCAGATCTAATGCATAACGTAACTTGCTTAATTTCCTTGGTGGTATTCCCGAGTGTGACTCGGGGTGAAATTTCAGTGGCATTAGCGGTAACCCCGAGCCACACTTGGGACTGCATCACTGGATCCTGGAAGAGGAGACTTACCTTGTCCCCACGATCCCACAATGTACTCCGGCTGTGTCTGGCGGCCGGATCTTCCGCCCGATGCTCTGTGTGTTCTGGCTTCCCTTCCCTGCGAGTGTCATGATGCAGGGGGGTGAAACCAGCGGCAGATTCAAAATGTCTAAATCACAACACACACAATACATTGTAATCTTATTGGATTACATTACTCTTTTAAATCATTTGACCTCAGTTTGCCCCCCCCCCCCAGTGCTCTGTCCAGTTCCCTTGCCTGCAGTTTTACTATTCTTTCTGCCTGGAAACTGGAGAACGACCATGGCATCCAAAAAGCGGGGCTCTACATCAAAAGCGGTTTATGACCTGCTGCAAAACAGCGATTGCGATACAGAATCACTTGCAGAATTGAGTGATAGCGATTTGTGGGGAAATTCGTCATCAGACACAGAAAGTGATTTCAGCGACGATCCTGCGACTGAGCTCAGTGATGTGCGGACTTGGTGCTCTATTGACTGCGGTACGGATCACGCAGTGCCCCCAAGATTCCCATTTACTGTAGCACCTGGTTTGAAAGTGGATGTTGAAGATGACAACCCCTTGGCATACCTACAACTATTGTTACAAACCAGTACCAAGAGCAACAAGCTGCTAGGCATCTGAAGTTTTCAATAAATAGAAAGTGGGAACCAGTCCAAAGAGGACATTTGGAAATTTCTGGGCCTAATAATTCTTCGGAGAGTGGTGGGGAAACCCCTGCAGAAGTGGTATTGGACAACCAATAAATGACTTGCCACTCCATTCTTTGGCACGGTCATGTCAGAGTACAAATTTTCCCTGATAATTGTAACGCCGAGCGCTCCGGGTGCCTCCTCCATCCCGGAGCGCCCACGGCGTCCTCGGCTCTGCAGCGCCCCGGTCGGCTCCGCTGACCGCAGGCGCCGCTCGGTTCTCTCTATGCGATCCTCGTGGTGGCCTCGGTCCGCCCGGGGATCGCATTCCATTCCCCCTGCCTCTCTCCTCCTACCTTCTCCTGCGGGCGCGCCCCCGCTCCCCAGGCGCGCGCGCACGCACACTACTGTTGATCTTAAAGGGCCAGCGCACCAGTAATTGGTGCCTGGTCCAAATTGCTGTTACACCCTAAACACTTTTAAAACCCACTTCCCCTTCCTGTCCAGGCCGGATCTTGTGTTGCCTTAGTGCCCAGTGAAAGCGTTAGTGTGTTTTGCTCCTTCTGTGTATCCAGACCTTTGCTGTTGCCCCCGACTACGAACCTTTGCCACCTGCCTTGACCCTTTGCTACGTTTGACCTTGCCTCTGCCTAATCCTTGTGTACCGCGCCTGTCTCAGCTGTCAGTGGGGTCGAGTTGCTATTGGAAGACGCGACCTGGTTGCTACCGCCGCTACAAGTCCATCCCGCCTTGCGGCGGGCTCTGGTGAAAACCAGTAGCAACATTAGAACCGGTCCTCCAATACAACCCGTGCTATCACCCCATTGGCATAGGGGATCCACCTCCTGTTCCCCGCCGTACCCGGAACGTGACAATAATGAAGTATTTGCACTTTGAAAACAATGAAGAATTTGATGAAACTACTCATCCAGCACCAAAACTCAAGAAAATTTGTATATCAAATTATTCTGAAGAATTTCCAACAGAGCTATGTGCCAGATAGAGACATCAGCATAGATAAAAGTCTAATGGCCTACAAGGGAAAGCTCAGCTGGATACAATACATTGCATCAAAGAGAGCACTATTTGGCGTAAAATCCTTCATGCTATGTGAATCAACAACTGGTTACATTTGGAATTCTGTCCTATACACTGGAAAAGGAACCAAATTCAACCCAAAATACAGTAATTATGGAATGGCAAAATCTTCTGTTCTTTCACTGATTGAGCCGTTGCTAAATAAGGGCTATAGTGTAACTACAGACAACTTTTACACATCTCCTGAACTTTATGAGTTCCTTCTGCAGAACAAAACGGGTGCCTATGGAACCGTTAGGGCTAACCGGCGAGACATGCCGCCAATCTTTGGCAATAAGAAGCTCAAGACTGGAGAAATGGTTGCCTGGCAGAAAGGCAAAATGATGGCACTGCGATGGAGTGACAAAAAAGATGTGTGCCTAATAAGTACAATCCATAATACCACTGTCATGGTACGCACAAAAGGTGGGAAAGACATCATGAAGCCACAAGTAGTGATAGACTACAACAACACCATGGGAGGTGTTGACAAAGCCGACTAAGCAATGACATTCTATCCAGCAATGAGAAAAAAACTAAAAAAGTATTACAAGAAGATCTTCAGGCATCTTCTTGAGCAATGCTTGTGGAATGCCTACATTCTGCTCAAAAAAAAGAGTGGCAAGCCTGTGGTTCATGCTGACTTTATTTGGAAAGTTGCCGAACTGATCTTTCTAAACCACCAAACACCAATGGCTGTGAATAGAGATGGACATCGTGCTGCTGGCTTTGTCAACCCGGAACGCCTGACTGGTCGTCACTTCATGGACTACATCCTACCAACTGAGAAAAAATCAGCCCCCACAAGGATGTGTTGCTCAAAGCGTGATGACAGTGGTTTGTTGCTGAAAGCATGATGACAGTGGAAAGAAAATCCGAATGGAAACCAGGTTTCATTGTCCTGATTGTGACGTCAGGACTTTGTGCAGTCCCATGTTTCAAAATTTATCATACCCGGGATGTTTACTGAAGCAATATGACTAGTAATATTGCACCCTTGTTTGGACAAAAACATTGTTAATGTTTTTGATTTGATTATATTATTAACTAAAATGTATTGAATAACATTTATTATTATTATATTATTATTAGTTATTATTTATAGTTATTTATTATATTATAATTTATGATTTTCCATGCAAAACAATTGTACCGCTTTCCTCACTCTAACCGCTATGTTGACTGGGTTGATTGCCTTGGATGTTCAGTGACCTGCTTATGCAGGTAAGAACGGGGTGGTTTGTGCTGAGCCTCTGCGAATTTTAATACCATCTGATCTCCTCTTTTCCTCTCTCTTTTTTCCCTCTTTCGTCCATCTTTTCTCCCAACCCCTCTTTTCTTTTTCACGGATTCTGTGGTTAATCGCCCACAAAAGGTTGGAAGTTTGGAATATACCTAATTTCCCTATATAGAAATATTAGTATTATATTAAATGATTCTATTTTCCCTTTTTTCTGTCATAATTTTTTTTGGACAATTCCAGGCTGTTTTCCCCAATAATATTACCCTTTATTAGGTGAACCTGGTGCGTCTTTGGGTGCTGTGAGGTAAAACAAGGGGTGGAATTCTCTATCTCCAGTCCTTCTGCAGTTTTTGTCTGTGGTATTAGATCATCCCTCCCTGCTGGAATGGCAGACCATATTGTTCTATTTTTCATTTAGAATTGAGGTAAATGTTATTCCTTAACCATTACTATATACTTTATAGGACTATATAATACTATTTAACAGTACGCAAATATGGTTTAATTTATTCTCTCTCTTTGGTTACAATAAGGTCCTTCCAGTTCTTGTAAACTTTGGCTTTGGTCTATGCATCTAATAAATAGTGTTTTATGAATACAAGCACCTGGTAGGCATTCCTCTTCACTTTATCATTATTTTGTATAAAATGTACTCTATAAAATGTATGATTTTTCTCTATAAAACATATATGGGGATGTCCTATTGACATGCCATGCAATTTTACTTATGGCAATTTTTAAGCATATGCATTTACAACTGTTGTTTTCTTTATAGTATATAATACTTCAAGCGACACTTCCAAAAACTCCTGAAGAAGCGCCTCTGAGCAAAACATGTAGAGTAAGAAATGGCTGTATACGTTCAAAGAATTAATACGTGACTCTTGTAAATGTTTACTGCGATTTTAAAGAATTGTTTAAATAACATTTTTATTTTTTCAAATTGATTGTTCATTCTACATCTTGGTACCTTCATATGAATGGGATTTGGTACAGAATTTCAATTTCTTGTCATCCAGTTCTCAAATACATGTTGGTTGTCATCATCTCTATTCCATAGGCCCAACAAACATTGGGTCTAGACCAAACATGATCATCATTGTAGTTATATCTGGAGGAAGAATCAGAATTTTCCCTATGCCATCTCTCTATCTGCTTCCTGGGAGTAAAAGGCTAGCCAAACTTGGCTGGTGCTCCAAATTGTTTTCTACGTTGATGAACTCCAGAAGACCAAGCACTATTAAACTTTACAAAAGAGTATGGGTGAGATTCATCCAGTTTTCAGCTGCCTTTGACTTTTCCTGCTCCAACCCTCAAATCCGCTGCTTTCTGGACTTGTTACAGACTGATCTTGACATTGAGTGTCAATTCTCTTAAAGTACAGGTCTCTGCACTCTTGACTATTTCTAATGTGTCTTGGGCAAAATCATTCCTAAAGCCCCATACACACTATCAGATTTTCTACAGATTTTTGTCTTCAGATATACCAAAACCATGTAGTGCAAGGGCCTGCCGGATTACATACAAATTGAAACTCTTAAGATTTGACCTCATATTATATGGTTTTGGTAAATCTGAAGACAAAAATCTGCAGAAAATCTAATAGTGTGTATGGCGCTTTAGTCATTCAGTTCTTTAAAAGTAAAATATGGCTTAGACTTCAGAGAAAACCAATATTCCCCAAGTGGGACTTACTACTTGTCTATGGACCTATCCATAAAGACAGCCTTTCTAACAGCTATTAACTCAGTCAAGAGGGTTTCTGGGAGCAGGGCCTTGGGCTACAAGGAACACTTGTTTACCTTCTACAGTATCTGGTACTTATCCTCATGTCGAGATTGAATCCAAAAGTGATGCAGCATTTCACAATAGCCAAAGATTGTTCTCCCTGTATTCCAGATGTCCGGGGATAACCAGTCTCATCTGCTGGATGTCAGCAAGACACGATCAACTTATCTACAGGTTCTGGCTTCATTTAGGATTCTGACTTTCTCTTCTTTACATAGTATGCTGCCATGGAGTTAAGTCAAAAAAGGAAAAATATGATATTCGACAGAGAACTTGTTTGTTTTTGGTAATAGATACACTCTAGGGCAGCCTTTCTCAACCTTTTCAACACAGAGGAAGTCTTGAAATAACGCCACAGACTCAGGGAACCCCTCCTAAAAATTACAATATCTGAAACTCATGATAGATTACTGTGATAGTCAGTGGGCAGAATGCTCATTACACTTAGACCACTTTTACACTGAGGCGCTTTTCAGGTGCTTTTCCGCTAAAAACAGCGCCTAAAAAGCTCACGAAAAACTTATTTCCATTAAAATTAATGAACACTTTCACACTGGGGCAATGTGCTGGCAGGGCTGTGAAAAACTCCCTTCCCCATTGAAATGAATGGAAAGCTCTTCAAAAGCGCCTGAAAAGCTCTTCAAAAGCGCCTGAAAAGCTCTCAAAAGCGCTCAGTGTTTTTACTGGCAGTTTAGAAGCACTTCAGTGTGAAAGTGGCCTTACAGATAGCTAAATAGATCAATGGTGTCAGCGGAAACTTATCTGAGAGGCAAAAATTGATCATTGCTCAAAGAAATCCTAACGACCTATGGAGGAACCCTAGGGTTCCATGGGACCCTGGTTGAGAAACCCTGGTCTAGGGGTTAAGTTTAAATGTTGGGTGTAGGTAATGAGTTACTCCAAAGGAAGTTGGTCTGACCACTTTTTCATTTCTATGGTTACTGCTGACAGTCTACAGATAACCACTTAAGGAGGCTGGAAAGATGGAAAACATGTCTCCTTTGCTACTGCCTCGACTCTTACCGACTGAAGATTACCTGAAAATGATAATTTACCATATTTCTGTCCAACACACAAGGTTTAGGTGATACGTCAATGCCAGGGATGAAAGCTCATTTCACAGAGCCTTGGGCCTCTGATGCTGTTTTGGAAACCTTAGCATTAGTATCAAAGATATAACCTAACTTGTTTTCTATTTAGAAACTGATTGTACCCTATTACATTACAGTTTGTCAGCAAACATGAATGTGGTTGAAGCCACACATGGTAAATAAAAGACCAGCCATTCTTGATCAGCTCTATAGCTATGCCAACAATCCCAACTCCATTATCATGACTTCAACGACTCGTTAAAATGTTGTGTCTGCTCCAGCCTAAATAAGTATGTGCTGTCACTGAGGGAAGAGGACTAAAAATGTATTGTTAAGTGCACAGCATTTCATCAAGTAAACTATTTAACACAAGTATGCAGTTCTGATTTTGTGTACCGTAATTAACAATCCACAAAACATTGACAAAATCAGAGATTTACACCAGAATAAAAAGCCTGCGGCCCATGTTGGGTTTACAAAAATTAGCAGTACTTTAATATGATACATACAGTATACTTTGTCTCTTAAAGGTGAACTCTAGATAAATCTGTATTTGGTCCATACTTTGCAAAAATAATACTTATGAATGTTTTTATTTATAAAGGCATAGGCTTAAAGTAAAACTACAAGGCCCTGGAAAAAAATCTTTAGACTGGCCTCTAATTCCCCGTACACACGATTGGACTTTCCGCCAACAAAACCGTGGATTTTTGTTCGAAGGTTGTTGGCTCAAACTTGTCTTGCATACACATGGTCACACAAATGTTGGCCAACAATTACGAACGTGGGAACGCGGTGACGTACAAGATGTACGACGAGCCGACAAAAAGGAAGTTCAATAGCCAGTGCGGCGCCTTCTGCTTGATTCTGAGCATGCGTGAACTTTTGTGCGCCGAACTTGTGTACACATGATCAGACTTTTCCGACAACAACAAAGTTTTGTTGGCGGAAAATTTGAGAACCTGCTAGCCAACATTTTTTGGTGGAAAGTCCGACAGCAAATGTTCGATGGAGCATACACACGGTCGGACTTTCTGACAACAAGCTCACATCCAACATTTCTAGTCGGAAAATACGTCCGTGTGTACGCGGCATAACAGTTATGGCTATTTTAGTTTTTCGAGAGTCGTTAGCATGGCAAAATCCGAATATTGATGGAATCTATCAAACAACTTTTAGAAGGAAATTTTACTTTAGGGAAAGTTTTGCTATATCAGGATCTTTTACTTTCTATTCTACTAAGATATTTATAACACTATTGAGATGAGGGGGAGGTGTTCTTTAACCACTTCAGCGCCAGAATATATGGCTGCTCAATGACGAGGCCATTTTTTGCGATATAGCACTGCGTCACTTTAACTGACAATTGTGCGGTTGTGTGACGAAATTTACGTCCTTTTTTTCCCCACAAATAGAGCTTTCTTTTGGTGATATTTGATCATCTCTGTGGTTTTATTTTTTGCACTATAAACAAAAAAGAGTGACAATTTTGAAAAAAAACACAATATTTTGTACTTTTTGCTATAATAAATATCCCCATTTTTTTTTTTTTAAAAGCAAATTTTTTCCTCAGTTTAGTCCGATATGTATTCTTCTACATATTTTTGGTAATAAAAAATCGCAATAAGCGCACATTCATTGGTTTGCACAAAAAATATAGCATCTACAAAATAGGGGATAGATTTATGGCATTTTTATTATTATTATTTTTTTTTACTAGTAATGGCGGCGATCTGCGATTTTTATCGGGACTGCGACATTATGGCGGACACATTTTTTAAACCTTTGACAATTATACAACGATCACTGCTATAAATATGCACTGATTACTGTGTCACTGGCAGGGAAGGGGTTAACACTAGGGGCGATCAAGGGGTTAACTGTGTTCCCTGACTGTGTGTTCTAACTGTGGGGGGAGGGCACTGACTATAGGAGATGACAGATCGTGGTTCCTAGCTATCAGGAACTCACACTCTGCTTCTCCTCTCCTCACAGAATAGGGATTTGTGTGTTTACACACACACGTCCCTGTTCAGCCTATAGTGCCCTTGATCGCGTGGCCAGCGATCATCGCGAACGCCAGCCACAAGCATCGGCACCCCTGCAATGCAGCGGGCGCACGCCTGCTAACCCGCTTAAAAGAGCCGACATACAGCTACGGCGGTTCGCAGGATCGTGCCGACCTGCCGCAGTATAATGACGGCGGCTGGTCGGCAATTGGTTAAAAACAAGAACTTAAGCTGGCCATACATGGATCAAAATTCAGCCAGTCTAACAGGGACAAGCTAAATTTTGATCTATGTATGGGCTGGCTGGTTGTACATAAGTCAATCTATCGATCGACTTGTGTACAAAAAACAGCCTGTCAGGTTTTTCCCAAATGATCAGTGCCACCGGCTATAGCTGGCAACACTGATTATTGTACTCTGATGGCAGGGAAGGCTCCCCACTCTAAGAATCCAATAACACAGTGGGAGTGATCTCCCCATTCACATCGAATGTGTGGATGGGGGAATCAGAGCTTTTTTATTTTCATTCAGGCTGATAATGCTGCATGGGATGCACTAGATTTCTACCTGATCAAGTACCCTGAGGAGGTCACGTGGTGTGACGTAACGTGTAGGGCGTGGCCGGAGCACATCGTGGACTAGAAGTGGGAGGGAATCCTTTATTGAAGAGACGCAGCTGTGATCCCGGAAGGGTAGTTTATCGATTTCTATTTAATTGGTATCCAAGGCTTATGTTTTATGCCTATGAGGTGAGAGTTCTGGGAGGACAGAGGTGTTGGTGACAGCGTTTTGACTCTCTGGGAATCATTAATAGACTTATTTTCACTATTGGAACACTGGATGAGCTAAGTCATTGGACTTTATTCACTATATTCAATTATATTTATTAATTTTTCACCTATGGTTTATATACTTATTATGGTGTTGTATTGAAGGTTTTGCGCAAGATCACTGTACATTATATTTATTCTTACATATGTAGTTGTGAACACTTTTAGGTTTTGCAGCATTTCCACTATTTGATTTATTATTTAATAGATTTTTTTCATGATTACCTGGTAGCGCAGAGGACTATTTATATATTTTAAACCCTCCTATCATTTTTAGCCAAGTAGACTGTCATCTTGAGCTCTATTTGTTCTTCAGTTGTCATGATGCTGCACATATGAGCCATTTGATGGTTTGACAGTTTGGTTGCACAAGCAACCGCATAACGACTAAATGTGGGCTTAGAAAGCAATAGCCCCTCCCTAAGGTAGATATAGTATACTTACACACCAACATAGGGTGTGTAATCTGGATCTTGTTACCCTTTAGATCTTTATGTTTGTGTGTAAGCATACTATATCTACCATAGGGAGTGGATATTGCTTTATAAACCCACATTTAGTCATCGTGTGGGTTTATATGTAGCTTTTCGTTTATTACTTTTTCATGGCATGGCCTCCCCACAGATACACTATTTGACTAACTCCTGAAGAAGGGAACATTGCTTCATGAAATGCATTGAGATATAGTATGATATGTACCAACCTCAATATCTGGAATGTTGATTATATCTAAAAATATACATCAACATTTATATGTACTTTTTTCTACTTTTTTTTCATATTATGACATGTGTACATGTACATCTATTTTTTTTGTATTAGGGATTGACTTCCGGGAAACATCTCTACACTTTCAGCCATCCTCGGCTTATGCACTTAAAAAAAAAATACACTGAATGAAGTATAAATAAATAGAAAGCTGCATTCATTTGTGTCTTTAATATGTGCTTGGTGTTTAGCTTTAAATATTCTTAGCTAAAATAAATTAAATACAAATGACTCATCCATTAAAATAATATCAGGAAATAAACTGAAATTTAAACATCATTTTTAATGCATGGCTGTTAAAAAACCCAAGAGGTGAACTATAGTTTATTTGAACTAACAAATGATTGCAAAATCTGAGGATGTAAAATAAGAATTTGAAGAACAAATATTTGAAGAGATCTGTTATTGTTGAGAAAAGAGCAGTATTTTTGGCTGGTGTAATGACATTGTCATATCTTCCTGCTGATTTATTTATTCACTTAGCTCAAAAATATTGAGATTTATGACCATGTAAATTTGTCTTTGCACATTTATGAGGTTTGAAATCAAAATATGGTTATCACTCATGCAAATTTGAATTACTCTATTCGCGCAATGGAATTAAAGTTCATGGAAGGATACCAATTAGCAGTAGAGTAGCTTATTGGTTTAGCACTGTACTGTGATGGGGTCTAGGAAAAAGAGCAACAATTTAATATATTAGTCTACCAGGCGTCCAGATGAAGTGGCTGCATTAAATTTTGTATTTTAGGGCTTTTTTCTTCTTTGCAGGTAAAAAAAAAACTGCAAAGATCCTTCGCTTATGCTACTACTGTGGTGTTCCTACTCCTTGAAGGCTATTAAGGTTATTAGCACTGTGAACCATATACAGCCCTGGCGAAAAGTTTTGAGAATGACACAAACAATAATTTTCATAAAGTCTGCTGCCTCAGTTTTTATGATGGCAATTTGCATATATTCCAGAATGTTATGAAGAGTGATCAGATGAATTGCAATTAATTGCAAAGTCTCTCTTTGCCATGAAAATGAACTTAATCCTAAAAAAAAAAAAATTCCACTGCATTTCAGCCCTGCCACAAAAGGATCTGTTGACATAATGTCAGTGATTCTCTCATTAACGCAGGTGTAAGTGTTGTCGAGGACAAGGCTGGAAATCACTCACGTTGCTGATTGAGTTAGAATAACAGACTAGAAGCTTTAAAATGAGGGTGGTGCTTAAAATCATTGTTCTTCCTTTGTTCACCATGGTTACATGCAAGGAAACATGTGCAGTCATCATTACTTTGCACAAAAAGGGATTCACAGGCAAGGATATTGCTACTACTAAGTATGCACCTAAATCAACCATTTATCGGATCATCAAGAACTTCAAGGAGAGATGTTCAATTGTTGTGAAGAAGGCTTCCGGGCACCCAAGAAAGTCCAGCAAGTGCCAGGATGATTGATTCAGCTGCGGGATCGGGGCACCACCAGTGCAGAGTTTGCTCACAAATGCCAGCAGGCATGTGTGAGTACATCTACACGCACTGTGAGGCGAAAACTTTTGGAGGATGGCCTGGTGTAAAGAAGGGCAGCAAAGAAGCTACTTCTCTCCAGGAAAAACATCAGGGACAGACTGATTTTTTTCTAAAAGGTACAGGGATTGGAGTGCTGAGGACTGGGGTAAAGTAACTTGTGGTCAATCCTCAAGAGGCGGGGAAACAAAAAAAAAAAAACACAAATTCTGACAAACTCCAAGCATTGCCCCAAGCATTGCCCTCAGTTAGGCCCAGAAGTTGATTGACAGCATGCAAAGGCAAATTGTTCACATCTGGTTTTGGTCCATGGAACGCACCGCAACCCGTACTTCCTGGCTTTTGTTACACTATACCTGTAATCGCTTTGATTCTTGTAAGTGTGCTGCATTACTTGCACATTAAAAAAGTGTTATACAGAGTCATGCTATGGCCATTATTATTATCTTTTCATGAGTTTGGTGGGGTGGAGGAGACTAAGGAGTTAGCCATGAGGACCTTATTTACAGTCATTGAGACTGTGGAGGCTAGTAACCCTTTGATGGGTAGTGTTATCTGGTGAGTGAAGCACAAAAGATGGGCACAAGTGTGACACGAAGATACTGCCCAATTGAATGCACGTTTTGGCAGCACCTATTACACTCTAATCTTTATATTGAAGTGATTTATTTTTTATATGAATTTATGGACTTTCATTTGATTTTATGTACTTTTTTTGATTATATCATTATACACAGCAACCACTGTAGCACTTTGATTATATTGTATCATTGCACATTAGCACTTTGCCTTATGGTATGGATACCTATGCAGTTTGCACTTGCACTTAGCACTTTTGTTCCAGGGTTGTTTTTGTCTTTATGATTACTAATGTTGTTTTATTTGTATATTTGTGTATGATTTCATATTAATTGTGATACATTAGAGCAAATTTCACACTAGCAGCGGCATTTCCACCTACCCAATACTGTACTTCATTTTTTGCCATCAACCCTTTTGGTGGTTGGTATATGTGGAGGCAGCAGCTATTACCATTACTTTTTAGTTTATAGCCGGGAACTATTTCCTTTCCTTTCTGCTTTCTATGCAGAGCTGTACCAGATTTTGCACTCTCCAGTCTTAGTAAATCGACCCTATTGGGGTTGATTTAATAAAGCAAAATAGGCTGTGCACTTTGCAATGTGAAGTTGCACTCTCCATGTGCAGTTGCTCCAGAGCTTAGTAAATGAGGCAATGCTTCACCTTGCAAAGGGTACCCAATCATGTGCAAGTAAAATTAAAAAAAACTAAATGTTTGCTTGCACATGATTGGATGATGGCAGTCATCAGAGCTTCTATTCATTTGCTAATCTCTGGAGCAACTTTGCATTTAGCAAAGTGCACAGCCTATTTGACTTTAGTAAATAAACCCCATTGTGTTCTTGTAGTGCAGCAGAGGCAAACTGCACAGGCAATTGGGAGCTTACTGGATTTCTAGCAGCAGCATTCATAATAGACTGAAGGGGGTATAGCCTGCCAAAGGGTAGGCCATTAAGGAGCGGATTGAAGTAGTCAAGGCGGGAAATAACCAAGGAGTGAATAAGTTGCTTTGTGGTGTCATTAGTCAGGAAGGATCGAATTATGGAGATGTTGCGGGGGTTAAGGCGGCAGGATTTAGCCAGTGATTGGATATGGGGGCTGAAGGAGAGGTCAGAGTCAAGGATTACACCCAGGACCCTGGCATGTGTGGAGGGACCAATGATTGTGTTGTTGATCTTAATGGTAAAGTCATGGGGGGGACCGGAAAGGAGAAAATATAACAAGCTCAGTTTTAGAAAGATTGAGTTTGAGAAAATGGTGTGACATCCATACCGATATGTCATTCAGTAAATTTGAGATTTGTGAGGAGATCGAGGGGGTGAGTTGAGGAGTGGAGAGATAGATCTGGGTGTCATCAGCGTAGAGGTGGTATTGGAAGCCATGGGAGGTTATCAACTGGCCCAGGGAAAAGGTATAGAGAGAGAATAGGAGGGGCCCAAGGACGGAGCCTTGGGGTACTCCAACAGAAAGAGGAAGAGGAGCAGAGGAGATGGAGTTGTAAGTGACACTGAAAGTGCCCTGAGATAAGTAGGAGAAGAACCAGGATAAGCAGAATCACGGAGGCCAAGGGAGTGGAGTTTGCTGAGAAGGAGCAGGTGGTCAACTGTGTCAAAGGCAGCAGAGTGGTCCAAGAGTTTGAGTATGGAGTACAGGCCATTGGTTTTAGCAGTTAGTAGGTCATTTGTGAGTTTTAGTAGGGCAGTTTCAGTGGAATGTTGTGGGCGGAAGCCAGACTGTAGGGGGTCGAGAAGGTTGTTGTCAGTGAGGTAGCAGCTCATTCGGTCATGGACAAGGCATTCATGAGCTTGGAGGCAAACGGGAGCAGGGAGATGGGTCTTAAGTTATTCAAACAGGTGGGGGTCTAGTAAGGGTTTTTTAAGTATGGGGGTAAAAAGTGCATATTTTAGTGGGGAAGAAAAGGTGCCGGAGGAGAGGGAGAGGTTGAAGATGTGGGTTAGGGAGTTTAGGATAGAGCGGGAAGGTGGTTGCAGACATTGTGAGGGGATAGGGTCCAGCGGACAGGTGGTGAGGTGGGCCATGGAGAGGAGTTTATCAACTTCATCCGTGATAACTGGGCAGAAAGAGGAGTATTGAGTGTGATGTTGGACCTGATGTGTTGGGTAGGGGAGGAAGTTGAATGCTGGATATCTCCTTGCGAATTGTGTCGACTTTGCTTTTGAAATGGTTGTCAATCTCCTATCCTATGTCCTATCTCCAATTTGTCTGCACTGAGTTTGAGGGTCTTCTGTTTGTGCTATGTTTCCATACTAGTAGTTTAGTGTTTTTAATATGCTGATGCTCAATACATGCATAAAATACATTATATGCGCATATTATCTTATCGGAAAATTGTTGTTTCAGCAAATGTTCTCTTTAGCGTTAGTTAGAGAGGTATTATAGATTTTATGCATTCTATTGTGTGTTGTTTCTGTTTAAGCCCTGGAAAAATTAAATATTACTTTTTCATAAAATGTTCATATACAAGTGAATGAATTAGAACTCATTCCCCAGAATCCCTCTTTCAGTAAGATATAATTGTACATACAGTGTATATAGCAACCAAACACATACTGTATATAAATATATTTAAAAACATGAAAATAAATGTACACCCAAAACCAATAATGTTTCACTTTAAAGTGAAACTATTTCAACTTAATAAGTCCCATTTCCACAGCGGATCTCTCATGCCTAATATTAATAAGTATAAAATAAGTATTAAATAAGTACCTGAATATGTCCGGGAAAATCAGACCACCATAATGCTTTTATAGGGATAACCTGTTTGGTCCACAACTGGGGTCTTTCTGAGTGGTCTGAGTGAATTATGTTCAATGTTGCCACCAGTCCATTAAATCAATCTTCAAACATTTATTAGTCAAGACTAAATGCCTATGCTGCTGCAGCACTCCGCCCATGCTCCGCATGAACAGAGGCCCTCAATTTCAAAATTGAGGTAGTAGAGGATACAGAATTAGATTATTTAACCCCTATGGTAATTTGACTTTCTTGATGCTGTGATTGGCATAGTGCAAAGGAGGAGGGTAGGTACATCATCGGCGTCATCAGGTGGGCACCCTCCTTCTTCTTCTCCATCTGATTAACCTACAACATCTCCAAAGGGCTAAATGATGATACCTGGTTCCCAGGTACATACTACTCATCTTCACACCCTTCTGTCTCATCTTGCTGTCTTTCCTGTTAACCCATATTCAATTGCTGCTTTTTTTTCTGCTGCCTTTTTTTGCTGGAGGGAAGTCCCCCTTGGTCCCATCTTCTTCGGAAGTATGTTTTTTGGTGTACCAACAAAACCCCTGCATCCTACTTTTGCTGTGAAATCCATTATCTTCCAGCCATTTCGAGTAGCTTCAGTTGGTAATTCTGAGTACTTAGCCTTTTTTTCTTTTCTTCAACCCCATCTTCCCATGGTAGCGTCATTTCCACAAGGTATGCTAGTGTGGACCACAGGACTAAGTCTAGCAGGAATATTGTAGTCACAATGTTTTTTCAACATCCATTTTTTGCAATCCCAAGTGATTTGCAGGATACATGTATCCTTTGATTAATTTGATGTTCTGTACGTTGGCTTAATGATACTAATTTGTGTGATATAGACATTCCCTGACAATATTTTAGGAGAGAATTTATGGTCCAGCTCTGTTCCAAGAAAAAAATCAGCAGTCGTTTTCCAGTGTCCTCTAGGTGGACTCTGGAGCTAATTTTACTAAAATGTGCTACTCCTATGAAAGCTTGCATCAAAATATATTTTTTACTTGCCATAGAATTTAGTGTGGTGAAAAGTGTGGTGTTTTTTCGTCTTTTTTGTTTGGAAGATTGCATCAAAATATACCTGCACTTTTACTAAACATGACACATTTGGAATTGTGCCTGCAGCTTCTGAAAAATGTTAACATGATGAGTTAAACCGTCCACTAGCACACGGCACAGCTTAAGACACAAAGCACAGAAAGTAAGAAAAAAAGCATTAAACAGTCCAAGCTAGAAGCAGAGCAGGGTGTCATACACTCCCATTAACCAGAATCCTCAGAAGATGAATAAAAAGCCCTGTCATAAAGTTGTAATTTAGTAAATAGTCTGGCAGAGTAGTTTAAAGTAATACACTTTCTGTCTTTTTTTTTTACTACCAGAGCAAAAATGTATTTCTTTTTTTTTATTTTAACAGTGTTAAGTTTTATATTAGGGTGTTGTCCTCTAAACTGGGCTCCCAGCAGCCATCTTGGGAAAGCCTGTGTCTGATTGGACGCAGATCTCTCCGCATTTTTCATGTTTTGTTGCCTCTCAACCTGGAATTAACATGGATTGTTTGAGGATTTGCATCATTTAAACTTCTTGCTGACCGCCCACCGTCAAATGACGGCGGGATGGTGCAGCTCTTGTGGCGGGCCGCCGTCACATGACGGCGCTCGCTTTTTGGCCACTAGGGGGCGCGCGCGTGCCTGCCGCGTAGCTGGGAAGCAGATGCGCGTGCCCGGCGGTCACGATGACCGCCAGGCACCCGCGATTGCCCGGTAATCGAGCAGGACGTGGATCGGTGTGTGTAAACACACCGATCCACGTCCTGTCAGAGGAGAGGAGAGGGTTTTTGTATAGTAAATAGTAAAGCAATGTAGTGTGGACAGTAAGGCACGTGTACGGTTCTGTAGCAAAGGCAGTTCATTTAGTTATGCAAAAGGTACAAGCAGCAGTATACTAAAGGATTGCTCCTTTAAGCAGTTCCCCTTAGGCATACATAGTGGGCCCCCCAGATCAAGTGCTGTGCTGATAATGTAGGGCATATGGATTCACTGATCCATATGCAGGCTAGACCACCTGGTCTTTACTCTAGTAGTATACATGAATGATCCAGACTGTCCCTATTCTGTTCCTGCTCCTCAGGAACCTTTCCATGCAACAATCTTTCCTTAACCAGAGTGTATATATGTCCCTTTCTGTGTACTACCCACACTGCAGGGTATGCCAAAAATGACCCAGCAGGGGCTATATACAGTGCCTTGCAAAAGTATTCACACCCTTGGCTTTTTACCTATTTTGTTACATTACAGCCTTTAGTTCAATGTTTTTTTAATCTGAATTATATGTGACGGATCAGAACATAATAGTCTAAGTTGGTGAAGTAAAATTTGAAAAATACATACATAAAAAAAATTTCAGAAATAAAAAAATTATAATTGGCATGTGCGTATGTATTCACCCCCTTTGTTATGAAGCCCATTAAAAAGCTCTGGTGCAACCAATTACCTTCAGAAGTCACATAATTAGTGAAATGATGTCCACCTGTGTGCAATCTAAGTGTCACATGATCTGTAATTACATATACACACCTTTTTGAAAGGCCCCAGAGGCTGCAACACCTAAGCAAGAGGCACCACTAACCAAATACTGCCATGAAGACCAAGGAACTCTCCAAACAAGTAAGGGACAATGTTGTTGAGAAGTACAAGTCAGGGTTAGGTTATAAACAAATATCCAAATCTTTGCGATCCCTAGGAGCACCATCAAATCTATCATAACCAAATGGAAAGAACATGGCACAACAACAAACCTGCCAAGAGATGGGTGCACACCAAAACTCATGGACCGGGCAAGGAGGGCATTAATCAGAGAGGCAGCACAGAGACCTAAGGTAACCCTGGAGGAGCTGCAGAGTTCCACAGCAGAGACTGGAGTATCTGTACATAGGACGACAAAAAGTCGTACGCTCCATAGAGTTGGGCTTTATGGCAGAGTGGCCAGAAGAAAGCTATTACTTTCAGCAAAAAACAAAATGGCTCGTTTTGAGTTTGTAAAAAGGCATGTGGGAGACTCCCAAAATGTATGGAGGAAGGTGCTCTGGTCTGATGAGACTAAAATTTTACTTTTTGGCCATCAAAGAAAGCGATATGTCTGGTGCAAACCCAACACATCACATCAACCAAAGAACACCATCCCACCAGTGAAACATGGTGGTGGCACCATCATGCTGTGGGGATGTTTTTCAGCAGTCGGGACTGGGAAACTGGTCAGAGTTGAGTGAAATGTGGATGGTGCTAATCCAGTGATATTCTTGAGAAAAACCTGTACCATTCTGTGTGTGATTTGAGGCTAGGATGGAGGTTTACCTTCCAGCAGGACAATGCTAAAGCAACGCTTGAGTGGTTTAAGGGGAAACACGTAAATGTGTTGGAATGGTCTAGTCAAATCCCAGACCTCAATCCAATAGAAAATCTGTGGTCAGACTTAAAGATTGCTGTTCTCAAGCGCAAACTATCCAACTTGAAGGAGCTGGAGCAAAAATCCCAGTGGTAAGATGTGGCAAGCTCATAGAGACTTATCCAAAGTAACTTGGAGCTGTGATAGCCCCAAACAGTGGCTCTACAAAGTATTGACTTTAGGGGGGTGAATAGTTATGAACATTGACTTTTTCTGACATTTTGTCCTATTTGTTGTTTGCTTCACAATAAAAAAAAAAAAATCTTCAAAGTTGTGGGCATGGTCTGTAAATTAACCACTTGCCTACCAGGTACGAACACCCCCTTCCAGACCAAGCCATTTTTCAGCTTTCAGCGCTGTCGCATTTTGAATGACAATTGCGCGGTCATGCAACGCTGTACCCAAATAAAATTTTTATAATTTTTTCCCCACAAATAGAGCTTTATTTTGGTGGTATTTGATCACCTCTGCGGTTTTTATTTCTTGTGCTATAAACAAATTAAGAGGGACAAGTTTGAAAAAACATAATATTTTTTACTTTTTATTATAATAAATATCCAATTTTTTTTTTTTTTTTAAACAAATTTTTTCCTCAGTTTAGGCCGATACGTACTCTTCTACATATTTTTGGTAAAAAAAAATCGCAATAAGCGTCTATTGATTGGTTTGCGCAAAAGTTATAGCGTCTACAAAATAGGGGAAAGATTTATAGCATTTTTATTATTATTTTTTTTTTACTAGTAATGGCGGCGATTTGCGATTTTTTTATCGTGACTGCGACATTGTGGCGGACATATCGGACACTTTTGACACATTTTTGGGACCATTCACATTTATACAGCGATCCGTGCTATAAAAATGCATTGATTACTGTAAAAATGTGACTGGCAGGGAAGGGGTTAACACTAGGGGGCGCTGCAGGGGTCCTGGCCAGCCAAATGGTCCGTGGGAGGGGAATCCCGAGGACAGATAAAATGTCATTGGTTGTGGCGCGTGGCGGCCTTAACAACCGATAATTGCTGCCATTCTTTTCTTTACATTTCAGCTGTTAGTGGGGAAATACCGCTGGCAGCTGAATTAACCGAGCCAGAAGGTATTGGTTTCGGGTATCGGTGCATTTGCACGAGTACCGATACCCGTGCAAATGCCTATTATAAGTATTAGTGCAACCCTAATTTTAATATTTATTTTAATTGCAATTTTTTCCCATAAAACTGGCTACCCTGTGAATTACCACCACACCATTGCTGATCCACAAGCTGAATTTCAGATGCTTTAATTAAAAATGTAAGAATCCTTGCCTCTACCAAAGCACTACCAAATTTTAAAACTCTGCTGCATTCCTATCTGGGCATGGCAGAAAATGTTACAGACTTTTCCTAAAGGTCTGGACTGTAACAGCAGTAGCTGTGATGGGTGCACGCAGGGCCGGATTAACATAGGGGCTATTGGAGCTGCAGCTCCAGGCCCCTTTCTCAAGATAGGCCCATTTGCCCAAAAAAAATAAATAAATAAATAAAAAAAAAAAGATCGACTTCGAGGGTTGTAGCTCGGCGATCAGGAGTAACAGAGACCCCACATTTGCATGGTAGGTAGCTAAATGCCCACTCCAGTACTGGTTAAAATATGGGGCTGCTATCATCTATGGTTCCGGAGATACGGGGCTCCTTGCACAGCCTGTCAGAAGCTACATACAGAGCGGCCAGTATAAATACAAGCTGGAACACTCTGCAGCAGACTGAGAGGATGACCTCACCGGGCTTATAATAATTATTTGTATATTACTTATGATAATTGACCCCTTGCCACCCAGGCCAATTCTGACACTTCTCTCTACATGTAAAAATCATATTTTTTTTTATGCTAGAAAATTACTCAGAACCCTTAAGCATTATATATGTTGTTTTAGCAGACACCCTATGGAATAAAATGGTGGTCTTTGCAACTTTTTATGTTACACGATATTTGCGCAGCAATTTTTCAAACTTTTTTTTGGAAAGAAACTGTTTCATTCATAAAAAAAATTTAGTTTTGTACTAAGCGATGCTTTAAATTTTTTTTACAGGTTACATGTTTGGAGTTACAGAGGAGGTCTAGTGCTAGAATTATTGCTCTCGCTCTAACGATTGCGGAGTATGTAACCTGTGTGTATCTGGCTCTGATACTAACCAGTGCCTTCTCAGCCACTGACTAGTATCTCTCCCCAGCCTGTCCCCACACACCCTCTCACCTGCTGACCTGTGAATGGGGGAATCACTCCCGCAGTTTTATTGTGTTCTGCCAGTGAATACAATGATTAGTGTTGCTAACTATAGCTGGCAGCACTGATTGTTTTGGGGAAAACCTGCCAGGCTGGTTGTACTCACGTCGGTTAATAGGTTGACTTGTGTAAAACCAGCTAGCCCATATATAGATCGACTACGGCTGGTCTCTGCTTAATTTCAATCCATGTATGGCCCGCTTAACCACTACGCAGTCCCTAAACATCCTTCCACAAACCTTTACATTTTTCCTTCCCAGATTACTTCATCCTCCTCTCCTATACATAGTGCCCACTGTCATACCCTCCATACTCCTCTCCTGTACATAATGCCCACTGTCATACTCTCCACACTTCTCTCCTATACATAGTGCCCACTGTCATACTATTCACACTTCTCTCCTATACATAGTGCCCACTGTCATACTCTTCACACTTCTCTCCTATACATAGTGCCCACTGTCATACTCTTCACACTTCTCTCCTATACATAGGGCTCACTGTCATAACCTCCACACTTCTGTCCTATACATAGCGCCCGCTGTCATATCCTACACACTCCTCTCCTGTACATAGCGCCCGCTGTCATACACTTCTCTCCTGTACATACTACTCACTGTCATACCCTCCACACTCCTCTCCTATACATAGAGCCCACTGTCATACCTCCAACACTTCTCTCCTATACATAGTGCCCACTGTCATACCCTTCACACTCCTCTCCTGTACATACTACTCACTGTCATACCCTTCATATTCCTCTCCTATACATAGTGCCCACTGTCATACCTCCAACACTTCTCTCCTATACATAGTGCCCACTGTCATACCCTCCACACTCCTCTCCTGTACATACTACTCACTGTCATACCCTCCATACTCCTCTCCTGTACATAGTGCCCACTGTTATACCCTCCACACTTCTCTCCTATACATAGAGCCCACTGTCATACCCTCCACACTTCTCTCCTATACATAGTTCCCACTGTCATACCCTCCACACTCCTCTCCTGTACATACTACTCACTGTCATACCCTCCATACTCCTATACATGGTGCCCACTGTCATACCCTCCCTCCACACTCCTCTTCTGTAATTACTGCTTACTATCCTACTCTCCACACTTCTCTCCTGTACATAGTGCCCACTGTCATACCCTCCACACTCCTGTGCATACTGCCCACTGTCATACCCTTCACACTCCTCTCCTGTACATAGTGCCTTCTGCCTTACCCTCTGCACTCCTCTCATGTACATAGTGCCCACTGTTAGACCCTCCACATTCCTCTCTCTCACCTGCACATACTTCCCACTTTTATACCATCCATACTCCTCCTCTATGCCTCTTACCCACAAAAACTGCTCTTTAAAATTATACTGAATATCCTCAATGTTACCAGCTCTAGAATGGGCACACTTTTGTTAGTACAACTAAAGGAAATCTCACAGTCCTCATATTTGTTCTGCCCCATTATTAGTACTTATTTAATTTTGTAATTACTATTGTGATGTATAGATGAACATAGGGGATGTCAGCTACTCTAAATATACCACTTGTAAAAAAAAGCGTCCCTGAAAATATTTTTGAAATGTTGACAACTATTCACTTAGGCACTGCCCAAGGGCCACAGAGTCAGTAGGGGGCCCCATGAGAGGCTCCTGTGATATTAAAGCGGTAGTAAACTTTTCTAACATTACAACTTTTTAGAGGCCCTGAGGTAGGTTATGCCATAATGTACAAGTATGCACAGCATATTAGCACATTAGGGTACACTTAAATTGTCATACCGAGCCCTCCAGTACTGTGCTGTGATCAATCCGGCGGGGCCCGGGCACTTCCATCTTCACCCGGTCTTCCTTCTGGGTTCTGTGCTTGCCTTGGCCAGGCTGCGTTGATGTCATTCCCACACATGCTCATGTGCATCCTCTTTCTCTCATCCCCCCTTTCTCTCTCATCCTCCCTCCCTTACCCCTCACACCTCTTTCATCCCATTTCTCTCTCTCTCTTTCTCTCTCTCTTTCTCTCATCCTCCCTCTCTCTCTTTAATTTAATTTGTTATAACAAAAAAATAGTTTGCATTTTTGTTTATAAAAGGCCCCACCAAAATCCACAGCACCAGGCCCATGATCTTCTTAATCTGGCCCTGGGTGCACGTTTCCATTAAAAAAATACATGGTGGTGTCTGCCGTGTGTATGTGTAATTTGCTGACTGCAGAGTTAACTCACCCCAGTGACAATAACTCTCAGTCTGCTAACACTAAAGCCCCATACACACGCGCGGATTATCCGAGGACCAGGTCCGTCAGATCATGTCCGTCGTACTTTGTCCGATGGACAATCCGACGTACACTGTCCGATGGTGCATACACACGGTCGGATTTTTCGACAACATTGTCCGATCGGACAGAATCCATGCGATAATCCGACCGTGTGTATGGGGCTTTAGATTGTTGTTGAGTTGGAAAATCACTGTACAGGATGGAACCTGAGAGTGCAACGGCCCACACATGTCTAAACATAGCCAAATGTTGTTTTTGCTTGTGTTAAAGTGTTACTAAACCCAGGACCCGGCATTCACAATATCTGGTCTCCACAGTACAAAGAACACGGAAATGCAATAGTTTTAGTAAATACAAGCTGTTAAATACCTTTTCTCAACAGTTAGAGCAGTCTTGTGACTTCTATCAGTGTCCAGCAGAGCACTGGTTAAAGCTTGTAGGAGGAGTTTTCATTCTCCTCTGACTGTACTATGAGGCTGCAGGACTCCTGACTCTCTGTCTGGACAGTGCTGATTGGCTCTGTGCTGATCACATGCACTCTCTCAAGAAAAAAACCTCTTGCCCCCAAGGCTCTGTTCTGTCAGGAGATGGTTTGGGCAGATGGTTTGGGCACTGTGGAAGAAGGGGAGGATCAGAGAAGACAGGATCAAACAGCCTTTTTACACAATGCAGAGGATTAACCCCTTAGGTTCCACAGTAAGTATAACAAGCATGCTTTACTGCATATACAGACTGATTTCACTGTCGTGTAAAACTAATTTATTAGCATTGTTTGCAATCGTATTATGTTAAATGCCATACGCTATTTTATTTTCAAGGTTACATTTTGTTTTGTAATAAAAAAAACAGTTTTCGTAATCATCTTATTCATTAATTACAGGACACAATTTTACATATGGATTATAGGATCTGTCTGGATATTGTCTCAGGCTGTTGAACACTGGCCAGAATAAAAGATTAAGTTGGCAGAATTTCCTGAAAGCAGAGCAGGATGCTCCAACTGTCATGTACTAATACTAACCTTTCATTAGTAGAAGCACGATGAAGTATGAATGACAAATGGAAAATAGAAACACAGTGAACAAAAGACAATGTATAGAGAATAGTTATATAGGCCTTCGTATTACTATTTTTGTAAAGTGCGCATGCGCCGTAGTCATCGCCGCTAGTCATTTTAGTAAATATCTTCTAAACCATGAAGGTTTAGGAGATATTTCAAGCACCTACATGTAAGCCTTAATATATAGAGAAAAAACAGCCCCCCCCAGGTCCATACCAGGCCCTTGGGTCTAGTATGGATTCGGAGCCCCCCCAAAATCCATACCAGACCCTTATCCAAGCATGCAGCCCCCCTCCTGAACCATACCAGGCCGCATTCCCTCAACATGTGGGGATGGGTGCCTTGGGGCAGGGGGGGCTCTGCGCCCCCACCCCAAAGCACCTTGCCTCCATGTTGATGGGGATAAGGGCCTCTTCCCGACAACCCTTGCCCGGTGGTCAGAGGCGGCTCTCTAATTAGGCAAATTAGGCGGTCGCCTAAGGCCTCGCACTCACAGGGGCCTCGCGGCCTCCTAATTTGCCTGTGCTCAATCACTGATTCTCTCTCTCCCCCCTCTTTAGCTCACCCTCTTTTCGGTGTGCTTGTATTTTTTTTTCATATTATGGGCGTGAGTGGGGCCTCATGTGCAATTCTCGCCTAAGGCCTCACAAAGCCTAGAGCCGCCTCTGCCGGTGGTTGTTGGGGTTTGTGGGCGGGGGAACAAGGGGGCCCTCAGATTCCGCCCCCTCCTATGTGAATGAGTATGGGGTACATTGTACCCCTACCCATTCACTAAAAAACAGTAGTGTAGTGTTAAAAAATACAGTAGACAGTTTTTATTAAAAATCTTCTTACTCTCCGCTTCTTCCTCCATCTTCTCCCTCATCTTCATCCTCCGGTCTTCTCCTTCTCCCCTGCTTCTTCTTCTGCTCTTCTTCTGTCTTCTTTGTCCGGTGTTCTTCTTTCTCTGCTGCCGCTCCCGCCGACAACCCTCCTCTGATGCTGCATCCTGCTGATCTGTCGGCACCGATGCCCTTTATTTCTTAAAAAACTATGGGGGCGTGCACTCGGATGATGTAATCCGATTGCCACGCCCCCATCATTATTTAAAAAATGCAGGACATCGGCGCCGACAGATCAGCGGGACGCAGCATTGGAGGAGGTTCCGTTTTGGATGCAGGTCCATTGAATTCTATTACATGCAAAACTCTGCATTTTGCGGGAAAACCTTTTCAAATATGCAGAGGCGCAAAAATGCATTGATGTGAACATGTTCCAAAGGAACCCATGTTAAAAAATTTCCCTGCATTTCTGCAAAATGCAAAATGCATCAAAAAACAGATTAGTGTGAATCAAGCCTTAAAACAGCAGGTAAACCACTTGATCTCCAGAAAGGTTTTACCCCATTCATGACCAGGGCATATTTTGCTATTCAGAACTGCGCTATTTTAAATGGCAATTGCCCAGTCATGCAACACTGTATGCAAGTGAAACTTATATAATTTTTTGAAACAAATAGAGCTTTTTTTTAGTAGTATTTAATTACCAAAGTTTTATTTTTTTTATTTTTATATTTTATATATTTTACTACATTTCTTTGGTAAAAATAACCCAAATTGTGTATTGTTATTTAGTCTGCGTGAAACTTATAGGGTGTACAAACTACGGTATATATATATATATATATATTTGAAAATTGATTAATCCTTATGTTCTGATGGCCTATCTCATTTCCTGAGGCCCTTAAAATGCCAGGACAGAACAAATACTTCCCAGATTACTCCTTTTTGGAAAATAAAGAAATTTAATAAAATGTGTTTTTTTTCACAATTGTTTATTTTTACATCCTGTCGCCCATTGTACTGTTATTGCTTATCCACTTAAGAACCAAGCCTGTTTTTCAGACTCAGTGTTTTCATGTTTAAAACATTTTTTTTTGCGAGAAAATTACTTAGAACCCCCAAACATTATATATTTTTTTTCTAACACCCTAGAGAATAAAATGGCGGTCATTGCAATACTTTTTTTCACACCATATTTGCGCAGCGGTCTTACAAGCGCACTTTTTGGGGAAAAAAAAAATAAGACAACAGTAAAATTAGCCCAATTTTTTTTATATTGTGAAAGATAATGTTACGCCGAGTAAATTTATACCCAACATGTCATGCTTCAAAATTGCGCCCGCTCGTGGAATGGCGTCAAACTTTTACCCTCAAAAATCTCCATAAGCGACATTTAAAAAATTCTACAGGTTGCATCTTTTGAGTTACAGAAGAGGCATATAGCTAGAATTATTGTTCTCGCTCTACAGATCGCGGCGATACCTCACATGTGTGGTTTGACTACCGTTTTCATATGCGGGTGCTACTCACGTATGCGTTTGCTTCTGCGCGCGAGCTCTTCGGGACGGGGTGTTTTAAAAAAACATTTTTTTTTTCTTATTTATTTTACTTGAATTTATAAATTTTTACACAGTTTTTTTTTTTTTTTTTTAAATGGATCACTTTTATTCCTATTACAAGGAATGTAAACATCCCTTGTAATAGAAAAAAGCATGACAGGTCCTCTTAAATATGAGATCTGGGGTCAAAAAGTCCTCAGATCTCATATTTGGACTTAAATGCAAAAAAAGATAAAAAAAATGTAATTTTAAAAAATGACATTGAAAAAAAAAAATTCCTTTAAGACGTATGGGCGGAAGTGACGTTTTGATGTTGCTTCCGCCCTCCTATGGTATAGAGACGAGTGGGGGCCATCTTAGCCTCACTCGTCTCCATACCCATCATGCAGCAGGACCCGATCGCCTCCGCCGATACCGACGGCTCTGGTAAGCAGCGGAAGGCGCGGGAGAGCGGCGGGAGGGGGGCGGCACCTCTCCCGCCACGATAACAGTGATCTTGTGGCGAACCCGCCGCAGAGACCACAATTATCGTAAACACGGCTGCCTCCTGTAAAGAAGGATATCTCGGTTGTGGCAGCAGCTGCTGCCGTTACCGAGATATCCCTCTTCAAAGTGCCAACGTATATGTACAGGATGCTGTCGGCAAGTGGTTAAAACAGTGATGTTCACTGTTATAAGCAACAGATAAAGTGATTGTAAACAATTACCTTGTAAAACACCCATTCAGTTTAAAATGATAATGATAAAGCATTTGTGTATAGATATTAAAAAAACATTATAAACACCGTTTTCCTCTTTTATTATAAGTGATCACATTCCCTCTGTTCTCAGCTGCATAAGAGCTGGGGGAGGAGAAGCAGCAGCACACGGAGCTTCCCAGTGAATGGCTGTGCAGCAGGGGCATATCAGGACAAGTCTGATCATTGGAGGAGAGCATATACTGTGTTCTTTATAGCATATACTATGTTCTCAGGATAGCTAGAGAACTGACCACATTGTGCTCTCCTGCTTAATTTTTAATAGGAAAGCAGAGAGAAAGGCTGGAACACCAAAGATTTCACATAAAGGAAACAATACAAAGAGAACAGGATACTTTCTCATACAAGTGCATGGTACAGCAGACACATATCAGGAATATGAAATGTTGGGGTGACTTTAACTGTCATGAATGGCCTGTCATTCATGACAGCTTGCTTTCTGTTGACATGCTGTGTTTGACTACAGCTATTCACATGGTAGAGGGTGTCAGGTACCATGTGATATCTTTGGGCCAATCACAGCTTCACAACACAAAGCAAGCAGTCATAAATTGAAACCATTCATGACTGTTTGTTTATATTGTAATCATTTGATCGCTATGACCAATCATAGCGATCATATGATACCCCGGCCATTCACAACGACCGGATACCAAGCACTGTGATCCGGTAGACTCATCGATCATGGGATCGCACAGCTGCGTGTCCCAATGGGCGAGAAAGTGTGCAAATATGTCAGGTAACGTACCAGTATGTCCCCTGGTCTGGCTGTGTGCCCCCAAGAAGTATGTACTTTTAGCGGGCAGTAAGTGGTTAACAGCCCAAACAGGCCCAGCCGGAAGGCTCACCCATCCAGTGCCACTTACAACTGTGCAGCAGAGAGACAGCAGACTGAAGATAAGAGATGCTGAAAGCGTCTGGCACGAGGAGCTAAGTGCTGCCTTGCCAGTCTGACCCAAAAGGGAGGCTTCTTGAGAAGGTAGACATGGTCCCTGCTCTCTCCCGACACCACCAGAACCTCTCCCTATCGCTGGCACTGTCCCTGACAGATGGGGGACCAGTCCCTACCCTGCATAAAGCATGCCAAACCCAAGGTTCCGAGTCTTAAATAGACTCTGCTTGACCGAAGACCCTATGTGACACCAGGGTCACATAGGGCATGTGCATCCCTCTGAATCACTGCTCTGGGTGACTGAGGAAGTCATGGAGAAACCCAGCTTCTCTCAACTTCCTCTCCCATCTGCATTGCCTCTGCAGTGGAGAATATAGACTGCACCTGCCTACAGTCTCCTTTGAGACCTGTATGAAAACCCTCTTAAACGCTACTCCTCAAAAAATATATGTAGCACCCTGGTGTTTAGGCAGTTGTTAACCAATTTAGTTTGCCAGGTAGTAATTGTCCTGGCTAATTGTTAGCAGATCCACTGATTTCCCCCTAATTCTGGATTTGCTGCACTTTTCTCTTCTGTCACTAGGTGGCATTGTAGCTGGTGACATTAGATAAACAAGGGCATAGCAAGGACAGATTATGAATGGATGGGGAGTCTCAGACAATGGGCAAGAGTTTCTTTAAGCCCCTTGGCCTGCTGGGAGAGCCTATTTTTTTGGGTCAGGTGATCGGGATTCTGTGTCACCTGGACGGCTGTCTGGGTGGACGTGTGTTATGTCCCCCTGGGCTGCTAGGCCAGAAGCCTGAGGCCTATCCCAGGGACACCTGGCTGCTAGGCTGTCTGAGGCCTATCCTGGAGCTTGTTGAAGCAGCGTAGGGTTGGGACTGCAGGATTGGAGTCCAACCGAGTTGAGAAGGTACACCTGGACAGGGAATCAGTTGTGGTCAGAGGTAGAGGGGAAGCTGTCGCCACTAAGGGGCCATCCACCTTGTTACTGGAGACTACTGTGAGTAAGCTGAAGCAAGCACCTGAACATTCTTCTCACCAGCCAGGGACGGTGAAGAAGTGGGAAAGCATCAGCGAGTGCCAAGCCAGGGACCCAGCAGGCTAGCGGGAGTGACGCTTGAGGATTATACAGCAGGATAGCTGTGGAAGAGCTCAGGGGATCCAGTGACGACTGGGATCTGGAAGTCTAATCAGCAACTGGGACCTCAGTGAGTGAAGATCTACATTGGGACACTGTGAGATAGGTAAAGGACTGTTCTGTGTTACCAAGAGTTATGTACAACTACCATTAGTGACTGTTGCAAGATTAGTTGCCATAGGAGACAGCGGTCCTACCTATACAGAAGTGTTATCTGGAGGCCTTCCACTGTATAGCTGTCTACCTATTATCTAAAGAGTCTGACAATTATCATTGTATCTACTCAAGGGTGTCCTGGGCCTAACCCTCTCTCATACAGTTATGTTAAGAAACAATAAATTGTTTGCATCTAAAAGTGACTGGTGCCCATCATTTGTTCCTGCATCACACCCACCATGCCTGGTAACCCCCTCTACAAGGAAGGATGTCAGCTCTCCCTAGTCAGGTCACCATTAGGCCTTTGGGCCCAGGACCTTGCTGCATATATGGACAACATGTCTTCATAAAATGACAGCAAACAAGGATTCCAGAGAAACTTCAAATAAACTTCTCAGAAATAACAGCAGAAATCTGGGTATTTCAATATGTGTAATGCTGCGTACACGCGACCGGACTTTCCGGCAGACAAGGTCTGACGGAATTAGTCTGTCGGACAATCCGTTCGTGTGTGGGCTAATCCAATCGTTTTTCGTTAAAAAATCAGATGGATCTAAGAATAGAACATGTTTCAAATCTATCCAACAGACTCAATTCCTATCGGGAAAACTGTTCGTCTGTATGCTGGTCCGACGGACCAAATACGACGCAAGGGAAGCTATTGGCTACTGGCTATTGAACTTTCTTTTTTAGTCCTGTTTAAGTCATCACATTCGAACGAATGGACTTTCGAACTGACAGTCTGTGTGTGTGTGGCCAAGTCCGTTGGTTCGGAAAGTCCGTCGGAACTCCGCCGAAAGTCCGTCGGGAAGACCGTCGGACCTAGTCTGCTGGAAAGTCCGGTCGTGTGTCTAAAAGACTATTTGGAAATGTACTTCTATAGTGTAGACTTGAAACCGAACCCAAGCTCCCTTTGGAAAAATGGGTTTGGTATTTGTACATCCAGAAGCCTTCTGAAATTGGATCGAAGTGTATCTGGATGATACAGCTTCTCGTCGAGAAAGTAATTATAGCTTGACAATATTTTTAGGGTGTAGAAGTATTCAGACTTTTATATCACAATATATCCATGTTGGTATAATACCAGGTGAACATGATGCAACAGGCATGAACAAACTGATTGAATTTGGCAAATTGAGAATTCATATGGAATCCTCATCAAGCATAGAAGTAAAAAGTGCATTTCAGAATCTGGCTCAACTGTAGGCAAGCATAATTAGAACCTACAAACATATCAAGGAGTATTCAGTTCCTATGATGTCATAATCTTGTAAAATTAATATATCACGATCTATGCTGCAAATAGTTGCGTGTCTGCATTATATTCAGGGTTCTCAAACAACTGAGATTAAGATGAATTACAACATATACCTCCTGTCATTGCAAAGAGATTTATTTTAGGTTGAGTCTCTTCTTACTATCTGGAATCTATCTATTGCTTTCTGGCACTATGAATGCCTGATGTACAGGTACTTGTTTGAGCAGCTGGCTTTTAAAGGGGTTTTGTTACAATTATTAAAAGAGTTTATCTGGTCACTTATTGTCCAAGTTCTTTTTAAAATTCTTTATTTCGGGCACATCACATACTGTAGATAAATAGTCAAGCATCGATGTACATCATATAAAATAGTGAAAATGGAGTAAATGACTTCCACAATCAAACAATACTGCAAAGATGACATATCCCATATAGGAAAATCATGATCACATAAAGTACATAACCATTACCTATAACTGGGTGCTATTCATGTTTGTGACTGTCAGTTTGCTTGTCATGCTTGCCTGTTTTAAGGACTCAAGTTAAGAGCTATGATCATGAAAATGTCTATTAATTTCACAAATCAAGTGGTAGTAAACTGCGCAGAGCTCTGAAGGGATGACACGGCTATGCCATCCCTTCAGAACGCATGGGCCTGTGACGTCGCCGGCTGCATGCAGCGTGAATATCTTATAGACAGTGCAAGTTTAGGAGATATTCACTTTACTTACAGGTAAGCCTTATTATAGGTTGGAAAAAAGACTTTACTACCACTTTAAACTCTCAAAACAAGCAGCGGTGAGAGGAGGGGGACTTCATTTAGGGAAGGGCAAGGAGCCAGGCAGTAACAGAACAAAATAGTAGCTAGGCTGGGAAAGGCAAGAGGGGGCAATTATTAAAAGTGAGGAAAGAGGATTAAGTGGAATAAATGGGCATAAAGAAGAGGTCTATTTACGGGCGGGGGGCTCAGAGGCACTGCCAAATTCAGGCCACCACAAGGTGGCCACGATACAGTATAATGCCTTTAAGCCATGGGCCACTAGTCAGCAGATATCCATAAATCAGAATGAATAGAGAAAGTAGGCAACTTTAGGCAGAATTAAAGGAGGAGCTGGGAGTCAGCATAGTTTTGTCACTGAACTGTTTTTCTCAGTTATGGAGAGAAGAAATCAGGTCTTCCATTCCATATCCTTCATTTTGGTAAACCATAGATGAATGGAAGGGGTTGCAAATAGTTTTCAGAGGGGATGAAGGTATGGACAGCATTATAGTCAGGGAAGATTTATAGCGCTTCAGTGAGACCTTTGCTAACATGAAATAACTAGCCAATGGGATCTGTCCCTATAGCTACAGACATAAGCTGAAGAATCAATTCACCGATCTCACACGGAAAAGAGCGTAGCAGGGAGCAATTTCTAAAAACATGGAATAGAGTCCCTGGTTCTGACTTACATACCATTGTTTTCAGGACCTGTGGTAGTTTTTATGAATGCAAGTATAGCACCCCCCTTTAGTTAGCTTGTTAGTCTAAATTTAGTTGTTGGTTTCACTGTAATCAGGTAAAAGAGTGGCCCCTCAGGGATTGGAGATTGGAGCTCAGGGCTGTGTACAGAGGTGCCGAAGATCAGCTGCACCTAGAGACAGGATGCTCCTTCTGCCTTCCTGTCTGCTACTACTGCCAAGCATCTCACTACTACTTTAGGACTGTGACTGAGGACGGTGGGATATGTCTTTGGCAGAATAAACAGGAATGTCCCTATAGAGCTTGACTTGGACATGCGCTCCACTCTTGGGCTCAATATTTAGCTTTTAACAAGTTTTTTTGGCCCATGAGGACAGGTCCAGATTTTAGGGCGTTAAGTTGTTCTGAATTTAGGTTCTAGTTAGGTTGTTAGGCTAAATTTAGTTGTTGGCTTCACTGTAATCAGTGAAGCAGTGATCTACTGTTTTTGTCTAGTCAGGTCTTTCTAAGCTGGGTGTTTGATTTCTCCTACCTGATTCTGGGGGAAGCCTTCAGAATATAGGGCAGGGAAGATCAAATATTCAGTTATGAATATTTATCATGCCTCAGCCAATCCTTGGAAGGGTGCTTTCAGAACGTGGCTGAGGCAGTGCTAAATCCATACATACAAAGAAACCAAAACAAATAGTTCAGAAATTAAGTTATGTGTAATGAAATGGAATGACACAGAGAAAAAGTATCGAACACGCTAAATGAAATGTATTTAATACTTTATACAAAATCCTTTGCTGGTAATGGCTTTAAGATGCCCTTCTGTATGGAGAAATTAGTTGCATGCATTGCTCCACACTAACAAACAGTCTTTAAATCTTAAAGATTCTCTGGGCCTCTTCTATGAACTCTGATCTTAAGTTCTTTCCATAGATTTTCTATTGAATTCAAGTCCAGTGATTGGCTGGGCCATTCTAGCAGCTTTATTTTCTTTCTTTGAAACTAATTGAGATTTTCTTTGGCTTTGTGTTAGGAATCATTGTCTTGCTGAAATGTCCACCCTTGTTTCATCATCATCCTGGTAGATGGCAGCAGATTTTTATCAAGATTTTCAACATAAACTTTCCAACAAGAAGCAAGGACCCAGCAGTGGTGACCCTGATGTATTATGGTCTCGGTGGACCCGGCGTTAATACCAGTGTGTCTCACCCTCCACGCTGTCTTCTTTCTCTTTCACTTCACTCCCTTTCACTTCAAACAGGACAGCACTGGAGGGTGAGACACACTTTAATTTGGATAGTAGTGTCCCTTTAAATGCTATAACAATGATTTGTAACATTGTTGTCATACGTCAGCAATATGGTTTATGATTTACCGGTGATGTGGATCAAAATAAAATTACGTTTTCTTGGTATCACTACTTTGACTGATTACATAATGCAGATAGACATCTGTTTTAGTACTGTTTGAAATTAACCTCAATTCCCCAGATCCACATCCATTTGCTGTCAGTATGAAAACATGTGCAGACCATGAAAGAAAAATAGTAATGCGTGAAGCCTGGAAAATGTAAAAAAAATAATTCCATGACAATTAATCCGTTTATTACAAGATGTGGACCACCTACTCATCAGATAAGCTGCTGCTGTCACCTGGCCCCTTTTATTAATGGACAACCCTTAACCCTCCCATCAACTGAGAAACATATACCTATTAACCTTAAAGTACAACTATCGGCAAACTTTTTTTTTTTTCATTTTGGATAGAGCAAGGGTGGGTTATATCCCTTCTCAGATTTTTTTTCGCCATCTATAACCCATGGCGGAGATTTTACTTCACTTCCTGTCCCATAGCGAAACAGGAAGTGAGAGGAAATTTCTGAAAATTAAGGGATCTCTTTGGGGACCCCCAGGTCACCAGAACTAGTGTCCCCATTGGAAGATTTTCCATTTATTACATTTCTGGGTACAACCCAAATTGTAGGATTTTCTTTTACTTTCACTTTCAAAGATAAGGGTAAACAGGACAAAAGGAGAGGATGAATCTCCTTAATGGGGGCACAGACTGACAAGCGTTCTAATCCCCCTCCACTCTACATAGCACCCTTCTTCCTGTTATTGTACTTCCTGTGTCATGGATGCAGCTACAAGCCACGTGTAGCAGGGCACATGTATTCTGCATTGTAAGCTACAGACAATATCATCTTTTGACCGCATAAATACCACAATCTATTCATTTGTTGTATCCTGTCATCTGCTGTAACCTGATGTTCAGAATAAAAGCACCTTTGTGGATGGAATCAGTATTTGGTGAGTTCAAGCTATCTGATGAGGATTGTCCTCAGTGATCATATCTTATACAGGTCAGGCATAGAGGTCTCAGAAGGGATAAACCGCCTTAATGGTCGGAAAAATAAGTACGGAAAAAATTGCGCTGGACTCAAAAATCTAACACGTTAAGCAGCAACAACAAGTGCGATATAACACAAACATAAAGGGAAATGGTAAAAAGTTGCGCTAAAAAAATAGTGGATAGTAATAAATAAATAATAAATCGTGACATTAAACAATATACCAGTGAAAAATATATGAGTGAAAAATATTGTCACGAATACATATTAAACAAACAATCACCACCTGAGTGAAATGTGTGCTGTGTGGTGAATAACAGCCAGTGATTTAACCAAACAAAATCTGTGTATAATGACTGAATATCAGCTGACGATATTGCTATAAACCTGTAAAGAAAAAATGTTCAGCAAAAAAGATTTTTTCCTTTGCATGATAGAAAAAACATTATTGAAATAAATACTGTGAAGTGAAAAAAGTTCAATCAAAAAGGTGAATTTGTGAATAGTCCAATAGAACTCCAAAAAATTAGGTGCAGTCCGTGTGAGTGATGGGATAAACAACAAAGTGACTGTATGATTTCTAGAAAGATTCTTTATCCGCCACCGTTAAGATTGTTCTCTTACCAGCTCCCAGGATGATATCAGCAGGTGGCTAATACCCAGCCAAGGCCTTTTCCTCCCGGATCCTCTGTTCTGTCAGTGGAACCGTCTCCATCCACTGCTGTAATGGGATCTCCAATCAATGTGGTTTTCCGATGTCTCAATGTGTGGAGGGGGGACCCGGTCATAAGAAAAAAATAGAACACCAAGAGGGGATCATAGATGGGACCCGCTAGGGTAATTTATTGAATGTATGGCAGATACATAAAAAGCACTCTATGGTGCATAAAACAGAAGGCACTCCAAGGTGCATAAAAATGGGAAAGGATATAAATATAAAATGCGGCCGGCCGGCTGCAACACTGAGCGTCCGTACTAGCTTCGGGAACGCTGACACTCGCGGTGACGTCAGCACGTCACTCCTCCTTAGGATATCATCCTTAGGAGGAGTGACGTGCTGACGTCACCGCGAGTGTCAGCGTTCCCGAAGCTGACGTCACCGCGAGTGTCAGCGTTCCCGAAGCTAGTACGGACGCTCAGTGTTGCAGCCGGCCGGCCGCATTTTATATTTATATCCTTTCCCATTTTTATGCACCTTGGAGTGCCTTCTGTTTTATGCACCATAGAGTGCTTTTTATGTATCTGCCATACATTCAATAAATTACCCTAGCGGGTCCCATCTATGATCCCCTCTTGGTGTTCTATTTTTTTCTTATGACCGGGTCCCCCCTCCACACATTGAGACATCGGAAAACCACATTGATTGGAGATCCCATTACAGCAGTGGATGGAGACGGTTCCACTGACAGAACAGAGGATCCGGGAGGAAAAGGCCTTGGCTGGGTATTAGCCACCTGCTGATATCATCCTGGGAGCTGGTAAGAGAACAATCTTAACGGTGGCGGATAAAGAATCTTTCTAGAAATCATACAGTCACTTTGTTGTTTATCCCATCACTCACACGGACTGCACCTAATTTTTTGGAGTTCTATTGGACTATTCACAAATTCACCTTTTTGATTGAACTTTTTTCACTTCACAGTATTTATTTCAATAATGTTTTTTCTATCATGCAAAGGAAAAAATCTTTTTTGCTGAACATTTTTTCTTTACAGGTTTATAGCAATATCGTCAGCTGATATTCAGTCATTATACACAGATTTTGTTTGGTTAAATCACTGGCTGTTATTCACCACACAGCACACATTTCACTCAGGTGGTGATTGTTTGTTTAATATGTATTCGTGACAATATTTTTCACTCATATATTTTTCACTGGTATATTGTTTAATGTCACGATTTATTATTTATTTATTACTATCCACTATTTTTTTAGCGCAACTTTTTACCATTTCCCTTAATGGTCGGGCAATCTTCTGGGACCTGTGATGTGTCCCAGACAAATTCCAGGGAGAGGGGGAATGGAGAACTTCCGCTCGGATCGCCTAGGCCAGTGATGGCGAACCTTGACAACGCAGATGTTTTGAAACTATATTTCCCATGATACTCATGCAGTCTGCAGTGTAGTTGAGCATCATGGGAAATGTAGTTCCAAAACATATGGGGTGCCAAGGTTCACCATCACTGGCCTAGGCAGTCGTGTAGTTTAACCATGCAGTCTTTGTTAAACCTTTTCCATCCAAGTATATTGCAAATATTTATGTGTATAAACGTCTCTAAATTTTGTCATTTTTGGCAAATTAACAAAGTTAGTATCAGTATATTTTAATGAGTTATATATTCATTCAGGATATTTTATCGATATTATTATGTGTTTTCTTTGCTGGTCTTTTTTGTTTCTTTTTTGTTTTTTCCTTCTTGTAGCTTTTTCTTTTGATATTCATCTTTTGATATAATTTTTCCTTGTTATATTTATTTTTACCATTACTCTATAACTATTTATATTTATTCACTGATCTTTTGTTCATAGTTTTATTCTATATATGTATCACGGTGTATATTGTGTCTATAGCATCAATTAGGATATTTTTGGAAGAAAAAAAATATGGTCTGGTTTGCTGTGTCTGTAAGGCCCCTTTCACACTGTCGGACCGTTCAAACGCTAAACGAGCGCTCCATGCTAGTCTATGGAGCAACGGATGTCAGCGGTGACATGTCCGCTGACATCCGACCTGGTCCGATCCGCTAAAAGCAGACAGATGGCCCTATGTTTGCATCCGTCGCTGGCGGATCGGATGAGATCTGATGAAAATGGACATGCTATCCGTTTTCGTCCAATCTCTCCATAGAAACCAGCAGCGCTCGACAAGCCCCTCCCGCTCAGTAAGCAGAGAGGGACCTGTCATTCGCCGGCTCAGCGGAGAGATCTCCCACTAAGCTGGCGGACAGAGGCGGACTCCGTGGAAGCGGATCCGCCTCGTGAGAATGAGGCCTTAGTTCTCGGTTATGTATTAGTTATTATGTTTATATTTCAAGCTATTTTATTGCTTATTTTTCTTTAATGAGGTATACAGCTGAGACCTCCAAACAAGCTCCACTGATATCAACCACACCTGTGCTTCACACAGGGGGATGTCCTATTTAAGGAACGTCAGTGGAACATGTCAGGCTAGTGAATAAGCACAGTGTCACTGTGTGAAACGCATCTACCTGTACCTGCCATTGCTACTATCCTGTGGTGTCATCTCATGTTATTTAGAATTTTCAATAAAGGGAATTTCTAGTTGCTCTGGTGTGCAGCCATCCATTCCTTCTTTGTATCTATCCTGTTGGTTGGTGGTAGTCCCGCTAGTGCTATAGCAACTGGTCTTTGAGTGGCACTGATTGTTCTGCTCTTATTTTCAAGAAAAAGACCTCTTCCTAGTTCCTTGTCATTAGATGTCTTTTGTTTTTAACTAAGAGAAATCAGAAAACCTATCCCTTCACTGAACACAGAGTCTAATCTCATATACACATATAGCTTTGACATCCCTGATAAGGGGAAATTGCTCATAACCCTTGAAATGTGTTGACAGCTTACATTGGAAACAACTCTGGTGTTAAGTCTCCCCCTGTATATGCACATTAGGACCTTGTTTGCATCACCACAGCTCCAGCATCATCACAAGGAGTCTAGGTGAAATATATCTTTGCCATGGCCCCCTACCTTTGTCTGGCAGCATGCATGTGTGATTGGGTTCAGCGATAAGCTGTGCTGGTAACCCAGCAGCAAAAGAAGGACTACATTTAAGGGTATATATATATATATATATATATATATATATATATATATATATATATATATATATATATATATATATATATATATACTGTATATGTGCAAGTCACTATACAAATGGCCATAGCAACACAATGTGGAAATCCCCTGCATTTCTTTATGGTTCCTTATCATTATGGCACCATAACACACTTTGTGTGATACACTTTCCGTAACCCACCAAGAAGATGTAAGTTGGGGGGGGCGTGACCAGGTACTGAGGTGAGAGGCCACAGCAGCCCGAACCTCACACTCGCTCCCATGCTGGATACCTGGTAATGCAGTGTGTGGGAGAGAGGAGCGGTGGAATGGCTGGGCAGCTGGTCAGTAGGTGGAGTGAGCCTCGCTTCCGTGGTGCGTACAGGCGGCGCGCTCTCCCGTGGTGTGTTCCAGCGGCGCGCTCCTCAGTGAGAGGTAAGGAGACAACTCGCACCCGGGATAGAGCTGCGATAGGTGCCCGAGTACGCCGGGTGCATCTTCCGTTATGACCAGGAGGTGGGGAACAGAGGAGACGGCCATGCAGGATGACGCTGGTGTACAAACACAGTGCATGCCAAAAGACAAAGGGAACCAGGCGGCTGCTAAGCTGGAGCGGTTTGCCCACACACCGGGCCAGACACCCACGAAGGGTGGGCAGGCTGGGGGGCACAATAATCTCACCCCCAGACCAGCCCCTCTGTGGGGTGGAAGAGCCAGGGCCCAGCAGCAGCATCAGCAGCTCAGGAGAGCGAGCATGCAGCAAGTAAAATGACAGAGGGGGAATTATTGGAGCCAACCCTAAGAGTAGAGGAAGAGCCATCCTTGAAAGATATCCTTCACGCAATCAACAACTGTAAGTCCTCATTATCTGAAATGTCTGACCAACTTAAATGCATAAAAGAAGATTTATCACTATTAAGGCATGATGTGCAAGAGGTATGTGAGCATACATCCGCTTTAGAGGGGAGACTCAGCTTGATAAAAGACTACGTGAACCCAATGAAACAAGAGATAAAATTAATAAGGGAACAACTAAATCATTACCTGTTATAGTGGCAGGAGACTTTAATATGACCATGGATGAAAACTTGGATAGGTTTCCATCGGGAGTCCCGCTTGGCAGTATATCTAGCAGCTCACTCCTCCAATTTTGTGGGGAGACAGGGCTGGTGGATGTCTGGAGGAGGTGGAATCCAGAGGTAAGACAGTACTTCTGCCACTCCAGGACATACACACTATCCAGAATTGACCTTGTGTTATGTAATAAAGAGGCTTTGAATATGATGGAGGAGGTAAATTATGAACCGAGGGGTTTTTCAGATCACTCACCTGTGGTTTTCTCAATAAAAATAGGGAGTAGTTACAGTAGGAGTGATTGGAAAATAAACCCCTTTTGGCTGGAACTGATGGAGGATTCAGGAAAAATAGCAGCCAGCCCTGAGGAGTTTGTAAAAGTAAATGCGGAGTAAGCCCCACTGGGGGTGATCTGGGATACCCTGAAGGCATTTCTTTGGGGTGTGCTGATACAGCAAATTTCATATATAAAGAAACAAAGGCAAAAGAGATCCCTGCAGTGGAAAGATTGAGAGTTGCGAAAGCACAGTACGTGGAGAACCCAACGCTAGAAAGGTATAGGGAGTGTTCGGAGAAACAGGAAGAATATAAGAAACAGGTCTTGATGAAAGCAGAAAATAAGAGGCTATTTCAAAAACAACGTTTTTTTTTAGGAAGAGAGAGCAAGTGGGAAGAACCCTGGCCCTAATAGTTAAGGCAAACGCACCCTCATCTATTATACCGGCCATTCTGGTTGAGGGAGGTAGAATTACCAGGTCTGTCTCGGAAATAGTGAACGCATTTAAAAAATTATGAAAATCTGTACAGTACATCACACGTAAATGTAGAAGGTGAGATGTGGGATTTTTTTAAAAGGTTGAGGATTCTGTCACTCTCAAAAGAAGATAGAGAGGGACTGGAGGCCCCAATAACATTAGAAGAGCTACAAAGTGCAAAAGCAGCTATGGCAAACCAGAATGCCCCGGGACCAGACGGCCTGCCAATAGAAATATACAAGAGGTATGAAGGCATATTGCTCCCAAAACTTCTGGAAGTACTCAATTAGGCCACCAGGGAGGGGAAATTACCCCCATCCATGACAGAAGCAACAGTCATTGTATTACCAAAAGAGGGGAAGAATCAACTTGAAGTAGCATCTTACAGGCCAATATCCCTCTTGTGTTCAGATGTAAAAATGTTAGCAAAGGTGCTAGCGGCAAGGTTAAATAGAATAATTTCAAAACTTATACACCCAGTTCAAACCGGATTTATACCGGATAGAGCAGCAAGTGTGAATATCTAAACATCCAGTTATCAACAGAAAAGGAGGGGACAAGGGCTGTTTTGTCACTAGACGCGGTTAAGGCCTTTGATAGCCTTGAATGGCACTACCTCTGGCAAGTACTAGCGGTATTTAAATTTGGTCCCAATTTTGTTAAATGAATTAGAATACTATATGAGGCACCTAGGGCGAATGAGAATAAATGGAGAGTGCTCTGAGTGGTTCCAGTTGGCGAGGGGGATGAGACAGGGGTGACAACTATCACCCCTGCTCTTCAATGAAGTACTTAGGTATTAATATAACAAGGGACCGAGACAATATATAGCTAGTAATATAGTTCCATTCCACTTATGAAAAAATTAAAACAGAAATGTTGAGTGTGGAGCCGGCTTCCTCTCTTGCCTATTATGTTATATATATATTTATATACCGCCTGAAGTGTATTAGAAACAGTACACCACGGAATGCACTGTAGATATAGACTACACTGGATGCAGAGTAGAGATATATATATATATATATATATATCAGGGATATGCAATTAGTGGACCTCCAGCTGTTGCAAAACTACAAATCCCATCATGCCTCTGCCTCTGGGTGTCATGCTTGTGGCTGTCAGAGTCTTGCTATGCCTCATGGGACTTGTAGTTCTGCAACAGCTGGAGGTCCACTAATTGCATATCCCTGATATATATATATATATATATATATATATATACTCTGCATTTAGCATAGGCAAAATATTCAGTGTTTACTCTATATTCAGTCAGTGCAGGCAGTGTGTGTGTGTGTGTGTGTGTGTGTGTGTGTGTGTGTGTGTGTGTGTGTGTGTGTGTGTGTGTGTGTGTGTGTGTGTGTGTGTGTGTGTGTGTGTATATATATATATATATATATATATATATATATATATATATATATATATATATATATATATATATATATATATATATATACACACACACACACACACTGCCTGCACTGACTGAATATAGAGTAAACACTGAATATTTTGCCTATGCTAAATGCAGAGTATATATATATATATATATATATATATATATATATATATATATATATATATATATATATATATATATATATATATATACACACACACAGTATCTCACAAAAGTGAGTACACCCCTCACATTTTTGTAAATATTTTATTATATCTTTTCATGTGAAAACAGTGAAGAAATTACACTTTTCTACAATGTAAAGTAGTGAGTGTACAGCTTGTATTACAGTGTAAATTTGCTGTCCCCTCAAAATAACTCAACACACAGCCATTAATGTCTAAACCGCTGGCAAGTTTACACACACACATCCCCTTTCTTGCTCTCATGCCCCGATCACGTGTGGCATCGGGTCCACCGCCGTGCAGTGGGCACGCGTGCGCACCTTTAATAGCTGTTTAAAGGCTTGATGTACAGCTACAGCGATTTGCAAGAATGAGCCGACCTGCCGCAGTATAATGACGGGGCCTGGTCGGCAAGTGGTGCAACAGTCAGCAATTCTAAAATCTGTAATTTTCTCAGACATCCAGTTGGTTGGTTCTGTACATTCTTTTTTTTTTTTTAACATCAAGCTCAACTGACTTGTGTTGACCAAACTGTTGGCATATGCATGTAATTAAAAAACACAGGCGGTTAAACGAAAGGAAATTTTTCTATCTTGCTAGCAGTATTTATATACAATTCTTTTAAGGAAATGCAAACAGGACAAGTAATTGAATTAAAATTGCCAAAGGGGGGATTTTAATTACTTGGGTACTTTATATCTGTTAAAGTTAAACAGCTGGGGACTTTCAGCGTGGTGGTAAAACTATTGTTTGGGGTCACAGAGCTGACAGCACATTGGGTTTGGCAGCTGGGACAAGCCCTCAGGATTAAAAAACACGATCGCTGTGTCTTATTTTCTCATTGTGATTGTCTAAGTTTTAGACATAAACGACGTAAGGAACAAAAAGTACAATATGCCTCTTCTTCTCAATAATAATTGTTCAACTTGTCATTGTTGTTTATAGGCATGGGGACCCAGTGAACGTTATACTTTCCAGGAAAGTTTTATTCTTTTTCTAAAATCCCATTTGGGGTTTAATAGCTGGTTAAGATAAGATAGTGCTTAGCTTGTCTTCCTTCCATAAAGGAAAAGTTCTGTTTTTTTTACTCTTATGCCCCGTACACACGATCGGATATTCCAACAACAAAACCGTGGATTTTTTTTCCAAAGGATGTTGGCTCCAACTTGTCTTGCATACACACGGTCACACAAATGTTGGGCAAAAATTCCGACCGTGAGAACGCGGTGACGTACAACGAGCCGAGAAAAAGGAAGTTCAATAGCCACTGCGGCTCCTTCTGCTTGATTACGAGCATGCGTAAACCTTTGTGCGACGGACTTGTGTACACACGATCGGACTTTCCGACAACAAGTTTTTGTTGTCGGAAAATTTGAGAACCTGCTCTCAAACATTTGTGTGCGGAAATTCCGACAGCAAATGTTTGATGGAGCATACACACGGTCGGACTTTCCGACAACAAGCTCACATCGAACATTTCCCGTCGGAAAATCCGACCGTGTGAACGTGGTTTCATGCTTTTTCTACCCCATCCTATTCTCTGGGATTTTGATAATACCATATACTTACCTACTTCACCATTGTCCACTTAAAGCGTTTGTTACCCTAGCATTTTATATTCTAGATATGTGACCGTTGTACCATGCTCTTGTATGAAAAAATATCCTGTTCTCTTTGTATTGCTTCCTTTGTGTGTAATCCCAGTTGTTCCTGCCAGTCCCTCTGCTTTCCTATCAAATACTGACCACACTAAGTAGGAAAACAAACTGTGGTCAGTTCTTGAGCTATGCTGTGCTCTCCTCCAATGATCAGACTTGCATGCCTCCCCCCCTCACAAATGCGCTTCTGGAGGAATGGGCAAACATTCCCATAGACACACTCCTAAACCTTGTGGACAGCCTTCCTAGAAGAGTTGAAGCTGTTATAGCTGCAAAGGGTGGGCCAACTCAATATTGAACCCTACGGATTAAGACTGGGATGCCATTAAAGTTCATGTGCGTGTGAAGGCAGGCGTCCCAATACTTTTGGTAATTTAGTGTATATGCGTACAGCTGCTGTTCTGTGCGGGGACAACACTCAATTTGCACCCCAAGCACTGTGACCGCACTATCACTGTTTATGTTCAGAAACTGTGGGCACAGGCTCCTGATCATGTGATAACTGTGACAGTCAACCACAGTGATCACAAGGCTGAGAAGACTTTGTAATAGTTATAGCTGCAAAGGGTGGGCCAAATCAATATTGAACACTACGGACTAATGCTGGCCATACATGGTCGAATTTCTAAAGAACTTTCTTTTGAAAATCAGAAAATTTGTGCGTTTTGTGATTCGATGGTGCCACCATTGATTTTCGAAATTCGACCAACCAAACCTTCAATTTCACCTCATGTTCCTACAGAAAAGAATTTATGTCTGGGAATGTTCTTTTCTTTCTGGGAATTTTCTTTTCTTGCACATTCGCATTTCTTTTTCGATTACATTTCTCGCACCATTCTCATTGATTCAAAAATCGTTAGTTTTTCCAAAAAATTTCCAACATGTCCGATTATTAAATTTCGATGGCCGCATGAAAATGCAGCCCACTAATTGCTGCAGCCCACTAATGGTGCTAAATTTGTACGAAAATTCTTAGCTAAGATTTTCGAAAGAAAGTTCTTTCGAAATTCCACCCGTGTATGGCCAGCATTAGACTGGGATGCCATTAAAGTTCAGGTGCGTGTAAAGGCAGGCGTCCCAATACTTTTGCTAATATAGTGTATGTGGCAGCTCAGCATTAAAGTGATTGTAAAGGCAAATTTTTAAATAACAAAATGTTATATTTAGCTGCTCTGTGCAATGGCTTTGCACAGAGCAGCCTCGATCCTCCTCTTTTGGGGTCCCCCGCCAGAGCTCCCGACTCTTCCCCCCTGCCAAGTGCCCCTATTGCAAGCTGCTTGCTATGGGGGGCACTCGTGCGTGCATTACGTGGGGGGCTCAGCAGTGTACATTACATTGGGGGCTCAGCAGAGTAGGTTATTTGTTTGACTTTCACCCACCATCACTGAAAAATTCAAATGAACTGCAGGCGCCTGTGTGAGAGCTAGCCTAACAACCTGCAGCAAAGGGGTGCTACACGTGCTTCTTCTACTGAGGCACAAAGTATAGGATGAAGGATTAGCATGAAGTGACAGGATGCAGAAAAGTGTCTAAAAATTAAGCTAGCCATAGAATTAAGGCAATGGCCAGACATACAGGCACACTTTACCCATTGGCCAGATGCAGGCATAAACATCAATACCAATGGAGTGTTCATGTTTATACCTGTGACAGGTGATTTTGAAGGCATAGGCTCCACAATTGACCCATAACAACCAAAGGGAAGCCAATCAACCTATAAACATGTATACAGGCATTCTAGAAGAAATTCCATACAGACAGGAGGAAGATGTACAAACCTAAGAACTAGAAATCAAGGCCGGGACCACTTATCCACTATGCTGCTTAATCAGGTCACTATCAAAGCCCAACGTCAGGCAGTTACAAAGTCAATGCCAGTTTTTAATAGCGAAGGGAATAGAAGTAATACTTACCTTTATTCAGGGTCCAGTGGTTTTCCTCTCCACCAATTCCAGTCCCCTCAAAGCCATTCTTCTTACCAATCTCGGTCATTGCCCCTCTCACCCACATCATCATCTAGTGCAGGGGTGCCCAACCAGTGGCCCAGGGGCCACATGTGGCCCGCGGAGCCCTCTGATGTGGCCCACGACCTTCTGCTCTGGGATGGCTGGTTGGCAAGCCCGGATCGCAGATCCGTCATCCTAGAGCATCAGTGTTGTGAATGAAGCCAGCGGTGGAGAAAGAGCCGCATAAGCCGATGCTTCCTGTATAGCGCTGGCTCCTGTCACAGGCAGAGTGATACCAAATATGCACCGCCTACCTCCAATCCGATCAGCTAAAAAAAAACAGAAGGTGATCCATCCCCTTCCACCTGGGTAGATCGGATCGAAGGGCCCATAGAGTAGAGTGGGTTGTGTCCGTGTCTGCTGTCCATATGCAGAGTGGACACAGACCGTCATCCGCCCACTCCACTCATTGTGGCCCGCGACCGGTTACCAAGTCACTTAAGTGGCCCTCACTCTTCAAAAGGTTGGGCATCCCTGATCTAGTGCATGACCAGAGCCATCATATGTGATGACCCACATTCCAGTACTGGAGAGAAGGACCGGACTGTCAGTTACCTCAGGACTGCAGGTTACAGGTGCTTAAAGAGGAAGCCTATTTAAAAAAAAAAAAAAAAAAAAAAAAAACGGAACCTGCAAGGCAAAGGCATAATGAGCTAGTATGCATAGCATACTAGCTCATTATGAATAACTTACCTGAGAACGAAGCCCCCGAAGCGACCCTCGTCCATGACCTCCGCCGCCGCCATCAAACCCGGAGTGACTTCCGGGTCTCGCCGCTCCAGCGCTGTCATTCGCTGGAGCGGCGATGACGTCACTCCCCGCGCATGCGCACGAGAGCGGCATATCGCCATGATCTCGGCATGCTCAGTGCGCCTGCGCGCCGCTGTATACGGCGCATGCGCCATAGATAGCGGTGCCTTTTCTTTTCTAAATATCTATTAAACCATGTAGGTTTAGGAGATATTTATTGGACCTACAGGTAAGCCTTAATCTAGGCTTACCTGTAGGTCAAAGTGGTTTGTAAGGGTTTACAACCACTTTAAGATTTATATAGGCGTTCCTTTCCTTATTGGATTTTTCATTTATCTTAAAATGTCAACAAAAATTACAGCAGGGCTGCAATGGAGTCAGATTTTGTATCTTTTGTCCCTGAGAAGTATAAGGAGCCAGTGGAAGATTAAAAGCAAAAACAACTCTACCCAAAAGTAAAATAGCAGTTTTGAGCGGATTGAACCTTTAATATAAAAGTGTGTTCTTTAATAAAGCATCCTTGATAGACCTGGAGCCAAAAGCTAGTTTTTGAAATTTCTTTACAGGCGAGGGAAGCAAACCTGGCATAAGATGCAGATATTTTTTAGTTTTATTCCAAAAATGATGGTGGCAGGTGGCTTGTGCTATATATTATTTTTTAGATCTTTATTTACACTGGCTGCTTGAAGTAGAACTAAAGGCAAAACTTTTTTTTCATTTTAGATAGAGTAAGGGAGGGTTATAACCCGTCAGGTATTTTTTTCCCATCTGTGTCCCATTGAGGAGATATCACTTAACTTCCTGTCCAATAGCCAAAACAGGAAGTGAGAGGAAATCCCTGGTTGTCAAATAAAAAAATACCCTGGGATAGACCCCTAATGGAAAAAGAGGTTGGTCCTTATCCACGCGGCTTGTACCGGTAAAAATTCATATAAAGAAATACAATCCCTGGTTGTTGAAAGAACTAGTGTTCCCATTTAAACATTTCCCCTCTATTACTATTCTGATGACAGCACAAACAGAGGCAGCTCTAGGCTTTGTGAGGCCTTAGGCAAATCTTAGACATGAGGCCCCACTCATGCCCAAAATGGGAAAAATAATTAAAGCGATAGAAATTAACTGTATAAATTGCATACATTAAGAGCTTTAGATCCTATGAACTATGAATTCACAGTTGCTAGAATTTTCTCTAACCAATTACTCTTTATTCAAATATCGACAAACATAAATATATATTACACGCACACATATATTGATAAAATCACAGGAATGTTGGTGACAGGGGGGCAGGGAGGTCATTAGTGTGGCATGGGGATGATGATAGTGGGTGGAGTGGTTGGAAGCTGGCAGTGTGGTACAGGAGGTGTGAAGGTGACAAGGGGGTGGGGTGGTAGGATGCCAGGCACAGGGGGATTATGATGAGGAGCGAGATGACAATGACAGGAAGTGGAGTTGTAGGAAGCTGGCAAAGGGGTGCATGGGGGGGTGAAGATGACAAGGGGTGGGGTGGTAGGATGCCAGGCACAGAGGGATTATGATGAGGAGCGCGATGATGATGACAGGGCACAGGGGTGGTAGTAAGTTAGCAGAGGGGTGCAGGAGAGGTGATAAGTATGACAGGAGATAGGGTGGTGGGATGCCAGGAACAGGGGGGATGAGGAGGATAATTATGTAAGTGGCATATCACATGCCAGATGGCTTAAAGATCATCAAGGCTGTTTGTGAGGTCACAGGCAGTGGTTATTTTTGGGGCGCCCTTGGTGGGGATGTTGTATCACTGTCAGTGTCGGGCAGCAGGACCATCATGCAGTACCTTGAGGCTCTGGCTGGCAGACTGGCTCCTCGATGATTGCCAGGTAGCAGTGCCAGCTCTAGCAGGTGCGGGCATTATCCCAGCTCTGCACATGACAGAGATCCACGGAGTGCGGTAGAAGGGGCGGAGCCGCCGGAGGGGAGTACTCAGAGCCACCCACTGACCCTGGGACCTCAGGCAGAGTGAAAGTGGTCAGTCACTGGACAGGAAACCTAGTGGCGTGCACTGCATGCCCTGCGTTAAGGATGGCCCTGGGGGCACTGACTGGGGGACATTCCCCCCAACTGTAACACACACATCAGGCAAATTAGGTGGCCGTGAGGCCCCTAGGAGTGCGAGGCCTTAGGCGACCGCCTAATTTGCCTAATTAGAGAGCCGCCTCTGAGCCCAAAACTTGGGATTTTCTTTTCATTTTCACTTTCAGTGATAACTGTAAACAGGACAAATACAGCAGGTGAATCTCCCTAATAGGGACACAGAAAGCAGTAAAAAACAAACAGATGTTCTAATCCCTCTCCATGCCATCCAAAACTAAAAACAAGTTTTGCCTTTAGTTACTAGTCGTGCATAGCAGAACTGCAGTCTGCAATTTTACCAGCAGAGGGCAGGGTTGTAAAACGTTTACTCTGTTAGTATTACAAGTTAAAGGGAACTCAGTATTACAAAAAGAATATGTTATGTTGTACAGGTCTCTTTCCAGAAAACCTTTGTAAGACCATAATTCTTAGTTAAGCCCAACTGCCATTACAAATGTCATATTTTACCAACAGATTTCCCATCCTTTGAAATAAAATGACACCTTTTTATGACTTTCTGCGAGAGGAAACTGAGAGGCTCTGAATGTGACAAGAGGCCTTTTTTTGCATTGCCCAGAATCCCTTTCCGATTTGCAGAGGTTTCCTTGTGCATTATTGCCTAGAGTCTGCCATTTGTCCCTTTTTATGTTTGTTTTTTTATTCCTTTTTTATTTTAATTATATTTTATTTTAAATTTAAATTTATTTTAAAATTATTTAATTTAAGTTTTTAATCACACAAAACTATATTTCTGGTACAAAACCTGACGAAGATACATTTTAAATGAAAGATGAACTAAAGCCCTAAAATAATAATTAAAAAAAAAAGTATGTTGGGCGTACAAAGTTTTTGGCATAAGAGCCATGCGAGGTTTAATGTTGCTGCTGCAAAAAAAAGTTTGAGCTGTCTGTAATTTTTATTTAGACTGGTTTCTTATAAAAAAATAAAAAATAAATAAAAAATAAAAAATAAATAAATAAAAAAAAGCAGCCTTGGGTTAGCAGATCTGCCAGGTGCATTTTGCACTAACAGTTTGTCCTGAGCTCCACCTGCTTCAGATCAGTCATTGAGCTCTCGAATATAGAGCTTGTGGCATTGGACAGCTGTGGACTTTCACTATTTGAGTAAAAAAAAATAAAAATAAAATAACACTGATATGGAGCAAGGTACAACCTGTTCCCTGAACTCTGTTATTATTTATTACAGGAATGTATTTATGCACCAACAATTTATGCAGCACTTAGCATATTTTTGTACATTCACATCAGCCCCTGTCCTCAGGAGCTTACAATCTAAGATTCCTCTCTCACATGTACCCTATATTACCAAAAGTAATATTACAGTTTATAGGTAATGTTGAGTGGTAATTTGTTTGTCTTTATTTTTTATTGTCAGGATTAAAAAAAAAAAAAATTTTAAGAAATCGTTTTTTTTTTTTGCTGCCAATTAATGTTAAATATTGTATTTTTCTTCAGATGTATATTTTTCGCAAGCAGACAAAGCTCCCTGCAACTTTTCACATGTTTATTTCTGCCTTCCCAGAAGAGTTGAAGCTTTTATAGTTACAAAGGGTAAGCCAACGCAATATTGAACCCTACAGACTAATGCCGCGTACACACGGCCGGAATTTCCGACAGCAAATGTTGGATGTGAGCTTGTTGATGGAAATTCCGACCGTGTGTAGGCTCCATCGGACATTTGTTGTTGGAATATCCGACAACGAAAATTTAAAGAGAGCTGGATCGCAAATTTTCCGACAACAAAATCCGTTGTTGTTGTAAATTCCGATCGTGTGTACACAATTCCGACGCACAAAATTCCACGCATCCTCGGAATCAAGCAGAAAAGCTGCGCTGGCTATTGAACTTAATTTTTCTCGGCTCGTCGTATGTCTTGTACGTCACCGCGTTCCTGGCGATCGGAAATTCCTACAACATTTGTGCGACCATGTGTATGCAAGACAAGTTTAAGCCAACATCCGTCGGAAATAAATCCAGGATTTTGTTGTCGGAAATGTCCGATCGTCTCTACGCGGCATAAGACTGGGATTCCATTAACCACTTGCCTACCTTGCCTACCCTTCCTGCCCAAGCCATTTTTTCAGCTTTCAGCGCTGTCGCACTTTGAATGACAATTGCGCGGTCAGGCAACGCTGTACCTCTGCGTTTTTCATTTC